>JAQMRL010000008.1:10908962-11573962 GCA_035578175.1 Catonia carolina
TATTTAATCAATAAATAAATTATGCACGCGTTTATTCTACGGTTAATTTGTGTGCAATTAAATTTGTTTATTGGTTTCCTTGTTTTGTTTTTTGCCAAATTTATTTATGCAATTTAAAATTCCCATTAAAGTACAATAATTTATTTCTTGTTTTTTTTAATATTATATAAACTACGTGACAAAACCGGATTTATTTCTATCTTCAAAAATATCTTCACATACTATAAGATAACCAAATATGTGGATATTTATTGAAATTCTGTTCAATTTCAACATTGATGGCATCATTGTGGGATGGTATAATCGAAAAACAAAAATCTGATGCGAAACACTCACACGACTTTAATATATAAACAAAAAACTGACCAAAAAAAATCAATAATAACCCAACGGTTTGGTCTAGAGGAAAAGTCGTCGCCACAATCAGCTGTTTAACAGCTGATTTTCGGAGACGAAGGTTCCTGGTTCGAATCCTTGTAAAGGTAGTTACTTTTATACGAATTTGAATACTAGACAGTGGTCATCAGTGTACTTTGATGGTTGGGTTTCAATTAACCATACTCTCTCAGGAATGGTCGGCCTGAGTCTGTACAAGACTACACCTCATTTACATGTCATACACTTCATCCTCATCTCATTGGGTCATGGGGTTGCTTATTGTTCTGAATTGAACAGATTGCAACGTACACATATTAGGAATTTTTTTTAGCTTTTATTTGTTATTGGGGAAAAAAAAAGCTAAAAAATAAAAAAAATATGACCAAATTTTTTTTTAAATTAATTGATTTAAAGTTGCATCAACTGCATGGGCGTTATTGACTACGGTGGATTATGTAACATTAATTGTGGGATTTGACACGTGAAAATTTCCAGACCCTGGCCGAAAATTGAACCCGGGACCTCCGCTTGGCAGGTCAATGCGCTAACCACTGCGCTACAGAGGCGGCCATAATCTAATTTAAATTATGAGTAAATGATGCAAAATGAAAACCAACTTTTGTTTAGCTTAATAATCCGGAAAATAACAACTCTTTGACGCTAAACTAAGGTCTTTATAGAAAAATGATTAACATAAAAGTTATAGATCTTTTGATTTTTTATAAGTTTGATTATATAATCGTTTGTCGTAAAATGCATACTACGGCCGAAATCTTAAACTAACCCAATTTTAGATTTTCATGTAAAAAAAAACAGAAAATCACTAATTACTGCTAAACTAAGCATTACACAAAGAAATGTTTGCAATAAAAGTAAGGTTTTTAAATGTTTTATAACTTTGATTTTATACACTTTTTCCCTAAAAATGCATATTAAGGTCGCGATCTTAAAAAAAATTTTTTTCTACGAGAGTAAGCCTTCCCAAGAATTTCAGCAGACATTATTACACGAATTAACTACAACTTCTGGTTGACCGATTTTGATAAAATTTTTGGTGTAGCATCCTCTAGTGGTACGTAACTTAATTTTCAAGTTTCAAGTTCGTACGATGATCGGTTCTTGAAATATTTTGTTCACACACAGACCAATCGCTAAAAACATTTTTTGGGTTCAGGGGTCTGAAAACGTGTACATCCGGTGAAAACTCGATTTTGAAAATCTGCTTTCGCTGATGATTTGTTATTTTTTGAGGATGATTTACAGCTAGGTCATTGTATAGCATATTTACAGTAGGTGCTCGATTTACCGTGCTAAATTCTGGTCGGATACGACGTTTAATCGAAGCAACGTGAAATCCGAAACTCCAACAAACTGGTAAGGGATTTCTGTAGTTTTTGTATAATATGAACAGAGATACTAATTAATTTATTAGGCCTTACAAAAGGCATTAATAGTAATATACACATGTCACTAAATAAAATACGGAAATATTATCAATGACCCATTGTCCATTGTTATTGAATTAAACTCATTTGATGGAATGTTCTGCCATTTTTTTACTACAAGAAAGGGCGTTAATATGCGTTCCTTCGACTCGCTTTTGACTTAAAAACTGGACTTTAAGATAAGTGCCAAAATTTATAATTTTAGCCTTTAGAATTTTAAGAAATCCATAGTTTAAAAATTAGAGTCGGATAGGTTCAGTAGCATTTTTTTTTAGAATTATAAATTAAATTTTAAATGGATAGATATCCAATGAAAATCCACTTTTTTGTCTTCCGGAGAGATGGAACAAGAAGATTGATTAAAATTTGGATAATATAGATAATTCTGCATCATAGCAATACTTTCTCACTTCTTACTACTTTAAATAAAATGGGAGAATGTAAAAAAAGTTTACTGTATACTTTTAAAAAAATTACTAACTAACAATTTCATGTAAAATTTAGACCGGTAGATAAATTCGATTGGCATCATTTACCTGTTTAATGTTCTGTACAACTTTACAACGAAACTAAATTATCTTTTAAAATCAGATAAAATTAAAACATTTTTATTTACAAAATTATATCTTATCTAGATAATCATTACAAATAATATTTACCTACATAAAATTTTAAGTGTCAAATTTTTAGAATATTAAATTCACATAGTGATCAAAATGTCTGTGAAAGTGTAATTGAATTTTACATTTTATTTTTGTTTTTTTTTTAAATAGAAAAGTGATAAATTGAAACATGATAGATTTTATCTTAAGTAAAATTAATACAAAATTATGAAGATTACGAAATAAAAAATTGTGTTTAAACTATGCAAATAAAAATAGTAATTGTCAGTGTATTACTTAGTATTTATTTTTGTAAAATGGTAAGTACTAATAACTCTAACATACAAATAGGCCTATAAATGAGTTTAACTGCAAATACATTTTCTATTTTTACTTTCTCTTGCCTATATGAATATATAGGAAGGAAAGCGCCCATAACAGACAGGTGGAGTGTCAAATTATTTACATTCAATCTGTTCGTTGCAGGGCTAAAATAAATAGTTCTGTTTCTTATCACATGGTCAGCCAATTAATGACTGAATCATTTAAGAACAGAAGAGGTAGAGGTGTAAAAGATACTAATCAGAGATCTCCTCTGAAAGTAATGAATTTCATTATACAGCCAGACCCTGTGGTGAATGAAGTGAAGGTGTCATTTACAGAGTGGAAAATTTGCTTTTCAGAGGGCCCGGCATGCTGATAAGCATACTTTTCCACTCAGTGAGGAAGGCAATGGTAAACCACCTCACTCCTCGTTTTACTTAGTAAAACCTCTACAGGTTCAAACCAGCCTTTCGGCTGATGACCTAAACAACAAGGAAGGAAAGTATTGTTTTCATGTCGATTTTTCGAAATCGAGTTTTCACCGGATCTATACGTTTTCAGACCCCCAGAACCCAAAAAACATGTTTTTAGCGATTGGTCTGTGGGTGTGTCTGTGTGTCTGTGTGTCTGTCTGTGTGTGTGTGTGTGTGTGAACAAAATATCTCAAGAACGGAACATCGTACGAACTTGAAACATGAAACTTAAGTTACATACCACTACCGGACGCGACATGAACATTTTCATCAAAATCGGCCAACCGGAAGTAGTAGTTTATTCGTATAATTTTTCAGTTTTTTGCGATTTTCTCAAAAACTGGTCCTACGATTTTTTTTTAAAATCGCCTATTTTACTCAATTTTTTATTTTCTACAAGATAGGGTAGGCGCCATGTTTGCTGAAATTCTCGGTGAGGCTGTTTTCACGTAAAAACTTTGTTTTTTTAAGATTACGGCTTTAATATAAATTTTAGCGCAAAAACTTATATAATAAAAGTTGTAGAGAATTTAAAATTCTACAACTTCTGTTTCAAACATTTTTTTGTATGACGCTTAGTTTAGCAGTAATTAGCGATTTTCTGATTTTTTCTCACGAAAACGTGTGAAAAATCGATTTTTTTAAGATTTTGGCCTTAGTATGCATTTTACGACAAAAGTGTATATAACCAAATTTATAGGAAATTTAAAGATCTACAACTTTTATTTAACATATTTTTCTCTACAGAGCCTAGTTTAGCGTGAAATAGTGATTTTCCGTATTTTTAAGCCAGACTGAGGTTGATTTTCATTTTGAGTGTTTCACTCATGATTAAAATAAGGTTATGTTTATTGAGGTTAGTTTTTTGTTTATTTCTAATATTTTATTACTAATGTTAAATTATATTGTAAATTATTTGTATTGGCAAGAGAAAGTTGTGTGAGTGTTTCACACCAGATTTTTCCTTACATAACTATAAGTAATAGGCTACTTTTGTTATGTCTGCGTTTACTCTAGGTTATCTTTTGCAATCGTTTATTTGATAATTATTCAACTATGCATAAGATGATTTGCAGAAATCATTGTATAGCATAGTTCCAGTAGGTGATAGACCACTATAATTTTATTGGTTATATTTTTCAATGCCTAATGTATGTGCATAACAATCTGTTCAATATAAAAATTGAAGAGCTAAGTGGATGAAAGTGCTATGTGACATTTTTCTAAAACGCAGTTTTCATGGCTGATAAATATTACAAGCGTATTTAAGTTAGTTACCTAGGTGGTATAGAATGCTCTATTTCAACATTTTAAGAAAATACTAGAAATATGAGGATTAAGGGGGCATGTACCATATAATATTGTATTTTGTATTGAATAAAGGGGTAAAGATCACCTTATTCCTCTAGAATGGAAGACATTGTCATTTTAGATTAACAGTTAACTCCAGTAATTAACATTATATCCGTAACGTCATCGATAAAACCTGTTATTAAGAATTTCTTTAAAAGATTCTCTAATGTAAACTTCTGCCCATAACAGACAGGTGGAGTGTCAAGTTATTTATACTCAATCTGTTCGTTGCAGGGCTAAAATAAATAGTTCTGTTTCTTATCACATGGTCAGCTAATTAAATGACTGAATCATTTAAGAACAGAAGAGGTAGAGGTGTAAAAGACAATAATCAGAGTTATCTCGTCTGAAAGTAATGAATTTCACTATACAGCCAGACCCTGTGGTGAATGAAGTGAAGGTGTCATTTACAGAGTGGAAAATATGTGCTTTTCAGAGGGCTCGGCATGCTGATAAGCGTACTTTTCCACTCAGTGAGGAAGGCAATGGTAAACCACCTCACTCCTCGTTTTTACTTAGTAAAACCTCTAGAGGTTCAAACCAGCCTTTCGGCTGTTGACCTAAACAACAACAACAATGAAAACTTAGTCGTGTATTATTGGAATATCCTACTGATCATCTATTCTCAAAGGAAACAGAATTTTTGTGTATAAAGAAGTTATATGCAAAGGAGAATTATAAAAACTCTTATATAAAAATAAGTTGAAAAGTAAAATTTGAAGAATTTTTAAATTTATATATAATTGTTCGTGAAGGGACAATAAGTAGGTACCAAAATAAAATCAATCAGTTTGTTAGCAATATGAAACTACGGGTCCCAAATTTACGGTTCAACCAAACCCTCTATCTTGCAACGAATTCAAACATTCGAGTCAAAAACATTACGTCTTATAGCAAAAGCACCTCTTTACGTTAGCAACAAAACCTTACATACAGATTTGAAAACACCACTTGTACAAAATTCCATCGAATACCTATACAAACGTTTATACGACAAGTCATACGAACACGAGTACCCCCTGGTGCGTTCACTTTCCACCTTCCATTTATCTGATAATCCCCCTAGACGCCTTAAAAGACGCTGGAGTAGAGACCGGCTAATTTGATACACAAATTTCATTCTTGGGGAGGCACCAATTTGGGCCCTACCCCTCTCATGCCTATCATGTCATTTATATTATTATCATAATCATCACATTTGCTTGTTGTAAAATTTTACAGTTGTAAATAAAGAATTAAAGAGAAAAAAAAGAGTTTATTAGCAAACTCACAAAAAGTTGGGAACCTTAGATGTTTGATCGAATTTTTCTCAAAACTATAATTTTGTAACATAACACCTTCATCCGCTATAATCTTCAATTATTAGCGACTCCCAAGACCTAATGAGATGAGGATGAGAGATGAGGATGAAATGAGTATGATGTGTATTTAAAACGTGTAAATGAGTTTGTAACTGAGTACAGACTCAGAGAGTATGGTTATTTGAACCCCAACCATCAAATTACACCGGTAACCACTGTTTAGTGCTCAAATCTGTACATGAATACTAGAGCTTGAACCAGGAACTTTCGTCTTCGGAATCATTTGCTATACAGCTGATTCGCGCGGTGACAACTTTACTACTAGATCAACCCAGTAGGTTTTGTTGCTTATTAACAAACAAGAAACTAATGTGGAACACTCACATAATTTTCTCTTGCCAATATAAATAATGAACAATAAAATCTATGTTTAATCATGACTAAACAATATAAAATGAAAAACAACCTAATTTACATAAAAAATGTATGTAAAACATTTACATAAAAAAATGTTTACTTCGAAGAAAACTCTTATGAATTTCAGCAGACATGGTATCTTGTCTATGGCAGCGAAGCTTGAGCACTTAAGAGAGTGCATGAACAGAAACTCCACACTACAGAGATGCGCATGCTGCGATGGGCGGGAGGAGTCACATTGAAGGATAAGGTGCGGAATGAGCATATAAGCGGAACCTTCAAAGTTGCTAATATAGCAGAAAAGGTGCGAGAGTCCAGGATGAGATGGTATGGTCATGTGCTCAGGAGAACGGATGATCATGTCGTGAAGAGGTGCCTTTCAATGGCTACAGGGAGGAGAGGAAGGGGTAGACCCCTTACCACGTGGATGACGAATGTCCAAAGAGACATGAAAATGTTGGGCTTATCCGAGGAAGACGCACAGGAGCGTAACAAATGGAGCTCTCTGATTGGGAAAGCCGACCCCGCGTAACGGGAAGAGGCGAGGCCAAAGAAGAAGAAGAAGAGAATGGTATCTATCTTGTACAGCACTAAACATCTACAAAATAAGCGGTATTAAATAAAACTGTAAATTCCAAATTTGAGAACTTGTAAGAAATCGAAAAATTACATGAATAAAGTAATACTGTTACACGTTGAATGATTCTCATGAAAATGTTCGTGTCTGGTCGGCCTCCATAGGGTGCCTAACATTTTTTACACTTTTAATTGAAATTTAGTATCTGTTATTAAATTAATACAATTTCTGAATGTGAAGCTAATGTTTCAAAACTTGATTTACTTGATGGAGCGTGCAGTCATCACTACAGTCCTACTGTTGGCTAAGAAGATTTCTTGGCCAGAGGCGCTTCAAACGTCTGCGCTGAGCACCCGGTATCGCTGTAGTGTACATATTTTGTATGAGAATGTTGTCATGTAATTAAAATTTGTCATACATCGTCTTGTATAGTAGTTTCGCGACATCAATTACGTATGGGATTTATAAGTCTTTGTGCAACATTGAGTTTGTGATGTAAAAGGGGCATTGCGTTATTGTTCGTAGAATCTTGTTCTGAATCGCTTATATAGTCTACATTTCTTGTGTGAAGGTTTAGCAGATCCCCAAAGTTGAACTCCATATGTCCAGCTTGGTCTTAAGATAGTCTTGTAGATTGTTAATTTGTGTGACATGTTTAATTTAGAACATTTATCGAGTAAGCGTTTCAGTTGATAGAAGCGTGTTTTGGAATTATGGCGTGTGTGTGTAACATGTGCGTTCCTTGTACGTTTTCATGGTGCTTAACTTAAACTCCAAGTTTAAACTTTATTCTGTACTCGTTATCACCAAAGGTCTCCGTACCCTACCGAAACCTTACGCGCCAATCAAAAGTTCAGTTCTGTGACATTGTGTCCTTATTAAAGGCTTGCCTAAGCATTTTTAGTTTATCCGTCCCATATTTACGCAGTTTAAGGGAAAATTTAACTTAATTTTATTCATTTATTTAATTTTAAATTTAATTTTATTGCGTAATGCTGCTTAAAATTTTACACCATCGTATTTCCGTCGAGGGTATGGTGGAAGACTTTGTGCTAAGCACGATTTTCACTCAACCACTGCCCGCAGACAACTTTGGACACTGGTACATTCTACCTACGACCCCCCCCCCCCCACTATGTTTTCCACCAGGCCGCAATAGCGTAAGTGTCCACCTGCGGGAATTCGTAACCGGGAATTTTGGGAAGAACCTGTACATAATATGTATTATTTTACTTGAACAAAAGTTTATTTATTTATTTATAAATTTTATTCTATAATTTTTTTCTAGGAAAAAACGAACCAAGAAATACACATCGACACATCAGATTTTAAAATAATAGCAAAATTACCAGGTTACATAGATAAAACAATGTTTATAAAACAATTATTAACAAGTAATTTTAAATATATTTTTATTACAGCGCCAAGGTACTTTGGCAAAACATTGAATTTAAATACATTAAAAACATTTATAGAAATACCAAAAGATAATGAAACTTACCAAGAAAATTTGAAATTATTTAAGGATAATAAATTAGAAATATATACGAACGATAAGAAATTTTTTTATCAACATTTTGGAAAGTATCCTGTTTTACATTTAGATTATATTACATTAAATTCGATTCATAATTATGATAGCATGATTGTAAAATTACAAAAATTATTGAGAAATAGTTATAAAGAACATAAATATTTATTAGATAATGATAAATTATGGGGGAAAGTAAATCATAAAAAAACTTTTTTTAAATATTATGATAAATCAGAGAATGAACAATTAGAAGCTTATGATATTTCAAAAGGATTTAAATTCCTACTGAAATTAATATATGAAAACTATAAGAATAAAAAAGTTTATGTAATGATAGATAATTACAACGCACATATCGATGGTTTATTATTTCATGTGCTATCAGTTGACTTAAAAAATTCATTACCTTTAGAAACGATTCAAAATTTTTTAAAACAATTAAATACAGAATTATTAAATAATAATAATTACATCGAACGTATATTATTGACCGATGTAATTGATGTGAAACCTCTAAAAACAAAACGTAAATCTAAAAAAAATAAAATAAAAATTCATCCAATTTATTTTTCAGAAAGGAATCAATTTAATAGATATTATGGAATAGTTGAAAAAGATGTTGAAAAATTGATAAAAAAATTTATAGATAATGAAAAAGATGAAATATTGACAAAAAAAATGATAAAACAATTTTCCGGTGGTTTTGGAGATCTTGAACGAAATTATACAACGTATAATATATGGTCGGTATTGAATGTAATTAGTAAAAATATAAGTAAAGGTTTAACATGGTGTAAATCAGATGATATACAGAAATTTAAATTATATTGTCAAAATCAAGAAATAATGGAAGATATCCGTGAATTAAAGCGTGGTATGGATGTAGGTATATATATAAAAAATTATATAACAATTATGGATATATTACACATAAAACGTATTGTGAACTATGATAAAAAAGTCATTTATGAATCGAACGATAAATTTTTAAATTATTTGTATCATCTTGGTTATTTAGCTTTACGATTTGAAACGAATAAAACAGATCATTATTATTTAAGATTGACAAATGATGATGTTGAAAATGAATTGACAAAATTATATATGCCATGTTTTCATGATGATTTCGTCGTTCATAGTTTCGCTCTGAAACCTGACTTGAGTATATTTACAGAGAAATACAATAAATAAAAATCAATTACCGTATATGGTGGCATGTAAGACGTATTTTTCTCCTTCAGTAACTGGTAACAACCCATCGAATTGGTCTAGAGGTAAAGTCGTCGCCAAAATCGGCTGTTTAACAGCTGATTTTCGGAGACGAAGGTTCCTGGTTCAAATCATAGTAAAGGTAGTTACTTTTATCTCGTACTACGGATTTGAATGCTAGACAGTGATTACCGGTGTATTTTGATGGTTGGGGTTCAATTAACCATACTCTCTCATGAATGGTCGGCCTGGGTCTGTACAAGACTACACTTCATTTACACGTCATACACATCATTCTCATCTCATTAGGTCATGAGGTTGCTTATTGTTCTAAATTGAACAGATTGCAACGTACACAAATTAGGGATTACAAAAAAAGTAACTGGTAACCCACCGGGTTGGTCTAGAGGTAAAGTCGTCGCCAAAATCAGCTGTTTAACAGCTGATTTTTGAAAACTAAGGTTCCTGGTTCAAATCCTAGTAAAGGTAGTTACTTCTATACGGATTTGAATACTAGACAGTGGTTGTGGGTGTACTTTGATGGTTGGGATTCAATTAACCATACTTTCTCAGGATTGGTCGACCTGGGTCTGTACAAGACTACACTTCATTTACACGTCATACACATCATTCTCATCTCATTGGGTCATGGGGTTGCTTATTGTTCTGAATTGAACAGATTGCAACGTGCACATATTAGGAATTGAAAAAAGTGACTAGTCAACAAAACAAAAGCGTTTTATACAACGGATAGGAATTTTCTGTAACTGTTTTAATCCTTTCAGTGCCAACGTCCGGAAAACAGGACGTAGATATATTTTACGTAAAGTGCCAGCGTCCGGTTGTAGCATTTTGTTATGGATACGGTGGTATTAAAATATATTACAGGTGTGCCAATAGTTTTTGGTTAATAAAAACGCGGTTGTAGAATGAATTCTTGTAAACAGATTAGCCAACCGTTTATTTATAATCTGACTATTTTTTTTCAAAATAACATTATTTGCAATCAGTTTTTTAAAAATAAACTATAAGCAAATCTTTTGAATTTACAAATCACGAGTTGAGGCCTCATTACCCTGAGTACCTCTCATTATATCAATTATTCATGTGTTCAAAGTGAAAATTACTATGTACAAAGATATTTACATTTTACAATATAGAATACTTTTCACTAAAATTTTATATACATTTAAACTCTTTCAGACAAGTCCAAAACATGGTAACGTTTCAGGCGCCTAACTTCTTCTGCCTATGTAATCCTACATAATCTGACTATGTAAACGTTTCTAATTAAATTCTTAACCTGGCATATTCTAATTTAAAATCTTATCTTTAAACAAACAAATAATAATTTAACAATCTCAGCAAATATATATTAATAATCAGCTGTTTAGTCTACTTTATGAAAAAGCCGAAGCATATTTTGAAATACTACTGAAATCAAAAGTGTTCCTAAAAGTTACTAAAAACATGAATTAAAATTTTTAATTAAATTAAATATAAGAAATGTCACCGTCTTCCCCTATGATTGAGTACAGTACTAAGCTGCCGGCTACAAAGCTTCCGACGTAGCGATAGAGAGAGCCGCCAATAGTTCCGAGAGGGGCGGTAGGCTTGTGTGCATACCGACAGAGGCCTTTGTTATCAAGACCGAGCCAGTAACCGCCCTCTACCACAGCGCTCTCGGCAACTATATAAAGACCGCTACACTGAGCCGAGAGAATTCAATTCCAATCCAGACAGCAGACGAGACGTCCACCATCGGCACACGGCTACCGGACTCCAGCGAAGACTAATTGACGACCGCGCAAGAGAGAAGATGATGCTTCCGCTCGCCGACCCGTCACCGTAAGCCGTCGACCGGACCGTCATCGCCCGCTGAAGCGAGAGATGCCCACAGCGGTCCCTTGACCGAGCCTTACATCCACCGGACCCGACGAAGCAGCCATCGATGCACTACTGCGAGGGAAGAAGGTGATGTCTCCGCTGGACGACGACACGCCGTGTCGCCCAGTTCCTCGACCGCCACAACGACTACGACCGACGCTTCCCATCAAGACAACCACCGCTTAAACGGCCCTTTTCAGGGCCACCAAAAATTAAAGGTTTTAACTCGCCACTTAATGTCGCCATACGGTGACAGACTAGTCCTCCATTCGGATCTCCGGGCGAGGCTAGAAAAGCCTTTGAAATGAAAAACAGCTTACTGACTACAAACATTGATTTACAGATTAGGAAAAATTTCTTAAAACATTATGTTTGGAGTGTAGCATTATACGGAAGTGAAACGTGGGTGATAGGGGCTGTAGAACGGAATAGGATAGAAGCTTTTGAAATGTGGTGTTATAGGAAAATGTTAAAGATTAGGTGGGTGGACAAAATAAGTAATTTAGAGGTTCTTAGGCGAGTGGATGAAAAAAGAAGTATATGGAAGCATCTTACCAAAAGAAGGGATAGGCTAGTGGGGCATATCCTAAGACATCCAGGTATTGGGCTATCAATAATGGAGGGTAACATTGAGGGAGTAAATTGTAGAGGGAGGCAAAGATTAGAATATATAAAGCAAATTACAAAAGGTGTAGGGTGTTACAGGTATGTAGATATGAAACGACTTGCGCAAGATAGAACAGGTTGGAGAACTGCATCAAACCAGTCGAGAGACTGATGACAAAAAAAAAAAAAAAAAACGGTGACAGAAATATCTATACATAACATTAAATACATTCATTATTTTTAATACAAAATTACATTTTTTATCTGAAGTTTTAAATGATCAAACTAACAAAAAATTTATATAAGCAAACGCATTCAAGAGTCGGCTTCCTGTATTGACCAGGCCAATGAAAGGACAACATTGTTATTGTGCTCCAGTAAATTGACATCTAAATTATCAATTAAAGACTATAATCAGATAAAAATTTATCGTACAAAGTCATAGAGACCTGTATTACAAGATTTTTAAGTAAAAGGACGTTAAACAATAAAAGTCTTCTTCTTCTTCTTCTTCACTTCCAAGGATTAGGTTTCTTGAACCTGTTCCGGTACCCATCTGTTCCTCGGTCGTCCTATATCTCTTCTTCCTGTAGGTTTGTAGTTTCTGGCGGCTTTTGGTATTCTCTCGCCTGGCATGCGATTCAAATGGCTGCACAATCTGTTCCTGTTCGGCTTAATTCTGTCTAGCAACGGTAAAGCATTCAGTGTTTTTCTAATTTCTTCATTTCGTAGCCTATCTCTTCGGCTGCATCCATATACACTTCGTAAGAATCTCATTTCTGCAGCCTGGATTTTGCTGTCTACCTTTTTCGTATGTATCCAGGACTCACTGCCATACATCAAAGTAGGGACAGCAATTGTATCGTAAAACTTAAGTCTCGTATCTTTTCTTGTTTTCCATTTCAGATGTTTATGTATATTACCACAAATGCTTTGAAATTTAGATAGTTTGTAAAGCACATCTTTGTCAAAGTCATACGAAACATCATTACCAAGATATTTGAAATGAGAGACTTGTTCAAGCACTCTTCCTCCTAATTCTATTTTAGTTCTTACGGTGTATTTTCCTTTAAATGCCATAGTTTTAGTTTTTGTCTGCGATATTTTCAAATTATATTTCTCAGACATTTTGTCCAACTTAAAAACCGCTTTCTGTAACTCGTCTTCGCTTTGTTGTATTAATACCAAGTCATCTGCATAGATCATGTGATTGAGCTTCATATAAAAGTACGGCGATAAAAACAAGTAAACAACCAAAGGAACAGTGAACGACATTTTAAACGCGAGATACGAATTTAAAACACGAGAAGTACTTCAATAATTTAAATTTTCAATACTAATTATTTTAGCTGTTGCTAAAATAAACTTTCATAAAAATATATTCTAATAAAACTAATTAGGCCTAAATCTTTACTAAATATTCAAAATTTCTTAAAACAAGCCAGTCATATATAGCCTATAATTTAAAAAGAAATTAATTTTCAAACCGATTTCTTTTTTATCGATTGTAATTTTTTGTATTTAGTAGTTTATAATTTAAAATGTTTCCTTTTATTAACAATAAACAATTATTTAAATGTTAACATATTAAAAATTTAAGCCCTCAGAAAATGTATTTGTTATAACTATATTTTAATATAAGTAAAGTTAATTAAACGTTTTAAGCTTTTTATTTACTAATTAAAAACCTTACCATCCGATTCTACATGGTTTACCGTATGTCCGTAAGTTATGTACAAAGTTCAAACGTCCGGATAACCGAACGTTTACAAAATATTGTTTTTCTTACGATTAATGATTAGGCTTCCGCCTGTTCCGACTCACAACAGTGTCAAACTACTGAATTATTGCATCTTATGCGTGGCCTCCCAACATCTCTTCTTCCCACCGGTCTTAAAAAAACATTTAAAACATTGAAAGGGATCCTTCCCTCAGGCATTCTCTCTATGTGCTTCCTCCATCGTTTACGATATTCTGCAATTTTCCCCTTCAAGTTGTAAACATCTAATTTCGTTCTTATTTCCTCATTTCTTATATCCTCATTTATACGAATATGCTACCATATTATCACAAAAAACCACGCTTTGTCTTTACAATATTAGTACAGATTTTATAATTTAATAATTGTCCCTGATAATTTAATTAATTAATGTTTATAATATATAAATATACATATATTCCTTCATTCTGCCCATAACAGACAGTTGGAGTGTCAAATTGTTTACACTCAATCTGTTTGTTCCAGGGCTAAAATAAATAGTTCTAAATCAAAGATTAGTTCTAATTGTTGTTGAGTTCTAAATAGTGCTAAATAAATAAATAGTACTGTTTCTTATCACATGGCCAGCCAATTAAATGACTGAATCATTTAAGAACAGAAGAGGTAAAAGACACTAATCAGAGTTATCTCCTCCTCCTCTGAAAGTAATGAATTTCATTATACAGCCAGACCCTGTGGTGAATGAAGTGAAGGTGTCATTTGCAGAGTGGAAAATATGCGCTTTCCAGAGAGCCCGGCTTGCTGATAAGCGTACTTTTCCACTCAGTGAGGAAAGCAATGGCAAACCACCTCACTCCTCGTTTTACTTAGTAAAACCTCTACAGGTTGAAACCAGCCTTTAAGCTGATGACCTAAACAACAACACATTCCTTCATTAAATTAAAAAAATTATTATTAAAACTTATTTTATTAATTAAAAAAATAAATAATTATTTATTAAAAATATGTTCAACACACGTAATCCTTTTCGTATGTAGTAGGTATTAAATAACTTACAGTGTACTTCTAACAATAAAGGTATTTATAAATAAATGTAAATATCTTTCTGTATATTGGGAAATTATTTGTTTCGTATAAGAATATCGGTTGAATTTTCTAACAGTGAGATGGCGAGGTGATTCGTTAGTGATTCGAGTTATGTACCAAGATGATTCTGTGATTGTTTTGAGTAATTCGATTGAAAGCTTTGCATTATTTCAATATTGGAGTGACTTACTGAGTCCCATTGTTGAATCCCATACGCCCAAATTGGTTTACTTTTCTTTTTTTTTTGTTTAACTGACTGTACTGCAATTACTGCTAATGCAGACGGTGAATGATGAAATGATTTTATGTAACGTATGAAAAAATGCCGTGCATGAATGGGATTCGAACCCAAGACCGCATGATGAGAGGCGAGCACGTTACCACGTTATATTGGTTTACGACTTGATTTATAAATTTAAAAGATCGTTGATAAGATTAAGTTTAGATTGTTTGCCGACCGAAATTTAAAAAATTAATGACGGGTAGAACAAAATTTATATCAAGCAGTGTGAGCGCCATCTTCCTTCAAGTTGCCTACAGGTTATCGTACAGTAGTGGCATCTAACGGAATCTTTTGTAATGTTTCATCACTATACGCTACCTATTTGGATAAATACAGTACTCTTACAAAACTCCCAAACTTTATGGATAAAAGAATCTGTTCTGAAAAACTCACACGACTTTCTCTTGCTGACGCAAATAATGAGCAATATAACCTAATATTAGTAATATCACATTAGAAATAAACAAAAATCTAACCTCAAAAGACATAACCTAATTTTAATCATGAGTGAAAGACGCAAAATGAAAATTAACCTCAGTTTGACTTACAAATACGGAAAATTACTCTTTCACGTTAAACTAGGCTCTGTAGAGAAAAATGTCTAAATAAAAGTTGTAGATCTTTTAATTTATTATAAATCTGATTATACACTTATGCGTAAAATCCATACTAAGGCTGAAATTTAAAAAAAATCGATTTATTACGTTTTCGTGAGAAAAAACAGAAAATCGTTTATTACCGCTAAACTAAGCGTTATAAAAAAACATGTTGAACATAAAAGTTGTAGAATTTTAAATTCCCTACAAGTTTTATTAGGCTATATACATTTTTGCGCTAAAATGCATATATCAAACCTGCAATCTTAAAAGAAAACTTTTTTACGTGAAAACAGTCTTTCCAAGAATTTCAGGAGTCATGACGCTTACCTTATCATGTAAAGCATAAATAATGTAGTAAACGAGGCGATTTTTTAAAAAAATCGTAAGACCCATTTTTGAGATAGTCGCAAAAAAGTGAAAAATTACACGAATAAACTACTACTTCCGGTCGACCGATTTTGATTATCAGTTAACATTTTTATTATCTCTACAAGATAGGGTAAATGTCATGTTTGCTGAAATTTATTGGTGAGGCTGTTTTCAAGTAAAAAATTGTTTTTTTCAGATTGCGGCTTTAATATGCATTTTAGCGCAAAAATGTACATAGGCCTAGTTAAAGTTGTAGACAATTTAAAATCCTACAACATTTACGAGAAACATTTTTTTGTATAACGCTTAGTTTAGCGGTAATTAGCGATTTCTGTTTTTTTCTCACGAAAACGTGTGACAAATCGATTTTTTAAGATTTTGGCCTTAGAATGCATTTTACGGCAAAGTGTATACTCAAATTCAAAGGAAATTGAAAGATCCACAAATTTTATTTAAAGCATTTTTCTCTACAGAGCCTAGTTTAGCGTGAAAAAGTGATTTTTTGGTATTTTTAAGCCAAACTGAGGTCGGTTTTTATTTTGGTCTTTCACTCGTGATTAAAAGTAGGTTGTGTTTATTGAGGATAGTTTTTTGTTTATTTCTAATGTTTTATTACTAATTTCAGGTTTATTGATAATTATTTGCATTGGCAAGAAAAAGTTGTGTGAGTGTTTCACACCAGACTGTTTTATTTTAGTTTATTTAAAGTCGCATCAACATCTCTGTTATTAGCAACTGCACTGGGTAGAGGAACGTTGGCTTTGAATTTGTAATAATTTTTCCGACTCTGGCCGGGAATCAAACCCGGGATCTCTGCCTTGCAGCGTAGCACGCCAAACACTAGGCCACGGAGGAGGCAATGTAAATTTGTAAATTATATTATTAAACTTTTCTTCAATATAGGCCTAATTTGTTTTGCTTTGTTTTAATGCATAAGTAACCTGAAAGTGGTGATCGGTTCAATGCATAATTATGTTTATCATTTTTACTTTATCTTGCCTATATGAATGTATAGGAAGGAAAGTATTGTTTTCATGTCGAGTTTTCGAAATCGAGTTTTCACCGGATCTATACGTTTTCAGACCCCCTGAACCCTAAAAACATGTTTTTAGTGATTGATCTGAGTGTGCGCGCGCGTGTGTGTGCGCGCGCGCGTGTGTGTGTGCGCGCGCGTGTGTGTGCGCGCGCGCGCGTGTGTGTGTGCGCGCGCGCGTGTGTGTGTGCGCGCGCGCGCGCGCGTGTGTGTGTGTGTGCGAACATAATATCTGAAGAACGGAACATTGTACGAACTTGAAACTTAAATCTTAAGTTACATAACACTACCGAACTCGACACGAACATTTTCATCAAAATCGGTCAACCGGAAGTAGTAGTTTATTCGTGTAATTTTTCACTTTTTTGTGATTTTCTCAAAAACTGGTCCTACGATTTTTTTTTAAATCGCCTGGTTTATTCAATTTTTTATTCTCTACAAGATAGGGTAGGCGCCATTTTGGCTGAAATTCTTGGTGAGGCTGTTTTCACGTAAAAACGTTGTTTTTTTAAAGATTACGGCTTTAATATGCATTTTAGCGCAAAACTTTATATAACAAAAGTTGTAGAGAATTTAAAATTCTACAACTTTTATTTCAAACATTTTTTTGTATAACGCTTAGTTTAGCAGTAATTAGCGATTTTCTGATTTTTTTCTCACGAAAACGTGTGATAAATTGATTTTTTTAATATTTCGGCCTTAGAATGCATTTTACGACAAAAGTGTATATAACTAATTTTATAAAAAATTAAAAGATCTACAACTTTTATCGTGAGCATTTTTCTCTTCAGAGCCTAGTTTAGCGTGAAAGAGTGATTATCCGTATTTTTAAGCCAAACTAAGGTGGATTGTCATTTTGCGTCTTTCACTCATGATTAAAATTATGTTATGTTTATTGAGGTTAGATTTTTTTTTTTACTAATGTTAGGATTATTGTTAATTATTTGCATTAGCAAGAGAAAGTTGTGTGAGTGTTTCACACCAGATTTTTCTTTTTGTATGTTTTTGAGGAAGTAAACTAGACGCTGAAATTGTATTTTGTAAACCGACTAGCCGTATATTTTTTTACTACCTAAAATTTTATTACTGATAGAATCAATCTTATAAACCAGATAATGAGTGCAATACACTTTCAAAAAATGTTCAGGTAACGTAGTTTAATTTATAACAGTACCCAATTGGAAATTAACAAATACACTACCTAATTGCAACGATCATATTAAGTCAATATTTGTTTAATTTCCCTCAGGTTACAGACTAAAATGAATCTCTAAAAAAACCAAAAAAGAAACTTTCAAATCCTATACAGTATTCATTCACCCTATAAGTAAACTGATTAAAAAGAATGATCGTTTTAAAAGTTTCAGTGCTCACAATTTCTCACGGGTATAATATATTCAAATTAAACCCACCCAAACATTTACGAATAATATTAAACAAAATTAAAAGTAATGAACTTGTGATATTAAATCCGTTTTCTTTTCCTTTTATTTTTTTATTATTCCAAACTCGATTGGGTGTTGTTTTACGGATAACTGGTAACTAATTACGGATTTTAAGAGATTTAATGACAGGGAAAACAGAAAAACGGGTGGACAGAAGAAAGAAGAAAAGGGTATGGTGAATGAACGATGAGAATTTGGGTTTCAAAAATATTTTCCAGAAATGTCTAAAGTCGTCTCACGTGGTTTAAGATTGGCCCAATACGAAAAAGAAGAAAAGTATTGCAACATAACATTTTTTTCTTAAAATCTTGTTGTTTTGGTCATCAGCCGAAAGGCTGGTTTGAACCTTTTGAGATTTTACTTAGTAAAAACAAGGAGTGAGGTGGTTTACTATTGCCTTCCTCACTGAGTTGAAAGAGTATGCTTATCAGTATTCCAGGTCCTCCAAAAAATACCCACTTTCCATCCTGAAAATGGCACCTTCACTTCATTCACCACAGGGTGAGGGAGTATAATGTAGAAATTCATTACTCTCAGAGGAGATAACTCTGATTAGTGTCTTTTACACTTCTACCTCTTCTGTTCTTAAATAGGCTAGTTCAGCCATATGCCTATTATTCGCTGACTTTGTGATAAGAAACAGAACTATTTTTTGTAGCCCTGGAACAGATCGAGTGGAATTAATTTAACACTCCACCACCTGCCCGTTATGAGCATCTTAAGCGGTCTGTGGATCTTTTTCTCGGCAACCACTACAGCTAGAGCTACAATTTTTTTTTTATGAAAGGCCTCTTTTTGGTACATAATTAGAATGTGTAGCATTTAAAATTATGATAAGAATTTTGATTTTCACAATTTTTTTAAAAAGAGACCATTTTTTATCGATAAATCACCGAAAATTTTTTTTCTCACAATTTTCAATATCTTTAAAAATGGCACATTCAATCAATAGAATTGGACGATTAACATGCTCCATAAAAATTTCAGTCTTGTACCTCTAATGGAAGCTGAGAAAAAGGTACATAAAGTTCAAAAAATGACGTTTTGAGAAATTTGTGTTTAAAGTTTGAGAAACAACGAGTGTAAAAAAAGACAGACCACAACAAAAATAGTGCAGGTTATAAACGTTTAGGTTATACTGCTGCTAACTTATGAATAAATAAAAGAGAGAGAGATGGCAGGCAGTGTGAAAATATAGTATACTAATAAATAACCGTAAATTTTAATCGAAAGGGAAAATTATTTTGTAAAATTTCGTGACAGATGGCCAATTAGCTTAAACATACAATCACAAAAAAAAAAACAATAAAATATTTTCTAGTTTGGATAGCAACATGATTCTAACGCCGTTTTAAAGCGCACATTTCAAACTATATTTTTAACGAAGAAACGAAAAATCGATTATTTTTTTATTTTTTCATTCCACACTCCCCTTAAAATCTTATGAAAAATAATTCATTCAATTAGGAAAGCATAAGGTACAAGAATTTTATAAATTATGCCTAAAACTTTTTAAATTTTTACAAGATAAGTAAATGATTTTAGCATATTTCCAACTAGTAGTTGGGAAGCCTTACTGGGTTACGTACAATGTAAAAAAATCTGGTGTGAAACACTCACACAACTTTCTCTTGCCAATGCAAATAATTAACATTAAACCTAACATTAATAATAAAATATTAGAAATAAACAAAAAACTAACCTCAAAAACATAACCTTATTTTAATCATGTGAGTGAATGATGCAAAATGAAAATCAACCTCAGTTTGGCTTAGAAATACGGAAAATCACTCTTTCTCTCTAAAATAGGCTCTGTAGAGAAAAATGCTTTAAATAAAAGTTGTAGATCTTTTAATTTTCTATAAATTAAATTATATACACTTTTGTCGTAAAATGCATACTAAGGCCGAAATCTTAAAAAACTCAATTTTTCACACATTTTCGTGAGAAAAAAACAGAAAATCGCAAATTACCGCTAAACTAAGCGTTATACAAAAAAATGTTTGAAATAAAAGTTGTAAAATTTTTAATTTTCTACAACTTTTATTATATAACGTTTTGCGCTAAAATGCATATTAAAGCTGTAATCATAAAAAAACAACGTTTTTACGTGAAAACAGCCTCACCCAGAATTTCAGCAAACATGACGCCTACCCTATCTTGTAGAGAATAAAAAATTGAGTAAACCAGGCGATTTTAAAAAAAATAGTAGGACCAATTTTTGAGAAAATCGCAAAAAAGTAAAAAAATTACACGAATAAACTACCACTTCCGTTTGACCGATTTTGATGAAAATGTTCGTGTCGAGTCCGGTAGTGGTACGTAACTTAAGTTTCAAGTTTCAAGTTCGTACGATGTTCCGTTCTTGAGATATTCTGTTCACACACACATACACACACACACACACACACACACACACACATACACACACACACACACACACACACACACACATACACACACACACACACGCACACACACACACACACACACAGACACACACACAGACCAATCGCTAAAAACATGTTTTTTGGGTTCAGGGGGTCTGAAAACGTATAGATCCGGTGAAAACTCGATTTCGAAAAATCGACATGAAAACAATACTTTCCTTCCTATATATTCATATAGGCAAGAGAAAGTAAAAAACACCCGTGGAAGTTTTATATTGCTAACAGTTTAGCTTACTAATTAGTTTAATTTTATGATAGATAGTCGTTTTTATGTAAAATATGAACTAACGTATTTCAAGGAAGTTTAGCCATTCATTTTACTCCCTGCATTTAATCTACCTGCTGTATTGTGTCTTCAACGTATAAGCAATATCGGAATGAGTTCATTATGTTAATACAGTTTTGTTTTTGCTGCTTCTAATCGAACAGCATACCATAAAACTTAAAGTCAAACAGGGATTAGGGTGCCTTTTTTTAGGTAATTTAAAGTCATATTAACAGTTCAGTCGTTAACGACAACAGTGGGATATGTAACGGTGGGTTTCAACTGGTGAATATTTCCAGACCCTAGCCAGGAATCGAACCCGGTACTTCCGTATCGTAGGCTAGTGTGCTACCACTTCGCTACGGAGGCGGCCTATTTTTTCTTGATTTTCTTGTTTTACTTTTTTTGCTTTTTCATTATATTTTTTTAATGTACAGCAGGAAATACGTTCACAAACGTTTTGAATTGAGAATTTATCTCGATTGGTTTTTGTTTAGCGCCATCTGCATTGAAAAAAACCAGTTCCTACAAAAAATAATCGTTTATTGTTGAAAACGTTCTACAAAGAAATTATCTGATGTAAAACACTCACACGACATTCTCTTGCCAATAAATATAAAGAATAATATAACCCAAGTTAATCATGGGTAAACAATGTAAAATGTTACACAAAATCTAATTTTCATGAATGAATGACGCAAATGAAAATCAACCTCTGTAGAACGTAAAAAAAGAAACTAAACTCTGTAAAATAAAATGCTTGAAATAAAAATTGTAAATTTTTAATTCTCTATAACTTCCATTATAAATACTACAATTTTGTCGTAAAATGCATACTAAAGCCGAAATCTTAAAAAATCCCATTTTTACCGATTTTTATGGAAAAAATACGAAATATCAGTAAGCTAATTGTCTCTGTATCGATTTGAGACGAGTGCTTCACTCATGGAAAACTTTATGTTGGACTTTCTAGAGCTGGAAGTGCAGAAAAACAATTTATTTTGCTGCCACAGGGCAACAAAACCACAAATATTGTATATAGAGAGGTTTTAAAATAATTTAATGAGGTCTACATTACCTGCTGTGAAGCGAAGCGAGCGGGGGTTGCTAGTATAATATATAAATAATAAATATAATAATAATAATAATTTACAATTAATTAATATAACTAGTCAGTTATTACAGACCGTAAGAAGAAAAAAGAATCCATACGCAAAATATCATTTATGTAATTAGAATGCATCAATGTTATTTCAAAAAACGGTATTTTAAAACATTAATTAAACTCTGAAAAATTTCCAAAGCGTAAAATGACAAATTTAATTAAACCTAAATTTTTCATTAAGGTAGGTAATGTTTTATGGGGTTATGGAAGGACAGGTTATGTTGTATTTGATGAACGGTACGGCACGGCGTCAATATTGACAAACGCCTCCAAATAAATTAATATTCTGTTTGGAGGCCGCGAATAATCACACATGTCGACAAATTATACACGCATAAAGCCTATGAGAATGTGTCTCTCAAATGTAAATAATTTGTACGTTTGTCATAGTATATGGTTCTATTAATTAAAGCGTACCTTGAAATGTCAACGGTGTACATGTTCAATACTATACTGCGTGAAATGCAAATTAATCTTTTGATTTTCACAAAATATAACTTAATTTTTCTATATTATCGTAAATAATATTTCCTCAAGTAACGCTAAGAAGTAAAAAAATCTGGTGTGAAACACTCACACAACTTTCTCTTGCCAATATAAATAATTAACAATAAACCTAATATTAGTAATAAAACATTAGACATAAACAAAAAAACTAACCTTAATAAACATAACCTAATTTTAATCATGAGTGAAAGACGCAAAATGAAAATCAACCTCACTTTGGCTTCAAAATACAGAAAATCACTCTTTCACGCTAAACTAGGCTCTGTAGAGAAAAATGTTTTAAATAAAAGTTGCAGATCTTTTAATTTTCTAAAATTTGATTACATACTTTTTTATTATAAAATGCATACTAAGGCCGAAATCTTAAAAAAATCGATTTTTCTCACGTTTTCGTGAGAAAAAAACAGAAAATTGCTAATTACTGCTAAACTAAGCGTTATACCAAAAAATGTTTGAAATAAACGTTGTAGGTTTTTAAATTCTCTACAACTTTTGTTATATAAATATTTTCGCTAAATTGCATATTAAAGCCGTAATCTTTAAAAAACTTTGTTTTTACGTGAAAACAGCCTCACCCAGAATTTCAGCAAACATAGCGCCTACCCTATCTTGTAGAGAATAGAAAATTGAGTAAATAAGGCGATTTTTAAAAAAATCGTAGGACCAGTTTTTGAGAAAATCGCAAAAAAGTGAAAAATTACACGAATAAACTACTACTTCCGGTTGACCGATTTTGATGAAAATGTTCGTGTCGGGTCCGGTAGTGGTATGTAACTTAAGTTCAAAGTTTCAAGTTCGTACGATGTTTCGTTCTTGAGATATTCTGTTCACACACAGACACACACACACACACACAGACCAATCGGTAAAAACGTGTTTTTTGGGTTCAGGGGGTCTGAAAACGTATAGATCCGGTGAAAACTCGATTTCGAAAAATCGACATGAAAACAATACTTTCCTTCCTATATATTCATATAGGCAAGAGAAAGTAAAAAGATGTGTAATGTATACGTACAATATCATGTTGTCTTTAACTTTCTCTTGCTTATATGATATTGTGACAATATCGAAGAAGATCATGTTCGCGAAAGTTCTAGTAAAATGGTAATTCATTCATAAAAATAGTAAAGAGAGGATGTGTTGTTGTTGTTGTTGTTGTTTAGGTCAACAGCCGAAAGGCTGGTTTGAACCTCTAGAGGTTTTACTAAGTAAAAACGAGGAGTGAGGGTGGGTTACCGTTGCCTTCCTCACTGAGTTGAAAAGTACGCTTATCTGCATGCCGAGCCCTCTGAAAAGCACATATTTTCCACTCTGTAAATGACACCTTCACTTCATTCACCACAGGGTCTGGCTGTGTAGTGAAATTCATTACTTTCAGACGAGATAACTCTGATTAGTGTCTTTTACACCTCTACCTCTTCTGTTCTTAAATGATTCAGTCACTTAATTAGCTGACCATGTGATAAGAAACAGAACTATTTATTTTAGCCCTGCAACGAACAGATTGAGTATAAATAACTTGACACTCCACCTGTCTGTTATGGGCAGAAAGAGAGGATAATAGAATGAAAACGTAACAATGGGGTGGCTATAAAAGGATGCCTATTCATGAAAGTTGTTTGAAAGGACTGCGCTATTGTGTCTATTGTTGTACAACTATTTATGAAAAGGTCGGCCTGTAATACCTTTTATTCTATTTACAATAAGATCTATTGTTGACTTGTTTACAATAGATTTTTCTAGCACTCATGTATAAAGGGTTATTTTTTTTACTTTATTATTTGCATGGAATTTCTCTGTTTTGTTAGAATTATCTTTTTGAAGTACCTATAAAAAGAGCGCTCGAGTGCGGTCAGTGAGTTAGTATTCATGTGATCTTTGACGAGTGGCCTTCATGCGTAGTGCAGTCGCGTTCCGGGCATTGTGTTACGCACTCTGATATGTGGTATTTGTGTGTGTGTGTGTGTGTGTGTGTGTGTGTGTGTGTGTGTGTGTGTGTGTGCGCGCGCGTGTGTGTGTGTGTGTGCACGTGTGTGTGTGTGGTGTAAAGTTATTGTGTATCTGTATTAAATTCAGTTTTGTATATTCAGTTTTCATTTTGTATGTGTATTCTATAAAATTTATTGTAAGTAGTGCTAAGTAAATTATTAAGTTAATGATTGTTTATTATTTATGTTAAGTAGTCTAAATTATTAAGTCATTTATTGTATTACTTCATGATAATTAGTTTAATTATTTATTTTGTAAATCTTTGTGTAATAAATATTTGTAATTGTAAACTCTAGTGTATTAATTATTTAATAACGTAGATCCCGAAACGGACCTTAGCGAGAAGTGTCACAATACATAGGAAAGAAAATTATTGTTTTCATATTGATTTTTCGAAATCAATTTTTCACCGGATCTACACGTTTTCAGACCCCCTGAACCCAGAAAACATGTTTTTAGCAATTGGTCTGTGTGAGTGTGTGTGCGCGCGCGCCTGTGTGTGTGCATGTAGGCCTACGTGTGCGTGTGCGTATGTGTGTATGGGCGTGTGTGTGCGCGCGCGTCATTTAACGTCATTTCTTCTGTTTTCCAAGAGACGAAAACCTGTAAGTATTAATATGATAAGTAAATACGTGTAGGTCAAAATACATCTTGTTTGTTTGTAGGTTAACAACAAAGCACATTTACTGCTAGCGAATTAGTAAATAATGAAATATATAAATTGCCTATTTTAATTATTGTACACATTCTCTAGTGATTAAGTTTGCCTGGCATAATAATTAGGTTATTAATTAAATTATTAATAACTAATACTTAATTAGTATTAGGTTATTAATAATTAGGTTAGGGATATAGGTTAGGTCATGTGCCATTTTACTGGTTTGCTTTCTTTTTAATTGATGTAACGTTAAACTACTATAACTATTATTAGCAGGCAAACTTAAGCACCAGATTTATGTAATAAATAATAATTTAAAAGTAGAAGGCAATTTATACATTTAATGTTTACTCAATCCGTTAACGGTTAACCTAAATACATACAAGATTTATTTTGGCCTACACGTATTTACTTATCATGTTAATACTTACAGGTTTTTCGCTTTCGGAAAACAGAAGAAATCACGTCCCCTATCCCTCTGCGAAAAAAAACCACTTCTTTAAGTAACAAAATTTCATTTCATTAATTATAACTAATCTCAACCCACTGTTTCATGACCCACGGTAATCGCCAATAACCAAACTGTTGATGCGACTTTAAAATAAAATTAATTAAAAATTTAAAAAAAATTAGTTCCCAAAAATTTCAATTATAAAACAAAAAGTAAAATGAAATAAAAAATAAATATTGTATAGGATAATAGACCAAAATTCAAATCTCCCTCGTATGCGCTACTAGCGCATTTTACAGGCGTTGGAAGCGAAACATAGTAGCAGACGAAAAACGTTAAAACACTTTTTAACATGGGAGTCCCCCCTCTATGCTTTATTACTCTATGGTCCAGTCTTACTCTCGCTGATAATCGTCAACTTATATTGCGTTACCAGTATATGAATGGACTATTTTAATGACCAACTATTTGAGATAAAGAAGAAGGTCAATAAAAGTAATCGAGTGGTACGAATCAATTGTTTATGCAGCGTGTTATAGATATTATTCAGATAAACTAAATTCTTTCAATTTTAGTAATATTGTTTTAGTTTTTGATAAAAATCGTATAGAATTATTTAGGAAAATACGACACCGTAATACTGATTGTAAAAACCATAAAGAAAGACATTAAAGAAATAAAAAAAATAAAAAAATATTGAAAGAAACATAATAAAAACAGAAACCAATAATAGAGAAGGAGATAAAGAAGTGATAAGGTAGCGGAGGTAAAAAGTGATGTGTCTGGCATACAACAGATGCAATCATTTTCGGTCGGTTAAAAGAAGTTATGAAGAGTGTCAGAAAAAAGTTAATCTTTTTATCTAACCGACAATTGAGGTCGTAAACCAGGTGAAAGAGGGTTTAAAGAAAAGAAACGAGTTAAAGAAAATTGGTAAGGACGAGAAAACGGAATGGAAAATAACGGGAGTCAAAATGTTAAACCGGAGATTTTGTTATGGGTAGAAGATGACGGTCGGTAAGAATTAAGGGATGCAACAACAGAATAAAAACGGGAACGATCGCTATCTTATACTATTAGAATCAAGTTTATGACACATTCCATACAGCACACTGAATCCTTTCTCCTTAACAACGAGATGAAAAATTATGTTGAAATCTTAAAAATCAAATTTAAACATGTAATGTTGAAATTTAAATTTTTCGTACATACAACGGAATTTAATTTCTTTTGTAACAGATTAAATTAGTTAAAAAACTTATTGTTGTTTAGGTCATCAGCCAAAAGGCTGGTTTGAACCTGTAGAGGTTTTACTAAGTAAAACGAGGAGTGAGGTGGTTTACCAATGCCTTCCTCACTGACTAGAAAAGTACGCTTATCAGCATGCCGGGCCCTCTGAAAAGCACATATTTTCCACTCTGCAAATGATACCTTCACTTTATTCACCACAGGGTCTGGCTGTATAATGAAATTCATTACTTTCAGAGGAGATATCTCTGATTAGTGTCTTTTACACCTCTACCTCTTCTGTTCTTAAATGATTCAGTCATTTAATTGGCTGACCATGTGATAAGAAACAGAACTATTTATTTTAGCCCTGCAACGAACAGAGTGAGTGTAAATAATTTGACACTCCACCTGTCCGTTATGGGCTCAACGTTTACTGGATAGGCCTAGGTAGTTGAAATTAGTACGAAAAATAGCCGGGAAGTTAACACCACCAAAACAAAAGTTATGGTAATTAGCAAAGAGAGAGAGAGAGTTGACGGGTTGCAACTTACCATTAATGGACAAGTGAGAACGAGTGTCAACATATACACTTTGGCTCAGCGTTAAGTGAAAAATAGGACCATTCTCAGAAAATAAAATCCAGAATTGAAAAAGCAAGGACTGCGTTAAGGCAAATGTCCAAGCTGTTCAAAACGCATAATTTGAATTTAAAATAAGACTCCTTCGATGCTACATATTCTCCATCTTATTGTACGGAGTGGAATCTTGGACCTTAACGGACGCAACAACGAAGAAACTGGAAGCGTTTGAGTCATAAACTTACAGTATATAGAAGAATTCTTAAAATATCGTGGATAAATAAAATACAAACATCAATGTACTTCAAAAATTTAGTAAAGAAAAGGAAATAATGTGCACAATAAAAATTAGAAAAAAAGAATATCTAGGACACATCATTAGATATGATTAAAAGTACAAGTTCACAGTCCTATTATGACAAATTCTTTTCGAAATTACAAATAAATCCGAATCCTCTAATTCAAGAACTTCATCGCTTTCACCTTCCTGGGAATCCAGCCCGGCGTCTAAAAAGAAGATGGAATAGAGATCTTCTCTGAGTTCTAACTAAAATAATATTTATATGTAAAAATAACAGACAGCCCATAACAGACAGGTGGGGAGTGTCAAATTATTTACACTCAATCTGTTTGTTGCAGGGCTAAAATAAATAGTTCTGTTTCTTATCACATGGTCAGTCAATTAAATGACTGAATCATTTAAGAACAGAAGAGGTAGAGGTGTAAAAGACACTAATCAGAGTTATCTCCTCTGAAAGTAATGAATTTCATTGTACAGCCAGACCCTGCGGTGAATGAAATGAAGGTGTCATTTACAGAGTGGAAAATATGTGCTTTTCAGAGGGCCCGGCATGCTGATAAGCGTACTTTTCCACTCAGTGAGGAAGGCAATGGTAAACCACCTCACTCCTCGATTTACTTAGTAAAACCTCTAGAGGTTCAAACCAGCCTTTCGGCTGTTGACCTAAACAACAAACAACAACATATAAAAATAATAACAATTAAACGAACTCATTATCACATATAATACTTTTTTATACACTCAGAGAAATACCAATGGGTATCAATCTGTCTTTATGTTTCCTTTCATTTTACTTGGTTATGTACGTACAACACATTTTCTAGTAGTCATATAATTGTGTACTGTTGAAAATTTCAAATAAAAGATAAAAAAAAAGTACAAGTTGCTGAAATGTATTTGCGAGGAAAGGTACAGGGTAAGAGAGGCGTCGGAAGACGACGAATATCCTGGCTAAAGAACTTGAGGACTTGGTTTGCAACTTCTACTACAGGACTCTTCAAAACAACAGCAAATAGACTTATCGATGTCAGAATGATTGCCAACATTCGATAATGGATTGTCACTAAAAGAAAAACTGATCAATATTTTAAAAATTATAATAAAGTCATGTTTACCTCATTTTTTTCTTTCTTTCTCACAATTTTTGGACACTTTTGGACAATTTTTAATTGTCCAAAGTAAGCTCCAACACGATATTTTACATGTTGGAAAGGTAATTATTTTTCTAATATTAAATCTCTAACTATAGCAAAAAAGAAAGTTATAAGAATAATGGTTTGTGTGCCGAAAATCGAGCACACCATCGGAATTTTTGAACAATTAGACATCCTTCCCTTAGAATATCTGTATGTGTACCGAATATTTATAATGTATTTTATTATATAAAAAAATAAAACAGATAAATATTAAATCTTTATTTTTCAGCGACCAAAAGTAAGAACTAAACTAGACTCTCTAAAGAAAAATGTTTAGAAAAAAAGTTGCAGGTTTTTAAATTGTCTACAATTTTGATTATATATACTTTTTAACTTAAACGCATATTAAGCCCCAATTCTAAAAAAAAAAACATTTTTTTCTACGAGAGTACAGCCTCTTCAAGAATTTCAGTAGGCATACCACTTACCCTATCTTGTAGGGCATAATAAATGTAGTAGTAAATGAGGCGATTTTTTAAAAAAATCGTAGAAGCCATCGTAAATCGTAAAAAAGTGAAAAATGGCACGAATAAACTACTACTTCCGGTTGACCGATTTTGATGAAAATTTTCGTGTCGGGTCTTCTAACACTACCTAAATTCCGTTTTAAGTTCCAACTTCGCACATTGTCCCGTTCTTGAGCTATCTTGTTCACACACACACACACCCAAACTAATCACTAAAAACATGTTTTTTTTTTGGGTTCAGGGGGTCTGAAAACGTGTAGATCCGGTGAAAATTCGATTTCGAAAAATCGAAATGAAAACAAACTTCCTAAATATTAATAAAGCCAAGAGAAAGTAAAAAATATCTTGTTCTTTTAATATATTTAAATACTTTTTAGAAGATACAATAGTGAAATCGCTTAAACCAGTATCAGTAACCGTAAAATATTTGCAGTAATATTTTTTCTACAACAATTTTCTGTATTAGAGTTACGTCATTAATTCTAGAGATCGTAGTACAATTACAAGATATAATTTAACAAAAAGAGTTTTAAGGAAAAAATCATCAATTAAGTTGAATAGTTATCAACCCTTTAATAAAAGGCGAGTGTTGCAGTTGTAATTGTGTATGCAAGAAGCATAGCTGTATAGGTGAAATCTATAGCAATAACATTTATTCATTTGTTAATAGCAACCATTTTGGATTCTATCCAACAATAAACAGTACGCTTTTATCTTAAAACTGATACCTTTAAATTTTAAAACCGCAGACTGTTTTGAAACAACCACCGCAACCTTAGATACTGTAAAATATTGAGGACTGATTATTTCATTTTATGTGGCATTACTGAATTGGTTTTGTTCGAAATTTCTCCGATCAATATTATTTTATTGTGGTAAATTCCTTAAAATTTTCTAAGTTATTCAAATACTAATTTATTTTTCTTGGGAATTAATTAATTAGGTTCTTTCCGTTATAGCGAGACATTTTGGTCTGATTCTAAAACATTTATTTTCACTAAGATTAATTATTTAATAACGGATAATTTATTTCAAGCATTTCAATAAAATTATTTGTGTAAATTTAAAAGAAAAAAAATAAATTTAAATGGGTAATTTAAAAGAAAGAAGTTAAATTTAAAAGAAAAAAATCTGATGTGAAACACTCACACAACTTTCTCTTGCCAATGCAAATAATTAACAATAAACCTAACATTAGTATTAAAACATTAGAAATGAACAAAAACTAACCTCAAAAACATAACCTTATTTTAATCATGAGTGAATGACGCAAAATGACAATCGAACTCAGTTTGGCTTAAAAATACAGAAAATCACGCTTTCACGCTAAACTAGGCTCTGTAGAGAAAAATGCTTTAAACAAAAGTTGTAGATCTTTTAATTTTCTATAAATTTAATTATATACACTTTTGTCGTAAAATGCATACTAAGACCGAAATGTTAAAAAAATCGATTTTTCTCACGTTTTCGTGAGAAAAAAAACAGAAAATCGCAAATTACCGCTAAACTAAGCGTTATACAAAAAAATGTTTGAAACAGAAGTTGTAGGTTTTTAAATTCTCTACAAATTTTATTATATAAGTTTTTGCGCTAAAATTTATATTAAAGCCGTAATCTTAAAAAAAACAACGTTTTTACGTGAAAACAGCCTCACCGAGAATTTCAGCAAACATGGCGCCTACCCTATCTTGTAGAGAATAAAAAATTGAGTAAAATAGGCGATTTTAAAAAAAATCGTAGGACCAGTTTTTGAGAAAATCGCAAAAAACTGAAAAATTATACGAATAAACTACTACTTCCGGTTGACCGATTTTGATGAAAATGTTCGTGTCGCGTCCGGTAGTGGTATGTAACTTAAGTTTCAAGTTTCAAGTTCGTACGATGTTCTGTTCTTGAGATATTCTGTTCACACACAGACACACACACACACACACACACACAGACCAATCGCTAAAAACATGTTTTTTGGGTTTAGGGGGTCTGAAAACGTATAGATCCGGTGAAAACTCGATTTCGAAAAATCGACATGAAAACAATACTTTCCTTCCTATATATTCATATAGGCAAGAGAAAGTAAAAAATTAAAATAAAATGTTGAGATATAACTATTTGATTGGCGGATTAATCCGGGAAAGAAAAGTTGATGCTGTCTTGCAGAATGGAGTGTCCAGCAGTTGTTCATAGTCAGTAGTACATGATTGTAATAGAGGAACGTTCGTAAGTTTGGTACTTGAGAGAACATAAAGACGCGAATTTATGGTAACTTAATCAGTAATTCAATTGTGAATTACAATTACAGTAAAATCTCTCTATAGCGGAATTGAAGGGACCATGAGGTACCGCCGCTATAAAGAGAGTTCCGTTATAGAGAGAACGAGTAATTAACGGTGGGAGGGAAGTTGGAGTACTAATTTTTCTGTACAAAATAACTTATATACGTATGTAAATGGTGCATGGAATAAGTTTTTGAAAAACTACTGAATAGATAACTTTATGACGAATGTTTAATACAGTAGATTACTTCAATACAGTGAGATATTTAAATTAATTACATAAAGTGTAGGTTATTAACTTAACAAGAAATTTGGATACAAACTGGTTTTATTAGATGTTGTGTTACTATAATGTTTAACAATAGAATTTCACTTTTTGTATTGAACTTTTTTCAATAATCATTCATACAGTACATACCGTAATAGATAGCCTAAAATTAATTAGCACTGAAACTCGTTTTTCACTGAACAGTAATAGACATACATACATACAATTAAAATCTAATAAAACGTAGGCTACACAAACACAAAAAAATACACAGTACAGTATATTTTTTTTGTTATTAAGGAAACAATAACTGTGAAGTACATTTCATTTCGTAAAATAAGTTGTAAATTTTGTTTCGTTTTCAATTCATAAAACATGTCTTCAACCTCATTTTCAATGTTTAAAACTTGTAAATTTTCATTTACATATTGGCAATGACAGTACGTGGAAACAACAAGAATAGCGTCTAGTGCCTGTTTACTTGAAGGGACAACATTAAATGTTGTCCCTTCAAGTTTCTGTTTCCATTTCATCGTCATCTTCACTTTCTTGCTCGTTGTTTTGGGCTAAGACATTTTCGATTATTGCATCATCGCCAACATCTGCTGAAGTGGCTAAGTCATTGTCTGCCCCTACAAAGGCGTCTAAATCCATATCCTGAAGATATTGTTTTGCCGCTATAGAGAGATTTTTGTGCCGCAATAACGAGAGTTAAATACATTATCGTAGTATACGAAAGGGTCGGGGTCGGCAAATAATGCCGCTAAAGAGAGATTTCCGCTATATAGAGTTCCGCAATAGAGAGATTTTACTGTATATTAGTATTTCAATGGTGAATTACATTTTTATATTAGTGTTTCAATGGTGAATTACAATATTGTCGGGTCGTTTCAAAATAGTGTCGTTACTCGTTATAAATTGAGTTTTAGTGTATGAGCGTACGAGTGGTTTCAAATGATTGTGGACAATTAAATCATTGTTCTGATTCTTAAGTGACAGTATTTTATTGTTAGGTAAGTTTGTTGTTTTAGACTTTAAGTCATTTAATTAATTTAATTAAAATAATCTTATTGTTTGTAATTGTTTAGTAGTCTAAGCTTAGTACTAATTATTGTATCAATAAAAAATTTATTATTTATTATACCCAGATCCCAAACGAACCAAGGGTCAGGTGATCCAATATTTTGATCATAATAAATTTGGGTTATTCACGGAAATCTTTGTACGTACCCCTTAAACTTTCAGGTGACACATTTAATTTCCTCCTAGAAACGACGAGAGAAGTTTGGTTGTCAATTTACAAACAAATCGGGAAATTAATAAATATTCTTCTCAAACAACAGACGTGCAAAAACAAAGGAACATGGATATCCGTTGTGAAACTCCCTTTTTGGTCTTTGATATTTTATGTAAAAATAAGTTTGATTTATAAATTTTTTTTCTCACGACTGTAATACATTTTCAAAAAATAACAACAGAGAAAATTACTAAAATTTTATAAAGAAAAATATAAAAATATGGAAGTATATTACAAGAAAGTACAAAAACTAAATCAAATATTTTATTATTTCAATTTAATAAATCATATAGTTAGGTGATAAAAATGTCAATTTTTTTTTGTGTAAAAAAATTTAAAAATAATACTTTTATTATTGTTTGTGTTCTTTTAAATTTAGTTTAGTTTGATTCAGCGTATTGTGACACAGATTTATTATTTTCATAGCGGTACTGTATCAAATACTGTACTATTTTTAACCCGGTATCATTCCAACAAGTGTTCAAACGTTTAACTTCTAACAGATATAAGTCACGTTCATAAATTCTTCATTTTTTTTTATTTGAATCACACTGTTTTAAAATTGAATGAAGGTGTGGGGTAAAAATTAAAAAAAATACTTTAACAATATTATATTAAATGTATTTAAAAAATATTATTTTTATTATTATAGCTTTAGTCAACCGCTTTAGCCAAACAACGGTTCGTACTAATTGTTAAAGATGTATAGCTTTATATCAGTTTCTGACTATTAAGCCCCCCTTCCACTGCAAGCGGAGCGGACTCCATACGAACTCCATTTAACTCGCAAAAGTTTAACGTCATGTAAGTGCTTCCACTATGAAAAGAGTGAGCGGAGCGGACTGAACGAGTAGGAAGCGTTACAAAAAAGGTCGCAGAGTTGAGCGGATTTTGGACGGACTCCGTTTGACTCGTAACACCAAATCTCATAGAAGTGCTTCCACCAGTAGATGAAAAAGCGGAGCGGACTGAGCGAGCAAAAAGGGGCCACTGTGTCATGCTCTGCAATGCTAGTTTGGAACGGAGTCTTCTTCACTTCCCATCAGTTTTCACTTGACAGCAAGTTTTTCTATTGGTGAAATAGCTTTTCTAAAGTTCGTATCCTGTTTCTTTTTATCATATTTTACAAGTAATAGTAATTCTTCAAATTGTTCTCTACTGACTCTGAAATAGTTTCTGAAATATTCATCTTGTAAATCGTAAAATACTCGAAGTAAATCGCGTTTGACAGGCTCTCTAATATGGTAGCTCATCCAAAATCTTGGTTTGTTAGCTTATTTTTACTTTCTCTTGCCTATATGAATTTATAGGAAGGAAAGTATTGTTTTCATGTCGATTTTTCGAAATCGAGTTTTCACCGGATCTATACGTTTTCAGACCCCCTGAACCCAAAAAACATGTTTTTAGCGATTGGTCTGTGTGTGTGTCTGTCTGTGTGTGTGTTTGTGTGTGTGTGTGTGTGTGTGTGTGTGAACAGAATATCTCAAGAACGGAACATCGTACGAACTTGAAACTTGAAACTTAAGTTACATACCACTACCGAACGCGACACGAACATTTTCATCAAAATCGGTCAACCGGAAGTAGTAGTTTATTCGTATAATTTTTCAGTTTTTTGCGATTTTCTCAAAAACTGGTCCTACGATTTTTTTTAAAATCGCCTATTTTACTCAATTTTTTATTCTCTACAAGATAGGGTAGGCGTCATGTTTGCTGAAATTCTCGGTGAGGCTGTTTTCACGTAAAAACGTTGTTTTTTTAAGATTACGGCTTTAATATAAATTTTAGCGCAAAAACTTATATAATAAAAGTTGTAGAGAATTTAAAAACCTACAACTTTCATTTCAAACGTTTTTTTGTATGACGCTTAGTTTAGCAGTAATTAGCGATTTTCTGATTTTTTCTCACGAAAACGTGTGAAAAATCGATTTTTTTAAGATTTTGGCCTTAGTATGCATTTTACGACAAAAGTGTATATAACCAAATTTATAGGAAATTTAAAGATCTACAACTTTTATTTATCGTATTTTTCTCTACAGAGCCTAGTTTAGCGTGAAATAGTGATTTTCCGTATTTTTAAGCCAGACTGAGGTTGATTTTCATTTTGAGTGTTTCACTCATGATTAAAATAAGGTTATGTTTATTGAGATTAGTTTTTTGTTTATTTCTAATATTTTATTACTAATGTTAAATTATATTGTAAATTATTTGCATTGGCAAGAGAAAGTTGTGTGAGTGTTTCACACCAGATTTTTCTTATGATAACTATAGAGTAACAAGCATTTACTTATTGTATTTATGTAGTCATCATCACTTGAATCGTTGACATTATTACTAGAAACGAACAAACAAGAAAAACACACTAGAAACTAACCACGACCTTTCTTGATCCAATAATTGGCTGGCTTGATAACAAAGATGAACTGGCTGCCTCGCACAGTCCGCTGGTAATGGAACCATCAACCTCACCCATTTCATTTCTCGCCTAGCTCACTCCGATACCCAGTTTCGAACCCGCTGGTGGTGGGCAAATCCTCTTTTCTGTAAAAATCTTTCTTAGTGGAAGGAGAAAACTATTTTACTCTGTTTCGCTCAGCTATTTCAAGCTCATTACCCATTTGCAGTGGAAGGCGGGCATTAAGCTACCATAAGATTCCAAATAAGTAAATTTATCCGATAAAATCCCTTTCGTGAGGCGACGCGTCTCATGGCTAATGGCAATTTTTCTACAAACATTGTAAGAGATAAAGCCCACTTAACTTTCGTAAGAAAGAAAGGTTATTTTTCACCTACGGCAAAAACCATTAGTTTTTCTGTATCTACTCTTTAAGAGAAATCTAATGACACTTCTTTGTTTCCAAATTCCGATTTTGATTTCTTGACTTCCGGTTTGAGCCGCTTTCAGTCAAAACCGGTGAAAACCATTAGTGATTTCTCTGTATCTACTCTTTAAGATAAAACAAATGACTCTATTTTCGTTTCCGAATTCCAACTATGAATACTTTAATTCCGTTTTGGACCTTTTCCGATCAAAACCGGTACTTCAAACTAAATCCAGGGCAACTAACTTTTTGTGTAGATTACGAATCCGAAACCCGGTCGTTGCTATCTGTTGTAGTTTCTGACATCTGGATCTGACGGACGGACATAAGAAAATGATAGATGACATTTTAAAAATTGCCACCAAAACTTAATAACAATTTTTTATATTACAAAATGTAAACGAAGATAGCCTACATACACAACTACTTCTCTAAACTGAACTAAGACTTGTTCGCATTTCAGAATGTTATGGTTATCCCAAAAACATGCTTAATAAAATATTAATAAATAGCTAAATTTAATACCTTTTTACTTTCTCTTGCCTATATGAATATATAGGAAGGAAAGTATTGTTTTCATGTCGATTTTTCAAAATCGAGTTTTCACCGGATCTATACGTTTTCAGACCCCCTGAACCCAAAAAACATGTTTTTAGCGATTGGTCTGTGTGTGTGTCTGTGTGTGTGTGTGTGTGTGTGTGTGTGTGTGTATGTGAACAGAATATCTCAAGAACGGAACATCGTACGAACTTGAAACTTGAAACTTAAGTTACATACCACTACCGGACCCGACACGAACATTTTCATCAAAATCGGTCAACCGGAAGTAGTAGTAACTTAGTTTATTCCTATAATTTTTCACTTTTTTGCGATTTTTTTAAAAACTGGTCCTACGATTTTTTTTAAAATCGCCTGGTTTACTCAATTTTTTATTCTCTACAAGATAGGGTAGGCGCCATGTTTGCTGAAATTCTGCGTGAGGCTGTTTATACGTAAAAACATTTTCTTTTTAAGATTGTGGCTTTAATATGCATTTTAGCGCAAAACGTTATATAATAAAAGTTGTAGAGAATTTAAAATTCTACAACTTTTATTTCAAACATTTTTTTTTTATAACGCTTAGTTTAGCAGTAATTAGCGATTTTCTGTTTTTTTCTCACGAAAACGTGAGAAAAATCGATTTTTTTAAGATTTCGGCCTTAGAATGCATTTTACGACAAAAATGTATAAAATAAAATTTATAGGAAACTAAGAGATCTACAACTTTTATTTTTAACATTTTTTTGTAAAGTGCCTAGTTTAGCGTGTAGGAGCGATTTCCCGTATTTTTAAGCCAAACTGAGGTAGATTCTAATTTTGCGTATTTCACTAATGTTTTTTGAGGTTAGTTTTTTGTTTATTTCTAATATTTTATTACTAATGTTAGGTTTATTGTTAATTATTTGCATTGGCAAGAGAAAGTTGTGTGAGTGTTTCACACCAGATTTTTTTACTTTTGTGTACAAATACCAACACATTTACGTAATTCTTAATAGTACATATTGGGTAAAAAACTTTTATCAATCACATTAGTAGTCTATTAAAATGTTGACTTCTGTAATGCATTGTTTTATGGAATAATACGAAAGTTTTATTAAAACAAGCAGTTTTCAAAGTATATTTTCTCATTAAGTCTCATTAAGGATAAATTAATTAAATTATTTTGCACCTGTAGCTACATAAGATTATAATAATTATACTAATAGCAATCTAATTAGGTATGGGTTTAAATCACTACGGTATAAATAAGTCTAAATTCATGAGAAGGTAAGTCTAAATTCATGAGAAGGTAAGTCTAAATTCATGAGAAGGTAAGTCTAAATTCATGAGAAGGTAAGTCTAAATTCATGAGAAGGTTAGTATGGTTTGCTGACAATTTCTTAACTGTTCAAACTACGGTTGTTGTGGGTTTTTTCAGTCTGGTTTTTTCCTTGAACTACCTATTAACGATAGGACGTACCTAATTCAAGCACTGTTAAATTATTATAATCCTCGATGTAAACTTCACTGAAAAGAACATGTAACAAAGAAAAGACAAGAACTCGATCAAATTCAAGAAATTTTAGTGGTAACTGGATAGGAAATCGATATTATACTTATTTTTTAATAAATTCCTAATATACAAGTAAATATTAAATCCCCGACTTTGCTTAACTTCCAGTTTTAGAGTCGCAAATTTATTACTAATAATTTTATAATTTTTACAAAATAGAAATATAAGTAGTAAAAATAGATTATTGATTGTTAATAGCACTAATAATAATTGTTACAGGTAAACCGATTACCATGTTCCCAGGTTGTGTACGTGACATCCTGCCGAACTGTCTACCTGATAGTCGTGCCCGCCCCTCGCATCTCCCAGTCTATTTTTGAAAATTTTAAAATCGACCACAACATTGGCCAATCAATATTTCATGTTATTAATACATTTGTACTATTTTTATTTACGCTGAATCAAACGATAGTTAGCTCGTACCAAACGATTAAGCGGTTACCGAGATAGCAAAGGTTAAGAATAATTTTAATAAATCAAAATTTAAGTAACGTACAAATTTGAAATCTCGTACATACTGTAAGGATATAATAAGTTATGTTGTGTTAAAATTTAAAACTTGTCGGTCGAATGATTCTCGAGTCATACGCCTGTAAACGCATGAAATTCTTTGTAGTAACAAAACAAACAGGGTCTTTTTATCTTTTAACCTCGATATGGCAATTTTCAAACAAAAGTAAAAATATAGACTACTATTATTGGTCAACGCAGAATAAAATGAGCTAAATGTTGAAGTAAAGTATATTGAAATCCGACTCAAAGTTTTGGAGAAGCAAGGGTTCAAACTCGGGTTATAAAGATCGAGCGGTTACCGAGATAGCAAAGGTTCAGAATAATGTTAATAAATCAAAATTTAAGTAATTTGAAATTTCTTGCACACTGTAAGAATATAAATGGCTATGTTATGTTAAAATTTAAAACTTGTCGATCGAATAATTCTCGAGTCATATAGCTACATGTAATGTACGAATTTTTTTCCAGTAGCAAAAAACTGGTCTTTTTGTCTTTTAACCTCGATATGGCAATTTTCAAACAAAAGTAAAAATATTGAACTACTATCATTGGTCAACGCAGAATAAAATAAGCTAAATTTTAATGTAAAGTACGTTGAAATCTGACTCGTCGTTTTGGAAATGCAAGGGTTCAAACTCGAGTTTATATAATTTTGAAACCGTTAGTAGTACTCGTTATTCTACTAAGATGATTATGCTTATTAATGTCATTTAAATTTTCATACATTTTACTTTTAGTCATAGAGACCGATTGTAATTAAGAAATTACCAGTAAAAAATAACCAGGTTTTTATTACTATAATAATAATAATTATAAAAATTTAAAACAAACAATAAATTTAATAATAATTATAATAGTTAAAATTTAACCTAACCGACAATTTTAAAACAATTTAATTTTACAGCGGGCTATTAGAAAATATTACAAGTGACGAGTAGCTGTACTAAGTTACGTGACTCCCCTACTTAAAGGGTTTAAGCTCTAATAAAAGTTTTCATAAAAAGCAACGTCTACTTCATACTTAACCCTCCTTACTTTCTTACATTACTTTTATAACAAATTAAATTTTCAGCTAGCTTTATAGACCTACTGCTTAACACAATAGAGGCCTTACTATTACGTCGTATTAAGTCGTATCAAGTTTGGGTAGTAAATATTTTAAAACGACAGTATTTTAATATTAAATTTTTTACAATTTTTACATTTTTCTTATTTTTATAACATGTTATCTAATTAAGAAAGAGTTGCATATCTTTAATAAAATTAGAGTGATATCAGTTAGTATCACTTATCAGTTATTATATGAAATTAATTACAAAACTGTTCTTTTCCAGCGGAGAAGGTATATTACAAATTAATTTATTATACTAGCCTGGCTCCACCCAAAGATAATTTTCTTTTATTTCAATAATTTTTAAATTAGGATTATAAATAAATAAAAAATCATATTTTCTGATTTGGAAAAAATTAAATATAATAATAGATCTATTAGTTAGAAATTTATAAATATATGCGTTTAAGGTTTGAATATCCTTTTCAATCCCTTAGGGCTACATTTCGGAAATTTTTAAAGAATAATTTTTTAGGTGCACTATCAGTAACATCTCCACCGAACTAACCATCTACCTCGTCCGGAAATCAATAAATAAAATATATTCTTTTAAGAGTTGAACACCGTTTTCAACCCCTTGCTGGTACATTATTGTAATCGTTAAGAGGTATTTTTCTTAAGTGCAATATAGGTAACATCCATCTAAATTCAGCTGTAGCATCTAGCATCTAGCATTAAATCAGCATAATCTAGCATAAATCTAGCATCTAGCATTAAATATAGCATTAAATATAGGTAACATCCATCTAAATTCAGCTGTAGCATCTAGCATCTAGCATTAAATCAGCATAATCTAGCATAAATCTAGCATCTAGCATTAAATATAGCATTAAATATAGGTAACATCCATCTAAATTCAGCTGTAGCATCTAGCATCTAGCATTAAATCAGCATAATCTAGCATAAATCTAGCATCTAGCATTAGTTAAACAGCTGATTTTGGCGACGACTTTACCTCTAGACCAACCCGATGGGTTAAATGGTAATTAAAGAAATTTTAATCAAAACTATTACAGCTTATTGAGAAAACTGGATATTTGTGAGACTGAAAAAATTACTACAGCATAGTTAACAAAAATACATATAAATTTAGGATATTTTATAACTTTCTTAACTGAAAAAATATAATCAGTGACTATTTTATAACAGATAAAACCTAACGAATGATATAAAAATAAACATAAAAATATAATAAAAACTGGTTATAAACAAGTGTTTATGCCCGAAACTTTTTTATTACAGGGGCTATAATATAAGGTTGTATAATGAGATAACAACCATTTTAGTTATTGTTATTGTATCTATATAAATATATATATATATATATATATATATTATATAATTGAACGATTAAAGTTATTTTCTAAAACACTATTATAAAAAAATTGATAATAACTTTTGTTCTCTATATCAAAGTAGTTAATTTCGTTATTATTTGGCTAATATATATATATATATATATAAAATTTGTAATTTGATAGGCTTATAGCTTAAAATCAATGCTTATCAAAGTAATAAAAATGTAGAATAGATACTCAAACAAAAAGGGTGCTACTCTAGAAGCATCCCTTTGTTGATAAAAATAAGGGGTTGAAAAAAAACGCTGATGACTGAGAGATATGGAGTTAAAAGTTTTGCTATAAAACTGTTTTTTTGTTTACGGTCCTTTGTATAGGCTACATATGAGTTTATATTTTGTATTATGGATCGTAAACACAATTAGAGAGTGTTTCTTAATCGGTTTTTTTTATGTCTTGGGATAAAAATGTAATGACAATATTACGTACAATAGATACTACTACATAGATATTGAATAGAATCTATGTAATTTATTTGTAATAATTCATTATCTACACCAAATTTGTGCACTTACATTTATCACATACTCTTTTTTATCCCTAATGTGTGCACGTTGCAATCTGTTCAATTTAGAACAATAAGCAACCCCATGACCCAATCAGATGAGGATGATGAAAATGAGGTGTAGTCTTGTACAGACTGAGAGATTATGGTTAATTGAACCCCAACCATCAAAGTACACCGGTAAACACTGTCTAGTGTTCAGATCCGTATAAAAGAACTACCTTTACAACAAGGATTTGAACCAGGAACCTTCATTTCGAAAACGACTTAACTCTAGACCAAATCGGTGTGTCCATCACACACTCTAATCACGCACTAACACTACTCTGCTTCTGTTACCTAAGGATATGTGCGTTTTATATTTTTAGAAAACAAAAACCCTAAAAATGGTACGAGGGTGTACCCAAAAGAAACCGGAATTATTTCTTAAAAGCTATTTATTTTCAAGTTTTTTACAAAGAAACCTTATCACCTTCAAAATACTCTCCATTACAACTAATAAAATTGTCCCACCGGTGCTTCCACTGTTCGAAACATTTTTTCGTCATCTTTAAAAATGGCTGACAGCTTCTCCCTCGTTTTTATTCTTGAGCTCTTCAATGTTGTCAAATCGGTATCAACCAAGTTCCTTTTTATGCGTGGAAATAAGAAAAGTCGCACGGAGCCAGGTCAGGCAAGTAAGGTGCGTGAGGCAACGAAACCATCCCATTTTTAGCCAAAAACTGTTTAACAGAGATGGCTGTGTGTGCAGGTGCGTTGACGTGGTGGAAGAACCAGTCTCCTGTCTGCCACAAATCGGGTCTTTTTTGACGAACACTGCTGTGCAATCTTCTGAAAACATTCAAACTGTCAGTCAATGGTCTGAGACCACAAGCTCTTGAATTTTTTCAACATTTTCTTCGATTCGGGCAGTTGACGGACGTCCAGAACGAGATTTGTCATCAATCGACATGTCGCCAAACCGCTCGTATACTTGAGTTTTTTCCCACAGCGTCATATTTGTAAGCTGTTTTCAACACTAAAACAGTTTCAGCAGAATTTTTACCGAGTAGAAAACAAAATTTCACAGGTGCACGTTGTTTACTTAAACTTGCCATCATAAAAACACGAAACAAGAACAAACCAGCGCTAGCAAAAACAATCATTGCCGATGAACAGAAAAAGCCAGGTCGACAACACAGGGGCACTGAACTCGCAATGAGTTGCGCTATTCACGTATATGTGGCAGAAATGCGTACTACACAAGAACCGCCCACGGCAAAGCTATTCCGGTTACTTTTGGGTACCACCTCGTATGTTGTTAAACGACCAAGATTACATAAAATAATGGTAACTCTAAAATTTCGGGTCGCACACCCTCCCCAAAGGTGGACGGAAATATTTTTTATCTCCTAAACGGTGTATCGCAGCGAAAAAGTACATAGAACGTTTTTTGTGCCCCTCCTTCTGGCCTTAAAGTACTTTAAGACCATATAGCTAAGATTGCCCTTAACCCAACGGTTAGCTGAGAAAACTCAAAATATCAATATTAGACTTTTTAATTTATGTAATCTGAATTCTTAGAATGATTTAAAATTAGATTATTCTCATCCGCCTAACCCGTTTGGCGGCCAAACTTCATCTTATGGCAAAGTGCAGGCGCGCAACGTACACACTTTCAAGGGTTCTGATATAGTTACTTACGAATTCTGATCCACCTAACCCAACTGAGCGAGGGACGGAAACTATCCGAAACGCCGTTGGAGTGGCGAATCTTTATTAAAAAAACTTGGGTAAACTATGTATATTTTATATTTTCAACATTTAAATTTAATTTAGTTTAGAATCCTATTAAAAATACTCTTTCATTGTAAAATTACTTAGTTTTATATTGGGCTGGCCCGTGGTGTAGTGGTCAGCGTAATTGGTTTTAATGCCGGGGTCCCGGGTTCGATTACCGGGCAGGTCTGGCATTTTTTCATGTGTAGCTTACATCACCTCTTTTATAACCTAAACACAGGCCAAAGCTTATGAAGACATAAGCATTCAATAATTTTTTTTCTCTATTTAGGAAATTCACAATCTGTTGGAAACAATCAGTGAATGTGATAACACAAAATTTGAAAAAAGTTTACATGGTAAATTATTTGAGATTATTGGGTTATGGTGGTTAACGAGTTTCTTCCTAAATTTGGTATAGAGTTTTAAGAAAACGTCATTTATGTAGGGTACGTTTAAATCTGAGTTGAGTCATTTTTTTTTCTACGGCCACAAAGGACCACTTAAGTTCAATCTTTCAACGTCTAGCTCTTTCAGATGTTCCACCCAAACGCCTCCGCAGTTGTCGTTCCCGTACTTCTCCTCTTCTTCGCCAATAATTCTTCAATGTTTCGGATCTTCTCAGTCTCTCAGCGTTCGAAATCACCATGGCTTTCCTGACCCTCATTTGTTCCCTAAATTTAACCGATCGCTGTTTGTATGTCCTGTAGCTCCCTGACTTAGTTTTGAGGTCAGCTATTGTGATGTTTAGTTCCTCCATATCCTTTTTGACTTCCTTTATCCAGTTTGTTGTCATCTTCTTTTGCCAGAAAAACTCAGTCATCCTTCTTAGTAATCTTGTATCCTCCATTCTCAATATATGTCCCAGGAAGGATATCCTTTTTTTCCTGATGATACTGGTTAAAGGCTCAATTGCTTCATATACTTCCCTGTTTGGTACAATATAGAAACTACCATCTTGAGTCATTTTATAATTAAAAATATTCGAAATCAGTTCGGATTACTCTTAATTATTATTTATATTTTTACATAAATAAATAAAAATTATGACGTGGATAAAAAAGGGCAAAAATCAATGATAAAATGTTAATATTTAAAATGGGTAAGCTATCTTTTTTATAGGAAAAAATAACGGTAAACGGAAGCCTGCCTTACCCTTATATAGATTCCTGTTTTTAACCTATAATTTATATTATACATTTTAGATATAAACCAAAAACGTCGTAAACGAAGAAGACAAGTTTGTGAGTGGCGAATGTCCATTTTAGAGAGGGAAAGTTAAGTTTAGTGTTGACAAGGATGAGTTAAGTTTACTACAAGAAATAACTTATTAAAGAACACGCTACATTGGTTCTTAACTGACCCTTACATGGATAGATAAAATAAGTTTTATATCACAATTCTTTTTTGTTGTTAAAATAAACGGTATACTTTTTGGATAGTCGTTTTCCACTCCCCCCCCTGAAAATTCCATCAAAGAAATTAATACAAACCGAATACATTATTACACCCGAAATTATCTTAATTAAATAACCCAAATTTTCATATGAGTTTCGTTCGTTTGATTTGATTTTATTGCTGTAATTTATCTAACCTAAAATTCTATCTATTATTTTTTATTATTATTAACGTCGTGCATTAGTAGATTAGATTTTTTATTAAAAATAAAATCCTTGATCTTCTTTGTACCTTGCAAAACTTATAAGTATAAGGTCTCAGATTTGATTCCTGGTTGGAGCTTCAAGATATCTAACTATACCTAATTGTAGTGTACAGGTGAGGTAAATCTTGTTTATTATTACACTAGAATTACGCACTAGAAACACAACTTTCTACTAGGACTAATGATGATAGTCCTGCGCCATGTCTTTTCTGGAATTTTTAGGGAACTATGCTCTCGTGATAAAAAAAGGGTTCTTAAAGATTGCGACCTTAATATAAATTGTATTTTAAGACAAAAGTGAATTATACAAAATAAAATAGTAAGAAATAAAAAAATCTGGTGTGAAACACTCGCACAACTTTCTCTTGCCAATGCAAATAATTAACAATAAACCTAACATTAGTATTAAAACATTAGAAATGAACAAAAACTAACCTCAAAAACATAACCTTATTTTAATCATGAGTGAATGACGCAAAATGACAATCGAACTCAGTTTGGCTTAAAAATACGGAAAATCACTTTTTCACGCTAAACTAGGCTCTGTAGAGAAAAATGCTCTAAACAAAAGTTGTAGATCTTTTAATTTTCTATAAATTTAATTATATACACTTTTGTCGTAAAATGCATACTAAGACCGAAATGTTAAAAAAATCGATTTTTCTCACGTTTTCGTGAGAAAAAAAACAGAAAATCGCAAATTACCGCTAAACTAAGCGTTATACAAAAAAATGTTTGAAACAGAAGTTGTAGGTTTTTAAATTCTCTACAACTTTTGTTATATAAATTTTTTCGCTAAATTGCATATTAAAGCCGTAATCTTAAAAAAACTTTGTTTTTACGTGAAAAAAGCCTCACCGAGAATTTCAGCAAACATGGCGCCTACCCTATCTTGTAGAAAATAAGAAATTGAGTAAAATAGGCGATTTTTAAAAAAATCGTAGGACCAGTTTTTGAGAAAATCGCAAAAAACTGAAAAATTATACGAATAAACTACTACTTCCGGTTGACCGATTTTGATGAAAATGTTCGTGTCAGGTCCGGTAGTGGTATGTAACTTAAGTTTCAAGTTTCAAGTTCGTACAATGTTCCGTTCTTGAGATATTCTGTTCACACACACACACACACAGACACACACACAGACCAATCGCTAAAAACATGTTTTTTGGGTTCAGGGGGTCTGAAAACGTATAGATCCGGTGAAAACTCGATTTCGAAAAATCGACATGAAAACAATACTTTCCTTCCTATATATTCATATAGGCAGGAGAAAGTAAAAATATCAACTTTCATTTTGATAATTTATCAAATAATTATCCTTTACAGAGCCTAGTTAAGCGTCAATTATAGATTTTTATTTAGCGTAATTTACTTATGATTAACGTAAGGTTTATTTTGTCATCATTATCGCGACTGGTTTGATGCAGTTTTCCAAGCGGTTTTATCTTGTGCAAGTCGTTTCATATCTACATACCTGTAACACCCTACATCTTTTGTAATTTGCTTTAAATATTCTAATCTTTGCCTACTTTTACAATTAACTCCCTCAATATTACCCTCCATTATTGATAGATGTCTTAAGATATGCCCCACTAGCCTATCCCTTCTTCTGGTAAGATGTTTCTACATTCCTCTTATATCCACTCGTCTAAGAATTTCCAAATTACTTTAGGTTATGTTCTTTTAATTTTAATTAATTGTTTACAACATTGATTAGACATAGGTAATAGTTTTCATCACTTACATTGGCAAGAGAAAGTCATGTGAGTTTATCAAACTAGATTTTTAATACTCATGATTATTAAAGCAACCTAATGTATTACAATGACAGCACGGAAATTATTTATTCATCTTTCCAGTTCAACCCGTAGAAGGGAAATTGTGAGCGGTAGACAATATCTTTAAAATAGAACTCTTAAGTACAAAAAGAAAAATCGGAAAATCATTTACGCTTAAAAAACACGAAAGAAAAACACTTCCGGTTATATAAATGTGGAAATTACATTTAATGGTGGCATTAGGAAAAAAATACTGGTGTTAAAATGTTTTATCAGTATCGATAATATTAAATGTAATTCCATAGTACAAGGATTGATACAAAAAAATAAATGCAACATAAAATGTTATATTATCTACAAAACTAATTACAGATGAGTTTAAAAAACAATGAAACATTTAAAACGCGTGAAATTTCTTAGTGTGCATATTGGGTTAGAATATTCGGAACTAAATTTGTGTGATAATTCCAAAGAAAATACAATAAAAGTTAAGAGTTGAAAAGATATTGGCATGAATCCAATGAAATTTTACTTCAGATAGAATGGTAATTTGACTTAAATAGTCCAGATTACAAAAATATTGAAAATCTTTTGTTTCAATGTTGGAAATTATTATATAGCTTAAAAGATCATTAATTTTCAATCATGAATAGGTTTTCTAGAGTAAGGCTGTAATTTTCTTTTTACTTTAAAATAATAATCATGAATATTTTTTCAAAAATTTAATTAAATACATTATAGGTGTTAGAGACGTCAAGAGGTAAAGTCGTCGCCAAAATCAGTTGTTTAATAGCTGATTTTTGGAGACGAAGGTTCCTGGTTCAAATCCTAGTAAAGGTAGTTACTTTTATACGGATTTGAATGCTAGACAGTGGCTACCGGTGTACTTTGATGGTTGGGTTTCAATTAACCATACTCTCTCAGGAATGGTCGACCTGAGTCTGTACAAGACTACACCTCATTTACACGTCATACACATCATCCTCATCTCATTGGGTCATGGGGTTGCTTATTGATCTGAATTGAACAGATTGCAACGTACACACATTAGGTATTACAAAAAAAGAGACGTCAAAACATTTCCGTAACAGAAAACTTCCGTTACGGAGAAAAGTCAGCCCAATAAAATGTATTGTAAAAAGACTTGTGATACTTTATTCCTATTGCCCATAACAGACAGGTGGAGTGTTAAATTGTTTTCACTGTTAGTTCCAGCACTACAAAAAATATTTTTGTATGTTATCATATTATCAGCCATTTATTATGACTAAAGCATTCACAACAGAAGAGGTGCAGTTCAGCCGTCCTAAGTTTGCTCCTACTGTAAACAAACCAAAGCCAGCTATTACAGGGTGCACGTTAGGCCGCGAATTCATGGATGTCATATTCCGATTAAGGGTACCCAAAACGAAAGAAATTGAAAATTTTCACATTTCCGGTTTTTTGCAAATTATTAAAATTCAGAGCTTTCTATCAAACAATATAAGTATAATTGGGTGGGGGTTTTGCAGTTTTTATTTTTTATTAAAATATTTTTAATTATTACGTTATTTATTAAACGTTACCATTTGCATAACATCTCTATTTTTTTTTTTGAATAACAGAAAATCACATAATTGTTTTATTTTGTGCGATATTTTTTGTTTCATAACTTTAAGTTAGCGCCATCCAATACAAATCTCTCAGCTTCATTCCTAGTCTTTTGCGTGTATTCCAAATGTGTTTGGACCAGGTAAGGCGTCGATCTAAGTGCAGTCCCAAGTATTTTACATCATCTGCCTGAGGAACTGGTCTTTCATATAGTCGTATCGGTGGACACGTGTCTTTCTTCAAAGTAAACGTAATACGCCATACTGAAACCGCTGTGGACTTATGGGTAACCGCTTTGGGGTTCAGCTGCGAAATCGAATCTTGCTATCGTCCAACGGTTCCTGTCCAAAGTCTTAAGGATAATAACAAATGCTCCATGGTATGTGACAAATGATACATTGCATAAGGACTTATGTGTCAACACCGTGAAAGAGGAAATCACGCAACTAAGTTCAAAATATCAAGAAAAATTAGCAGATCACCCGAATTCTTTGGCGCTTAATTTACTTGATAACAGCAAAGACGTGACACGACTGAAACGAATAAAATTGCTTGACCTTCCGTTTAGATTTACCGACTGACCTACTTTTTTTGATCTTCTATTCTTTCTCTACCCATCACCATCTTCTCGCCATAATCATCACCTTCATCACTTCATCATCTTCTTCTACTATCACCTTTATTAATTTATTTACCTTTTCTATTGATTTTATTCATCTTTCATCTTGTTAATATTTTAAAAACTTCTACTTAAACTTTTTTTCTTTTTACGTTTCCGAAGCAATACCATTGGGTATTGTCTTCGTCATGTGAACCCGTTCATGCTATTTACTTATAGTTTTGTTTTTTAAACTGATTGTAAATATTCTTAGCTGTTAAAAAAAAAGTTAGCGCCAGATCACCTGTCAATATAATATATTAACCTCTGAATTATAAAAAATAACATATCGAATTATTTAACGTATAATGTGTTCTCTTTTAGTTTTTCCTTGTTTCTCGTATATTATAGCAATTTTTGACGCATAAGGAACATTTTCTGAGGCAACTGTAGGCCTACATGAATTTTTAATGAAATATTTGCACAGCCTTTCATACCATAATTTCAATGAACTGAGTTAGTATTACAGTAAAATAATATGTTCAAATATTTATTTTCCACTTCAATAGGCAAAAAGTTATGATTTTCAAAATCGGTAATTTCAAAAAAAATGTCTTATCTTCCTGACAATATATCAAGATGCTAGTAACTCAGTGGGTGTAAAATAACCTGAAAATTAACCGCAAGAAAATTGGACAAGATAACTGTAACAGTTTTTGAGAAAATGTTCCTTACATTAACATTACGGAGAAAGGCAATCCAGGTCCCCTTAACTTAACTATGTTTTAAAATGTAAGTACTTAAAGTACTTAAAATATCAGTCATGATTTGATGTAGGCCTAATAATTTCATTTGTAAAAATACTTTTAAAAGTATTTTGTATTTAAATACTTTTTTTGGTACTTTTTAATCAGCGTGTACACATTTTCATATAATGCGCATGCTCAGTGACGGCATTATTTGTTGACAGTGGGAGCAAACTAAGAAAGGCTGGACTTTAGAGGTGTAAAAATACACTATAGTCCATTGACCGAGTCTGGAGACACACAGTAAACAAATAGATCACGTGATAGCTGTTGATTGAACGAATAACCAAGGTGATTATACATTCTTCCTACACCAGTCTCCGTTGCATAATCCCTAATTTAATATACAGTGCGAGTAATTTTTAATGAAAATAGATCATAAATTTTAACAGATTTCATAGATCATGTAAATTTGTTAAATTTTTAGAAGGAAAATAAGGAATTATTTTTACGTAAGCACGGTTCATTATCCAATAGCCGGCGTCAGTTAGGCAACCAGCAGTACAACCTTCACGCGAACAACGCATGTACAAAAAAAAGTTGGGAGCTGACTTGTTTGCTAGTGCGAGGGGGATGAAATGCAAGGGAGCCTGCTACTACAGTAGTTATTCAAAATGGTTTGTAAGTAATATTTTTAGAAGAGCGCGTGCTAATTCTATTATTACTACTACTAGGTTGTAGGAGGAGGGAGGGGAATCGTACAAACAATCCTCCTCCACCCCAATTCCTTACGCTAGAAATCAAGTGAGCTCCCATCTATATTTGTTGATTCATGAAATTTTCAGACGGTCAATAAATATTGGTTGATAAAGATTTTACAAATGCCGGAGGAACGCCTACCCAGGATCTGTTTTAACAGGATGGTAGAGATGTGCTCAAGATAAAATGGACTGACAGGATCACGAATGTAGAGGTTTTACAAAGGGCAGAGGAAAGTAGATCTCTTTTGAAGCTTCTCGGGGGCAGACGACATTCTTATATTGGACACATAATAAGACACAACGAATTTACGTTAAGCATTCTTGAAGGTACAGTTAATGGACAAAGGGGTCGTGGAAGGCCCCGGCTACAGTATCTAAACCAAATTACAAAAGATCTGGGTGCTGAGAGTTATGCGCAGTGGAAGAGGGTGGCAATGGACAGAGCTGGATGGAGGGCTGCCAACCAATCTTACGATTGAGGTAGAAGAAGAAGAAGAGATGTGCATTCAAGAGGGAGAAAGTGTAAAGAATAGATTTAATTGGGTCCACTTAATTAAAAAACTATTACAATGGGCCGGTATGCCGGATTTATGGGAGGGGGATTTCATCTCTTTGACAGACTTAAGGCGTAAGAAAAGGAAATTGTTTGCATCGCATTTGAATGCTGTTTGGGAGTCGGATAGACAGAGAGCAATCGCTTCTGTTAGTTTCCCGACATATTACCGACTGTTAGTTTCTCTGAATTTAAACTTTGAAACAAGAGAACAGTTTTGATTTAAGATTAACATTCATAAACTGAGATGTATACCGCAGCTGAGGCTGGCTACGGACAGAGCAATTTTCGTGTATATAAATGGTCGCGGTTTTTTTTATTAATTGTGAAGAGTTGTGTTCGATTCGTAATTTAAGGGCGAATGAACTAACGTACTAACGTAATAAAATAATAAAAATCGAACATCGAAATATTGTTAATTGGTAAAAAAGATATAGTATTTTCTAAAACAGCATTATTCTGAAAAAATTAATGATACTATTAGGTATTTTGCTTAGTGCAATTCTAATTAAAATGTCACGTATACTGCCTCCTTTACTTACATCGTCGTCTAGCTTACAAATTTCTTTTTTATATTGTTCGTTGTGTCATAGCAACCGTTTCATACCATTTAAACCGATTAATCTTGTTATAGTTTTTTTGTGTGCGGTTATGCGTTATCGCCGTTATGCCAGTGTACAATTTTCTACTGGACTTACAAATTTGGTGGCGGCTCTCCCGTGGTATCTTTTATATTATTTTATTCGTAAGTGATTGGGCTGGCCTTCAGGCCAGCCCAATCATTCAATCATTTGTGGCCTTCAGGCCAGCCCAATCATTCAATCATTTGTGGCCCAATCATTTGTGGCCTTCAGGCCAGCCCAATCATTCAAGTGGTAGAAAGTTGCTATTATTTTGTTAAGTAACACCGGTTGGGCAAGTGACTTTGTATGGTGACCAGCTGACAGATATTCGTGAATAAACTCTACTGGGGATCCCTGATCAAACTCATGCCTAATTTATGTCAAAAATATATCGAAAAGTATCGATCGAATTGGGCGGTTGTCAATAATGTGCCCGAAGACAAATAAAAGCACAAAAAAAGTTATTTGAATGCGTTAAAAAGTCATAATTCAACAAAAATACCATATTAAATTTCTTTTATCTCACGGGTTTCCTAAATTTTTGTAAACGGAAATTAATTTAGACTATAAATATTGAACTGAATATTTTACCTTAACGTTAAGCGGATTTCAAACTGCCTTACCTGCAACAAAAAACATTATTTATTTGAATTATATTAACTTTACAATATGTACAATTTCTTAGCTGACAGAATAGAAATTATTTTCTGAATAAGGCGTAGCCTGTGCTCAGGAAAATACAGATATGAAATAATAATAATAATAATAACTTATTCACAACTATATATATATTCACAATAATAACTTCAAGAAGCACAACACACATGACTTCTACAAAATATTTGCCACCCAGGTCAAAGGATATGTACCACAAAATTTGTGCTTTCGAAAATCAAATGGGAAGTTGGCTTTAACGAACAAAGAAAATTGTCAAGAGCTGGCCACATATTTTGAAAAACTACTAAACTGCCCTGAACCAAAAGAAAGATTCCAGAAAGTACAAGCAGGAAACATACAACAAAACTCTTCTCCACCATCAAAAGAAGAAATACAGTTACACATACAGAAACTGAGAAATAACAAAGCGTCAGGAGAGAATGGGATTGTGGCTGAATTTTTGAAAAATTTAGGGCCAATAGCACTGGAAGAAATAACACAAGTTATACAGGAAATATGGCAAACAGAACAAGTCCCAGATGAGTGGAAAATTGCCCTGATTCATCCTCTACATAAGAAAGGGGACAAAGCAGATGTAAATAACTACAGAGGAATCTCTCTCTTACCAGTAACATATAAAATTTTCTCTGCATACCTCTTGAAAAGAGCACAAGAACAAATAGAGCCAAAACTATCTGACTACCAATCCGGATTTAGACCAAGTAGATCTTGTGCAGAACAAATTTTTAACCTGAGAACAATAATAAAAATGAAAGCAATAAGATGCAAGCCTGTAATATGCACTTTTGTAGATTTCAGAAAAGCGTACGACTCGATAGACCGCCAATCACTTTTCCAAATATTAGAAGAAAAAGGGCTAGACCACAAAACAAGGCGTCTCGTAGAACAAACACTAACACACACCAAATCTAAAGTGAAATTCATGGGAGAGATCTCGGGACCTTTTGACATAAATACCAGCGTGAGACAAGGAGATGGACTGTCGCCACTGCTCTTCAATATTGTATTAGACAAGGTTATGGAAGAATGGGAGAACAAACTCCGCGAAGAAAACCTCTGGAAACCAATCACACTTGGAACCGGCAACACTAAGTTACACATACCTTACCTCGCGTTTGCGGATGACTTGGCAATGGTAGCTGAAGATGAACAGACAGCGGTCTAGCAGATTGAGACACTAAAAGAGTGTGCAGAAAAAGTGGGGCTCCAAATTTCTTTTGAAAAGACTGAGTTTATTGGCAATAGAATCAATATTGAAACATTGCACACAAAATATGGTATAATTAACAGAAAGCCACACTTCAAATATCTAGGTGAATTTATAGAGCCCACAGGAGCAGAGGAGATATCGCAGGTTAACAGGCTACAAAAGACCAAAAGAGCACTGGGGATGATACAGAACTTATATAACAAGAAGTCGATGTCAAGAAACACCAAGATCCGCCACTACAACACAGTTATCAAACCCGCTTTCCGGTATGCAAGTGAGACACTAACATTAAATAAGAAACACGAGCTGGAAGACATAAAAAAAGAAGAAATGAAAATAATCCGAAAGATCCTTGGTGCTAGGCAAACGGAGAACGGGTTCAGATTACAACCAAACCAGACCGTAGAAAAATTCTCAAATGTAGAAGCTGACATTAGAAAGAGACGTATAAAATTCTTTGGACACATAAAGCGGTTACCAGAAAACAGGCTAACAAGAAAAATATTGGAGTAGGCTATACAACGTCTCTCAAAAAAATGCCACCGTGGATAAGTGAAATCTATAAAGATCTCAGGAAAGCGAAAATAACAGAACAAGACATCGCAGATAGGAACATATTTAGGAACAAGGTGGACAGATGGGAGATAGAGCCAGAGCAGCCAAAGCAGAAGCAGCACAGGCCAAAGTGGTCAGAAGAAAGGAAATAGGCTTTCTCAAAACGGATGCGAGAGTACTGGGTGGACAAAAAGAACAACAAGAAAAAAAAGATTCAGTTTGCTTATCGCCTTCCTTTAAGGGAGAATACGCTAATAATAATAATATTAATAATAATAACTTATTATTAATCATTCGGAAAATTCTTGGCCCAAAACTCACAGATGAAGAATATCGTCTACAATCGCACACAGTGACGGAAAAATATTCAAACATTGAAGTTGATTTCCGTAAACGACGGCTGAGATTTTATGGTCATATAATGAGACTGGATGACTCTCGGCTTATAAAGAAGATTCTGATGCACTCACAGAAACTCAAAATTACAACCGTCTGGATCAAGCAAGTGCAATCCGATCTAAGAGATGCAAATATCACACCTTCAGACCTCAAAGACCGTGAAACCTTCAGGCATAAAATTCACACCTGGGAAGTTGCATCAGAGGGTAAGCCGAAGAGACCTAGGGCAAAATGGACGGATGAACGTCGTGTTAGACACCGCGAATTTATGAAGGAGTACTGGAGAAACAAGAGGAATGGCGGCAAAAGTTCATAATTGACTTTATGTGATCCTGAATGGGTCTAAACAATCTAAATAAATAACTTATTATTATTTTATAAGTTGGCAATAGCTTATGAACTAATCAACAGATTACTGATTACAATATTCTTGATTATTCTATATAACACAATTTTTTAATTATAAATTAACTACATTGGTTAATATTTAACCATAATTGTTCCACCAAGTGACATTATTATGGTGGTTATTTATTCTTAGTAGATAAGAAATAATTTTGTATTTGTATTAAAGTGGAATAAATAAATATTATTATTATTTCCAAAAATCCCTATGAGATCAGTTGAGAGGAACTGAAATTTCAGTTCTCAAATTTCAGCTCAATTATTTAATAGTTCTCCCCAGAAATGACTCACCCTAATAATTTTAAAATAAACGGTTTTTTGTATTAAAAGTCATGAAATTTAAAAATAATTTAAATTCGGGTACCCAAAATTTTGCTCCTTTGTAATTATTTTCTAAAATGTACTTTATACAGAGCATGAATATTTAAGAAAATATAAGAAAAATATTAAGTAAACATATTGTTTTTTAACAAGATAAAAACAAAAGAGGAAAAATATTTAACATATAAAAAACAAAATCTTTGATAGGGTAGTGTTAGAAGCACAGTTTGTCCTTTAGAAAATAACAAAGCTTTATTTATTACAATTTGAGACAAAAACATACATACACACAAAAATAGGGAACACAGACAATTTGTTGAACAAAAGCAAATTACAAAAAGCATTGAGTATTCGAGGCGGGTGTTTGCTTACTGCATGATTTCTGTTCAAATGCAACTTGGATGTGGCACCCTGTTACAATTCTACCAACACATAGAAACAAAAGTACCGTATTACATAATAAATCAATCTGAAAATACACTTGACTTATTTTACTGTAAATCTAAGGGTGTGAATTACACTGTATTTTAATACAACAAACTCCTCTAGTGTTTGATTTATGTAGTTGGTATTACTGCATTCCGAATTCGTTATACAACAACCTCATATATTACGCGATTGCTGAGATTTATTTATTTTTTTCACAAATTTATAAAGCAGAAGAAATACACTTAATAGGATTCCAATAAATTCGCCTTATTAGAGAATGGAAAGGAATGAATTTACATACAATACGGAATAGTTTTTACTTTCTCTTGCCTATATGAATATATAGGAAGGAAAGTATTGTTTTCATGTCGATTTTAAGAAATCGAGTTTTCACCGGATCTATACGTTTTCAGACCCCCTGAACCCAAAAAACATGTTTTTAGCGATTGGTCTGTGTGTGTGTCTGTGTGTGTGTGTGTGTGTGTGTGTGTGTGTGTGTGTGTGTGTGTGTGTGTGTGTGTGTGTGTGTGTGTGTGTGTGTGTGTGTGTGTGTCTGTCTGTGTGTGTGTGTGTGTCTGTGTGTGTGTGTGTGTGTGTGTGTGTGTGTGTCTGTCTGTGTGTGTGTGTGTGTCTGTGTGTGTGTGTGTGTGTGTGTGTGTGTGTGTGTGTGTGTGTGTGGGTGTGTGTGTGTGTGTGTGTGTGTGTGTGTGTGGGTGTGCGTGTGTGTGTGTGTCTGTGTGTGAACAGAATATCTCAAGAACGGAACATTGTACGAACTTGAAACTTGAAACTTAAGTTACATACCACTACCGGACGCGACACGAACATTTTCATCAAAATCGGTCAACCGGAAGTAGCAGTTTATTCGTATAATTTTTCAGTTTTTTGCGATTTTCTCAAAAACTGGTCCTACGATTTTTTTAAAATCGCCTATTTTACTCAATTTTTTATTCTCTACAAGATAGGGTAGGCGCCATGTTTGCTGAAATTCTCGGTGAGGCTGTTTTCACGTAAAAACGTTGTTTTTTGAAGATTACGGCTTTAATATAAACTTTAGCGCAAAAACTTATATAATAAAAGTTGTAGAGAATTTAAAAACCTACAACTTTTATTTCTAACATTTTTTTGTATAACGCTTAGTTTAGCGGTAATTTGCGATTTTCTGTTTTTTTTCTCACGAAAACGTGAGAAAAATCGATTTTTTTAACATTTCGGGCTTAGTATGCATTTTACGACAAAAGTGTATATAATTAAATTTATAGAAAATTAAAAGATCTACAACTTTTGTTTAAAGCATTTTTCTCTACAGAGCCTAGTTTAGCGTGAAAGCGTGATTTTCCGTATTTTTAAGCCAAACTGAGTTCGATTGTCATTTTGCGTCATTCACTCATGATTAAAATAAGGTTATGTTTTTGAGGTTAGTTTTTGTTCATTTCTAATGTTTTAATACTAATGTTAGGTTTATTGTTAATTATTTGCATTGGCAAGAGAAAGTTGTGTGAGTGTTTCACACCAGATTTTTTTAATACAACAAACTCCTCTAGTGTTTGATTTATGTAGTTGGTATTATTGCATTCCGAATTCGTTATACAACAACCTCATATATTACGTGATTGTTGTTTAGGTCAACAGCCGAAAGGCTGGTTTGAACCTTTAGAGGTTTTACTAAGTAAAACGAGGAGTGAGGTGGTTTACCATTGCCTTCCTCACTGAATGGAAAAGTACACTTATCAGCATGCCGGGCCCTCTGAGAAGCAAATATTTTCCACTCTGCAAATGACACCTTCACTTCATTCACCACAGGGTCTGGCTGTATAATGAAATCCATTACTTTCAGAGGAGATAACTCTGATTAGTGTCTTTTACACCTCTACCTCTTCTGTTCTTAAATGATTCAGTCATTTAATTAGCTGACCATATGACAAGAAACAGAACTATTTATTTTAGCCCTGCAACTAACAGATTGAGTGTAAATAATTTGACACTCCACCTGTCTGTTATGGGCAGATTACGTGATTACTGAGATTTTTTTTTTCACAAATTTATAAAGCAGAAGAAATACACTTAATAGAATTCCAATAAATTCGCCTTATTAGAGAATGGAAAGGAATGAATTTACATACAATACGGAATAGTTTTTGTCATGAGTTTTCTTGCTAATTTTCAAAGCAGTAGGGGGTGGTAGTGGGATACCACAAACCAGTAGTTCTCGATTTTTTAGACACTATGACCTCCTTTTCACTTTATCTTGTTTATATTAATATAGAAAGGAAAGTATTGTTTTCATGCTGATTTTTCGAAATCAAGTTTCACCGGATCTACAAGTTTTCAGACCCCCTGAACCCAAAAAACATGTTTTTTGCGATTGGTGTGTGTGTGTGTGTGTGTGTGTGTGTGTGTGTGTGTGTGTGTGTGTGTGTGTGCGTGCGTGTGTGTGTATGGTAGTGGGTGTATAGAGAATTTCTCAACAACACAACATCGTACGAACTTGAAACTTGAACTTAAGTTAGGCACCACTACCGAACCCGACACAAACATTTTCATCAAAATCGGTCAACCGGAAGTAATAGTTTATTCGTATAATTTGTTTTTCGATTTTCTCAAAAACAGGTCCTACGATTCTGTTTAAAAATCACTTGTTTTAATAAATTTTTTATGCCCTACAATAAAAGGGTAGGCGCCATGTTTGTTGAAGTTCTTGGTGAGGCTGTTTTCACGTAAAAAAAATGTTTTTTTAAGATTACGGCTTTAATATGCATTTTAGCGCAAAAGTTTATATAAAAAATGTAGAGAATTTAAAATCCTACAACTTCTTTTAAATAATTTTTTGTATAACGCTTAGTTTAGTAGTAATTAGCAATTTTCTGTTTTTTCTCACGAAAACGTGTGAAAAATCGATTTTTTAAATATTTCGGGCTTGTGCATTTTACGACAAAAGTGTATATAATCAAATTTATAGGAAATTAAAAAATCTACAACTTTTATTTAAAGCATTTTATTCTACAGAGTATAGCGTGAAAAAGTGATTTTCCGTATTTTTAAGCCAAACTGAGGTCGATTTTCATTTTGCGTCTTTCACTAATGATTAAAATTAGGTTATGTTTATTTAGTTAAGTTTTTTGTTTATTTCTAATGTTTTATTACTAATTTTAGGATTATTGTTATTTATTTGTATTGGCAAGAGAAAGTTGTATGAGTGTTTCACACCAGATTTCTTTTTCACAGATTAATAAAGCGGAAGAAATACACTTAATAGAATTCCAATAGTTTCGTCTTATTAGAGAATGGAGAGGAATGAATCTACACATATACGGAATAGTTTATGTTCATGAGTTTTCTTGGTAAGTTTACAAGCAGTGGGGGAAGGTAGGGGTTTTAGACACTACGACCTCCTTTTTAGGTAGAATATTTTTCTAACCCCCCTCTGAAGGATAATGTTAAAAAAAAATTTAAAAATCTACAGTACTTGTAATTTTGATTTAAACATATGAATAACTTTAGTTAGGCTAAGAATATGAGTGAATCCGTTTAAAGAGCTAGCTGTACAAAATGCTGGGCTAAGTATCAACTGATACAGCTATCAAGTGATCAGGCAATGAAGTTAAGTTTCACAATGCTTGTGCCGATAAATTTTGGATAAGTATTATTTATAATACTAAAAGTATTATAAATAAAGATAAATTAAGATAAAGTATTATCCACAATTTGTACAGAGTGTATTTAGATGCACCTTCACTTTCTTAAAAGGTTTTTTTTACACGTAAATATAATATTTTAATATGAAAATCTTATAGAAGATAATAAATAAATTCAAAAAAATTAATATTTAGCTTTGTTTAATGAAATCCAACTATTTAATGTAAGAATGTAAGCCTCCCCAATGGGAGGCTTGGATGTCAGAATTATTAGTGGTCTATGCGTTGAAAGAAGAAGAAAGGGAAAAAGACGGAAAAGGAAAAGAAAGAGAAGGAGTAAGATAAAAAGAGGATACTGAGGAAATCGTGGAGGAAAAAGTAAAATAAATTTAAAGAAAGAGCGAAAATAAATGGATGATAAGTGGAGGGGTGAAGGAGAAGAATGGGAAAGAGAAAATGTAGAAGAACAAGTAGGAGGAGAAGGAGAAGGAGGAGGAAAGCAAGAAAAATAAAGTGAAAGAGAAGAAGAAAAAAGGAATCAGTAAGAGAAAGAGGAGAAGGAGAAAGAAACAGAGGCAAAAAGAGTCAAACAGAGAAGGAAAAGGGGAAAGAGCAAAAGGAGGAGGAGAAAGAGTAGGACAAAAAGGTAAAGTGGAAGAGAAGGAGAGAGGAAAGGAGAAGGTGGAAGAGAAGGAGGTAAGAAAGGAGGAGAAGAAAAAGAATGGGTCGGAATAGAAGACGAAGAAAGAGAAGGAGTCGAGGAGGAAGAGGAGAAAGAGTAGAAGGAAAAGGAGGAGAAGGGAGACAGAGAAATAAATGGAGGAGAACGAGAAGAAGAAAGAGGAGGAAATGGAGGAAGAGCAAGAAGAGAAGAAGAAGGAGGAATTGGGGAAGGAACAAATGGAAGAGACGGGGAAAGATAAGGAGAATATGTTTTATTAGTTTTAGTGGCAATATAACTAATCTTAGAAACTCCTCCAGAGATAATGGAAGAAAACTTTATTTTAAAATTTTAGCTTAATAGGACAAATTGGTTTATTCTGCAAAAATAAACAAACAAACCATCCTAAAAAATAAATGCTCTTGGCTTCAGGAAGCTATGAAACGTGATCATCTGTTAAAATCCAAAAATAAAAATCATTTCGCAATTAAATAGCTTTCTAATCAATCCTTTAGAGTACAAAAAAAAACATGATAAAATGATAAATATTTTAATTTAAAAAATTATACGCGATTAATATATCAATAAAATTAATAAAAATGTAATATATCATAACATAATGTCATAGAATATCGTAGTACTTATCAAGAAATAAATGTTCTAGTTATTACAATATTCATAACTATTGGGGAATGGTTAGTGAATCTTATAGTGGGGAGTACAGGGGAGGGGTAAACTAATGCATAATATTCAGCTTATCTGGCATTCTATAAATTATTACTACTGTAGTTTGTGAACACTTCTATCTGTTCAAATATTAAATAATATATTGTAATAAAAATATCATCATAATAATCTTTTCTCTTAAAAATACCATTTTCATGTTGTTTTCATTTATAAATCATCATTACATACGTGTGTTGTCTGGTACAAATTGAAAAATTTTATAAGAATTTAGGGAGAATTAAATTTAAATACTCTTACACTATGAGCTCTTTTATTCGAATTCTCATTTCTCTAAGAATTTTTATCCTCTTGAATTCACTTAAATAATTTGTTTTAGTTTATTTAAAGTCGCATTCAAGAGCTTAGTGATTAGCGACTACGGTGGATTATCTTACTAAAACGGTGAGTTTTGACTTGTAATAATTTCCAAACCCTAGCTGTGAATCAAACCCGAGACCTCCGTGTTGTAGACTAGCGCACTACCACTATGCTACGGAGGTGGCCACTTAATAATTTTAATACCTGAAGGAACTGTTTAGTTAAGGACATCTTCTGTTTCATTAAGGACATCGGGTGTCCGAGTCCTCACAGTGAGTTCACATATTGAGCATATTTAAAGCAGTTCCGCCTACTTGATGATGATTCCTGCGTCTGTGGGGAGATCCAATCACGCGACCATCTGTTGTACGATTGCCCCGCTCTTGGGGGGGGGGGGGTCAAGACGCCGGCTGACCCTGGAGCTTCAAGGCCAAGGGGAAAATTGGCCTCTCACGGAACATTCGAGCTTGTGCCGTGAGGTGCATGCTCGGCCGGTGTGGGTTCCTTGACAAGATAGCTACGTTCTATCATCGTCATGTAGATTAATAAGGGGATAATACTGTCTCATCTCGACTCATCTGACACCGATCTAAATTATACATTGGTGGACAAGCACTTGCTGGTAATAAGGCGACTTTAAGTCCTAATTTTTCTTTTAATTTATTCTTATTTAGTTTTAGGTTGACTATTAGGATCAATTTTTCTAATTTCTGACGGGGGCCTTGAGCCCCAAGAGGCATTATGACAAGAGGGCGAGCAGTGCACACTTCCCAGGTCTGCCGGCCTGGCTCCAACTCACCCTCGAATTTAGTTTTATTCAATTAACTTAGTTATATTTTAGGTGAATGTCGCCGTCACATTCGAACAAATTAAGAGTTCTTAGGAACGGCCTCCGGGTCTATGCCTTAGGTCGACCAATCGGAGGGGAAGTGGTGGGAGAAATACCACTAAACCAATTACCAATTTACTAAGTTCTGGAGAAGTTAAATGGCTAAACTCGGTGAAGTTGTAACGTATACTGACGCTAAAAAACTACACCTCACCAATTTCAAAAGGTTACCCGTAAAGGGTTGAAAAAGGTTACAGATAGACATGCGTATTTATATTTCAATCCTTGGCTGACTTCCCCAATCCAAATGAACTTTAATCAGTTTAGTAGCCGCAGAAAGTTACCTAGCAGGCGAACCCACAACCCCTGAGAGGCCAAACCCAAACGAGTGGGTGCGGACGTGAGTCGCAAAGCGCCCTACTCCCCACAGTACTCGTGTAAACGTTGGACGAGTCGCCGTCGAGCTCGTTACGCCGCTAAAATGCTTTGCATGTGGCTCTACCACACATGGAAGTACTACGCACAACCATGCACTACGAATAGCACATGGAAGTGCTACGGCCAGCGCCCATTAACCTCGAAAGCAGGTGAGGATGGGGTAGCTAAACCGCAGTTTTATGGGCACGCTTTGTGTGTTCTGGGGCGTGTCCCCGGTTACAGACAGACACACACACACACACACACACACTCACAAACAAACAAACAAGCAAGCAAGCAAACAAACAAACGAGCAAGCAAGCAAACAAACAAAAAACAAATAAACTTACCCACGCACACACACACCAATCTGTGAAAACATATTTTTTTAGATTCAGGAAGCTCTGAAAACGTCCATTTCCGGTATAAACTCGATTTAAAAAAATCGACATGAAACAATACTTACCTTCTATATAAGAAGTATATACGAGAAAGCTAAAAATTATCATTGACTATTTTTTAACTAACTAAAAGCACAATAAAGAAAAAACTAGGTAATTTCCTTTATGGATAGAATATCGTGTGTTTACCCAGTAAGTTAGGTAATCTGTGAACAATATAAATTTATCAAGTTTCCCTCTTTCCATAATGTAACCACAAATTCAATACTTGTTTAGTCAGGTATGTTAAATTTTCACTTTTAACGCAAAACTTTAAATTCTGTTCAGGTGACTTTGCCTTTACCACAACATTTTCATTAAATTAAATGTGTTGTGAGTGAATAAGCAACTTTCTTATCCAATTATAGTTACTGCATTTGATAAGCGAATTTTAACAACTACACTAACTACATCTACCAGTAAAGAGTTACCTTATATCTTACATGTAGAGAAAAGAAAAGCAATTTTATTGCTGCACGTTGAATGTTTTAGAATGCAAGGCACGCCATGTACGAATATTTATTTTTCATTTCCTCGCACTCTTTTAACTATATAGAAAGAAATGTTATTGCGATGGCAAACATTTTTATACTATGATTGAACTTGATCTTTAATTTCTTGATCCCCCTGAACACAAAAATGTAAAATACCCGTATTAAATAAAATATCATGTGTGCTTACTGTGTATTCTTGAGAGGAACACTTCAGCAGTAGGTACTGATTAGAATGAAATTTTAAAGTAAAATTTTTATTAACCATCATGTGATGGAATTTGGGTGTTGGGTTTTTTGGGCTGAAATTTAAGTATACTGTGACAAATGTACAATAGGAAGGACAATGTAAGGCTATTGTATAAATTTTGACAGGTGTAAATTTTACTTTTCAGGCGCTAAAGTTCATCCAAGTTTCAACTTGGTATTCTATTATTGAGATATTTTGTTCACATACACACACACACACACACACACACACACACACACATTCACACAGATGAATTGGTAAATATGCTTTTTTTTCAGGAGCCCTGAAAATGTCTATTTGCGGTAAACACTCAATTTCAAAAATCAACACGAAAACTATACCTTCGTTCTCTAATATTCATAGGGCAAGAGAAAGTAAACATAAAATGTTGCAATGTAAACAATAATTTATATCATATATAAATATTATAGGTATTGACGATTCTCACCCAATATGTTAGTTGCAGGGCTAAAAAAAAATAGTTCTGTTTCTTATCACATGGTCAGCCAATTAAATAACTGAATCATATAAGAACAGAAGAGGTAGAGGTGTAAAAGACACTTATCAGAGTTCTCTCCTCTGAAAGTAATGAATTTCATTATACAGCCAGACCCTAAGGTGAATGAAGTGAAGGTGGCATTTGTAGAGTGGAAAATATGTGCTTTACAGAGGGCCTGGCATGCTGATAAGCATACTTTTTAACTCAGTGAGAAAGGCAATAGTAAATCACCTCACTTCTCATTTTACTTAGTAATACCTCTACAGGTTCAAGCCTTTTGACTGATGACCTAAACAACAGGTATTGACGGTACTTTTACTTTCTCTTGCCTTGTATTATGAATGTATAAGGAAGGAAAGTATTGTTTTCACATCGGTTTTACGAAATCGTGTTTCCACGGGAAACATTTTCACGATTTGAACTCTGTGTATTTTTGGTGTGAACAAAATACATTAAAAATGGAATACAGTAAGAAGTTGAAACTTGAAACTTAAGTTAGATACCATTAATATAGAGGATATTGAAAAAACCAGAATAAATTCAGAAAAATTATTAAACCGAACCAAATTCAGTTAAAAAATTACGGACTTTGAGAGCTTCCAAGAAGATCAAAAATAAAACACCATATGGACAGAAAAATGGAGACAAACCTATAGTGAACAAATTCTGAGAATGTGGGCTGCAAAAAACGCTTTCAGAAACATCTAAATCACCCTATACGAGGAAAAAATTGTGTGGTGTGTTTTGTAATTTTATTCTTCTTTTCCAAGCTATCCTTAAATTGAGGGATAAACTAATATTTATCTATACTAATATAATAAAGAAGAAACGTCTGTTTGTTTGTTTGTTTGTTTGTATGAGGTAATCTCAGAAACTACTGAACTGATTTTAAAAAATCTTTCATTGTAGCATAGCTTAGAGCTACCTGATCAAAATACGTTATTTTGCAACTTAAAGAAAATTTAATTAAGTGAGTTAAGCAACTTAAATTATGACGATGTCGCATGTTTTAGTTTATCGGGTGCATAGCACTTTTATATTTTCTACGTCCTCTGGATGGTGTATTTTTTGGGCTAGAGGCACGACTCAACTTTTATATTTCATAGAAAAACGTGAAGAATGACATTCGATTCCAAGAACATTAAAAATTCGGTTATAGTCAAAATTTTTATTTCTGTACTGTATTTCATAAATTTTTTTTCATTCGACAGGTAGCGAATGAGTCATATATTTCCAATTACTCTGCGTACTACACACACGTATTACTGTCTATTATCTCAGCCTAATCAACTGTCTCTTTTCCATCGGTATTCTTCTATGCATTCTATTCAATTCTGTCCAATCGCAGGGATAAACATTTAAAACGGTGGGCACAGATTTGAGACAAGAGTGCTTCATTCACTCATGGACAACTTTATGTCCAACTTTCTAGAGCTAAAAACAATTTATTTTGCTCCCACAGGGCAACAAAACCACAAATATTGTAAATAGAGAGGTTTTAAAATAATTGAATGAGGCCTACATTAGCTGGCCTACATTGAGGGCTCTAAGATGTTATGTATTTTCTATCGTACTATATGGGATGGAAGCTTGGACATTGAAGAAACAACACATAAAGAAGATAGAAGCGTTCGAAATGTGGTGTTACAGGAGAATATTGAAAATTCAGTGGGTCCAAAAGGTTACCAATGTTGAGGTGCTCCGACGTTTAAATAAGGAGTTAGAAGTTATGAAAGGTATAAAAACAGGAAAACTAGAATATTTGGGTCACATAACCAGAGGAGAAAAGTATGAGTTGCTGAGAATTATTATGCAGGGAAGGATCCGAGGAAGAAGAGGCGTAGGAAGAAGACGCATCTCCTGGCTGCGGAATCTTAGAGAATGGTTCAACTGTAGTTCATTGCAACTATTCAGACCGGCAGCCAGCAAAGTGACCATAGCCATTATGATATCCAACCTCCGATAGGAGATGGAACTTTAAGAAGAAGAAGACATTAGCTGGCGTGAAGCGAAGCGAGCGGAGGTTACTATTGAATAAATAAATAAATAAATATAAAGTAAAATCTACTATTATATATGATAAATTGTCAGTAGTCTAATATTTCATGAATTACCACAAAAAATATTTAACTTTCACTTTGTAGTAGCTGTAAGATAGGATTAAGGTACGATTAATAAACGTCTCCAACCAGAGTGAAAATCCCATTTAAAATGACAATCTGATGAGTGGTAAGGAAACAGGGCCCGGCACCACATGATAAATTAAGTGAAATATTAAGAAAGTGGAGTTCACTTAACGTCAGTTGATGTTTTTCAAGAGGGGGTTACTTAGTAGTTTGAAAATCTGGGTCGGTAACGATTCAAGTTGTTCGTTACTTTGTGAAAACTTGAAAAGACAGACGGAATAGCAAAAGGGTAAGGGATGTTTTAAAGAGGGGTAGTAAGGGTTAACTGTTTGATTAATGTCGGTTGTAACCAACTGACGACCCAAAACATCGACTATAGTGAAAACTTTTTGACTGAAGAATTATTCTTAGGAATGTTTTCTGTATACAAAACATTAAAGTATTTAATTTAGAACATATTTCTTATATTAAAACTACTATGTCTTTCCTCAATCATTCATATTCTGAAAATAAAATAACATTTTTCAGTTGTATCAAAAATGATAATCCTTCATAAACAAAATTTAGATTCCTCAACAGCAAACGTTTTCAAACTGAAGTTCTATCGTAGATAATAAATGAGCTACAAACAAAGCTATACTGTGGACAATTTGAACTGGCACAACTCTTGCTCTACGTGTACACACAGTTCCATATAAAGTATATCCATAACCAATTCTTTCAACAAGGTCTACAAATTGTAAAGCACGCAAATGCCTACAATCTTATTTCAATGTACAAACATACAAATAATTATTTCATTTTAAAGTACGACTATGTATGTAATTTTTTTCCAGCAAAGATTTAAATTATAAATTACAAGAACAAAACTGCAAACCTTCACTAAACTATATTCTACAGACGCACGAAACTGGCTAAAAGAATTGGTCTGAATAAACATATATAACGGGTGATTCAAAAAGAGCGCCCGTTTTTAAACGGCTGGTAAATTTTTGTTTATCGGTTGGCAACATTGTTAGACCTCATTTCTATTTCGGAGAACATTCCGATTGACGATTCAGTTGTAGTTTCTCTTGTTCGCAGTGTAGTACTCTCGCAGTCTGTGTCTAACCATGGAGAAGTTTACTATTGCACAACGAGTGTTAATCGTCAAAACATTTTACCAGAGTGGAGAGAGTTATGCGGCTACTGTCAGGCGACTTCGCGGTACTCTAGGAGGTAATGAAGCACCGAATGAATAAACAGTTCGCAGGCTCATGAAAAAGTTTTTTGAGACGGGTTCAACAGTCGACCTTAAAAGTTCTGGACGTCGTCGTTCTGGCCGAACTGAGCAGAACGTTACGTTGGTTAGTAACAGTGTGGCTGTTAGCCCAGCAAAATCAATACGTCGCCGTTCTCAACAATTGGGTTTACGATGTTCTTCTGTACGGAGAATTCTTCGGTACGATCTCCAATATCACCCGTATAAAATTCAGTTGCTGCACGAGAAACAATGTTGTTGCTCCGTGAACGGTTCCAGGATCGCATCATTTCTCGTAATTCCGACCATCAATGGCCACCAAGGTCGTGTGACTTGACGCCTTGTGACTTTCATCTTTGGGGTCATCTGAAGTCATTGGTGTATGCCAATAAACCCCGAAACATCAATGACTTGAAGGAGGAAATTCGACGGGTTATCGGGCAAATGGAAGTCGAAACTTGTCGTGCAGTGATATCCAATTTCATGAACAGAGTTGATGCGTGCCAGCGCAGTAGAGGAGGACACATGCATGACATCATTTTTCATACATGAAATCGGAAGGTAAGATGAACTTGTTGATGTATTTATTTTCAGTTTTTCAATAAAAAAAATCTCTTAATTTGATATATCAAAACCGGCGCTCTTTTTGAATCACCCTATATGTCTGTACCTTAGAACAAGAAAAACCAATGTCATTCTTTTACTATGAATGAGTTAAAAAATGTGTTAAACACGTTATCAATGTAATTTTTTGTTTACTTTTGAATGCAAGAACAACCAATGCCTATTAGGTATAGTTCACGAGATATTGCATGTATTTGTTTCCAATGTCAGTCAGCTGCGTTAAAATATTATTGCAAGGACAACCAAACACAACATTGGTTCTCAGATACCATAATTTCTTTATGCAAAAACAACCAAAGTCATAATTGGTTATTATTGCAATAAAAATTTTCCAAATAAAGTTCGTTAGCAATAAGAACCAATGTTAACATTGGTTATTTTTACTTTCTCTTGCCTATATGAATATATAGGAAGGAAAGTATTGTTTTCATGTCGATTTTTCGAAATCGAGTTTTCACCGGATCTATACGTTTACAGACCCCCTGAACCCAAAAAACATGTTTTTAGCGATTGGTCTGTGTGTGTGTGTGTGTGTGTGAACAGAATATCTCAAGAACGGAACATCGTACGAACTTGAAACTTGAAACTTAAGTTACATACCACTACCGGACTCGACACGAACATTTTCATCAAAATCGGTCAACCGGAAGTGGTAGTTTATTCGTGTAATTTTTCAGTTTTTTGCGATTTTCTCAAAAACTGGTCTTACGATTTTTTTTAAAATCGCCTATTTTACTCAATTTTTTATTCTCTACAAGATAGGGTAGGCGCCATGTTTGCTGAAGTTCTCGGTGAGGCTGTTTTCACGTAAAAACGTTGTTTTTTTAAGATTACGGCTTTAATATAAATTTTAGCGCAAAAACTTATATAATAAAAGGTGTAGAGAATTTAAAAACCTACAACTTCTGTTTCAAACATTTTTTTGTATGACGCTTAGTTTAGCAGTAATTAGCGATTTTCTGATTTTTTCTCACGAAAACGTGTGAAAAATCGATTTTTTTAAGATTTTGGCCTTAGTATGCATTTTACGACAAAAGTGTATATAACCAAATTTATAGTAAATTTAAAGATCTACAACTTTTATTTAACGTATTTTTCTCTACAGAGCCTAGTTTAGCGTGAAATAGTGATTTTCCGTATTTTTAAGCCAGACAGGTTGATTTTCATTTTGAGTGTTTCACTCATGATTAAAATAAGGTTATGTTTATTGAGGTTAGTTTTTTGTTTATTTCTAATATTTTATTACTAATGTTAAATTATACGAGGGGGGTACCCAAAAGTATCCGGAATAGCTCTGCTGTGAGCGGAGCTTGTGCAGTACAAATTCCCGCCACTAGGCTGCTTGTAGCGCTACTCATTGCCAGTTCAATGCCATTTTGTTCGTTGATCTAGCTTGTTCTGTTCTCGTGCAGTGATTGTTCTCGCTAGTGCTGTTTTGTGCTCGTGTCGTTTTTCATGATGGCAAGTTTTAATGAACAACGTGCGGCTGTGAAATTTTGCTTCTTGCTCGGTAAAAACGCCGCGGAAACAGTTGTAATGTTGAACACAGCTTACAAAGACGACGCTATTGGAAAAACCCAAGTGTACGAGTGGTTTTTGCGCTTTAAAAATGGCGACGTGTCGATTGAGAACAAACCTCGTTCTGGACGACCGTCGACTTCCCGAACACACGAAAATGTTGTGAAAGTGAAAGAAATTGTACGAACAGACCGACGACAGACCATTGACCAAATATCACAGGTTAGTGGGTTATCTTGGAGCTCAGTCCAACGCATTTTAACAGAAGACTTGACAATGAAAAGAGTCGCTGCCAAGTTTGTGCCTCGGGTTCTGACAGACACTCAAAAGGAACGTCGAATTGAAACGTGTAGTGATTTGAAACAACAGCTTGAAACTGATCCAGATTTCATGTCAAAGATCATTACGGGTGACGAGTCTTGGTGCTATGGGTACGACCCAGAAACCAAACAACAATCCAGTCAATGGAAGACTTCATTATCACCCCGACCAAAAAAAAGTCGTCAAGTCAGATCGAACATCAAAAAAATGCTGATTTGTTTTTATGATGTGAGGGGAATTGTCCATTCAGAGTTCGTTCCACCAGTCCAGACGGTAAATCAAGCTTTTTATCTTGAAGTGTTAAGAAGACTACGAAACAGCATTCGTCGTAAAAGACCTAATTTGTGGCAGACAGGGGACTGGTTTTTCCACCACGACAACGCGCCTGCACACACGGCAATCTCGGTTACCCAGTTTTTGGCGAAAAACGGCATGGTTTTGCTACCACACGCACCGTACTCACCCGATCTGGCTGCGTGTGATTTTTTCTTGTTCCCACGCATGAAAAGGGGCATGAAAGGTTTCCGATTTAACAACGTTGATGATGTCAAGAAAAAAACGACGGATGAGCTGGCAGCCATCACTGAAGAGGAGTACAAAAAATGTTTTGAACAGTGGAAGCACCGGTGGGACAAATGTATTAGTTGTAATGGAGAGTATTTTGAAGGGGATAAGGTTCTTTTGTAAAAAAATTAAAAATAAATAGTTTTAAAAAATAATTCCGGTTTCTTTTGGGTACTCCCTCGTATTGTAAATTATTTGCATTGGCAAGAGAAAGTTGTGTGAGTGTTTCACACCAGATTTTTTACAGTGACTTTTCTTAATTTTTGCTGCCATTGCAGCTGACTTAGGTGGAATTACTGGTGTTGTTTAAAATTTTACACAGATCTTTTTTGCTCTTTTCTCAAAACTGTTGACATTGGTTGTTCTTGTTCTAAGATACAGATATCATGAACTATACATAATATACATTGGTTTTTTTGCATTAAAAAGTAAACAAAAAATTACGTTGATACCGTGTTTAACTCATTTTTGTAAAAGAATGACATTAGTTGTTCTTGTTCTAAGGTACAGATATATTGAACAGAAAAACATATAATAAAATAATAGTCTCTTCATTAAGTCCGCCAGATCTAATAATGACCACAAAAACAAGCGTAGTGACCGGGCGTGAGTCACACATTACAGTAGCGGTTGTATACTTCTGTAAATGTACCGTCCATGCAATGCGAGTGGCGAGGGGCGAAGAGTGGAGTAGATAAATACTGAAGCTGCTTGTGCCAATTCGAATTGTCCAACGTATAACAGATTCATGATCTTGAAGGTATTACAATATTTTACTCCCTTTGTGTTCTATTTTGATGTACAGTACTGGGATAAAAATCAATCCGGAAAATCTAAAATGGTAATCTAAAAATGTAACGGTAACGTTCTGGTCCGGAGATGTAAAGATAGGTGGGTCGAATCCAACAACGGTAAACATTTTTTATTGTTCAAAAAATATTGGAAATATTAAAAAAATACATTTATTTATTTTTTAATTTTCACAAAATGTTTCAGTATCTAAAAAATTATTTACTTAAAAATTTGTTTATTTTGGAAGCAAATTATTTTAAATACCTACCTATATATTTCCTTTAGCTACATTTAATTTTCAGAGGCAGCTGATTGTTCCAATAATTTTAGATTATTCCAACAACTTAGATTGTTAATAAAACAAATTTTCAAAATTGAAAAATAAATATTTATTTATTTTAATATTTCCAATATATTTTGAACAATAAAAAAATTTACCGTTGATGATGGATTCGACCCACCTATCTTTACATCTCCAAAACCAGAATGCTACCCTCCAAACGTAAACAATGGAAAAATTAGATGAAATTTACAATACTTAAATGGAAAACAGTTAAAAATTTATGTATTTCAGTATTTAAGATAAAATACAGCTTAAAATGTATCAATAAATGAAGTCTTGTTAAAGACAATGTTTAGACCTTTTAAAAAATAACATCTTTGATACATTTTTTCCCCTAATATGTGTACGTTGCAATCTGTTCAATTCAGAACAATAAGCAACCCCATGACCCAATGAGATGAGGATAATATGTATGACGTGTAAATGAGGTGTAGTCTTATCCAAACCCCAAAATGAATGGTCCCCCCGGAATGAATGAACCCCGGCCTGAATGGTCTGAATAAAAAAATACCCCGGCCTGAATAAAAAAATAAACAATATTTATTTATTTTAATATTTCCAATATTTTTTGAACAATAAAAAAAATGTACCGTTGATGGATTCGACCCACCTATCTTTACATCTGTGGACCAGAATGTTACTATTACTCCAAACATAAACAACGCAACAGAAGATGAAATTTACAATACTTAAATGGAAAATAGTTACAAATTTATGTATTTCAGTATTTAAGAAAATCTGGTGTAAAACACTCACACAACTTTCTCTTGCCAATGCAAATAATTAACAATAAACCTAACATTAGTAATAAAACATTAGAAATAAACAAAAAACTAAACTCAATAAACATAACCTTATTTTAATTATATATGAAAGACGCAAAATGAAAATCGAAATCAGTTTGGCTTAAAAATATGGAAAATCACTCTTTCACGGTAAACTAGGCTCTGTTGAGAAAAATTCTTTAAATAAAAGTTGTAAATCTTTTCATTTCCTATAAAATTTATTATATACACTGTTGTCGTAAAATGCATTCTAAGGCCGAAATCTTAAAAAAGTCGATTTTTCACACGTTTTCGTGAGAAAAAATCAGGAAATTGCTAATTACTGCTAAACTAAGCGTTATAAAAGAAAGTGTTTGAATTAAAGTTGTAGGACTTTAAATTCTCTACAACTTTTATTATGTAAATTTTTGCCCTAAAATGCATATTAAAGCCGTAATCTTAAAAAAACAATTTCTTTACGTAAAAACAGCCTCACCAAGAATTTCAGCAAACATAGCGCCTAACCTATCTTGTAGACCATAAAAGAGTTAGTAAATTAGGCGATTTTAAAAAAATTGTAGGACCAGTTTTTGAGGAAATCATAAAAAAGCGAAAAATTACACGACTAAACTACTACTTCCGGTTGACCGATTTTAATGAAAATGTTCGTGTCGGGTCCAGTAGTGGTATGTAACTTAAGTTTCAAGTTTGAAGTTCATACGATGTTCCGTTCTTGAGATATTATGTTACACACACACACACAGACCAATCGCTAAAAACAGGTTTTTTGGGTTCAGGGGTCTGAAAACGTGTAGATCAGGTGAAAACTCGATTTCTTAAAATCAACATGAAAACAATACTTTCCTTCCTATATATTCATATAGGCAAGATAAAGTAATAAAATACAGCTTAAAATGTATCAAAGATGTTATTTTTTAAAAGGTCTAAACATTGTCTTTAACAAGACTTCATATATTCATGGGAAGAAAATATTAACAAAATAATAAAAATCAATGCTATTTCCAAACGGTTCAAATTCCTTGTGACTCCGGTATTATGTACAGTTGTAGTTTACCTAACAACATAGTTTTTTCTGTTCACGAGAAAATTCATTTCAAACTCGGGTGCACGAACTAAAAATACGGACAATAGTTATGTTTGCTAACCTTAATCCAACGAAACCATTTAAGCCTAGCTTTAAGCCAGCATTTAGCGCGGGAAAAATTTCCAGTCATGTTGAAAAAGAAAATATTTTCTAAACCCTCATACCTAACCTTGTATTGTAGCTAATAATTGTGTTTGCACACTGTCTGATATATCCATACAAACAAGATTCTAAAGAGAGAACATTATTTTAGTTTTATAAAAGGATGTGAATATTTGTTAAAAGAGTAAAGTAAAACGGAGGGAAAATAATGTAGAAAAAAAATCATAAAAGAAAAAATAGAACAAAAGCAGAAAGTAAGTAAACATGGAAGAAAAAAGAACAGATAAAAAAAACAACCAACTTTAAGAGTTGTTTATTTTCATTATTCCTTTATCTAGTAATAACAAAAGGAAAAGAAAATGTTATAAAGGAAAAGATAAATTTGAAAATTTAAAAGGGCTCTTTAACATAGTTTTCCTACCTTAAAATAATATTCCTACGTTGAAATAAGTTTAATGTATAAATAAATGATAAAGTAGTGTGATTAGAAAGAAGGTTAATTTATAGATATTTATGTCATGTAATGTATATCAATTTAAATATCTTGACTTTAAATTAGATAAGAATTACTCCCGTTTATCATTTAGATTCTAAGAAGATAGCTTCACAACGTAGCTAGGTCGTTAGCTCATTGTTCTTAACCGTAGGCTGAAGAATTTCTTATACCAACTGTATCAATATTAATTTTACTTTCTTGCGAGTTATATTTTAGCAAATAAGTTGGAATATATTAAAAAAAAATCTGGTGTGAAACACTCACACGGATTTCTCTTGCCAATACAAATAACGACCTATAGAACCTAACATTACTATCAAAACATTAAAAATAAACAAAAAAAATTAATCTCAAAATATATAACCTAATTTTAATCTTGAGGGAATAACGTAAAATGAAAACCAACCTTAGTTTGGCTTAATAACACAGAAAATCACTTTTTGACGCTAAACTTGGCTCTGTATAAAAAAATTCTCGAAATAAAAGTTGTAGATCTTTTAATTTCTTGTTGTTGTTGTTTTGGTCATCAGCCAAAAGGCTGGTTTGAACCTGTAGAGGTTTATATTAAGGTTTCTATTAAGTAAATAGAGGAGTGAGATGGTTTACCATTGCCTTCCTCACTGAGTGGAAAATTACGCTTATCAGCATGCCGGGCCCTCTGAAAAACACATATTTTCCACTCTGCAAATGACACCTTCACTTCATTCACCACAGGGTCTGGCTGTATAATGAAATTCATTACTTTCAGAGGAGATAACTCTGATTAGTGTCTTTTACACCTCTACCTCTTCTGTTCTTAAATGATTCAGTCATTTAATTGGCTGACCATTTGGTAAGAAACAGAACTATTTATTTTAGCCCTGCAACGAACAGATTGAGTGTAAATAATTTGACCCTCCACCAGTTTGATATTATGGGCTTTTTAATTTCTTATAAATTTTATTATACACACACTTTTGTTATAAAATGCATACTAAGGCTGAAATCTTAAAAAATAGGTTAGGTTTTTAGTTTTCTACAATTTTTAATTAACACTTTTGCCCTAAAGTGCATATTAAGGCTGCAATCTTTAAAAAAACATTTTTTTCTACGAAAGCACAGCCTCCTCAAGAATTTCAGCAGACATGGCGCCTACACTATCTTGTAGAACATAAGTAATGAAGTAAATGAGGTGATTTAAAAAAATCGTAGTAGTCGTTTTTGAGAAAATCGTAAAGTGAAAAATAGTACGAATAAATTACTACTTCCGGTTGACCGATTTAGATTAAAATGTACGTGTCGGGTCCTCTAGTAGGTTTTAAGTTAAGTTTCAACTGTACGATGTTCCGTTCTTGAGATAATTGTTCACACACACACACACATCAATCACTAAATACACGTATTTTGGGTTTAGAGAGTCTGAAAACGTGTATATCCGTTGAAAACTCAATTTCGAATAATTTTTAAAATGACCCGTAATGACGGGAGTAAGTGTAACATGTTGCAAGTAAAAATTTGCCGAAAAGACCGTTTTACAGATGTAAAAATAGATAAACATTAAAAACGGGAAGCTCCAAACAGCGAAAATGTGTTTATTTTGTTTAATCAGCGAACCGGTGGGTTATAAATTTTTGTATTCCTACAACTTCGATTATTATACATTTTTGCACTCCAGTGCATCTCACGGCCACACATTACAAAAACAAATTATTGCAACCAGAGCACAGCCCCACGAATTCCAGCTGATTTTCCACTTACCCTATCATAAAAGCTTAAAAAATTTAGAAAATAAAGCAATTAAAAAAAATTTGGAGCCTTTTTAAGAAACTCGCAAAAATATTAAAAATTATACGAACATATCTTCTGGTTGACTGATTTTGATAAAAATGCCCGGGTAGTGACTATTTTCGGTTTTTTAAATTACTATGTTTTAAAATACTACACACACACACACACACACAAGCGCGCACGCAGACCCATGTCTTTTGGGCACAAGGGACCTGAAAATGTAATAGCTATCTAGTAAAAACTCAATTTTTAAAATTTATATGAAAAGATTTCGTAAAATATAGGACTAGAGAAAGCAAAAAACAAAAAAACAACCAGGATGTGTGCTTACTGTAATGTAAACAAAATTTAGGACTTTTAGTTTGTCAGTCAAATATGGAAAAAAAGAAAACATTAGGGAATCTAATCGATAAATTTACAAATATTATAAATTATCAGGTTTCAAAATCTCTCTCGTTGTTCTTAACAAGTTAAATTATGTTATTAAATCAGTTTGTATTTTGTTCAATGTGGAAAAAAGAAAATCAGTTAAAAATAAAAGGTATAAAGAAGAATTTTCACCCTTCTTTCACAAAAAGGTAATTAATGTAATTTATCATCCAAGAAAATAATTACATCAATTCTATTAATCCTTATACCTAATCTTATTGTAAAGTATTATTTTAATACTTTTTCATATCTAATAGCTACCTAATTAGGCTATAATGTAATTTATCATAGGTTTCAATGTCTGACAATTTAATGGAAGTATCTTACTAAAGTAAATGATTTAATTAATTAAATTAATAATGGTAATCATCAGAAACTAATGACATATTTTACTTTCTCTTGCCTATATGAATATATAGGAAGGAAAGTATTGTTTTCATGTCGATTTTTCGAAATCGAGTTTTCACCGGATCTATACGTTTTCAGACCCCCTGAACCCAAAAAACATGTTTTTAGCGATTGGTCTGTGTGTGTGTCTGTGTGTGTGTGTCTGTGTGTGAACAGAATATCTCAAGAACGGAACATCGTACGAACTTGAAACTTAAAACTTAAGTTACATACCACTACCGGACCCGACACGAACATTTTCATCAAAATCGGTCAACCGGAAGTAGTAGTTTATTCGTATAATTTTTCACTTTTTTGCGATTTTCTCAAAAACTGGTCCTACGATTTTTTTTAAAATCGCCTGGTTTACTACATTTTTTATGCTCTACAAGATAGGGTAGGCGCCATGTTTGCTGAAATTCTGCGTGAGGCTGTTTTTACGTAAAAACATTTTCTTTTTAAGATTGCGGCTTTAATATGCATTTCAGCGCAAAACGTTATATAATAAAAGTTGTAGAAAATTTAAAATTCTACAACTTTTATTTCAAACATTTTTTTTTATAACGCTTAGTTTAGCGGTAATTTGCAATTTTCTGTTTTTTTCTCACGAAAACGTGAGAAAAATTGATTTTTTAAACATTTCGGCCTTAGTATGCATTTTACGACAAAAGTGTATATAATTAAATTTATAGAAAATTAAAAGATCTACAACTTTTATTTAAAAGATTTTTCTCTACAGAGCCTAAGTAGTAGAGGAAGAATGTCTGTACTGGGACAACCTTGACCTTTGACCACCGGAGATAGGATGACCTTCAAAAAAAAAAAAAAAAAAAAAAAAAAAAAAAAAAAAAAAAAAAAAAAAAAAAAAAAAAAAAATTTAAAAAAAAAAAAAAAAAAAAAAAAAAAAAAAAAAAAAAAAAAAAAAACCGCCAAATATTTTTTTCCCGCCAAATTTTCAAACTCAATTTTCTCCGCAACCACTAGGCCGATTTTGATGCGGACGGCACCCACGTGACCGGGAGATCGAGATCTACAAGATAAGCCCTAAAACTCGTCGATCTGATAACCAGGTCACGTGTTACAAGCTATCTCAGGTTCCATAGGGGATACGGCTACGGATTAGGGCTTATCTTGTAGATCTCGATCTCCTGGTCACGTGGGTGCCGTCCGCATCAAAATCGGCCCAGCGGTTGCGGAGAAAATCAGGTTTGAAAATTTAAAAAAATAAAAAAATGGCAAATTTTCAAACCCGATTTTCTCCGCAACCGCTGGTCCGATTTTGATGTGGACGGTACCCACGTGACCAGGAGATCGAGATCTACAAGATAAGCCCTAAATCTCATCGATCTGATAACCAGGTCACGTGTTACAAACGATCTCAGGTTCCATCGGGGATACGGCTACAAATTAGGGCCTATCTTGTAGATCTCGATCTCCCGGTCACGTGGGTACCGCCCGCGTCAAAATCGGCCCAGCGGTTGAGGAGAAAATCAAGTTTGAAAATTTAAAAAAAAAAAAAAAAAAAAAAAAAAAAAAAAAAAAAAAAAATCTCGCCATTTTTTTTTTTTTTTTTTTTTTTTTTTTTTTTTTTTTTTTTTTTTTTTTGGGTAAATTTTCAAAGTCGATTTTCTCCTCAACCGCTGGTCCGATTTTGATGCGGGTGGTATCCACGTGACCAGGAGATCGAGATCTACAAGGTAAGCCCTAAACCTCATCGATCCGATAAACAGGTCACGTGTTACAAGCTATCTCAAGTTCCATAGGGGATACGGCTACGGATTAGGGCTTATCTTGTAGATCTCGATCTCCTGGTCACGTGGGTACCGCCCGCGTCAAAATCGGCCCAGCGGTTGCGGAGAAAATCAGGTTTGAAAATTTAAAAAAATAAAAAAAATGGCAAATTTTCAAACCCGATTTTCTCCGCAACCGCTGGACCGATTTTGATGTGGGCGGCACCCACGTGACCAGGAGATCGAGATCTACAAGATAAGCCCTCAATCTTATCGATCTGATAACCAGGTCACGTGTTACAAACGATCTCAGGTTCCATCGGGGATACGGCTACAAATTAGGGCTTATCTTGTAGATCTCGATCTCCCGGTCACGTCGGTACCGCCCGCATCAAAATCGGTCCAGCGGTTGCGGAGAAAATCAGGTTTGAAAATTTAAAAAAATAAAAAAATGGCAAATTTTCAAACCCGATTTTCTCCGCAACCGCTTGGCCGATTTTGATGTGGGCGGTACCCACGTGACCAGGAGATCGAGATCTACAAGATAAGCCCTAAATCTCATCGATCTGATAACCAGGTCACGTGTTACAAGCTATCTCAGGTTCCATCGGGGATACAGCTACGGATTAGGGGTTATCATGTAGATCTCGATCTCCTGGTCACGTGGGTACCGCCCGCATTAAAATCGGTCCAGCGGTTACGGAGAAAATCAAGTTTGAAAATTTAAAAAAATAAAAAAAATGGCAAATTTTCAAACCCGATTTTCTCCGTAACCGCTGGACCGATTTTAATGCGGGTGGCACCCACGTGACCAGGAGATCGAGATCTATAAGATAAGCCCTAAACCTTTTTGATCTGATAACCAGGTCACGTGTTACAAGCTATCTCAGGTTCCATCGGGGATACGGCTACGGATTAGGGCTTATCTTGTAGATCTCGAGCTCCTGGTCACGTGGGTACCGCCCGCATTAAAATCGGTCCAGCGGTTACGGAGAAAATCGAGTTTGAAAATTTAAAAAAATAAAAAAATGGCAAATTTTCAAACCCGATTTTCTCCTCAACCGCTGGTCCGATTTTGATGCGGGTGGTATCCACGTGACCGGGAGATCGAGATCTATAAGATAAGCCCTAAACCTTGCCGATCTGATAACCAGGTCACGTGTTACAAGCTATCTCAGGTTCCATCGGGGATACGGCTACGGATTAGGGCTTATCTTGTAGATCTAGATCTCCTGGTCACGTGGATATCACCCGCATCAAAATCGGCCCAGCGGTCGAGGAGAAAATCGAGTTTGAAAATTTACAAAAAAAAAAAAAAAAAAAAAAAAAAAAAAAAAAAAAAAAAAAAAAAAAAAAAAAAAAAAAAAAAATCCCACAATTTTTTTTCTCTTAATTTTCAAACTCGATTTTCTCCGCAACCGCTGGGCCGATTTTGATACGGCTGACACCCACGTGACCGGGAGATCGAGATCTACAAGATAAGCTCTAATCCGTAGCCGTATCCCCGTTAGAACTCGAGATCGCTTGTAACACGTGACCCGTGGATCGGATCGACGAGGTTTAGGTGCCCGCAGGATCCGGACATTCCGTAGAACGCGTTACGTACGGTTTCGGGTCTTAGGTTCTTTCGGGATCCGAACAATCGGTAATTTCGTTTTGAGACACCCTATGCTTTGTTTTATTAGCATTGACGTCATTCGTTTTTTTATCTATGCACGTGCCAGACTATTAATTCAGATGATGCAACTTGATTACTGCAAATTTAAATGTACAGTTAATTTAGATGATGCAACTCTATTCTTTTAATTTTGACAATGTCACATGTTGTTTGTTACGAGTCACGCTGCTTTACTAGGATTTGAACCAGGAACCTTCATCTCCGAAAATCAGCTGTTAAACAGCTGATAATCAGCTGTTAAACAGCTGATAAACAGCTGTTAAAAATCAGCTGATAAACAGCTGTTAAAAATCAGCTGATAAACAGCTGATTTTGACGACGATACAAGTATAAAAGGTCGCAGTTTTCCCATCGAATCATACCATCAGTAGCATCTGCCTGATAGTTCTCCCGACAACCCTACCTGTCAGCTCTTCGAGTTTATTGAAAGGTGAGGCATCTCATACTTTAATAAATTTTATAAATATAAACTTAGAATTGTTTCATTATATATAAACATAGAATTTTTTAATAAAATATAAACTTAGTGATGAGCATACAGTCGAACCGCTGAGGGAGACCTCCAGACTGCTCGATGAGCTGTTGGGAGCACCTAAAATATACCGGTGATAGACCTAGCAGACGATGACCGGGCGGAAGTGTCGGTCCAGCGGTACAACCAACGGCACAACCAGCGAGGCAAGCGGAAGTAAAAAATCATACGTCAAATCGCTACGAATCCGCTAAAAAATGACGTATGCATATTCCATCGTATTATTAGTATCAGTATTAGTATTATATTTATATTAATAATAAAATAAATGTATTAAGCTGTTTATCATTGTTTTTCATTTCAAAGTACCATACTTTCCCCGTTTAACTAAAACATATGGTTTTGCAGGAAATATGGAAAGGCAAGCCAAGCGAATCAGATTGGAACAAGCTGCAGAGTCTGGCACCTTTTGCGTCTTGGAAAATGCGTTCGGCTGCAACCTCCGAACGTATTACTACAAGAATGACAACAGCATCTTCAAGGACGTGACGGTGCTCCTTATCCACCTGAGGGAAGAGATGGAGTCGTTGCTCAAGGAGATGTCGACCTCCCTAAGACCGTTTAAATTTAACATCTTAGTGGAGTGCACGTACGAGAAGGCGACGACGGGAGAGGTGCAAGACGTGGGGTTCAAGACCGTCAACACCTGCGTCTTTCCCGGGTCGGATATAGGAGCGCTTGTAGACATGTGCATCCAAAAACTTGTGGATGAGGAAGCAGAGTTCTTGGGAAAGGGGAGCGGATGGTCTTTGATGACGGTCGATGGGATCCTTCTCAGGATCAGCCGATATAGACCGCTCAGAGGCTCATCGTACCTACCTCTTCCACCTTTCTTAAAGAACCGCAAAGCGGTTATCAACGTCAAGAACCGTGACGAAAGGTGTTTCAAGTGGGCTATCCTGTGTAAACACGTGTCAGGGCCTCACAGGGAAATAATCGATAAACGGTACGACGCCCTGCTTGACAAGTACGATTTCGGTATGGTAGATTTCCCCCACTTCCCTCAGTGAAGTAAAGGCCTTCGCCAAGGCTAACGGGGTGTCCGTCAACGTGTACGGGATAGCCGAAAAAGAGGTAATAGAACCTCTAGTCGTCGCTGATGTCGAAAAGGATGACCACTTCGATCTACTCCTGGTCGCAGAGGGTAACGCTCAGCATTATTGTTTCATCAAAAATTTTAATCGACTCATCAGTTCACAGCTGACGAAAAATGAACACAAAATCGACGTATGCAAGCGGTGTTTCACCTTCTATAACGACACCCCTAAGGGTAGGGAGAAGATGGCGACCCACCGCGAGTACTGTATAGAGAACTCTCCGCGCAGTTTCACGATGTCCAAACCTAATGATGACACTCCTCCGATGATGAAATTCGAAAACTACAATCATATATTCCCCATCCCAATGGACGACCCGCTCCGAGACTCATCGTACCTACCTCTTCCGCCATTCGTAAAGAACCGCAAAGCGGTTATTAACGTTAAAAACCAAGACAATAGGTGTTTCAAGTGGGCCATCCTATGCAAACATGTGTCAGGCCCTCACAGGGGTAGAATCGACGGACGTTACGCTGCTCTGCTTAGCAAGTACGATTTCAGCATGGTAGAGTTCCCCACTTCCCTCAGTCAAGTAAAGGCCTTCGCCAAGGCCAACGGAGTGTCGGTGAACGTATATGGGATAGCAGATAAAGAGGTAATAGAACCTCTAGTCGTTACTAATGTCGAAAAGGACGATCACTTCGACCTCCTTCTAGTTACAAATGGCGATGTTCAGCATTATTGCCTCATCAACAATTTTAGTCGGTTAATCAGTCTACAGCTGACAAAACATAATGGTCAAATCGATGTATGCAAGAGGTGTTTCGCTTTCTACAACGTTGACGCTAAGGGTCGTGAGGCGATGACTGTTCACAGAGAGTACTGTGTGGACAATCCGCCATGCAGGATCACCCTACCCAAACCTAATGATGACGGTACTCCTCCAGTGATGAAATTCAAAAATTACCATCACATATTCCCAGTCCCAATAGTTGTGTATGCCGATTTTGAGTGTATACTGAAACCCACTGGAGGATACCTCCCCAAACCGACATCTTCTTTCACTATAGCCACGGAGCGCCACGTTCCTATGAGCTACGGGATGTATTTTGTAGTTGACCCGTCGCTTCCCGACGACATCGCCCAGTTAGTGCCGAAAACACCCTTGCTTTATAGAGGCCCTGACGCAACCGCCCATTTTATGCAGACCCTGAAAGAAATAGTCGAGCGGGTAGCCGCAGCGTCAGACCGTAACGTTCCTATGGTCTTTACGGCTCAGGACGAGCTTTCGTTCAAAGCCGCCATAAGATGTCAGATGTGCGATGTAGCGTTCGGGCCTAAGGTGAGACCCAACAGGGATCATTGTCATCTGACTGGAAAGTATAGGACCGCTCTCTGTTCGAAATGCAATCTGATGAGACAGAACCAGAAGTTCTTGCCCGTCTTCATCCACAACTCGTCCAATTATGACTCGCATTTCATAGTCAGGCAGCTCGGCTATGACGAGAAGAAGATATCCGTCATCCCCAATTCTACGGAGAAGTACGTTTCCTTCTCCAAAAACATAACCAAGACGCTAGCCGTGAGGTTTGTCGACACTTTTAGGTTCATGGCCAGCAGCCTGAGCGCTCTGGTAGACAACCTCCCTCCCGAAGGCTTCTCCCATACCGAGTCTTTCTTTAACGGGTCGCAGCTGCCCCTGGTGAAGAGGAAAGGCGTGTACCCTTACGAGTACACCGACTCGTGGGAGAGACTCGATGAGACGGAACTCCCGCCTCAGGAAGCATTCTACAGCAGCCTCACCGGGGAGCACATTTCAGACGATGACTATCGTCATGCTCTGAAAGTGTGGGACAGTTTTAACATCCGCACGCTGGGGGAGTACTCTGACTTGTACCTCAAGTGCGATGTCCTCCTGTTAGCCGACGTCTTTGAGAATTTCAGGTCTCTATGCAGGAAGGAATACGGACTCGATTGCGCCCATTACTTTACTGTCCCAGGTTTTTCTTTCGACGCCATGCTCTACAAGACGCGAGTAGAACTGGAACTCATAACCGATTATGATATGTACATGTTTCTGGAGAGAGGGATCCGAGGAGGAATCTCTGTATGCGTCAAGAAACATGCCAAGGCCAACAACCCTTATGTGGAAGGTTTCGACCCCGAGCTACCCTCCAACTACCTCATGTATGTGGACGCGAACAACCTATACGGCTGGGCGATGAGCGGGAACCTCCCCTACAAGGACTTTTCCTGGGTTGAAGACGAGGAGAGAAAGATCGCGATAGGATCGAATGTAGGCATCATCCCTGACGACTCCCCGCTGGGCTTCTTCCTCGAGGTGGACGTGGAGTACCCTACAGACGCGGAGACGCAGGACTCGCACAACGACCTTCCGTTCATGGCGGACAACGCGACCCCTCCCGGAGCCAGAAACCCCAAACTACTGACCACCCTGCAAAACAAGACCAAGTACGTTTGCCACTACGCCCTCCTTAAGCAGGCTATCGCGCACGGACTAAAAGTCATCAAAGTACACAGGGTTCTGCAGTTCCGACAGTCTGCATGGCTCAAACCCTATATAGACCTGAACACCCTTAACAGACAGTCGGCCCGCAATGCTTTCGAGAAGGACTTCTTCAAACTGCTGAACAATGCCGTCTTCGGCAAGTGCATGGAGAACGTCCGTAAACGCATGAACCTGGAGCTGGTTAGCAACTCGAAGAGGTTAATGAAGCTGGTCGCTAAGCCCTCCTTCAAAGACAGGATCATTTACGACGAGTCGCTATGCGCTGTCGAGCTGTCCAAGACCTCGGTCCGTTTAGATAAACCTATTTACGTAGGCGCTACAGTCCTGGACTCCAGTAAGACCTTAATGTATTCATTTCATTACGATGTCATGAAGAAGAGGTACGGGTCGAAAATCGACCTCCTGTACATGGATACAGACAGCTTCTTCTACGACATCGAGACTCCAGACTTTTACCGTGACATGAGGGACCCAGAATTCAAGACCTTCTTCGACACCTCCGACTATCCCCCGACACACCCGTGCCATTCCACTACCAACAAAAAAGTGCTCGGTAAGTTCAAAGACGAGTGCAACGGCATCCCCATCGCAGAGTTTATAGGGATGAGAGCAAAACTGTACACTTTCAGGACTGGCGAGGGTATTGTCAAGAAGAAGGCTAAAGGCGTCAAAAAGAATGTGGTCAAGAAAGACATCACGTTCGACGACTACAGAAAGTGTCTCGAAGATCCCTCGTTGTGGTTGTACAGGGACATGAAGCTGTTTCAATCCCGCAAGCATGTAGTCAGCACTGTATTGACGAGCAAGCTTGCGCTGTGCAACTACGATGATAAGCGCGTCGCCGTAGATGCCATCCACACCCTAGCATACGGACATAGGAACATTCCGCAGGAGCTCCAAGAAATTATAAGTTAGTCTCCTTCTAGCACACCCCGTTAGTCCCCGCATATGTCTACTAGCCGACTTTATCCGACCTCTAAACGTCGAACCGCACCAGTATTGGAGTTTCATCAGTATTATTAGTCGTAAGAACTTAAGAGCTCATCGCCATACATGTATTCGTTTTCATCTTCATCATCATCATCTTATATCAATAAATGTTTTATTCTTTTATGAATCTGTCTTTTATTTCTTGTAACCTAAACCTCCTATAGTACCTAAAATACATGCAGGCAGTATCGGTGCTCGATTCCTGGGAGGGTCTGTCCCCGACAGATCCTCGCGTCGTGCTGCGCTTTCGCTTCACGATCAACAAAAGCTCAGGCTTCGGCAAGACTTATATCTATAGGTGTAAAGGTGTTGAAATGACGACACGTTTTGAAAATAAGTTTAATACATATATTCTGAAATCAAAGTACTAGACTAATGTTACAAAAGTTCAGACTCTACAAGCAGCCGTACATGTAGGAAAAAACGAATCGAGGTTACAAGACGCGGCTTTACTGGCTGACGCGACAGTTAAAAATGCATTGCTTGCAGTGTTTTCTCTTCTTGGTAATGGTCCATTCGTCTTCGCCGTAGTCGCTCTCCTGTTGAGCGTGTTCTTCGCAGGGCATCTCCGACAGTAGTTTTTTATCATTCTTGAGGTATAGCGGTAAGGCTACCTTCTACCGAGAGGACTACCAGCTCCTTGATGACCGTCTCGTAATCCGAAGGTCTGATGACCTGAAAATCTACAATGAAGGAAGGCATGTTGTTGCGCGCGACGAGACCTAGCGCACACGGGTTAATTTATCCTCCTGACGGCTCCTGTTAAAGGCGTGTACTGAAGGATGCAATCTGTGATTATCAGGCAGTAGGCGGAGGTATTGGCAGGGATGTTGTTTTTACACCCGATCTCGATCCTGATGTCTATGGCGCCGGTGTTCAGCGACTCGTTCTGCTTCGAGCAGTCGATAAAGAAGAGGGGGACTTTGGTCTTGAAGGTCGAGAAATCGATTAGGGGGTGGTTGACCTGTCCTCCGTAGTAGACCTTATGGAACCGCTTAAAGTTTTCGTAAAACATCGAGTACTCTCCCTTTGCGTTTTCGTACGGGTAGTACACGGAATTGAGGTAGAGTTTGATGTCCTGGAGCTCGCAGTGGTCGAAATGAGTTGATACCGCCGTCTTGGTCTTCTTGTCCGTCTGCAGTCCTACTATGACGTAGCGGGGCTTATCCGCCTGGGAGGAGGACTTGACGGTCCAGATCACGTCGGTGCTCTGCGGTAAGACGGGGTACTCGTACAGGTTCCATCTGCGGAAGGCCATCGATATGGGTGCGTCCTGATCCACCATCCTGAGCAACGGGAGTCTGTGCTGGTCGGAAAGCCTGACGTAAGGCATCTTCCACTCCACTTTGGAAAGAGTCAGATTGTAGTCCTTGCCTGCGGGGACCGCCACGGCGCGGTCGTCGGTAGCCGACCTTAGCAGGATAAGTTCCAGCTTGGCGTTGACTATTATGCGGCGGTAATCCTCGCAGAATCCCATGATCCTCTTCAGCGGGACGTGGGCCGTAAGCCTACCTGTGGTGCTGTTGGCGATAGCCGTTACGGCGTCCTTGTTCCACCCTTCGACGTCTATAGAGTGTTGTTCCCCGTACCTGAAGGACGGAATATTTCTCAAGGCCGTCGTTACGCCGACGTTTCGCACCCTGTCCACTTCGGTACCGTTCATCTCCAGCCTTATTTCTTCAAACAGGAAAGCGGGCCAGTTGTCAGAAAGAGCCAGGGCCGCATCCAAAGTACCGTCGGACGCCGAAAGTTTCACGTCCACAAACAGCAGGCTGTCGCAAGGTAGGGTGTACACGTCCTGTTGGTTCACGGGTATCCTTATCTCGTCGTTGTTGTTGAAAGTCGACGACGCGTACGGAGTGTGAGTATGCATCTCCATGCCTATGATGGCGTCGTCCGCTACGGCGTTAGAGGATCCCACGTCTATTATATAGCTCATTTCTGCAGCACGATGAAACCCAACGATCTTAGAAAAGCAGCGTTATCTGAGGAGAGTCTCTTCTTTTTCACTTCACCAAGTGGCGGGTCGAGCTCTACAGGACGAATGTTCTTCGCTCCGTCCGGTACGGTTCTTTTATAACCCTCTTCCAGGTAGACTAACCCCATCGCGTACGTCTTTTAAGGTGAAGCCTGAGGCTGATGACTTCGTTCTGAAAGCTTATCGGTCTTCCGTCCTGATCCACCACAGAGACGGTCAGTCTTCCTATCCTCGAAGTGTTTACGGGTAGATAGATGACGTTCTTGGGAACTTCGATTATCTTATAACCCCGTTCCACCTGCGGGAAGAACTCGTGCAGGGTATGTCCTTCGGCTCCGTTAGTGTACGAGCCCCGCACGATGTTGCAAGTCAACCGGATGGCGTTCACGGCCGTAATGTTGACAGGGCGCTGGGACGTGTACCATTTATTAGGTTCGAGGATCGCCGCATCGAACCCCAGCACCTCTCTGATGGTTCCGGGTACGGAAAAGTCTACCTTTTCTCCGCAGAATATCGAGCACTTTAGAGTGGTGGGGTCTACGACCATGTTAAGTCTTGGGAGCGGACGGCATTCCGTCTTTGATCCCTTTGACGTCTCCTTCTTCGCATCGCTTAAGGCTTTCGCTTTCGCTTCCTCCTCCGCCCTTTTCGCTTTAGCTTCCTCCTCCGCCCTTTTCGCGGCCCTTATTTTCGCCGCATTCTCCAATCTCATAAGGACCTCATCGAGAGGGTCGGTACTGGATCTCTCTTTCCTTTTTCCCTTCTGTTCCTTTTTCCGCTCCTTCGAGAGCTTTTGGTACTTGAGGGATCCTGCGTCTTCAACATCGGTACGGTTATCGTCTTGCCCCGCGTCTCTGCTGCTGTCGCAGTTCACTCCGCCGTACATCTCCAACATCTCGTATTTGATCTTTGAGTGGATGTCGTCAATCTCGTACATGCCTTCGGGCAGCTCCACCTTCATCCCGTCACCGAAGCAGAACAGGTTGTTCACCCCTTTCCGCACGTTGGGTATGTTGTTGTAGCTCATGAAATCTACCAGTCCTATCTCCCACTGGCCCTCTCCGAGGTCTATGGGAGGGAAGTAATCGACCTCGATCGTAGAGCTCTTACCGCTTAGGCACAACATCTTTACCCGATAGAAACTCTAGGCACAGATGTCCGCAGACGACTGAATCAAAGTCCTGCCTCCTGGCGTAATTATATCTTATGATGTTCCGTCCGTCTTCTCCGTTCTCGAGGTACCTTACCAGCTCTACGGGAGGCCTCAGGTTGCCGTAGCTGTCAAAGTACTCTACGACCGCACCGGTCTTCCTGTAACATATCCAGTGGGTCCCTTCGTTCCTCGCGCTGTCCAAGTTGACGATGGCTGATTCGTTTTCGTAGGGTCTATGGGGGAGCGTGTCACGCATAAACACCCCTCTAAAGTTCGAGATTTCGAGTGCGTCGGCAGCCGCCATCAATTGACTATCGGACAGGGGTTTGTTCGGAAGTTTCAACGAAGTTTTTTTTTCCTTAGTCCGCATCCCGCGTGCTGCGTAGGGTACGGTTTCAAATACAGTCCCTCACCTCGTCGGGTAGTGCTACGGTTAGTCCTGCGGGTGGTGCGACGGTTAGTCTTGCTAGAGGTCTTACGAACGGTCTTCCTACGGGCAGTCTTCCTACGGGCGGTCTTCCCGGTCTGCCTTCGCTTGATCCTCCCGCCGAACTTGCTTTTAGCTTTCATTATGTTGGTCACCGCCCAGGCGGCCGCTTTCTCCGCTATGCTGGAGTCGGACGCTCTCACCCTCTCCCAGGCTCTATCTGCTAACACGCGGTCTGCTTCGGCCCTGCCCGCTGAGTCTTTGCGGTTGTGGTAGGCTATGTCGTGCTGTTTGCACGCGGCGTCGAGAGGGTTGATGCCCGGGTCTCCTCTTCTCAATCTCTTCTGCAGGTCCGTCCCCGGTCCGCAGTACTGATAGCCCGGTATGTGGAGTTCCACGGGTAAAACGTCTATCGCTTTGTTCAATACGGTTCCTACGACGTTCTCTGCAGCTCCTAAGACTCCGCTCGCGATGCTCCCTACCAGTCCGGCTCCTGAATGCGATCTGCTGCGAAACGTGTTGCATCTCCCCATTTTAAGGTCGGAATGAAGCTCGAGGACCCGTGTTTCCTTATTTATGATGCGCTTTTTCCCTCCAGGCGTGACGATACGTCCTCAAACTCTTTGCGCAGCTTTTGGACCTCATCGCGCATTTTCAACATTTCGTCGACTCGCTCGTCTTTGACGGGATCTGAAACTTTCATCTTTTCGGCGTGGGAGGAAAGGTACTCTTTCAAGTACTTGAGGTTGATGGCGTCTTCTTCTTCGATCGGATCTCCTACTTGCGCCATCCTGCGACCGTAAAGGCCGTAGTAAGGTTCGCCACCGCCCTCCTCCAAGACCTCGAGGACACCGTAATCTTCAGCGTAAGCTTGGATGAGCCTCATGCATTCGTTGACGTTGACCGCGTCCGTATACGACTGGGCTACGCCTACGCGACAGATTCTCCGGTCTCTCATGTCCATATCTCCATCTGCGGTAACCCTGTAAGGGGTGAGAAAACGACGTACGGATCTTCCAGTGTCCATAGCGAGAATGAGGGTTACAGACGTAGATCTCCTCTTATAAGCCCCAGCTCTTTGAGTTCCTCGACTATTGAATTTATCTCGCTGTCGTGACCCGTATGGCCCGAGTCTTTAGAAGCTACGAGGAGTCTAAGCCTGTCGCAAAGCTCGTTGGGATCGTCGAAATATACGTACTCGGTCTTCCTGTTTCCGTTCAGCTCCATCATAGGTCCGGCTCGTATACCCTTACCGCGCTTCGGTCGGTCCGGCTTCGGAGGGAAAAGCCGGCTTATGATTGAGACGTACTTTTTCCCTGTGTTGGCCTTCACTTGACCTAGCGCCGAGTTGTTCCTTCTGTGGGCGCTTGTGGCTTCCAATAAGTTTTTGTACTCCTCCAAGTCTTCTTCCGAGTAGATGAACGGATCGGGTTTCCTTTTGAATATCAGCTCGTACAGACCGTGCGTGCCTGGGTACGATACGTCTCCGACGATTATCGAGTCGTCAGGCTTGAGTTGTACCGTAGAATCACCCATCACCAATTCGCTGCCTTCGAAGTGTACCCCGTATGTAGAATCCGTATTGTTGTCGGAGTCTGTGATGGCCTCATGCATGTACTGACGGGCCAGACGTCCGGGAAACGTGTTCTTGACCCATACGGAAGCTCGAACCTTACCTAGAGGCGTCGAAAGCATCTCCTCTATAGTGGTAGGCGTGCTAAACTCCTCCTCGCGAGGTAAAGTCCTCGCCGGGGTGGCGTGAGGTCTGGAAGCGTCCCTCATCTCAGCGGAATTCCCGACAGTTGCATCGTCCTCCGTGAACTCCACTGGGAGGCTGACGCTCGTATCCATCTCATCCATCCTATGGGGGTCTCCCGCATCCATCGGTTCGTCCGAGGTCTTCTTCTTAGTATGCCGAGGTCCGAACCCGTCGCTACTCCTCTTCAGATTGGAATACCTGTAGGGTCCGGTCATCAGATCCTTCCATGAGTCGTCGATACTTTTACCTGCGACTCTGTCTTCTTCGTCATCATCATCATCATCATCATCGTCAAGAGCTTTAACCCGGCTAAAAGGCCGCTTTTCAGGTTTCGTCCTAAAAGGCTTCAATGTCTCCCTACGCTTTACACCCTTCAACGGTTCGCTCGTTGAGGAAGGGTCGGTCTCGGCTTTCTTCTCGTTCAACAGCTTCGATAGTGGGTCGGTTAGCGGTTTGAGCTGCTTCTGTATCCTGAGATCTTCCTCAGTCAAGCCATGCTTCAGAACTAGTTGCTTCTCTCTAATCCTCCTGCGTAACTCTGCGATCTCCAGCACTAGATTCTCGTCGACCTGTCTCGAAGCCATCTCATCGTCTATTAACGCAGTACCTTTCCACTACCGTCAATATATACACGACCTGCGACTGTACAGCTTTTTCCAGCTTTTTCCTGCTAGCTGCGCAGCTTTTTCCTGCTTATTCCTGCTAGCTGCGCAGCTTTTTCCTGCTTATTCCTGCTAGCTGCGCAGTCGACTGACCTGCTCTCTAAGCTGCGCAGTCGACTGCGCAGTCGACTGAGCAGTCGACTGACCTGCTCCCTAAGCTGTGCAGTCGACTGCGCAGTCGACTGACCTGCTAGCTGCGCAGTCGACTGCGCAGTCGACTGACCTGCTCCCTAAGCTGCGCAGTCGACTGACCTGCTAGCTGCGCAGCTTTTTCCTGCTAGCTGCGCAGCTTTTTCCAGCTAGCTGCGCAGCTTTTTCCTGCTTATTCCTGCTAGCTGCGCAGCTTTTTCCTGCTTATTCCTGCTAGCTGCGCAGCTTTTTCCTGCTTATTCGTGCTAGCTGCGCAGCTTTTTCCTGCTTATTCCTGCTAGCTGCGCAGCTTTTTCCTGCTTATTCCTGCTAGCTGCGCAGCTTTTTCCTGCTTTTTCCTGCTAGCTGCGCAGCTTTTTCCTGCTTGTTCCTGCTAGCTGCGCAGCTTTTTCCTGCTTATTCCTGCTAGCTGCGCAGCTTTTTCCTGCTTTTTCCTGCTAGCTGCGCAGCTTTTTCCTGCTTATTCCTGCTAGCTGCGCAGCTTTTTCCAGCTTATTCCTGCTAGCTGCGCAGCTTTTTCCTGCTTATTCCTGCTAGCTGCGCAGCTTTTTCCTGCTGTATGTCGGTCTAAACGGGTCGTAGTTCGGTGATGAACGTATCGTAGTTAAATCTATAGCGGCCGCCGAGGGTTTTTCTCTCCTTGTCGACTACTAGAAACCCGTTCATGTTTCGAGACCACGCCTCACCGCACAGATTCTTGAACTCCCCAAAAGTCATATCAGGGACTACGTGATCGTTAAAGATATGGCGTAGGTTGCGCTCGTCCTGACGGAACACGAGTAAAAAATTTGCATTATCTCTAACGAGCTGTTTAGGCGCCTTACTATATGTCTGGCATAGGTAAAATACGTCCAGGTTGTTATGTCTCCCCATAGCAAAGTATTTTACCACGTTGTGTTGTTTCTCGCATACAACATCGTCAAACATCATCACGGAATTGGGCTCTACCTCTTCCGGAGGCGGGACTTGCGCATTGTCGCTGAATTCGTGATAGTCTACACCCTCCATATCATGAAACACGCGCTCCAAAAACCTATACTTGGGTTGGTGCAGAGATTTTGAAAATACGTACACATTGCAGAACCTCAGCCCGTTGGGGTCGAACAGCAGGTTGATTATTGCGTTTGTCTTGCCACAATTCGACGGACCTACGGCCAAACATCTGATACTATTCGGCAAGAGGCGACCGTGTCTGTTTCTCGTTTCGCCTATTTCTCCCGACTCGATAAGCACATCTAAGTTGACGACAGGGAGTTTCTCTTTCTGCTCCCTACACCTCATTTTGCGCTAGTAACCGATAAACCTACATTACAGCTCTTATATAAGGTCTTTCTTGTCGATCCATGAATCGTGACTCTCGTCATACCCTAACCACCTGACCAACAACCTGTCACCTTTTCTCTTCAATACCTTCTCGACGAGAAATACGTCACCGTATTTCGTCTTACTCAGTTCCTGTGTGTAAAAACTACCTTTGATCACATGTCCTTTTTCGTCTTTGAGCGAGTATGTGACGGGACGGGTGTGCAAAATACGATCTACGGTAAACACCTCATTGGTCCAATTCGGTATGTAACCCTTGTCGAAAGTCTTTTTGTACTTGCTGATCCTGACCTTATCTCCCGGCTCAAACTTGACGGTTTGGGGGGCGCGTTTCTTACGAGTATTGGACAATATATTTCTTAGCACCTCACCTTCGTTCCTCTTATTTACATCTACAGGTTTGAAACCTATAGTCCTGTGAGACCTGTTATTGTACTGAGACAGGAGGTCGTCTAAAAGACCTACCCAAACGTAATTGCCCCGTTCTGTAAACTTTCTCCACATCATCTCCTTCAGCGTCCTGTTGAACCGCTCTACTATCGAGGCCTTCTTCGGAGAGTAAGTGGAGTAGTGGTTGATCCCGTGCTTGGACAGCAGAGACCTTACAGACGCGTTATACCACTCTTTACCCTCGTCGGTATGAAAATGGCGCATCTTGTGTTTTTCCAGTATGGGACCGAGAGCGCTAGCGACTTCTTCAGCCGTCTTGCTCTTGAGCGGTACGGCAATAGCAAATTTAGAAAAACAATTAATTACTGTCATTATGTATCTGTAGCCCTTATTGACTCTGGCGTATGGGATCATCTCTACCAGATCGGCCTGATACAAGTCGTCGATACCCTTCAGCTCTACGTTTCTGGTGGGATAGTTCCTGCGGGCTTGCTTGTGAAGCTCGCGCGCTATACCACTTCTCAAGCTCATCGTGCGATGCACTGAGAGCGACACTGCTTATATCTAGGTTAAATAGGGATTTTGAACAGCTGATTTTTAACAGCTGTTTAACAGCTGATTTTTAACAGCTGTTTATCAGCTGATTTTTAACAGCTGTTTATCAGCTGTTTAACAGCTGATTTTCGGAGATGAAGGTTCCTGGTTCAAATCCTAGTAAAGCAGCGTGACTCGTAACAAACAACATGTGACATTGTCAAAATTAAAAGAATAGAGTTGCATCATCTAAATTAACTGTACATTCAAATTTGCAGTAATCAAGTTGCATAGGGCGTCTCAAAACGAAATTACCAAAATTACCGATTGTTCGGATCCCGAAAGAACCTACGACCCAAAACCAGACGTAACGCGTTCTACGGAATGTCCGGATCCTGCGAGCACCTAAACCTCGTCGATCCGATCCACGGGTCACGTGTTACAAGCGATCCCGGGTTCTAACGGGGATACGGCTACAAATTAGGGCTTATCTTGTAGATCTCGATTTCCCGGTCACGTGGGTGCCAGCCGCATCAAAATCGGCCCAGCGGTTGCGGAGAAAATCGAGTTTGAAAATTGACCCCAAAAAAAAAAAAAAAAAAAAAAAAAAAAAAAAAAAAAAGGCGAGTTTTTTTTTTTTTTTTTTTTTTTTTTTTTTTTTATTTTCAAACTCGATTTTCTCCTCAACCGCTGGGCCGATTTTGATGCGGGCGGTACCCACGTGACCAGGAGCTCGAGATCTACAAGATAAGCCCTAATCCGTAGCCGTATCCCCGATGGAACCTGAGATAGCTTGTAACACGTGACCTGGTTATCAGATCAAAAAGGTTTAGGGCTTATCTTATAGATCTCGATCTCCTGGTCACGTGGGTGCCACCCGCATTAAAATCGGTCCAGCGGTTACGGAGAAAATCGGGTTTGAAAATTTGTCATTTTTTTTTTTTTTTTAAATTTTCAAACTTGATTTTCTCCGTAACCGCTGGACCGATTTTAATGCGGGCGGTACCCACGTGACCAGGAGATCGAGATCTACATGATAACCCCTAATCCGTAGCTGTATCCCCGATGGAACCTGAGATAGCTTGTAACACGTGACCTGGTTATCAGATCGATGAGATTTAGGGCTTATCTTGTAGATCTCGATCTCCTGGTCACGTGGGTACCGCCCACATCAAAATCGGCCAAGCGGTTGCGGAGAAAATCGGGTTTGAAAATTTGCCATTTTTTTTATTTTTTTAAATTTTCAAACCTGATTTTCTCCGCAACCGCTGGACCGATTTTGATGCGGGCGGTACCCACGTGACCGGGAGATCGAGATCTACAAGATAAGCCCTAATTTGTAGCCGTATCCCCGATGGAACCTGAGATCGTTTGTAACACGTGACCTGGTTATCAGATCGATAAGATTGAGGGCTTATCTTGTAGATCTCGATCTCCTGGTCACGTGGGTGCCGCCCACATCAAAATCGGTCCAGCGGTTGCGGAGAAAATCGGGTTTGAAAATTTGCCATTTTTTTTATTTTTTTAAATTTTCAAACCTGATTTTCTCCGCAACCGCTGGGCCGATTTTGACGCGGGCGGTACCCACGTGACCAGGAGATCGAGATCTACAAGATAAGCCCTAATCCGTAGCCGTATCCCCTATGGAACTTGAGATAGCTTGTAACACGTGACCTGTTTATCGGATCGATGAGGTTTAGGGCTTACCTTGTAGATCTCGATCTCCTGGTCACGTGGATACCACCCGCATCAAAATCGGACCAGCGGTTGAGGAGAAAATCGACTTTGAAAATTTACCCAAAAAAAAAAAAAAAAAAAAAAAAAAAAAAAAAAAAAAAAAAAAAAAAAAATGGCGAGAATTTTTTTTTTTTTTTTTTTTTTTTTTTTTTTTTTTTTTTTTTTTAAATTTTCAAACTTGATTTTCTCCTCAACCGCTGGGCTGATTTTGACGCGGGCGGTACCCACGTGACCGGGAGATCGAGATCTACAAGATAGGCCCTAATTTGTAGCCGTATCCCCGATGGAACCTGAGATCGTTTGTAACACGTGACCTGGTTATCAGATCGATGAGATTTAGGGCTTATCTTGTAGATCTCGATCTCCTGGTCACGTGGGTACCGTCCACATCAAAATCGGACCAGCGGTTGCGGAGAAAATCGACTTTGAAAATTTACCCCAAAAAAAAAAAAAAAAAAAAAAAAAAAAAAAAAAAAAAAAAAAAAAAAAAAATGGCGAGAATTTTTTTTTTTTTTTTTTTTTTTTTTTTTTTTTTTTTTTTTTTAAATTTTCAAACTTGATTTTCTCCTCAACCGCTGGGCCGATTTTGACGCGGGCGGTACCCACGTGACCGGGAGATCGAGATCTACAAGATAGGCCCTAATTTGTAGCCGTATCCCCGATGGAACCTGAGATCGTTTGTAACACGTGACCTGGTTATCAGATCGATGAGATTTAGGGCTTATCTTGTAGATCTCGATCTCCTGGTCACGTGGGTACCGTCCACATCAAAATCGGACCAGCGGTTGCGGAGAAAATCGGGTTTGAAAATTTGCCATTTTTTTATTTTTTTAAATTTTCAAACCTGATTTTCTCCGCAACCGCTGGGCCGATTTTGATGCGGACGGCACCCACGTGACCAGGAGATCGAGATCTACAAGATAAGCCCTAATCCGTAGCCGTATCCCCTATGGAACCTGAGATAGCTTGTAACACGTGACCTGGTTATCAGGTCGACGAGTTTTAGGGCTTATCTTGTAGATCTCGATCTCCCGGTCACGTGGGTGCCGTCCGCATCAAAATCGGCCCAGTGGTTGCGGAGAAAATTGAGTTTGAAAATTTGGCGGGAAAAAAATATTTGGCGGTTTTTTTTTTTTTTTTTTTTTTTTTTTTTTTTTTTTTTTAAATTTTTTTTTTTTTAATTTTTTTTTTTTTTTTTTTTTTTTTTTTTTTTTTTTTTTTTTGAAGGTCATCCTATCTCCGGTGGTCAAAGGTCAAGGTTGTCCCAGTACAGACATTCTTCCTCTACTAGCCTAGTTTAGAGAGAAAGAGTGATTTTCCGTATTTCTAAGCCAAAATGAGGTTGATTTTCATTTTGCGTCTTTCACTCATGATTAAAATTAGGTTATGTTTTTTGAGGTTAGTTTTTTGTTTATTTCTTATGGTTTATTACTAATGTTAGGTTAATTGTTAATTATTTTCACTGGCAAGAGAAAGTTGTGTGAGTGTTTCACACCAGATTTTTTACTTTCTCTTACACTATAAATGAAGTATAAGCCCACAACAGACAGGTGGAGTGTTTAATTATTTGCACTCAAACTGCTCGCTCCAGGGCTACAAAAAAATAGTTCTCTTTCTTATCACATGGTCAGCCAATTATATGACTGAGGAATTTAGGAACAGAAGAGGTACAGGTGTAAATGCATTCACATACATCTTCTCTATGAGTAATGAATTTCATTATACAGCCAGACTTTGTGGTGAACGAAGTGATGTTATATCCAGGGTGTTAAAGTAGGTGCTTTTTGGAGGGCATGGCACGCTGACAAGCATACTTTTACAATGTGAGGAAGATAATGGTAAAGTATCTCACTCCTCATTTTACTCAGTAAAGCCTCTAGAGGATCAAATTAGCCTTACTACTCTTACGGACAACCTCTTATAACGAAGTTCAGAACCGATCCCATAACGACACTATTTTGAAACGGACCGATAAACAATTTTCATTCACACTTCAACAACTGACTGGTCTACAAAAGCGCTGGAAACTGTTTTTATACCTGCAGTCTGATGGTTAATCTCGATCATTCGAATGGATTTTCTCCATTCTACTGGAACGACGTAAAAGTAATTAAAATGAAAGCAAACAATTCTACTAAATTTGATTTCTTAGAATTCCTATTCAAAATGTCCATTTTCGCTATTCACTATCTTTGTTCAACAGAATCCACCCCATACAATTTATAATTTCTTACTATTAACAAAATATTCTATCAACGGTTTCTGGAATAGTGTTAACCATGTTTTTTGAGTTACTAGAAAATAAAAATAATAAAATGCCTGAGACTGATCACTGCAGCCACATGGCACGTAACCAATGAAATACTACACAATGACCTAAAACCTGCCCTTCATAAAAAAATTAATTAAACAACATAGCGAAAAATATTTACAAAAACTAGAAAGCCATCAACTAGAAAAACTAGAAGGCCATCAGAATCCATTAGCGATTAACCTCCTTGACAACAGCGAAGATACTCACAGACTGAAACATTTAAACCATTGGACTTACCTCTACGATTTTGTTAGTCATTTAAATTTTTTTTAATTTTTTTTCCATTTCAACTCCTAATCATCGTCATCTCATAATCGGCGTCATTTTCATCTCTATCATCGTCATCTCCAACTTCAACAACTTTTGTTTTTCGGGATGTTGATTCACGGTTCATCAAGTTTGATTTTGTATATATATATGTTTTTTTTTCTTCACAGTTTGGTTTTTCCGAACACACTACAGAGTGTGGTTTGTGTTTTAATTCTAAGGACATTACTCAGATATTTTTATATTTGCTTAAGTTATTGTATTTTTTAACTGATTGCAAAAAATACTACACTGTTAAAAGAAAAAAATATAGAAATGTTGCTGGTTCTCTAGAGGCTTTACTTAAGTAAAACGAGGAGTAGGGTGGTTTACCATTGCAAACCTTACTGAATGCAATAGTATGCTTATCAGCATGCCAAGGCTTCCGAAAGGTATCTACTTTCCAACCTGCAAACGACTCCTTCACACTATTTGCACAGGGTCTGGCTGTTAAGTATTACAAAATTTATTACTCTCAGAGGAGGTAACTCTGACTAATATGCTTTTCACGGTTGTTAAGCTCTGCTGTTCCACACGTTTAGACCAATCAGAACGTTTGCCAGCGTTTTCAGATTGTACCTGACAAACATTACGCGCGCATGCGCATAAGAGCCGGAATAGTTCACTCTTGGCTTGCATCTATTACTGAATACATCGATTATAGAGCGCGTTAACATGCAATACTTTATAATATAATCAGCTGATTGTATGTTTATAGGTTATAATATTATTATTGAAAGACCAAAAAATGGCTGACAAAATATTTAACAGAGCTACAAGAGCAAGTATTGGCATCGTTGCTGGCAAGTGATTGGCTAGATATAAAGTGGGTAGGGCGCAACGTATACGTTTAGAGCTCATCACCCTTGAAAAATAGTATAATTTTTTTTACACCTCTACCTTTTCTGTTCTTAAATTCTTCAGTTATACTGTATAATTTTCTGACCATGTGAAAAGAAAAAGAACTATTTTTTTAGCCCTTAACTAGCAAATCGAGTGTAAATAATTTACCACCTGTCTGTTATGGGTACGTACGGAATAGAAAAATAAAATAAATGTATTATGTTTTTGAAATTGATAATATACTATGTATAAAAATAAGGAGAAGAAAAAATTCTTTCTTAAGTGGGTAAGTCGCATGGGAAACCAACTAGAAGAGAGGAAAACGCAGTACGATAGCAAAGAAACTACATAGTACACTCTCCATAATACTCTTTGAACAATATAGTCTCATACATCTGGGGGCCAATTCAAAAGCTCAGAACACAGAGGCATGTATTACAAAAAATGTAAATCGTAATTTATGTTGAATGAACAACTTAGGCTTTAAGAAATCTAGGAAACACACTCGATTACTTTTACTTGTATTTCTCCCTCACACACATACACACACCTACAAACACTTACATATCAAAATATGTAAAATTGTTGGTTAGAAAAATCTACTTTCACAATACAACGGTTTGCACTTAACTCTATTCTTACATTTTGAGAATTTTAAAATATTCATAAAATTATAGTACGTAATAGATAAATTTAGATTTATTAAATTTATTTATTGTTTTCAGAACATATTTAGGAATCAGTTATTAGGTTTCATTGTGATTCTAGTCAAATACCGAACCATAAATCTGTGGTTAAGAAATCTAATAGGCCTATGTGGTTAATTGAATTAGGAATAAAAAAATAAAAACAATCCTTAGCCTACACCAAAATTCTGAAAGTTTTTATATTTGGTGGTAAAGTAGATATTGTTTTCATGTTGATTTGTCCAAATTGAGTTTTCACCGGAATTGCACGTTTTCAGGCCCCTGAACCCCCAAAAACATGTTTTACGCGCGCGCGCGCGCGCGTGTGTGTGTGTGTGTGTGTGTGTGTGTGTGTGTGTGTGTGTGTGTAAACAAAATATCCCTAGGACGAAATTGTATATCAAGTTAAAACTTTCAAATTAAACAGCTTAAATTAGGTACTACTACGGGACCCGACATCGGCATTTTCATCAAAATCGGTCAACTAAAAGTAATAAGTTTACATTTACCCAATAAGTTTATACGTGCATTTTTTCATAAACAGTTCTTATGGTTTTTTTAAATCGCCTCATTTACTAGATTTTTTATGCCATGCACGACAGAATAAGCACCATTTCTGCTGAAATTCGTGGGATAGTGGTAAAAAATGATTTTTTAAAGATTGCGGCGTTATTATGCATTTCAGTTCAAAAGGAATTATAATAAAAAGTTGTTGGATATTAAATTGTTTTTATTTGTAACCTTCTTTTCTACAATGCTTGTTTGTCGTTAGGTCAACAGCTAAAAGGCTGATTTGAACCTCTAGAGGTTTTACTAGGTAAAAACGTGGAATAAGGTGGTTTACTATCCACCTGGTGGTTTACTATAGGTGGATTAGGTGGTAGGTGGTTTCCTCACTGCATTGAAAGAGTATGCTTATCAGCATGCCAGGCCCCCTGAAAAACACTTACTTCTCACCCTGCAAATGATATTTTCACGTAATTCACCCCACGGTCTGGCTGTATAGTGAATTTCATTTCTCTAAGAGGAGATAACTCGAACTTAGTGTCTTTAACACCTCTACCTTTTCTGTTCATAAATGCTTCAGCCGTATAACTGGCTGACCATGTGGTAAGAAACAGAACTATTTTTTGTAGCCCTGAAACTAGCAGATCGAGTGCAAAAAATTAACACTTGACTTTCCTTTTATTGGCCTACAATGCTTAGTTTAACGTTAATTAATGATTTTCTATATTTTGCTCATCAAAATCGGCAAAAAAGTTTTATTTTAAGATTGCGGTCTTAGCTTGCATTTTACGACCATAAAATAATTAATGATATATTGGAAATTAAAGCACCAAGTTTATTTCGAGCGGTTTTTCTACAGAGTTCAGCGTCAATTAGTGATTTTCGGTATTTTTAACAGGTTGACTCCCAAAGCAATTTTTGCAGTTTTGCTTAAAAAACCCATACCTATTTTATGGTTTCTTTGCTTTTTTACTTTCTCTTGCCTATATGAATATATAGGAAGGAAAGTATTGTTTTCATGTCGATTTTTCGAAATCGAGTTTTCACCGGATCTATACGTTTTCAGACCCCCTGATCCCAAAAAATATGTTTTTAGCGATTGGTCTGTGTGTGTGTCTGTGTGTGTGTGTGTGTGTGTGTGTGTGTGTGTGTGCGCGTGTGTGTGTGTGTGTGTGTGTGTGTCTGTGTGTGAACAGAATATCTCAAGAACGAAACATCGTACGAACTTGAAATGTTACTTTATTTCTATAAAATATTATATGTATTTTATAAATAATTTACTTTAGGCTATTTTTCAATAAAACTACATAAATATCTATCATACGTCTCTCTATCAAGCAGTTGTTCGGCGAGTGGTAAACTTGAGTGACCGTTTTCTATCTACATAGAGGCACCGATCAGAGTCAACTTTTACAATGCAAAATATATAGTAATATGAAAACCATAAAAAATTAACAGATGAAATGTTTTTTCATTATATAATATAATTAAAACATGATTAATAATGCAATAATAAAGTATTATAATAACAGTCAATATTATGTGATAGTAATATTAAGCTAGTCAGTGATAGCACAGCTAGTCAGGAATATGGTCTGACACTCAATGTTAAGAAGACCAAATATATGATTGTCACCAAAACTGAAGTGCCCAATGAACATCTCTATGTGGAGGGCAGAAGGCTGGAAAGAGTGGAGAGATATGATTATTTGGGTACAAGTGTCAGTTGTTCTGTGGAGTTCTGTTCGGAGGTAAAGAGTCGTATTGAGAAAGCACGCACATCTTTTGTGAAAATCAAGAAGCTGCTCTGTAGCCGTGATTTGAGTTTAGACCTCCAAATTCGAATGCTCAAATGCTATGTGTTCCCAGTTCTCTTATATGGTGTAGAGACTTGGACCCTCAATGTACAGTGTAAGCGGAAATTAGAAGCCTTTGAGATGTGAACTTACCGCAGGATATTGAGAATTTCATGGACAGAACATGTGACAAATGTGGAGGTTTTGAGGAGAATGAACAAAGGTTTAGAGGTTCTACGTGAGGTGAAGAGCAGGAAACTGCAATATCTCGGCCACATCATGAGAGGTCCAAGATACAGGATTCTGCAGCTCATAATCCAGGGAAAAGTTGTAGGGAGAAGATCTGTTGGAAGGAGGAGAATATCTTGGCTTAGGAACTTGAGAGAGTGGTTTAATGTCGGGTCATCTGATCTCTTCAGGGCTGTGGCTTCCAAAGTTGAAATAGCAATGATGATAGCCAACCTCCGAAATGGAGATGGTACATGAAGAAGAAGAATATTAAGCTGTCAAGTATCATATTTGACTCATATTTGACTCGATTGGATCAAGTAAATCATGAACTATGACTACATAAATGTTTCTTGAATTAATTTCTAACAGCTCAGTTTATGATTCAATGCAAACGAGCATCCAATTCGTCTCACGATTCTATTAAAAACACTATTACGTGAAAGACGGATTAGTCTCTCAAAAGTAAATTTTACAGATTTGGTGAGAGACATATAAATGTCTCATGGGAGTCAACCTGTTAAGTCCTATAGAAGTTTATTTTCAAAAAAGTTGAAGTTTATTTTTTTTCGTGCCATTCACTCATGATAAAACATATTTTATATTATTAATTATCTACACTGGCAAGAGAAAAGTCGTGTGAGGTTTTCACAACAAACTTTTTTATTTTAATAGCTGTATTTTTTAAATTTAATGATAAAAAATGTCGAAGTGAAAATTATGAGAGCCTGCGTAAAGGAGAAATTGTTTTCAACTACATCACTTCTGTAAGAAATTACCTGCGTTACATAAACAGTCAATAAAGGAAAAAGAAACACATCTAAAAGTCACCTGTTATAAAAACATAACCTATATAATTGCGTGACGTAATAAAAATAAAGGAAGTTAGGTTGTTTTTAACGTATAAAAGGAAAGGAGAAACGAGGGTTATTTTTAAAAGTTCACTTACTTTGTTCAATATTATAACAATATGACACGCAAATCATTTTACGCAAAATATATCAGCAACTAGTAAACTAGTATACAATAAACGATTCATACAATTCATGCGTTTTATTGGTGTCCCAAGTACAGTAGCTAAGTATTTTTATTATCCATCGGACAAAGTGGTTAACAATCAAAACCTTGTTTATTTTCCTTTACCAAAAATTTTTTTTTTTTTTGGGTCATCAGCTGAATTTTTGTTCACACAGACACATAAATCGACCAATTGCTAAAACAAAAATGCTTTTTAGTTTTGTTGTTGTTGTTTAGGTCATCAGCCGAAAGGCTGGTTTGAACCTCTAGAGGTTTTACTAAGTAAAACAAGGAGTGAGTTGGTTTACCATTGCCTTCCTCACTGAGTGAAAAATTACGCTTATCAGCATGCCAGGCCCTCTGAAAAGCACAGATTTTCCACTCTGCAAATAACACCTTCACTTCATTCATCACAGGGTCTGGCTGTATAATGAAATTCATTACTTTCAGAGGAGACAACTCTGATTAGTGTTTTTTGCACCTCTACCTCTTCTGTTCTTAAATGATTCAGTCATTTAATTGGCTGACCATGTGATAAGAAATAGAACTATTTATTTTAGCCCTGCAACGGACAGATTGAGTGTAAATAAATTGACCCTCCACCTGTCTGTTAAGGGCAGTTTTTAGTTTTAAGAAGTCTAAAAATGTGTATTTTCAGTGAAAACTCGATTTGTAAAAATTGACGTGATAACTATAAATTTCTCCTCTATATAATAATAATAATAATAATAATAATAATAGTAATTTATTTATTTATTTTTTTATTTATTCAGGGCTCCCACAATCCCCCCACACCCTGCCGTCTCCTCCCACAGAACAGTGTGCAGCCATGTACGGAAGTCCGTCAGCAAGTAGAACGGCAAACAGCCTTAATATACTTGCTACAATGATTCATTATATATTATATTTTACCGCTCCTATTTATTATTACCATTTCCAAATTTACCAAAAATTATATATCAACATACTTCTTCACGAAGAACGTCTGTAGACACGAGACATGAACATAGATAGTCTACACATTGTACACACAGTACATATTGTACACGCAGGTACAAAGGGCTTGGAACATAAAAACATAAATTACATCAACATAGGCCTACCGTCACAGTCAGTTACGTCAAATCACACTCCTCAGTAATTCCACCTTAAAAATTTCAATTTTTGAGTTAAATAATAACTCCATAAATAATAATTTCCATCCTGCAAATGACACCTTCACTTTACTCTCTACAGAGTTTGGATGTATAATGAAATTCATTACTCTCAAAGAAAATAACTGTAACTAGTATCTTTTACACCTCAACCTCTTATTAATAATAATAATAATTTATTTATTCTCCTGATATTACAAATTGCATAAAAAATAAATTACCATATTACAAAATTTCTTACATTATACTACTATCCTATTACGCTAGAGGTGGTGGAAATCATCCCACATCCAACTACGGACAAAACCATCTACTAAGATGGATTAATATATATTCATATACGGCAAAAGAAAGTGAAATTATAAAACAATTTAATTTTTTGTGGTTGTTTAGGTCCAGCTGAAAAGCTAGGTTGAACCTCTAGAGGCTTTAATAAGTAAAACGAGGAATGAGGTGGTTTCCACTTGACTTCCTCACTGAGTGAAAAAGTGTGCTTATCAGCATGCCAGGCCATCTGAAAAGCATTTAATTTCCATCCTGCAAATGACAGCTTCACTTCACTCACTACAGAGTTTGAATGTACGTATAATGAAATTCATTACTCTCAAAGAAAATAACTGTAATTAGTGTTTTTTACATCTCGACCTCTTCTGTTCTTAAATGCTTCACTCATATAATTGGTTGACCACGTGATAAGAAACAGTACTATTATTTTAGTCCTGGAACTAACAGATCTAGAGCAAATAATTTATAGATGCTGAAGTTACGAGATTGCCTTTTGCGCATGATTGGCTGTGAAGAAGGGAAGTGAAAATTCGCAGTGCTGCCAATCTGAAAAGTGAGACACCACTTGTACATTTCACTACCGTGCAATTTCTACGTTTATTTTGTAAGCTGTGGTTTATTCCGAGAAAATGTTTTCTTCATAAACCTTACAAGAAATAAAGTGTGACCAGTGCCTATAGCTTAATTACATGACTAGAAATGTTTGATTCATTATAATTACCAGCTACCTAATTCCATTGGCGCATCGGCGTAGTTGGTAACGTGCTCGCCTCTCATCATGCGGTCTTTGGTTCGAATCCCATTCAGGCATGATATATTTTCATACGTTACAAAATATCATTTCATCCTTCAACATCTGCATTAGCAGTAATTGCAGAACAGTCGGCCGTCAAACAAAAAAAAAATAATTCCATTGGAACAAAATTTTCTACGAATGAATCGCTCTCTTTACTATCGCTGTCACCGGCGTCTTCACTATCAATCTCACCAGTATCTACCTAACCGTTTTCTTTTTTTACCAGATGACAACAAACTGTTGAAGAATAGCTTCTTCACGTCTTTAATTATGTCCTTCTTTATTTTTCGAATTGTGGAAAGAGAAACATCACAGTAGTTAGCCACTCGCTCATAGCTTTTGTTAAGAGGCAGGGAAAGATATTCTTTTTAGCTTCATCTTCAAAGAATTTTGTTACACTGCATATTATATTTCGTTCTGCACTGTGAATAGTCTGCCCACGTTTTCGAGAGACTAACATTTCTGTTTACGGTCTCTTCTTCTTTAGGTGCCGTCTTCGTTCCGAAGTTTGGCTATCATCAAAGCTATGCGTATTATTGATACTGCAGATCTAAACAGCTGGCAGTTGTTGCAATTGAACCATTCTCTTAAGTTCTTCAACCATGAATTCCTTCTTCTGCCTATGGATCTTGTGCCAATTATTTTTCCCTGGATAATAAGTTGCAACAACTGGTATTTATCTCCCCTCACAACATGTCCCAAATACTGCAATTTGCGCTTCTTAATCGTTAGCATCAATTCTTTCTCCTTTTGCATCCTTCTCAAAACCTCCACGTTTGTCATTCTCTCTGTCCACGATACTCTCAGTATCCTACGATACATCCACATTTCGAATGCCTCTACCCTCTTGGTGTCGACCTTTTTCAATGTCCACGCCTCCATTCCATAGAAAAGAACTGAGAGCACGTAGCATCTCAGTTCATTGTTTACGGTAACAAACGGTTAACCGACAAAAGTTTCCGCGATATACTGTATAAATGCTCTGGGTATAGTATAAGTTGTTGCGTTTGTTTTACTGAAATTAAAGCAGTCACGCATGCGCACTGATGCTGTTCCCCCTTTACCCCTCGTTACAAACAAGGGCAAACTCGTGACTCAAGTAACTATAACACTTCACGTGCCTGTTACGGAAAAATTTGTAACAGTATACAGTACAAAATAGTTCTATTGCACTACTATAATAGTATACTACTATAGTAGTATACTATAGTAGTACTACTATACTATAGTAGTGTAATATAAGAAGCATTTATACACAAAAACAATTCACAGGACAAACTGAATACTTTCACACGTAACGTAAACATAAACATAAACGTAACATAAACATACATACAACAGATGATTTCCTACCGTCAGTTGTGAAAAAAAAATTAAACAAAAAAAAATAAGAACATAAAATAATTTAAAGAAAATAAAAAGAACATTCCTTTTTTTTATACAAAAAAAAGGATTGTTAGAAATTGATTCCGTTTTAAAACTTTTAAAGAGTTAGAAGTGGATTTACCTTTTTTGAAGTATCAAAACATTTTTATAATTGGAAGATAATATTATCAAAAGAAAAAAGGAACACAATTTTAGAAGAGTTGGTGCAGAAAAACTTTCAAGAAATTTTTAAAACATTTTAAGAATTTTAAAAAACATTTTAACAATTAACAATTTTAAAGGTTTTTAAATATTTATAAACAAAAGTATTAATAAATATCTTGAGTGGCCGGATTTAAAATAGTTTATTGATTTTGGAACTTCTGGGACAGTAGTACTACTATACTATAGTAGTACTACTATACTACTATACTATACTACTATACTATACTACTATACTATAGTACTATACTGTAGTATAGTAGTACTATACTATAGTACTACTATACTATAGTAGTACTATAGTAGTATAGTATAATAGTATACTACTATAATAGTATAATAGTTCTATTGTCTATATGGGAATCATAAAGCATAAATTTCTAATATGTAAAATTTTCCTTATACTAACAGTTTTTCAAATTTTAAGAGAGTAAAAAACAACAACTCACACCTATTATTTCACAAATATACTGTGACAATATCGAAGAAGATCATGTTCGCAAAAGTTCTAGTAAAATGGTAATTCATTCATAAAAATAGTAAAGAGAGGATAATAGAATGAAAAATCTGGTGTGAAACACTCACACAACTTTCTCTTGCCAATGCAAATGATTAATAATATACCTAACATTATTAATAAAATATTAGAAATAAACAAAAACTAACCTCAAAAACATAACCTTATTTTAATCACGAGTGAATGACGCAAAATGACAATCGAACTCAGTTTGGCTTAAAAATACGGAAAATCACGCTTTCACGCTAAACTAGGCTCTGTAGAGAAAAATGCTCTAAACAAAAGTTGTAGATCTTTTAATTTTCTATAACTTTTATTATATACACTTTTGTCGTAAAATGCATACTAAGACCGAAATGTTAAAACAATCAATTTTTCTCACGTTTTCGTGAGAAACAAAAACAGAAAATCGCAAATTACCGCTAAACTAAGCGTTATACAAAAAAATGTTTGAAACAGAAGTTGTAGATTTTTAAATTCTCTACAACTTTTATTATATAAGTTTTTGCGGTAAAATTTATATTAAAGCCGTAATCTTAAAAAAACAACGTTTTTACGTGAAAACAGCCTCACCCAGAATTTCAGCAAACATGTCGCCTACCCTATCTTGTAGAGAATAAAACATTGAGTAAAATAGGCGATTTTAAAAAAAATCGTAGGACCAGTTTTTGAGAAAATCGCAAAAAACTGAAAAATTATACGAATAAACTACTACTTCCGGTTGACCGATTTTGATGAAAATGTTCGTGTCGCGTCCGGTAGTGGTATGTAACTTAAGTTTCAAGTTTCAAGTTCGTACGATGTTCCGTTCTTGAGATATTCTGTTCACACACAGACACACACACACACACACACACACACACAGACCAATCGCTAAAAACATGTTTTTTGGGTTCAGGGGGTCTGAAAACGTATAGATCCGGTGAAAACTCGATTTCGAAAAATCGACATGAAAACAATAGGCTACTTTCCTTCCTATATATTCATATAAGCAAGAGAAAGTAAAAAGTAACAATGGGGTGGCTATAAAGGGATGCCTATTCATGAAAGTTGTTTCAAAGGACTGCGCTATTGTGTCTATTGTTGTACAACTAGTTATGAAAGGGACCTGTAACACTTTCTATTTACAATAAGATCTATTGTTGACTTGTTTACAATAGATTTTTCCAGCACTCATTTAAAAAGGGTTATTTTTACTTTCTCTTGCCTATATGAATATATAGGAAGGAAAGTATTGTTTTCATGTCGATTTTTCGAAATCGAGTTTTCACCGGATCTATACGTTTTCAGACCCCCTGAACCCAAAAAACATGTTTTTAGCGATTGGTCTGTGTGTGTGTGTGTGTGTGTGTGTGTGTGTGTGTGTCTGTGTGTGAACAGAATATCTCAAGAACGGAACATCGTACGAACTTGAAACTTGAAACTTAAGTTACGTACCACTACCGGACTCGACACGAACATTTTCATCAAAATCGGTCAACCGGAAGTGGTAGTTTATTCGTGTAATTTTTCACTTTTTTGCGATTTTCTCAAAAACAGGTCCTACGATTTTTTTTAAAATCGCCTGGTTTACTCAATTTTTTATTCTCTACAAGATAGGGTAGGCGTCATGTTTACTGAAATTCTGGGTGAGGCTGTTTTCACGTAAAAACGTTGTTTTTTTAAGATTACAGCTTTAATATGTATTTTAGCGCAAAACTTTATATAATAAAAGTCGTAGAGAATTAAAAATTCTACAACTTTTATTTCAAACATTTTTTTGTATAACGCTTATTTTAGCGGTAATTTGCGATTTTCTGTTTTTTTCTCACGAAAATGTGTGAAAAATTGATTTTTTTAAGATTTCGGCCTTAGTATGCATTTTACGACAAAAGTGTATATAACCAAATTTATAGGAAATTTAAAGATCTACAACTTTTATTTAAAGCATTTTTCTCTACAGAGCCTAGTTTAGCGTGAAAGCGTGATTTTCCGTATTTCTAAGCCAAACTGAGGTTGATTTTCATTTTGCATCATTCACTCATGATTAAAATAAGGTTATGTTTTTGAGGTTAGTTTTTGTTCATTTCTAATGTTTTAATACTAATGTTAGGTTTATTGTTAATTATTTGCATTGGCAAGAGAAAGTTGTGTGAGTGTTTCACACCAGATTTTTTGTACTTTATTATTTGCATGGAATTTCTCTGTTTTGTTAGAATTATCTTTTTGAAAGACCTTTAAAATAGCGCTCGAGTGCGGTCAGTGAGCTAGTATTCGTTTGATCTTTGACGAGTGACTGTCGGGCGTTATATCAGGTTAACGGTTCCGAGGTATTGTTATACTATCTTTGTGTATGTGTGTATCGTGTAAAGTTATTGTGTATCTGTATTAAATTCAGTTTTCATTTTGTATGTGTATTCTATAAAATTGATTGTAAGTAGTGCTAAGTAAATTATTAAATTATTTATTGTTTATTATTTATTTTAAGTAAATTATTAAGTCATTTATTGTATTACCTACTTCATGATAACACTGGTCTGCATCAAAAATTCCCCTTGAACTTTAATAGGTGATCTATATGTATTTTGACCCCCTGAATCCGAATCTGACCTCCGTTTTGCTCCATCACCCACCATTTTTAGGGGGTGGGCCACTCACCCTTATTTGGGAAATTTCAACTTTTTATCAGTCTGGTGTAACTAAGAAATGAAATTATGCAGTTGTATCTCGTTTTTATGGTACTTCAAGACCTACCTAACACTGAAAGAGTACAATAAGAGAGTATTGATGTATTGATACATTTAGTGCATTTTTACTTATACAATTTTTCTGGTCCAAGATACTTGTCATCGAATACATATACTTAAAGAGAGTGGTTTTACTTGGAGGTAGCTTTTCTCTTGTACTGATCTCTGGGAGTTTCAAGCAAGAGTAACCAGCAGTAGTCTGCTAACATACTTAAGTTCCACTTCCCAGAGAACAGTTCTTTGAAGAGTGCAATGTCTTGATGAAACCTTTCTCCGTGTGCATCGTAAACTACTTCCAAGTTTTCTGGGAAAAAGTCCAAATGCGCGTGTGAAAGGTGCAATTTTAATAACATGTTGCAACCCCTCAACTCATATGCAGATTCTCATATGCAATTCTTTGACAAGTTCAACATAATTTTCATTTTTGTTAAATCCTGAAAAATTTTCACACACGTCCTTAAATGCAGCACAAGCTCTTTTTTTCTTTTCAATTTAAGTGATTGATGGTCACTGAATCTTTAAAAAGCTCTCTAATTTGTGGACCAACAAAAATTCCCTCTTTAATTTTTGCTTCACCCAAACGTAGAAATTTGCTCTTCAAATACTGGAATCCATCTCCTGTTTTATCGACAGCTTTCACGAACTGTTTAATCAAACTGAGTTTGATACGCAAAGGATGCAAAAATATCTTTTCACTCGAAACTAAAGGCTCATTGGCAACAGTGTTTTGATCAGGAACTAAACTTTCACACGAGGGCCAATTTCGAACAGTATAATTTTTTTCGCGAGCTTGCTATCCCACTCACACAGAAAGCAACAATGTTTGGTGTATCCCGATTAAAGTCCTGTAAGTAAAGCCACAACCTTTAAAATCAGCATAGTGCTTCAGGGGATGATCTTTATAACCAATTTTTTCAAGGATACGGCTGATATTTTTGTATGTCTCATTCATGTTGACCGTGTATGCAACCAGAACTGAGGGCAAATCATTATCATTTGCCAACAAAACAGCTTTTAAACTGGTTTTAGATGAGTCGATAAGTAAGAGCCAATTTTCTGGATCATCGGCATGTTAGGTTAAATCACTAATCCATTTACATTATTGCAGTACACTAAGTCACCATCCCCCGAAAACAATCATTTAAACAAATCTAGCCGGGATCTAGAAACAGAAATGTTCACTTCTTTTTCCACGAGGTTCCATTGCTGAAGCTGAGACCCAAGCAGTTAGGCTTTAGTTTTTGGGAGGTTTAAATCCCGGATGAGATCATTAAGCTCCTCTTGTGTGACAAGATGAGGCTCTAAGCGTAAAAAATGTACTGAAAACGTTTAATCGTCGCTAAGCTTATCACTTGGCCCGGCTTCCCACCCTGCTACACCTCTGAACTAATGGTGATGTCACCCCTCCCCCTACGGTCTTCAAGCATAAATGTGTGTACTCTGAGATAACATTTTCTGTGGAGGGGAGGATGGGGTACTTACAACATCCCCCCATCCCTCGCTTTATTAGGAATAACCGCTTTTAGGTGTTTTTTTGAGAATTTCGGGGGGGCGCCCCCTCAAAAACGGTGGGTGATAGAGAGAAACGAAGGTCAAATCTGGATTCAGGGGGTCAAGATACATAAGAATCACCCATCAAAGTCCAAGGGGAATTTTTTTTATTTTTTTTGCAGACCAGTGTAATTAGTTTAATTATTTTTTTTGTAAATCTTTTAATGTAATAAATATTTGTAATTGTAAACTTTAGTGTATTAATTATTTAATTACCTAGATCTCGAAACGGGCCTTAGCAATAAGTGTCACAATACTATGTAATGAGTAGCTCGGTATATTACTAAAGGTTTACCTTATCTAAAGTAAGAAAATAACAAGATTATCCCAATATTTGAACACCTGCCAGATTAAAAATATTATTGAGAAGATTTTAAGTGTAAGTAAGCTATTCAAATTCTAGTATCAGTTAACATGAAAGCGATGTACAAAACATATCTCAATCAAAAATTTGTATAAAAATATATTATGAAATTACATTTTCCTCATTCGATATCTCTTATTCTTTCTTACAAAATATATAAATTTCTATCTCACTTTACTATTAGACATGTTCACCAATTCACGTCAGTATATTTGGAGCGTAACATGAAAATGGTTGATGTTAGAGTACTTTTTCGGATTGGCATCAACCTTGTATGTGTATATACATTGTTGGGTACAAGGGTTGTTTTTTGTTTGGGGCGGGGGTAGTGGAGAGGGGTTTGAGTGTGTTCGCACCATTTCCTATTGCCATACCATACTAATATAAGGTATCGGATGTATCGGCACGCTGTTCGATTTATATCTTTTAGAAGGTCGAGACGGAACGGAAGAGAGTTGGTTCCCTGAAGTATTTTTCCACGCCATTAACTAATTTTTCTTCGTTTTTCTTTTTCTTTATTAACCTAGTATTATAAACGTACTCTACTTTTTCCCTAACTTATAATAGATATACTTATCAATTTCTTATTTTTCATAAATGAATTTCATTACTCTATCTATAAAACAGTTGCTTAATTTTCAATCTGTTTAAACCTTACAGTACTGAAAGACTATTTTGAGTTCCTACCGAAAAATTCCTAGGTATTTTCCACTAGGTACTGGTTAAAAATGCCAGCCTGTTTGTGCGATTTGAAGCATTTTATTATATTTATCCATAACTTGGCTATTTTTTAATATACATTAATGATATTTTGTTTTTTTTTGTTCATAATTAATTGATCTTATATGGTATTTACCTTACAACATATTATTTTTTACGATTTAAAGAAATACAAAATATTAAAGTTTCTACTTGCGCACGTTATTTAATTAAATTTTATTTTTAAGTTAAAAAATTTCCCATAACAAGCAGGTGGTCTGTTAAATTATTTACACTCGAGCTACTAGTTCCAGGGCTACAAATTATAGTTCTGTTTCTTATTACATGATCAGCCGATTGTATGACTTAAGCATTTAAGAATAGAAGAGGTAGAGGTGTAAAAGACACTAGTCACAGTTATCTCCTTTGAGAGTAATGAATTTCATTATACAGTCAGACCCTACGGTGAATGAAATAAAGGTGTTATTTGCAGGGTGGAAAGTAGATGCTTTTCAGAGGACCCGGCATGCTGATGAGCACATTTTTTCACTCAGTAAGGAAGGCAGGGTAAACCACTTCACTTCTCGTTTTACTTAGTAAAGCCTTTAGAGGTTCAAACCAGCCTTTCGGCTGATGACCTAAACAACAACAATTTAAAAAAAAATTGTGGTACCCAACTTCACTTATATCACTTCAAAGACAGCTTGCTTATGTAAAAGTCACCAAAATCATTTATGTACTTTAATGAATAAAAATAATAATACTAGCCATGGCCTCGGCAATCAATATGAAGTATTTTCAATCAATATTAATCCATACGCTCATAACAGATTTTTTTTTCTGACACTTTCAATTGAAATTTAGTATCTGTTATTATTTATATTAATACAACATTTTCTAAATGTAAAGCTAATATTTCAAAACTTGATTTACTTGAAGGAGCGTACAGTCATCACCACAGTCCTACAGTTGGCCAAGAAGATCTCTTGGCCAGAGGCGCTTCAAACGTCTGCGCTGAGCACCCGGTATCGCTCTAGTGTACATGTTTTGTAAGAGAAGGTTGTCATGTAATTCACGTTTGTCATGCATTGTCTTGTTTAGTTGTTTCGCGACATCAATTACGTATGAGATTTGTAAGTCTTTGTGCAATATTGAATTTGTGTCGTAAAAGGGGCATTACGTTATCGTTCGTAAAATCTTGTTCTGAATCACTTGTATGTTTCGTGTGTGAAGGTTTAGCAGATCCCCAAAGTTGAACTCCATATGTTCAGATTGGTCTTAAGACTGTCTTGTTGATTGTTAATTTGTGTGATATGTTTAATTTAGAACGTCTATCAAGTAAGCGTTTCAATTGATAGAAGCGTCGTTTGAGTTTGTGCCGTGTGTGTGTGTAACATGTGCGTTTCATGTAAGTTTTCTGTCCAATTGTAAGCCAAAGTAGCGTGTTTGAGTAGTGAGAAGCAGCGGAATATTATTAATGTAAACGGTTGGGCAGTTTTGTCGTCTAAGAGTAAACGTCATTTGTTGCGATTTGTTTTCATTAATTTTAATTTTCCATAGTTTAAGCCATGACTCAATTAGGTGTAAATGGTTTTGTGTCTTTCGAGTTGCAATTACAGGATCGGCATCAACCACAAGTACTAACATATAATCAGCAAACATAGCCATAGCTGTATGGATACACTTTGGTAAGTCATTGCTGCTTACAGAAAACAGCCTTGGTGCAAATACGTTTCCTTGCGGTACCCCAGCATTGACTTCGTACATTTCAGAAAGTTCATTACCTTGTTTTACTCTAAAGTAACGTTCTACTAGAAACGAGTTTATTACTAGGAACAGACTATCTAAAAGTATTAGTTTAAATTTTTGTATAATAGTCCATCATGCCAGACCCGATCAAAGGCTTGAGCAGGTCTGGCATGATGACATAACAGAATTATGGTCTGGCATAACAGAATCTACATGTATTTTTTAAGTCTACATATTGTGACAATATCGAAGACGAATAAGGTTCAAGAAATTTCTAGTACTTAATTCATAAAATGTTAAAAGAGTAGATAATAGAGTGAAAAAGTAACAATAGGGTCAGTTATAAAAGGATATCTATTTATAAAAGGTCTTTGTTGTACAACTATTTATGAAAGGGTCGGTTGATTACCTGTAACACATTTTATTCTATTTACAATAGATCTATTTACATGTTTACAATAGTTAAGACGTTTCCAATACAAAGGTTATTTTTGTACTTCTCTGTTTTGCTAGAATTATCTTTTTGACCAACTATATAAAGAGACCCCCGAGGCGGTCAGTGAGTCAGTATCCGTTTGATCTTTGACGAGTGTTTATTGAGTGGCTATAGGTACGTAGTACAGTTACGTATCCGAGCATTGTAGTGGTTAACTATTGTTATATTATCTTGTGTATGAGCATTATATTCAGTTTTATGGTGAATGTGTATTCTATATAATTGATTGTAAGTAGTACTAAGTAAATTGTTAAGTTCTTTATTGTATTACTTTATTATAATTAGTTTATTACTTATTTTGTAAATCTTTTAGTGGTAATAAATACTTGTTTTAAACTTCAGTGTATTAATTATTTAATTACCTAGATCCCGAAACGGATCTCAGCGATAAGTGTCACAATATCTTACTAATTATTTTCACACGTTGTTTATAAAATCGAGCGAAAAATAAAAATTCGATGAATTTTTTTAATGAAAGTACAGAAAAAAAGACACTGAAATTTTTAGATGAACTTAGGAAACTTAAGAACATACGTTTCCAATGAGGTTTTGCATAGGTGTTGGTTCATAATGAAGAAACCACTTGGTTTTAATACCGGAAGTTAATTTTTTAGTATGAAAAATACCCTAATTAAACATTAAAAAAATTCTAAATTTTTATTTATTTTTCTCATACTTAATTTTTGTTTTTATTGCTTTCAAATGACACAATAAAGACCACGCACGCATCATTCAGATTGATGATGCAATTTTTCCATTTTTCTGATTTTTACTTAACTAAGTTTCTTCAATCGCTCAAATCTTTTCTTTCTTTTCTCTTTAGAATAGAAAAGTTTCTGTTTTCTTTTCTTTTTCTAGAAGTAGATAAATTGTGAACTCTTTCTAAGTACACTCTAAACAATCTTTATCCCAAATTTTATATAAAAGATTCCACTCTTTTTGTTTCTAAGAATGCATTCAAATTGTTTATCTTACCTAAATATTATTTATATTTTATAATTGCAATATTTTTATACTTTATATTAGTATTTATTAATTAATTTAAACTGCATAAATTAAAATACTGACTTAATTAAATTTTAACATTAAACAAAGTAATTTTACTGTCATAAACAGTAGTTATACACCTTAAAAAGATTTTTGCATAGAATCTTTGTAGGGCCTCTTCCACTAAAAAGTAGAGCTTACTTTATAAAAACATTTACTTTCATTTTTTAATTAGAAGGAAGTACTTTATATCTTTAAGGATAAGCCTCTTCATAGTGTTATGTAATATTACTTAAGGAAATCCAGACTTATGTGATTTTTGTAGAAATGGTATGTTTACATTCACTTAGTTCTGAAATGCATCAAACAAAAAATGTAATTTTTTTTCTCTGTAATTCTTTATTTACAAGTGTAAAATTTTACAACAAGCAAATGTGATGATTATGTTTTTTTTTTTTTTTTTTTTTTTTTGTCATCAGTCTCTCGACTGGTTTGATGCAGTTCTCCAACCTGTTCTATCTTGCGCAAGTCGTTTCATATCTACATACCTGTAACACCCTACATCTTTTGTAATTTGCTTTATATATTCTAATCTTTGCCTCCCTCTACAATTTACTCCCTCAATGTTACCCTCCATTATTGATAGCCCAATACCTGGATGTCTTAGGATATGCCCCACTAGCCTATCCCTTCTTTTGGTAAGATGCTTCCATATACTTCTTTTTTCATCCACTCGCCTAAGAACCTCTAAATTACTTATTTTGTCCACCCACCTAATATTTAACATTTTCCTATAACACCACATTTCAAAAGCTTCTATCCTCTTCCGTTCTACAGCCCCTATCACCCACGTTTCACTTCCGTATAATGCTACACTCCAAACATAATGTTTTAAGAAATTTTTCCTAATATGTAAATCAATGTTTGTAGTCAGTAAGCTGTTTTTCATTTCAAAGGCTTTTCTAGCTTGAGCAATTCTACTCTTGATATCACTCGTGCTTCTACCATCCTTTGTTATTTTACTCCCTAGATAGCAGAATTCCCCAACTTCCTGTTTATTTTTTTGATGAAGTCCCCTCTGATAGTCCTCGCCCGGAGATCCGAATATGATTATGATAATAATGTAAATTACATGATAGGCATGAGAGGAGTAGGGCCCCCATTGGTGCCTCCCCAAGAATGAAATTTGTGCATTAAATTAGCAGGTCTCTACTCCAGCGTCTTTTAAGGCGTCTAGGGGGATTATCAGGTTAATGGAAGGTGGAAAGTGAACGCACCAGTGGGTACTCGTGTTCGTGTGACTTGTCGTGAAAGCGTTTGTATAGGTATTCGATGGAATTTTGTACAAGTGGTGTTTTTAAATCTTTATGTAAGGTTTTGTTGCTAACGAAAAGAAGTGCTTTTGCTATAAGGCGTAATATTTTTAACTGGAATGCTTGAATTCGTTGCAAGTTAGGGGGTTTGGTTAAACCGTAAATTTGTGACCCGTAGCTCCATATAGGTTTCAAAAGAGAACAATATTTTGACTTATGGGCTTCCTAAAATGACTGATTCAGTCGTGTGAGTGTTTCACAACAGATTTTTATATTTTCAGCTATGAAATCAGCTCTGAAAAGATAACCGTGGGATTTTTAATCTTCTTGTGTATAGATAACTTCAATTTTTTAATCCAACCTTTATATTCGAGTTTAAAGAAAATGCATTAAAAGAAGAACAGAATATTGCTAAATGAATAATAAAGCACCATATAATTCATAAAATTTTGTAAAGACGAAAGGAAGGAAAAGAAAAAAGAAATTTCATTCCATTTCGACCTACGGCAAGAGAAAACGTAGAAACAAAGAAAAAGTACTAAAAAATTAATGTATGATAGGTCGTGGAAAGTCTAACTGTAAAATAATTTAGGATGTTATATGCCTACCTCAAGGTTTTCACTAGTATAACGCCCTTATATAAATAAATCTGCACCCAACCCTCTACCTTGATATTGCCTTAAATCAAACAGTAGCGTGCAACTGGAACCCAATTAGTGTGAGAACCGAAATGATATTCATCTTTATTATGTGCTCTTGTAATACCAGTAATAACATTTCCTATTCCACAGTGGGCTCTTACGAACGTATCTTATCCCTAACTTGTTATAATCTTAATTTATGTATTTAATAACACCAATGAATATTGGTTTTATCGTTTTCTCAGAAAGTGTCTTATTGATTAAGGAATTTATTTCATTTTCATAAGTACTGTTCTTGTATTTAGCACCTCTTCAATAAAATACTGAACTATACTTCTTTTCCCCCATAAAATAATATATTACCTGGTATATCACGCTCATACATATTAACATTATATAACATAACAAATATATTAACATATCCTACAACGCTCAGATTTTTTGTGAGAATTTTTGTTTCTATTTTCTTCTTAATTTGTAATATAGTAAATAATTTTATTGAAACATTTTATTTTTATGAGAAAAAGAGACAAAAAGTGTACTAGCATGTACATTATGTAAATAAAATAGTTATAAGCAAAAATTGTTTTGTAAAAATGTAAATTTTTTATGTCAATAAGGCTTATATACCCACCGGGTTGGTCGAGAGGTAAAGTCGTCACCAAAATCAGCTGTTTAACAGCTGATTTTCGGAGACGAAGGTTCCTGGTTCAAATCCTAGTAAAGGTTTTATACGGATCTGAATACTAGACAGTGGTTACCGGTGTACTTTGATGGTTGGGGTTTAATTAACCATACTCTCTCAGGAATGGTCGGCCTGGGTCTGTACAAGACTACACCTCATTTACACGTCATACACATCATCCTCATCTCTTTGGGTCATGGGGGTTGCTTATTGTTCTAAATTGAACAGATTGCAACGTACAAAAATTAGGAATAAAAAAAAATAAGGCTTATATGTATAAGTTCTGTTAGCCTATATAAATTGTTGTAAATAAATAAATAACAAGCAGGTGGAGTGTTAAATTATTTGCACTCGATCTGTTAGCTCCAGAGCTACAAAATTAGTTTTGTTTCTTATTACATGAACATCTAATTTATATGACTGAAGCATTTAACCATTTCAGTGCCGAAACAATATTTAAATATTTGATCTAAAGCCATTTCATTTGAATAAGGGTGTACAAAAAAAGCCACCCCTTATTTCGACAAAACTTGCAAGCGTGAGCCTCCCATTCACAACAAAAATTTTGACGTTACAGAAAAATAAAATTTCATGTTAAAAATTAATTTTTCTTTTGTTCATAAAAAAAATAAATCGTTTTAACACTAAAAATATTCAAAATAGTTTTTCTTTTAGTTTATTTAAAATCGTATCTACAGTGTGGTCATTAGCAACTACTGTGGGTTTTGGTACCTTAACGGTGGTTTTAACATGTTAAAATTTTTCAGACGCTAGCCGGGAATCGAACCTGGGACCTTTCGCTTTCCAGGCTAGTGCGCTAGTCATTACGCCACGGAGGAGGTTTCAAAATACATTATTACATTATTTTTGTTTAAAAATTATTTTTGTAAATGTTTGGTTATCCGAACGATGACACTTTATGCATAACTTACGAGCGTCCGGTAAAACGGATGTAGTCACAGCGTAAAATATATCGACGTCCCGTTTTCCGAACATTGGTACTGAAAGGGTTAATAAAAGAAGAAGTAGAGGTAAAATACACAAATCAGAGTTATTTTCTCTGAGAGTAATGAATTTCATTATAGTACAGCCAGACCCTATGGTGAATGAAGTGAAGGTGTCATTTGTGGGGTGGAAAGTATTTATGTTTTTCAGAGTGCTTGGAATGCTGATAAGCATACTTTTAAACTCAGTGCGGAAGACAATTGCAAACCACCTCACTCCTTGTTTTAAATAGTAAATCCTCTAGAGGTTCACCTAAACAATAACAATATAATAAACAATTAACATAAAATAAACGTTAGCTTGGAAGGGTTGGGGTGGGACAAGTAGAGAGAAAAGTACGATAAAGGGTCAGTTCTATGCTCTGTGATCGTCATTTGATAACTATAGACTCGCTTTCAACTGACTTATTAACTTGTTCCAGAGTTGTTATAGAAATGAACTGTTGTGTTGTTTAGGTCAACAGCCCAAAGGCTGGTTTGAACCTCTACAGGTTTTACTAAGTAAAAACAAGGAGTAAGATGGTTTACCATCGCCTTCCTCACTAAGTTGAAAGAGTATGCTTATCAGCATGCCAGCCCTCCGAAAAGCACTCACTTTCCCCCTGCAAATGACACCTTCACTTCATCCATCACAGGGTCTGGCTGCATAGTGAAATTCATTACTCTCAGAGCAGATAACTCTAACTAGTGTCTTTTACACTTCTACCTCTTCTGTTCTTAAAGTTCAGTCATATAAGTGGCTAACTATGTGATAAGAAACAGAACTATTTTTTTTAGCCCTAAACCAAACAGATCGAGTGCAATTAAAATAACACTCCACCTGCCCGCTTTGGGCATAAGAAATGAACTACCTATTAAATAAGATTCACTGTAACAAAAATTTTAAAATTAATTAATTGAATTAATTTTTTAATCTTTTCGTTAATCCGGCTCCCTGCATTTTCTGAACCGACCGAATTAGTGCGAATTGACTGTAAAAAATTAGTTTACTGTATATAACTTTTTGTAAATATTCAACTAATAAGAAATTATGTAACGATAATTAGTTACTTTACAACATCTACTTAACTTAAAAGAAAATAGATTTCATTACTTACTTACTTGATTATTTTGTGGGTGGAAATCCTCTCATAGATGAAGCAATTTATTCAAAAAGATTCGTATAAGAGGGATTGAAAGAGAAGGGAGTTTCAAAGAATACGAAAGGAAATCAACTCGAAGTTGTAAGAGATGGTTTTTAGAACACGGTGAAGTTTCAAGTCAAAGATAAACGTTAGAGAGAGTATCATTTCATAAAATGAGAGGTAATCATTAATTCAATTCATTAATAATATAGTACTGTATTTGCCGCATTACTCCTACAAAAAATATAGGTAGTCAATAAGTCGTACATTGGTTTTATTAAATAACTGGTGTGAAATACTCACAAAACTTTCTCTTGCCAGTGCAAATAATTAACAATAAACCTAACATTAGTAATAAAACATTAGAAATAAACAAAAAATTAACCTCAAAACAACACCTTATTTTAATCATAAGTGAAAGACGCAAAATGAAAATCGAACTCAGTTTGGCTTAAAAATACAGAAAATCACTCGTTCACGCTAAACTACGCTCTGTAGTGAAAAATGCTGTAAATAAAAGTTGTAGATCTTTTTATTTTCTATAAATTTGATTATATACACTTTTGTCGTAAAATGCATTCTAAGGACGAAATCTTAAAAAAATCGACTTTTCACACGTTTTCGTGAGAAAAAATCAGAAAATCGCTAATTACTGCTAAACTACGCGTTACACAAAAAAAATATTTGAAATAAAAGTTGTAGATTTTTAAATTTTCTACAACTTTTATTATATAAATTTTTGCGCTAAAAATCATATAAAAGCCGTAATCCTAAAAAAAACCAAATCCTTTACGTGAAAACAGCCTCACCAAGAATTTCAGCAAACATGGCGCCTACCCTATCTTGTAGAGAATAAAAATTTGAATAAACCAGACGATTTAAAAAAAAAATCGTACAACCAGTTTTTGAGAAAATCGCAAAAAAGTGAAAAATTACACGAATAAACTACTACTCCCGGTTGACCGATTTTGATGAAAATGTTTGTGTCGGGTCCAGTAGTGGTATGTAACTTACGTTTCAAGTTTCAAGTTCGTACATTGTACCGTTCTTGAGATATTCTGTTCACACACAAGTAGTATAAGGATACGTTGAGGATAAACACCTCTTAAATCAAAATAAGGACCACTTTTTATGAAATCAAACCAGCTCTTAAATCAAAATAAGAACCACTTTTTAAAATAACCCCTTAAATCAAAATAAGGACCACCCCTTAAATCAAAATAAGAACCACTTTTTCGAATCACCTCTTAAATCAAAATAAGGACCATCTCTTTAATCAAAATACGCATCACTTTTTCAAAAAACATGCTCGTATTTCAAAATAAGGACCACTTTTACTCTCGTACACGACTAAACACAATTGAGAGGACCTCTTAAATCAAAATAAGGACCATCCGCTAAATCGAAATCACACTGAAATCATTTTTAAAGGGCTTCGGCCCTTTCAAAATACAGTTATCTTTTTAATATCTAATATCCATATGGTAGTGTATCAATTATTCCATCTTCTTCTTCCAATATAACTCTCTTATCAGATAGGTAAGATTTAGGGGATGGATATCATCGAAAGTAGTTGAAACTACTTCCTACATAAATTCCACTAGAGATCGATTTTATTTTTCAACTACCCTCTTTTATCTCAAAATAGCAACCACTTTTTCGACTACCCCTATTATTTAAAAATAACAGCCACTTCTCTTAATGCCTACAATTTCAGATTAATATGCGAAACACATTAATTATTATTATATGGTAGTTGGAAAAATGACATCCCTTGTTTTGAAAAACAAATAGTTGTATAATAAAAAAGGATGCACATAAAAAAGTTTAGTGAATTAATTATTCCAGCAGCAGAGATAAGTGAGGTTATTAGACAGGAAATAGCGGAAGCAAAAGCAGCGGGTGCCAAGGAAGCGAAAAAACAGGAAAAAATGGAAATTCCAGAGACATGCGACACAACAGTCGAAGCGTTATTTGGAAGAAAAATTAAGAAAATTACACCAGAATCCCTATTGAACAGGTTTTGCATAGAGAATATAAGAAATCTTATTACAGATATAGGCGATATAGTTTACACAGAAGATTACAAAGAAAACATTACAAACTTGTTTGAGCCATTAACCGAACCTTTTTGCGATAACGTTTTAGTACTTAAAGTTCTCGGAATAGAAGATACAGAGAAAGTAGGAGAAAAGTTATTAATTAAAAAACAGATTTGTGGAGCAAATAACACATATTTAAGAGGGAAATATTCCAAGTACAAATTAGCAGGACATGGAGTAAAATTGCCGCACTTTTATAAATTCTGTGATCTTACACCGGACCATAAAATATCGCAAATAGTTTCTAAAGATTTTCTACATAGAATTTGTAAAAGATATAAGGAAGATGGCGGGTTTGCAATTTTACCATATAAAATAGAATTAGCCGACGTAAAAATAGAAGACATAAGAAGAGATCTCCCAAAGATTATGAAAAAAATTAACGAAGATTTCTTCTTCCTAATGGATTTAGATATTACGCAGGATTTTACTGGAATTTTCAATAAACAACATATGATCGATTATCTTGTGTTTAATTTTAATTTTGGTTTAAAGCCAAAAGGAGAGAGGAATATTATTGTAGAAAACGATAACACAGTCGGGAAAAATTGCTTAACGTGGCTCTACGATAACGTAAGAGCAAAAATATATAATAAATTTGTGTGCCAGATTACCTCGCCCGGAGTGAACAAAACAATAGGACACCACATTATAAATTTTTTAGATTGTCCGGATGAACGCTTAAAAAACACGTTTAACGATCCTAGAGCAAAATTACATGGAATTACAAGATTGGAAGCCACGATATATAATTACTCGACTTATAAGGGAGAGTTCTCCAAAGATCCGATAAACGATTGTATAAACGTAATTGATTCTTCCAGAGAATATTTTAAGAATGCGCCATTCTATTCTGTTCCTTTCTCTGCGCAATGGGAAAAGCTGTGTAGTTTATTGCACAGTAGTTGTTGTGTAATTTATAACGATTTAATGTATTATTGTTTATGGGGAAATAAGAGAACTGAAAAAATAACCGGCTACCGCATTAAATTGCCAGCGAAAGATAGACAAAAATTAATACGTTATGTACTTAACGCATTTAGTTTTAATGCTCTGACCATAAATTATGTGAAAATTACGGGAGAAAAGGAATCCGGTACGTTTAAATTGTACATCGAACACAAAGCTTACATAAAATATGGCAAAACATATTTTACTAAACATTCCACTTTGTTCTCTACTTTACCTATAGATATAAATGCTTCGGAACGAGGATTGACAGATACCGAAAACTGCAAGCCCTGTTTTATTACTAAGAGGAAAAACATTACAAATAATCTAGATATGCACAATATACAGGAAATTAAGCCTTCAAAATATCCCGAAAATCATTGTTTGAGGAAGAGAGAGGAATTAGCCGAAGAAATTAGAATTTTGAAATCAAAGCGAGAATTTGAGGCAGAGCATTTATTGAATTACGAGGATGCTAAGAAGGCTTTAAGCATAAAAATTAACTACGAAAAGACAGTAAAGTCTCTGGTTAAAAAGGTACAGGTAAATTGGGAAAAATTACCCTTAAATACGAAATTCGATGTTTATGGTTTTACAATAAATAACACTGCTAAATATCCTATAGTCGCTGCTTATGGCACGGAGGAAAATAAAGGGGAATATAAAATGTGTTACTTTAAAGGACCGCTTAAAAATAAATTTATAGCTTTCACCAATTCTAACCTAATTGAGAAAGAGGGATTTTTCCCTATTCCATATGTAACACAACAAGGTAAAAACACGTTAGTTATATATTATCGGTCTAAACAGGATCCATTTTTAAAATTAGACAAAGGCGGATTTACGTGGTTTAAAGGACACAAATATCCAAAAATTATTGGGACGAGCGACTTTAAATTGCTAAACGATACTACAGATAGAGATGCTCTAATTGATGCTGAGAAAGCATTAAGAGAAGTTTTAATGGACTTGTGCACTGGAAATCCTGCTAATATAAATAAATGCAAAAGACTAGAAACACTAGAAGAGGGATCTAGTTATATCGTGACTTGCATCGAAGAAAAAATGTATAGGAATAAAAAACGATATATTTTTAAATTGGATGGTCTACAAGATTTTTTTGTGTCTAATTATTACATGGAAAAAGAGATAGAGGAAAAGACAGGAAAGTCAAGGTTAGATTTTAAGTATAAATTTAAGATTAAAATAGACAATCTTAAAACTACCAAAAGCAAGAATATGGAACGATTAGTTTATATTGTGCAATAGATTTTTAGGGCGAGTTGCCTAAAAAATTAATATTTTAGCATTTACAGTTGTCTACTAGAATTTCCTATTTATCCGGGTATTTTGTGGAAATAAATCTTGTTAAATCTTTTGTGGTGGAATCTAGGAATTCCTTACCAAATTCCTCTATTAATTTTTCTCTCTCTTTTTCCACACAAGCGCAGCCGAATTTTAATCTTCGATAAAATTTTTTATCGTCCGGGCTTAGTTTCTTATATGGGGTGGTGTAGTTAATTTCCTCTACTGTAATCTTGTTAGTTTTGTTTGGGTGGAAATTTAGTAATCCCAGCGTTCTAAAAGATTCCATATCTTCTTGCGAAATAATTATTCGTCCCATTTTAAAAGGTTGAATACTAATTCGATTTATTTAGTACAATATGTTTTTTCATTTTTTTTCTTTAGTCTTTGTTTACCAAGCACAGGTAAAACAAGAAAAATGGTCAGTTAAGAAAGAATATTATTCCTATAAGAAAAGGGAGATTTTTACAAAAACTTGCGTTACATTTAATGCGTAATTTATCGTGTAACATTTCATTTCATATTAAAGCATATATTGCTTTACGCTAAAAGAGACTACTGTTTTCCAGGAACTTCCAACTGAGCGAGTTACTGTTTTATAAAAGATTTATTTTTAGCCGTTACGTACTCGTATTTCCCTTTTATGCAATAATTTTTCTGGGAATTTAGTTATTTGTTTGTAATATTTTCCTGTTTAAATCGAGCGTTATAAAGATACTTGGAAGCAAGATTTTTTTCATTCTCTCGACCGCCTAGACACCGTGCGGATGTTCTGCACAAAGTTTATTTCCAAACTAAATGTGGAAAATGAGTAGTGTCGTCTACTGCGAAAGGGTCTGTGATATATATTGTAATCCGAAAATTGTGTTATCTTACCTATCTGAAATTCAAGTAGGGCACCAATAAAGATATTAAGAGTCGGTTTGTTGTGGTAGACATTTTGTTAGTCTATCATTATAATCTTGTATGTACAAATTGATAATTTATATTTTTTAGGATTTCTGTTTTTTTAGAACGCAATTTTTGTCGCGAATTATTTATTCCATAATGGTAAATTATTTTCGTTATTTGTACAATTGGTTTACATAAAGATTATTTTACTTTTGTCTAATATTTACTGTGATTACTTTTTTGATAACAAGTTTATTAAGAAATTTATCTTAATCGCTTAATTGTATTTTGTCAAGAGGAATTTTATCATATGGAATGCAATCGATTATTCTAGATAACCCGATACGAAATATTTTTATTGCCCTAAATTTTATAAAAGACAAGGCTCGACTTCTCTTTACTACCAAGAAAATAACCTACCAGTAGGCCTAATGATGAAGAGTTTAAGCAGAATGATTTTGAGAGTTATTGTGGTAACAACTCTATTAGGATGCTTGTTGGTAAGTATTTACGAAAGTTTTCATAATACTGTGTATGTATTGCATGTTATTTTTTAAGTTTGAAGGCAACTTCTTTCCACTATTTGCTATGTTTCGAGAAGTAATTTTAATTACGTAACCCTCTACAGTTTCTATTGGTAGCATTATATAAAAAATTTATTATTTTTAAGTAAAAAATAAGGGGTGCTTTAGTTATAAAATAACGTAACGTATACAATAAGTAGGGTGATAGAGTAAACTGCCTTTAGTAGGCCTATACAAAAAGCTTAAAGTAATTTGGGTTCATTTCTAATTATTAAAAATAATAATGACCACGATAATTTTTAATATTTTTGCGTATTGTATTTTAATCGCGAGTGATTTTACTACAAATATGTTCTTGGCAGTTTTCGGTGATAATGAAAAACAAGGAAATAACTTGTTATAGAGCAATGATTTATACAACGATAAGTTTGTTATTTGTTAGCTGCTACAGTAGCGTTTAATCTTGGTAACGAAATTTTAAACTTATTATTTTGTCAGATGAAAATGTAACCGTAATTTTTGTTGTACGCCAAAAATAGGTAGGCCTACCTCGTTAGTCACATACAATTATTGAAAATATTATGTTTAAAATACATATTTGACATAGGTCCGATTCGGCAAATAAATACAGTTATCGGATTTCAGTAATAAAAGTTTATGATAAAAAAACTATGTAAAAATGTGCTTTTTCTTTATTTGTAGAGAGAAGATGTCTTAAAGTTTGAAGTCGGATGTAACACGTTCAGTGACGTTGTGAAATCGTCAGCATTTTTAGACAAATCTTAAATGTTCAGAGAATTTTCCCTAATACTTTGTAATAATGTGTTCTTTTTTTGTCTGTAGACAGAAAACGTTTATGAAGTTGGATGTGATACATTCCTCCAAGTCGTTCAGTCCTACGCTTTTGTTGATAAAACAAAATTAATCGAGGACTTTTTTCAACACCGGCGAGTACTGATAACGGCACCCCGCCGATTTGGGAAATCAATAAATATGGACATGATAAAACAGTTTGCTGAGATTAAAGTTGATGTAAATGGAACGAGAATAAAGAAAACCGATACTGAAAACTACAGGTTATTTGCTAACAAATATAGTAAAGGTAATGCTACGGATTACTTAGATGTGTATAAAACTAAGACTTTCTTCCAGCAACATTTCTGCCAATATCCTGTAATATATTTAGACTTTAAGGAACTTAGTGGATCGTCATTTAATAGTTTTGTTAGTAGTTTTATAATAATGGTACAGACAGAATTTAGCCGCCATTCATATTTATTAAATACCAACGCTATGAAAGAATGTGATGAAGAATGGTTTAGAATAGTTATATCTCGAATTCAAATCCGTAATTTATGTAATGAGGAACTGATGGACAGTATCAGATTTTTATCCGGAATATTGCATTCTTATTTTAACAAACCCGTAATAGTATTTATAGATGAGTTCGATAGTCCAGTTCAAAAATTTCTGCATAAAAATGGAGAAGATTTAGAAAAAATAGTTAATTTTATTACAGAATTTATTTCCACACTATTGAAAAGCAACAGTAACATAGAAAGGGCTCTTCTGAACGCTTGTGTCCGGCTATCCGGAATTATATCATCAGATGCAAATAATATTGAAAATTTCCCCTTTTTAGCTAATCATAAGTTTAATACATATTATGGATTAACAGAAGATGAAGTTTCAGGGCTTTTAGGAAAATTTCAACTAGAAAATCAGAAGACAGCTGTCATGGAATGGTACGACGGCTACTTTTTAGAATCAAAGAATATTAAAATGTACAGTATCTGGTCGATCGTCAAGTATTTGAAAAATAGAGAATTGAAAAGTTATTGGGCAGATTCTGGGTTTGTAAAAAATTTGCAAAGGCTTGTGTTTTTGGATAAGATTCGAGAAAAAATATTAAATATGTTGGACGGTACAATTGTGGAGATAAATTTTATTAAATGTATCGAAATAGATCACTTAAAATCTTTACAAAAAATGATGGAAAACGATATCCAATCCTTGGACGAATTAGAAGCGGACCTGTTTTTACAATTTATGACAGAGAGTGGTTATTTTGATATAATTAACGTAACTTCTTTTACGAGAACGAACATACATATTTCGGCATTTATTAAGATTCCAAACAAAGAAATATTTTCCGAGCTAAGAAGTAAAATATATAAGAAAGATTTATTTAAAATTAGATTCAATCTGAATCTAAAAGACAAAAAAGCGTTTGTTGATGCTGTCTTGTCACTAGGCAAAGCGAATAGCTTTAGTAAATTACTAGAAAAATTAAATGGTTTGTTTAGAAACAAAAAAGTTTTGCCTATTAATGAAGCTGAATTGGAACATATTATGTTTACATGTATAAAAGAATGCGGGTCGTTTGCTTTGGTCAATTCACAAGTGCCTCTGCAAATAGAAACTAAGGGTAGAAAGCCCAGTGCAGATCTAATAGTGGCAAGACGTGACGGTGTAGGAATAATAATGGAATTCAAACGCGAGAATCCGAATAGAAGCACGAAAGTATCAGCCATGACAGCTCTCAACCAGTCGATTCAATATTATGATTTATTTGGTCAGAATAATTACGAAAAATTAGTTACTAATGATAAAATATTGCTTGGTGTGTATATGGAAGTAACCGGTAGGTTCTCCATATGTTATTTAGTTAATAATAAGGATATAGAAAATAAAATTTGTGTTCTCTCAGTAACTGAGGGCTAAGCCCATCGTGTTATTAATATTGGATGGTATTACTTAGTGTTAGTTAGTTAATAAGCGTTAATCGATCGTTAATAAGCGTTAAAATAATTTTAATAAACATTAATGGAACGTTAATCGATTGTTAGCATGCCTTAATGGTACTATAGGAAGCGTTCATTTTGAGAGCTACTAAATTTTGAAATAGTTTTGCTCCAGAAAAGTTCTCTTATCTTCCCTTGATTTAAGTTCTCCTTTTTTCATACTATATAAATATAATTTATCTACTAGTAAGATTTTAACTATTTTGAAAGATTTTGCAATTTTGCTGTGTATTGCTAATAATTGCCATAAATTTGCTTTTTCCCATATTTTTATCGCATACTGTATACGAGATTGTACACAAGCGGAATAGACTGATTTTTTTAATGTTTTCTCTTTTGCAACATTTAGTGCTTTTTTATGCAATTTTATGCTTCTTATTACTTTATCTATATGTTCAATAAAACTTAAATTTTTATCAATTATACAGCCTAAATATTTATAGGAGTCAACAGCTTTAATAGAATTACAAGTACAACTATTACTGTCAAGTTTGCTGTCATAATTGTGAATTAAAATTTCGCGTTTATCACAGTTCATAGAAAAATTAATGTATTCTGTTTTGCGTACGTTTAGGGACAATTTGTTGGCTTGCAGCCAATCTCTTATATTGGATAAATCTGCATTTACTTTAGAAAACAAATTTCTGTGTGATTTAACTATTAATGCTGTATCGTCCGCAAACAGTATAATTTCGCCATTTAAATTTAAATTTACAATGTCATTTATGTATAAGTTAAACAGTAAAGGACTTAGACAAGAGCCCTGCGGCGTTCCACAGGTTATTTCTTCCCATCTAGATAAGTTATTTGCAATTCTAGTGTTACATATCTTTCTAATTTATCCATTAATATAGAATGGTCTACTGTATCAAATGCTTTTTGTAGATCTAAGAAAACTACAATAGAGTTATCATCGATTTTGGAGATTAATTTAGAAATAGCATCTTCTGTATTTAATTTTGTTCTAAAACCGAACTGTGAGTTCGAGAGAATTCCATGGTTTGTTACAAAAGAATGTAATCTATCGTAAAGACATTTTTCAAAAATTTTATTAAATATAGGTAATAAAGAAATGGGTCGGTAATTGCTTGGATCACATTTATCGCCTTTATTTTTGTAAATTGGAATAAGTGTAGCTTTTTTTAATTGTTTAGGATAAATACCTTTTTCTATGCACAGATTAAAAATGTATGCCAATGGTTTACATAAGTGTTGTTCTAAAATTTTAACAAGTGACACAGGAATATTATCTGGACCACAAGCTTTATCTGCTTTTAAGTTTTATTTTGTTTGAAATTTCCTGTTGTGTTATCGGTTCCAGATATATACTATTTACGTTAAAATTTTCTTTAATTCTATTTTTATACGGAATGGAATTAGATAATTTTGTGCCTACGTTTGCAAAGTGAGAATTTAAAGAATTTATATCACCTGTAAAGAATGTTCCTTTTTTATTCTTTAAAAATTTATCTAAGAGTACCCATTGCTTTTTATTATCACCTTTAGCATTATTAATTTGCTGTATAAAGAAATTTTCTTTTAAAATATTTATGTAGTGTTTAATTTTTGATTTATAAAATTTACCTAGACTATCTTTTTTTCGAATTAGCTTATTTCTAATTTTTATTGAAGTAATTAAACCTCTTGTTAGCCATGGTTTTTTCTCTTTGCAAACTCTAAAGGGTTTTTTGTTGTTTTTCACAAACGTTTTACAGATTATTTCAGATAAGGTGATATACGCTAAATCTGGATCTCTTATACTATAAACTACATCTGATTCTATTGCTAAATTTCTTATTTTAAGGTCCATTTCGTTTCCAGTAGATATGGTGTTAGATGAATCCACTTTACACTTCTTAATTTTTATTAATATACAGTTCCACTAGTTATGCAGAAGTCACAGCAATAAGGTAAATCATGTTAATACTGCGAGAAGTGTACCTACTATAATTTTTCATGCAACTAATTGTAAATTAGCTCTAGAATTTTAACAGCAAGACACTCGTATGCAACAGTTTGTTCAAAAGTCTCTTGTCGTATTACAGTTTAAAATCGTTAAAACACTTTTATGGTAAATTATAGAAACTTTGTTGTAAACTTTATTAATATTGTTCTTAAGAGTCTTTTGGTAATTAAAGAGTGTTAGAAATTGTAGATTGTAAAGATATTAATTACACAAAAATGTACAAAGATTTGCTGGTAATAAGTAAGTATAAACAGTTCTGCAATTTTGTTATAAAAGTCTGTTAATAAAAATTTAAAAAATTAATTTACAGTTGTTTTAAATATATACTTGCAACCTCTTAAAATTTTGTGGAGAGGCTCGTAGTTCCCAAGACAAAGGCCGATGATGTAGTCAGAAGAAGATTAAAGACAGAAGAGAGAAGAAAAAGTTGTCCTTTCTGTTATTAATTAACGTCGATTTGTTATTTATAACAACATCCAGGTACAGATGATTCCTCGAAATGTTACATAAGTTTACACACTTTTCACGACACTACTTATTTTCCACATTTACTAATTTTTCGTAATTATTCGGACCAAATAAATCATAATATTGAATCGACTGGTTGAGAGCTGTCATGGCTGATACTTTCGTGCTTCTACCCGGATTCTCGCGTTTGAATTCCATTATTATTCCTACACCGTCACGTCTTGCCACTATTAGATCTGCACTGGGCTTTCTACCCTTAGTTTTTATTTGCAGAGGCACTTGTGAATTGACCAAAGCAAACGACCCGCATTCGTTTATACATGTAAACATAATATGTTCCAATTAAGCTTCATTAATAGGCAAAACTTTTTTGTTTCTAAACAAACCATTTAATTTTTCTAGTAATTTACTAAAGCTATTCGCTTTGCCTAGTGACAAGACAGCATCAACAAACGCTTTTTTGTCTTTTAGATTCAGATTGAATCTAATTTTAAATAAATCTTTCTTATATATTTTACTTCTTAGCTCGGAAAATATTTCTTTGTTTGGAATCTTAATAAATGCCGAAATATGTATGTTCGTTCTCGTAAAAGAAGTTACGTTAATTATATCAAAATAACCACTCTCTGTCATAAATTGTAAAAACAGGTCCGCTTCTAATTCGTCCAAGGATTGGATATCGTTTTCCATCATTTTTTGTAAAGATTTTAAGTGATCTATTTCGATACATTTAATAAAATTTGTCTCCACAATTGTACCGTCCAACATATTTAATATTTTTTCTCGAATCTTATCCAAAAACACAAGCCTTTGCAAATTTTTTACAAACCCAGAGTCTACCCAATAACTTTTCAATTCTCTATTTTCCAAATAGTTGACAATCGACCAGACACTGTACATTTTAATATACTTTGATTCTAAAAAGTAGCCGTCGTACCATTCCATGACAGCTGTCTTCTGATTTTCCAGTTGAAATTTTCCTAAAAGCCCTGAAACTTCATCTTCTGTTAATCCATTATATGTATTAAACTTATGATTAGCTAAAAAAGGAAAATTTTTAATATTATTTGCATCTGATGATATAAAACCGGATAGCCGGACACAAGCGTTCAGAAGAGCCCTTTCTATGTTACTGTTGCTTTTCAATAGTGTGGAAATAAATTCTGTAATAAAATTAACTATTTTTCTAAATCTTCTCCATTTTTATGCAGAACTTTTTGAACTGGACTATCAAACTCATCTATAAATACTATTACGGGTTTGTTAAAATAAGAATGCAATATTCCGGATAAAAATCTGATACTGTCCATCAGTTCCTCATTACATAAATTACGGATTTGAATTCGAGATATAACTATTCTAAACCATTCTTCATCACATTCTTTCATAGCGTTGGTATTTAATAAATATGAATGGCGGCTAAATTCTGTCTGTACCATTATTATAAAACTACTAACAAAACTATTAAATGACGATCCACTAAGTTCCTTAAAGTCTAAATATATTACAGGATATTGGCAGAAATGTTGCTGGAAGAAAGTCTTAGTTTTATACACATCTAAGTAATCCGTAGCATTACCTTTACTATATTTGTTAGCAAATAACCTGTAGTTTTCAGTATCGGTTTTCTTTATTCTCGTTCCATTTACATCAACTTTAATCTCAGCAAACTGTTTTATCATGCCCATATTTACTGATTTTCCAAATCGGCGGGGTGCCGTTATCAGTACTCGCCGGTGTTGAAAAAAGTCCTCGATTAATTTTGTTTTATCAACAAAAGCGTAGGACTGAACGACTTGGAGGAATGTATCACATCCAACTTCATAAACGTTTTCTGTCTACAGACAAAAAAAGAACACATTATTACAAAGTATTAGGGAAAATTCTCTGGTCATTAAAGATTTGTCTAAAAATGCTGACGATTTCACAACATCACTGAACGTGTTACATCCGACTTCAATCTTTAAGACATCTTCTCTCTACAAAAAAAGAAAAAGCACATTTTTACATAGTTTTTTTATCATAAACTTTTATTACTGAAATCCGATAACTGTATTTATTTGCCGAATCGGACCTATGTCAAATATGTATTTTAAACATAATATTTTCAATAATTGTATGTGACTAACGAGGTAGGCCTACCTATTTTTGGCGTACAACAAAAATTACGGTTACATTTTCATCTGACAAAATAATAAGTTTAAAATTTCATTACCAAGATTAAACGCTACTATAGCAGCTAACAAATAACAAACTTATCATTGTATAAATCATTGTTCTATAACAAGTTATTTCCTTGTTTTTCATTATCACCGAAAACTGCCAAGAACATATTTGTAGTAAAATCACTCGCGATTAAAATACAATACGCAAAAATATTAAAAATTATCGTGGTCATTATTATTTTTAATAATTAGCAATGAACCCAAATTACTTTAAGCTTTTTGTATAGGCCTACTAAAGGCAGTTTACTCTATCACCCTACTTATTGTATACGTTACGTTATTTTACAACTAAAGCACCCCTTATTTTTTACTTAAAAATAATAAATTTTTTATATAATGCTACCAATAGAAACTGTAGAGGGTTACGTAATTAAAATTACTTCTCGAAACATAGCAAATAGTGGAAAGAAGTTGCCTTCAAACTTAAAAAATAACATGCAATACATACACAGTATTATGAAAACTTTCGTAAATACTTACCAACAAGCATCCTAATAGAGTTGTTACCACAATAACTCTCAAAATCATTCTGCTTAATATCTTCATCATTAGGCCTACTGGTAGGTTATTTTCTTGGTAGTAAAGAGAAGTCGAGCCTTGTCTTTTATAGAATTTAGGATAAAAAAAATATTTCGTATCGGGTTATCTAGAATAATCGATTGCATTCCGTATGATAAAATTCCTCTTGACAAAACACAATTAAGCGATTAAGATAAATTTCTTAATAAACTTGTTATCAAAAAAGTAATCACAGTAAATATTAGACAAAAGTAAAATAATCTTTATGTAAACCAATTGTACAAATAACGAAAATAATTTACCATTATGTAATAAATAATTCGCGACAAAAATTGCGTTCTAAAAAAACAGAAATCCTAAAAACGATAAATTATCAATTTGTACATACAAGATTATAATAATAGACTAACAAAATGTCTACCACAACAAACCGACTCTTAATATCTTTATTGGTGCCCTACTTGAATTTCAGATAGGTAAGATTACACAATTTTCGGATTACAATACATATCACAGACCCTTTCCACATTTAGTTTGGAAATAAACTTTGTGCAGAACATCCGCACAGTGTCTAGGCGGTCGAGAAAATGAAAAAAAATCTTGCTTCCAAGTATCTTTATAACGCTCGATTTAAACAGGAAAATATTACAAACAAATAACTAAATTCCCAGAAAAATTATTGCATAAAAGGGAAATACGAGTACGTAACGGCTAAAAATAATTTTTTTATAAAACAGTAACTCGCTCAGTTGGAAGTTCCTGGAAAACAGTAGTCTCTTTTAGCGTAAAACAATATATGCTTTAATATGAAATGAAATGTTACACGATAAATTACGCATTAAATGTAACGCAAGTTTTTGTAAAAATCTCCCTTTTCTTATAGGAATAATATTCTTTCTTAACTGACCATTTTTCTTGTTTTACCTCTGCTTGGTAAACAAAGACTAAAGAAAAAAAAAAGAAAAAACATATTGTACTAAATAAATAGAATTAGTATTCAACCTTTTAAAAATGGGACGAATAATTATTTCGCAAGAAGATATGGAATCTTTTAGAACGCTGGGATTACTAAATTTCCACCCAAACAAAACTAACAAGATTACAGTAGAGGAAATTAACTACACCACCCCATATAAGAAACTAAGCCCGGACGATAAAAAATTTTATCGAAGATTAAAATTCGGCTGCGCTTGTGTGGAAAAAGAGAGAGAAAAATTAATAGAGGAATTTGGTAAGGAATTCCTAGATTCCACCACAAAAGATTTAACAAGATTTATTTCCACAAAATACCCGGATAAATGGGAAATTCTAGTAGACAACTGTAAATGCTAAAATATTAATTTTTAAGGCAACTCGCCCTAAAAATTTATTGCACAATATAAACTAATCGTTCCATATTCTTGCTTTTGGTAGTTTTAAGATTGTCTATTTTAATCTTAAATTTATACTTAAAATCTAACCTTGACTTTCCTGTCTTTTCCTCTATCTCTTTTTCCATGTAATAATTAGACACAAAAAAATCTTGTAGACCATCCAATTTAAAAATATATCGTTTTTTATTCCTATACATTTTTTCTTCGATGCAAGTCACGATATAACTAGATCCCTCTTCTAGTGTTTCTAGTCTTTTGCATTTATTTATATTAGCAGGATTTCCAGTGCACAAGTCCATTACAACTTCTCTTAATGCTTTCTCAGCATCAATTAGAGCATCTCTATCTGTAGTATCGTTTAGCAATTTAAAGTCGCTCGTCCCAATAATTTTTGGATTTTTGTGTCCTTTAAACCACGTAAATCCGCCTATGTCTAATTTTAAAAATGGATCCTGTTTAGACCAATAATATATAACTAACGTGTTTTTACCTTGATGTGTTACATATTGAATAGGGAAAAATCTCTCTTTCTCTATTAGGTTAGAATTGGTGAAAGCTATAAATTTATTTTTAAGCGGTCCTTTAATGTAACAAATTTGATATTCCTCTTTATTTTCCTCCGTGCCATAAGCAGCGACTATAGGATATTTAGCAGTGTTATTTATTGTAAAACCATAAACATCGAATTTCGTATTTAAGGGTAATTTTTCCCAATTTACCTGTACCTTTTAACCAGAGACTTTACTGTCTTTTCGTAGTTAATTTTTATGCTTAAAGCCTTCTTAGCATCCTCGTAATTCAATAAATGCTCTGCCTCAAATTCTCGCTTTGATTTCAAAATTCTAATTTCTTCGGCTAATTCCTCTCTCTTCCTCAAACAATGAATTTCGGGATATTTTGAAGGCTTAATTTCCTGTATATTGTACATATCTAGATTATTTGTAATGTTTTTCCTCTTAGTAATAAAACAGGGCTTGCAGTTTTCGGCATCTGTCAATCCTCGTTCCGAAGCATTTATATCTATAGGTAAAGTAGAGAACAAAGTGGAATGTTTAGTAAAATATGTTTTGCCATATTTTATGTAAGCTTTGTGTTCGATGTACAATTTAAACGTACCGGATTCCTTTTCTCCCGTAATTTTCACATAATTTATGGGCCGAGCATTAAAACTAAATGCGTTAAGTACATAACGTATTAATTTTTGTCTATCTTTCCCTGGCAATTTAATGCGGTAGCCGGTTATTTTTTCAGTTCTCTTATTTCCCTATAAACAATAAGACATTAAATCGTTATAAATTACACAACAACTACTGTGCAATAAACGACACAGCTTTTCCCATTGCGCAGAGAAAGGAACAGAATAGAATGGCGCATTCTTAAAATATTCTTTGGAAGAATCAATTACGTTTATACAATCGTTTATCGGATCTTTGGAGAACTCTCCCTTATAAGTCGAGTAATTATTATATCGTGGCTTCCAATCTTGTAATTCCATGTAATTTTGCTCTAAGATCGTTAAACGTGTTTTTAAGCGTTCATCCGGACAATCTAAAAAATTTATAATGTGGTGTCCTATTTTTTTGTTCACTCCGGGCGAGGTTATCTGGCACACAAATTTATTATATATTTTTGCTCTTACGTTATCGTAGAGCCACGTTAAGCAATTTTTCCCGACTGTGTTATCGTTTTCTACAATAATATTCCTCTCTCCTTTTGGCTTTAAACCAAAATTAAAATTAAACACAAGATAATCGATCATTTGTTGGTTATTGAAAATTCCAGTAAAATCCTGCGTAATTTTTAAATCCATTAGGAAGAAGAAATCTTCGTTAATTTTTTTCATAATCTTTGGGAGATCTCTTCTTATGTCTTCTATTTTTACGTCGGCTAATTCTATTCTATATGGTAAAATTGCAAACCCGCCATCTTCCTTATATCTTTTACAAATTCCATGTAGAAAATCTTTAGAAACTATTTGCGATATTTTATGGTCCGGTGTAAGATCACAGAATTTATAAAAGTGCGGCAATTTAGCTTTTACTCCATGTCCTGCTAATTTGTACTTGGAAAATGTCCCTCTTAAATATGTGTTATTTGCTCCACAAATCTGTTTTTTAATTAATAACTTTTCTCCTACTTTCTCTGTATCTTCCATTCCGAGAACTTTAAGTACTAAAACGTTATCGCAAAAAGGTTCGGTTAATGGCTCAAACAAGTTTGTAGTGTTTTCTTTGTAATCTTCTGTGTAAACTATATCGCCTATATCTGTAATAAGATTTCTTATATTCTCTATGCAAAACCTGTTCAATAGAGATTCTGGTGTAATTTTCTTAATATTTCTTCCAAATAACGCTTCGACTGTTGTGTCGCATGTCTCTGGAATTTCCATTTTTTCCTGTTTTTTCGCTTCCTTGGCACCTGCTGCTTTTGCTTCCGCTCTTTCCTGTCTAATAACCTCACTTATCTCTGCTGGTGGAATAATTAATTCTCTAAACTTTTTTATGTGCATCCTTTTTTATTATACAACTATTTGTTTTTCAAAACAAGGGTTGTCATTTTTCCAACTACCATATAATAATAATTAATGTGTTTCGCATATTAATCTGAAATTGTAGGCATTAAGAGAAGTGGCTGTTATTTTTAAATAATAGGGGTAGTCGAAAAAGTGGTTGCTATTTTGAGATAAAAGAGGGTAGTTGAAAAATAAAATCGATCTCTAGTGGAATTTATGTAGGAAGTAGTTTCAACTACTTTCGATGATATCCATCCCCTAAATCTTACCTATCTGATAAGAGAGTTATATTGGAAGAAGAAGATGGAATAATTGATACACTACCATATGGATATTAGATATTAAAAAGATAACTGTATTTTTAAAGGGCCGAAGCCCTTTAAAAATGATTTCAGTGTGATTTCGATTTAGCGGATGGTCCTTATTTTGATTTAAGAGGTCCTCTCAATTGTGTTTAGTCGTGTACGAGAGTAAAAGTGGTCCTTATTTTGAAATACGAGCATGTTTTTTGAAAAAGTGATGCTTATTTTGATTTAAGAGGTGATTCGAAAAAGTGGTTCTTATTTTGATTTAAGGGGTGGTACTTATTTTGATTTAAGGGGTTATTTTGAAAAGTGGTTCTTATTTTGATTTAAGAGCTGGTTTGATTTCATAAAAAGTGGTCCTTATTTTGATTTAAGAGGTGTTTGTCCTCAACGTACCCTTATACTACTCACACACACACACACACACACACGCACACAAACACACACACACACACACACACACACACACACACACACACACACACACACGCACACACACACACACACACACACACACAGACCAATCGATAAAAACATGTTTTTTGGGTTCAGGGGGTCTGAAAACGTGTAGGTCCGGTGAAAACTCGATTTCTTAAAATCTACATGAAAACAATACTTTCCTTCCTATATATTCATATAGGCAAGAGAAAGTAAAAATTAGTAAACTGTAAACCTACAACACTGTGACAAACACTTCCACAAATTTTAGCTGGTATTACTCTTATTAAATCAATCAAGAAAACTACTTTTGTTACGTTCAATAACTATTAATTGGTTTTTCTTTTTTGTATTCCTAATAGATCTTATTTCTTACGTAAAATTTAGTTTCCGTAAATATTTTATTTAAATATTTATGTTTAAAAATCTGGTGTGAAACACTCACACGACTTTCTCTTGGCAATGCAAATAATGAACAATATAACCTATATAATAAAACGTTAGAAATAAACAAAAACTAACCTCAACAAACATAACCTAAGTTTAATCATATATGAAAACGCAAAATGAAAACCTACCTCAGTGTGGCTTAAAAATATGGATAATCACTCTTTCACGCTAAACTAGGCTCTGTAGAGAAAAATACTTTAAATAAAAGTTGTAGATCTTTTAATTTCTTACAAATATGATAATATATATACTTTTGTCGTAAAGTGCATACTAAGGCCGAAATCTTTAAAAAACTGATTTTTCACACGTTTTCGTGAGAAAAAACGGAAAATCGCTAATTACCGCTAAACTAAGCGTTATACAAAAAAAATGTTATAAATAAAAACTGTAGGTTTTTAAATTCTCTACAAATCTTATTATATAAATTTTTGCGCTAAATTGCATATTAAAGCCGTAATCTTAAAAAGCAATTCCTTTACGTGAAAACAGCCTCACCAAGAATTTCAGCAAACATGGCGCCTACCCTATCTTGTAGAAAATAAAAATTTGAATTAACCAGGCGATTTTTAAAAAAATCGTGGAACCAGTTTTTGAGAAAATCGCAAAATAGTGAAAAATTACACGAATAAACTACTACTTCCGGTTGACTGATTTTGATGAAAATGTTCGTGTCTGGTCCGGTAGTGGTATGCAACTTAAGTTTTAAGTTTTGTAACGTCTGGTCTTCAGACCGTTACATATTTTATTTTAAATTTCGTATTTCGGCGGTTGTTTTAATTTTACTACTCATCAGCTGATTATTTAACTGCACTTTTGTTGTGTCCGTGAGCTGGCGCCCCTGGCGTGTGCTGTTTGTACTGTGGTGGCCTGTTTTTTCTGTTTAGTCATTGCTGGAATTAATTGAAAACTTTCCTTGTTGTACAGACGAGTTTGTTCTTTCAAGTTTAAAGGCCGGCTTTACCATTCGCGTAATGTCCGTTCCTATTTGATTATTTATTACTTTAGTAAAAAGTATTTTTATTATTATTTTTTTTAATATGTATTCTGCTGTCCGTTTACCGTTATAAATAATTTTGGTTTTCCGTAAATTTTTGAGTCTTTTCGGTACTTCTGCTATTCGTTCTACTAAATCGAAATGTGATTCTATTACGCCCAATTTAAAATTGGTAAGTTAAAAAGATTTTATTATAGCTCTCCGAAGGCTGAAGATTTCTGCAAGTTATGTAAATTTATGTAATTGTTAACAAAACTTAGTTGCTGTTATTTTGAAATTTTTATGAGTACTGAGTTCGATTCTCGGTTATGTAAAATTAAATGTTGACCAATGGTCAATTTATTATAAATCCTGTAGTATTTTGTAATTTTGTCGAATACACTAAAATCTAAAATGTGTTGGCTTTTGTTTAAACTATTTTTCTTAACTTCTTTTTTTTAATATCGCAACTTGCATTAATTTTTAACTTTAAAATCTGATCTTTGTAATATTTTGTTGTTTATTTATATTTGAATAATTTATGCGTTTGTACCTTTTATTTAATTACGATTGAAGTTACTTGCTTACTAGTAACGAAGGCTCGAACTATTTTGTTTGTGCAGGGTTCGAGTCCCAGCCCAGTTTTTCGAGTCCCGGCCAAGTTGTTCGAGTCCCGGCTACGTAACTTAAAGGTTGGCCAGTGAGAGCCTGAAATGTGATTGTGCTATTTAAATATGTATATTTCTGGAACATTTTGATTTAAAGAATATTAATTTGTATTTTGATAGAAAGCTGGCATGCTTAGCTGAAAATTAAGATTGAATTTAAATAATTTTGGCTATAAAATTTTAAATTTACTGTCATTTAATTAATTTATCTTTAAATATTATTTTTGACTATTAACTAATATCTAAGACTCAATAATTGTATCAACATTGGTATTAACCCTTTTATTTAATTTTATTATATTAAACTATTTTGGTTTTATCCACTTTTAAAATTGTATTCATTCATTTATGCAGCACAACCTGAGTGTATTTATTGTTTTATTAGCTTCCTTTCCTGTTTTTTTGTTAACGCCCCTACCAACCTATCGATGTAGATAGAGGGGCCGTTACAGTTTCAAGCTCTTACAATGTTCCGTTCTTGAAATATTTTGTACACACACAAACACACGCGCGCGCGCGCACACACACACACACACACGCACACACAGATAGAGAGACCAATCGCTGAAAACATGTTTTTTGGGTTCACGGGGTCTGAAAACGTGTAGATCTGATGAAAATTCGATTTCGAAAAATCGACATGAAACAATACTTTCCTTCCTATATTATTCATATAGGCAAGAGAAAGTAAAAAAAACGTATCAAATTATTCTGTCAAGTAATTATTTTTTATCAATTTTCTTTTTGTTAATTAAAAGCTTAATTTTTAATGGACAATTTATTAACTTGAATTATGAATATGGACATTGTACACGATTAGGAATTTAATCGTAGTCATTTAGACGTAGCATAATGTTTGGTTGTTGTGGTCAAAGTTTTCGCACAGTTTTCCTTAGACACTCCAAGCGAATGCCTGGTCAGTTTCCTTTTTGCCTTCTATATAGTAATAGGTATAATCTGCCAGTGCCTTTTCTCAAACATTTTGACTAGTCATTTAATAGCCTAATGTTTACTATTATAACGTGACAATAAAGTTTATTGTAATAATCTGGAACGAGTGGTGGAAGACTTTAACGACTAACCTACACACAGTACAGACTGACATTCGAGACTTACAACCAGAAATTTTTAAAAACAGACCTGAACAAGTGACTCTTACACGACTACGAATTGGTCACACTAAACTGACACACAGTCACCTCATGACGAAACAAGACTCTGTTTACTGTAGACACTGCAACACGAAATTAACCGTCAACCATATTCTTGTGGAACGTCCTACCTTGAACACTATACGGAGACAATTTCACTTACCGGACAATTACACAGATTGCGTTAATCACACACACTAAAGACACTAGACTTTATACAATTTTTAAATATTCAAAGACAATTTTAGTGCAAATTTTTATGCAATTTATGCAAATTTTTTGTGCAATTTGATGCGACCATAATAAACCAATTATAAAAAAAATAAAGTTTATTATTTTATTTACTAAAATATTATTGTTTAATGCAACAGCCTATTTTTACTTTCACTTGCCCTACAAATAAGATATAAAAAATGGAAAGATATGATTTTTTAACGATTTTTAAATCAAGTTTTCACCGGAAATATATACGTTTTCAAACCCAGTCAACCAATAAAACTGGTTTTTACCACTTAGTCGGTGTGTACGTGTGTGATTGCGGATGTGCGCGTGTGTGAACAGAACAACTAAAAAAAAAAACAAAATAATTTACTAAGTTGAAACTTGAAACTTTAGGTAACACAAAGAGACCCGACACGATTATTTTCATCAAAATCATTAGACCAGAAGAGTATTATTCGTACAATTTTTCACGTTCTTTGCAATTTTCTCAATAACAGTTCATCCGATTTTGTTTTAAACCACCTCATTTAGTACATTTTTTGTGCTTTACAAGATGAAGTAAGCACCACGAAATTCGTAGAGGTTGTGCTCTAGTGTTGAGAAGCTTTTTTTAATATTGCGACTATACATTTTAGAGCAGAAATAATATAATCAAAGTATTAAAAAATTAAAAACACCAACAACTCTTATTTCTATTTATTTTTTAAAGTGCTTAGTGTAGTGTCAAAATCAGTGATTTTCCGTATTTTCCTCATTGATATCGGTAAGAAATGGGTTTTTTTAAAGAAGCTATAGAAAATGAAAAGAACTTACAAGCCTATTTTGAAGATTGTTTTGTATAGAGATACGTTTAGCGTCAATTAGTAATTTTCCGTATTTTTAAGTCAAATAGAGGGTAATTTTCATTTAACGTCATTAACGCATGATTCAAAAATGGTTTTAATTTTACGTTGTTTACTCGTTGGTAAATGTAGATCATATTTTTCATTATTTACACTGAAAAGAGAGAGTTGTGCGAGTATTTTACTCCAGATTTTTGAGTTTGTATTAATTATCATATCCTCTAAAAAAAATGAAATAAAAAATTAGTTTATTGTTATTCCCAGTTTTCACTCCACACAACATTAATTTTTCTAAACACTATTTAAGAATACTCAAGCTTAGTAAAGAAATATAAAACATTCTTATTGAGTGGAAATAAACACTATTACAACCGCTGCATAATAAAAGAGATAGAACGGATTTAGACAATTTCTGCAAAATTTTATCTTTACTCGTGTCATACATAGTACTTTCCAAAGCACTTTTCGCTATACTAGAAGAACAAGTAAATTAGAACTGGCTGAACATCAAGCCATTTTCACGAAATGAATATTTTGTTAAATAATTAAATATACCTTATATTATTAATTGATAAAACACATGGCTTTGGAATGTTTTGTTTGAAATCCACTAAAATTGAAATACCACGGTGTCAAGAGCTGGAAACGTGTAATCCACCCACGGTAGGCCTATAACATGAGAATTTATGTTTTCACCCACACAAATTTTCTAAAGTTACTTAGTTGTACGTTGTAACAACATGGTCTGCTAGGAGCTTGATAAATTTATAAAAATGTTTATGTTTTTCGTGGAAATGTTTGTATTTGTTTTTATAATTTAATATTTTGTTTGAAGTAGAAGTCGGTTTGTTTCTTTGTAATTTGTATTTGTATTTGTGTTGGCAAGCTAATGTAGGCGTACAACACGCAAGTGGATCAGTCGGTACGTTTACCATCCTTAGTCCTCGGCGGTTTTGAATTTGCTTTAATTTTTATTTTATTTACTCTTTCAGACGTTGACCTTTTTCAGGGAATAACCTTCTCCTACCAGATGCCGCCATTTTGAAATAGATGAAGATATTTAGAATTCTCTTTTACTACATTTAATGTTAACTTATGTCCAAAACAGGCAGGTGGAGTGTTAACTGATTGCATTCGATCTGCAGATTCCAGAGCTACAAAAAATTGTTCTGTTTCTTATCATATGGTCAGCCAATTAAATTACTAAATCGTTTAAGAACATAAAAGGTAGAAGTGTAAAATACACTAATCAGAGTTATCTCATCTGCAAGTAATGAATTTCACTATACAGCCAGACCTAGTATTAAATGAAGTAAAGGTATAATTTTCAGGGTGAAAAGTTCTGTGCTTTTCGGAGGATCTGGCATGCTGATAACGATACTCTTTCAACTCAGTTAATTATGATTTAAATTAGGTTATCGTCATACTAATTAGCACACCTTGTAACTTCAAAATGGTAAATTTTACCCAGGACTGAAAAATCGTTGCCATTTTTTCAACTACTGCTACTGTAGCGGGAAAAATTTGAGCTGGTACCCTTTGACTCGAATTAATTCCATAAAAAATATTTAATAATTTGACAATTTTTAAAAATAATATGGTAGTTACGAGTTTTTCACATAACGTTTTTGGAGGTAAATAGTTATTCAAAATTAAAAACTTACTAAGCATTGTATGAATCTAAGCTTTGTGCAGCTGCGGTATGAAGGGGACAGACGAAGTACCAAACTACTTCTACGTCATAACACTGTACTAATCATCTCATTGCTCTTCGCTAGGCAGTAGGCTGCCTAGTGCGGTGACATACGTGGGTGTTGTTTTGACTATTCGCTGTAGACGGCGGCACGGAATATATGTATAGTCCAACCTTTCTTAGTTTGCTCCTAATGTAAACAAATAATGACGTCACTGAGCATGCGCATTACATAAAAATGAGTACACGCTGATTAAAAAGTAACAATAAATACTTTTAAAAGTATTTAAATACAAAATACATTTAAAAGTATTTTCATAAATGAAATTGTTAGGCCTACATCATATCATGACTGATGTTTTAAGTACTTATAATTTAAAACATAGTTAACTTAATAGGAATACGACATCAATAAAGTGATAGACCCTAGCGTGCACCCTGTAGTAGCTGGCTTAGGTTTGTTGACAGTAGGAGCAAACTAAGGACGGCTGAACTGTAGTTTGGATAGTACCTCTGACTACTACAAACATAGTACAAGTAAAACGTTACTACTACTAACGCAATCTTTCACAGTAGTAGTGACGTAATGCATACCTCTCAGCTGCACAAAGCTTGGCAACGGGCATTAGGTATTGTGTGGTTCCAAGCTCTGTGTAGTTGCAGGATGAAGGGTACGGGTGAGGTATAATGAATGAGTGACGCATGCTGGGAGAACGATTGTTGTATTACTCTAATACAAAACATTCGTTTTCAAAATTTCCGTATTTAACATAAGTATTTGTTTATATTTAAGGCATTTATTTATTTATTTTTTTATTGAGTGATGATGCCTACATAATCCTTGGGATTAGGCGTAAGTAATGATGATATGTGGTGATTTAGAGATGAAAAAAATGCCAGACCTGACCGGGAATTGAACCCGGGACCCTGGCATAGTAGCCAGTTGCGCTGACCACTACATACTACACTACACTATATATATTTTGAAATATTAATTATTTATATATTTTGGTATAAATTGGTAAGTTAAATATTATGAATCCGACCAAGTTAATAACCCGGTAGGTATTTGTAAAATTAAAGCGCCTGATGATAAGAATATTTTTTTTAGTCATTAGTATAAAATTATGAACCAAAATTATAAAATTTAAAAAATGGATTTACGAGGTTGGCTAATTAGTATAACGTTATGTTTTTCATTATTAACATTGGTTAGAGAAAGTCATGTGAATGTTTCACGCCAGATTATTTTATCCTCCCATTATTTTGCCAACCTAATTATAATACAACCCTTCTGAAAGTAGCAATTATTTCGCGCGTAGCGCTGGTGTAACTACTTATGCGTTAACGTAAAAACATTATGTTTATAAAATTGACGATGATAAAATATTTGAGAACATCAATTCTAGAAAGATAACGTGAAAATTTAGTTATGATAGAAAAACAGGAAGGCTTTTGACAGTTAAGAATGGAAATAAAGGCAAGGTCATGAACCCCAAATGAGATTAAAGGGTAATCAATATATTACTAATTGAATGATAACAGAATATCCCTGCGTAGGACGAAGTTAACCCTTTACTGGAGGTTTAAATATTTTACATAAATGTCCATAAATCCTAACTGCCTCATATTTATCTTCATAAACTCGTTAAAACTTATATTGAGTGACAATATTTGTTTTATAAAAATACTAAACTATGCGACTCACTTTTACTTTCTCTTGCCTGTTCGAATATATAAGAAGGAAAGTATTGTTTTCATGTCGATGTTTCAAAATCGAGTTTTCACCAGATCTACACGTTTTTAGGCCCCCTGGACCCAAAAAACATGTTTTTAGCGATTGGTCTGTGTGTGTGTACGCGCGCGTGAGAGCGGGAGAGTACAAAATACCTCAAGAACGGAACATCATATAAACTAAGTTAGGTACCACTAGAGGACCCAACACAAACTTTTTCATCAAAATCGGTCAACCGGAAGTAGTAGTTAATTCGAGTAATTTTTTATTTTTTGCGATTTTTTAAAAAACTACTACGATTTTTTTTTTAAATCACCTCATTTACTACGTTTTTTATAGTTTACAAGATATGGTAAGCGCCATGTCTGCTGAAATTCTTGGGGAGGCTGTCCTATCGTAGAAAAAAATTAAAACAATTTACAATTTTATTATTTGAGATGTAAGGTAAGTGTAGAGCAAAGCATTTGAAATGTTGAGGCTTATTCCTCTCTGCAATCCCCTCTCCTACTTTTTGAGCTAGTACACGTTCAAGGGTAGAGGACTAATATGATAATATGAACAGGTTTAATATGATAATAATTAGTATGTCTAGCGTTTGAAATTAAAAACAAAATTAAGTAATTAATATTCTGATTTACAATTTTGTTTTTTTATTCCTAATTTGTGTACGTTGCAATCTGTTCAATTTACAACAATAAGCAACCCCATGACCCAATAAAATGAGGATGATGTGTATGACGTGTAAATGAGGTGTAGTCTTGTACAGACCCAGGCCGACCATTTCTGAGAGAGTATGGTTAATTGAACCCCAACCATCAAAATACACCGGTAACCAACCACAGTCTAGTATTCAAATCCGTATAAAAGTAACTGCCTTTACTAGGATTTGAACCAGGAACCTTCGTCTCCGAAAATCAGCTGTTAAACAGCCGATTCTGGCGACGACTTTACCTCTAGACCAACCCGGTGGTTTCGAGCTACAAAAATGATGTTCAAAAACTTTTATTTAATTTTATATTAAAAAAAATATGATAAGATCGCCTCTGGGGCGTAGTGGCTACTGTACTAGCCTACAAAGCGAAAAGTCCTGGAATCGATTCCCGGCAAGAATCTGGATATTTTAACACGTTAATACCCACCGTTTCAGCCCAAAAATTGACATTAGTCGCTAATGAAGTTGATGATGTAACTTTAAATACACAAAAAAATAATAAAACTGTGTAATATATTTATGTTAAGAATTTTAAATTTTTTAATTAATTAAAAATGTTTTTCTTCTTATAAAAAGAACATTGTTAAAATTTTAAGTGATGCTTGAACGAGACGTAATTACGGTCTTGAACAAACTATTAAATTACAACTTCATCTGTAAATTAAATTTAAATTAGTAATAATGAATATTTGATAAACACAATGATGATTTTGTATTATATCAGTTCCAAAAAAAAAGATAACTATAATAATCAATGTTCATTAAAACCTATAACCTAAATCAAAACCACTATCTATTTTCAGTCTACTTCTCTAATTAACTTAAAATTTGAGGTCATTAAATTGGCATAAGTGGTATTTATAAGAAAATTTTTAAAATAATGCTTTCAAAAAAACCTTCTTTTTTAAAAATTACAATTTTTAAAGCAGAGTTTTCTTCCTAGTTTATTTTTAAAGCCCCATCAAAATCTTCAGTTATTAAAAATTACTACAGTAAAGTTTTAACATTTTAAAGTTCATTATTCCCAAATCCTAGCTGGGAATTTAACCCGGAACCTTGTACTTTGCAGTGTGTAGTGCAGCTTATAGCTCTACCCACTGAGCCACGAAGGCTTAATTTTCAGAGTTATTTAAGCACATTAATATAGTCAAATAATTCTCCATCCCAAGAACATTCAAAACGAAATTTGAATAGGAATTTTTAAGGGGAGTTCATACCGCGTCTCACCAATGTTAAATTAGCAGACTGTGAGACCCATTATCTCAGTAACTATTAATATTTGAAAGCTATAACTTTGAGGGATTATTTATGAATACAAGAAGATTCTACTGATCCGCAGACATTAATATAACACAAATTTTAAAAAAGTTATGAATATTTTCTTACGGGGACAATTTATTTCAAAAAATTTCACATGTACAGTGCTGAAAGAGGATCAACAGTACCACTATAACCTACTTAAGACACAGTAAAAAATTCATTTATTTATGTTTAGTGGTTTCTGACAAAATGGGTCTTTTGTAAGAAATTTAATGTTTACAAATAAAACTAAATAATATTCAGAGATAATAAACACAAAATAACACCCGAAAAAATTATTTTTTCCCTTTTCAACCACTATACAAAATCAATATTATAACATACAACTGTCAAAACATAATCTACAAATCCGATAGAAAACAAGGAAAAAATGACGTCTTCTTCATTTTCAGACATAAATAATAGGTATGTCTGAAAATTTCACTGTCCAAAATTTCGAATCTCCAGATCTATTGTAAAAAATATATTTAAAATATATCTTAAGATCATATGCTTATAAATTATATACCAAATTAAACAGAAAATTCCAAATATTAATATTCGATAAAAAACAAAAATTTGATTAATTGAATTTTTGGTATGAACTCCCCTTAAATAAACTGACACTATTATATTATTCTGCATGCTTGATAACAGGGTAGGCCTGAATTATATTACCCTGCGGATATAATATAACCCAAAATTCTCTGTTGATATTTACACCAGAACGTTCATTCTATTCACAACAAGGAAATGACTGCACAAATTTTGTCATGTTTTAAATATTAATGAAATCTGTAGAAATGGATGCCAAAAATAGCTAAATTTATATATACTTCAGTCATATATGGTAACCGTAGGCCCTACAACGCCTAAAAGTTGTATAAGTAGGCCACTATTTCATGAAATCTGAATTCCATTTAGTGTTTCATTCCACGTAGGCAGTTTATTCAGTTTTATGTCATCTTCATATTCAAATATAATATTAACAATATCATCCCTTTTGTCAACTCTCTGTTATAGCCTGGATTCGTTTATTTACAATCGTATTTCCTGAAATGATCTGTTCATTATGTACGACCATGTTATATTAACATATTTTTTCAATTTTATTACATTTTTCAATTAATTTTTTTTTATTTAATTTTGTCGTTGATCAAACGACAAAATTTTGACGTTGGAAAGTTTTAATGGTATTGTAACACTTAATTTAAAGTTCATCTGGTCAAATTTTGTCATGTTATACAATTACATAAAAAATAAATTAAAATAAATAATAAATAAATTTTGCCCATAACAGGCAGGTGGAGTGTTAAATTATTTTCACTCGATCTATTGCTAGTTACAGGGCTATTTCCTTCCTCAATGAACGGAAATGTATGCTTATCAGCATGCCAGGCTTTCAGAAAAGCATCTTTTAGAGGAACTTTTCACCCTGCAAATGGTACCTTTTCTTCATTCACCACAGGGTTTGGCTGTATAATTCAGGTATAATTCAGCTTCGGGTGTTATTTAACCCTTTCAGTGCCAAAACAATATTTAAAAGATTGAACTAATGTGCCATTTAATTTGAATAAGGGCGTAAAAAAAGTGCCAGCCCTTATTCCAAAAAGCCGATCAAAATTTCAACGTTATTGAAAAATAAATTTTCCTATTAAAAATTAAGTTTTATTGTGTTTATACAAAAAAGAAATGGTTTTAACACTAAAAATATTCAAAATAGTTTTTTAGTTTATTTAAAGTCTCATCGAAAGCCTGGTCATTAGCAACTATTGCGGGTTTTGGTATCTGAACGGTGGTTTTAATATGTTAAAATTTCCAGACCCTAGTCGGGGATTGAACCCGGAACATTTCGCTTTGTAGGTTAGCGCGCTAGTCACTACGCCTCGGAGGTGGTTTCAAAAAACATTCCATTAATTTTGATTAAACGTTTTTAGAAATTTTCGGTTATCCGGACGTTGGCACTTTCTGCATAACTTACGGACGTCCGATAAAACGGATGTTGTCACTACGTCACATATATCGACGTCCTGTTTACCGGACGTTGGTACTGAAAGGGTTAACATATACGTTATATTTAATTGTTATGGTACAGTTTATCAAATTAGAGTGTTCAGCGTATTTGATTATCCAAAGTATTTGATTATCAGAACCACTCTGGTCTTAATTAGTTCGGATAACTGGCGTTGCACTGCAATTAGACACCTTGAACGCGGTAGGTACCAAAATGTACGAAGCAATAACGTGAGCGATACGGATCTGCGTATGAATATAATAAACTACATTATCTTAATAACCGTGGCGTAACTAATCAAATATAGTATTCACATAGGAATTATCAAAACATAAATAAACAATGTCACTAGGTATTTATAAACACCAGACTGTATTATAGTGTATTATGGAGATATATTATTTTAGAAATTGTATGTTGTATAGAATGGAACAAAAGTAAGTGCTCGCTTTTCAGTGCTCAAAATCATTTCAGATTTAAGAACTGTACGAATACTTTTGCCCATACAAGGCAAGTGAAATGTTAAATTATTTACACTTGATTTGTTAACTATATAATAATGATAATAATAATATTTATTTATTCCACTTTATACAAATACAAAATTATATCTTATCTACTAGGAATAAATAACCACCAACTCAAGTAAACGGTGGTTATATATAAAAATAAAAAAATTTACAAAAAAAATTTTTTTAAGAAACGCTATTATTTAACAATTAATCAAAAGAAAAATGAACTAAAAAGAAAAAAAGAAAAAAATTTACAAAAAGAAAACAATCACAGACATTACAGTTAAAATAAAAGCGTGGCGCATTAATATAATATAATATTACAACGAATATTTTACAATAAATATTACATATATTAATGCGCCACGCTTTTATTTTAACTGTAATGTCTGTGATTGTATTTTTTGTAAATTTTTTTATTTTTTTCTTTTTAGTTCATTTTTCTTTTGATTAATTGTTAAATAATAGCGTTTCTTAAAAAAAAAATTTTTTTAATTTTTTTTTTAATTTTTTTTCTTTTGTAAATTTTTTTAATTTTTTTATTTTTAGTTAATTTTTTTAAGTAATTGTTAAATAAAAGCGTTTTTAAAATTTTTTTTTAAATTTTAAAATTTTTTTTACAAACACCTCCACAGCGTATTGTCATCGAAGTGTGCAAAGTTTGATTCATATTGATACGGTAGAAGTATAAAATTTTAAGTTGCAAGATTTGATGCTTCCAAGAGTAAGTTAAATAAAAGCGTTTAAAAACAAAATACATAAAAACAAGTTTACAAATGAATTACAAATCAATGTCGTCATCCGCTACAAATGACAATTCAAATTGTAGCGGCAGCTGCAGCGCATGTTAACTAAAGTCCAGCCTCTCTTAGTTTGCTCCTAATGTAAACAAATAATTACATCACTGAGCATGCGCATTATATCAAAATGTGTACACGCTGATTAAAAAGTAACAACAAAATACTTTCAAAAGTATTTAAATACAAAATACTTTTAAAAGTATTTTTCTAAATGAATTGTTAGGCCTACATCATAATCATGACTGATGTTTTTAGTACTTTAAGTACTTATAATTTAAAAAATAGTTAACTTAATAGGAATACGACATCCGTAAAGTCGCAGACTCTAGCGTGCACCCTGTAGTAGGTGGCTTTTGTTTGTTGACAGTAGGAGCAAACTAAGAATGGCTGAACTGTATATTATTTTTAACAATTATATTAACCAAGCCGTCAGTCTTCAGAGCAGATATTCACCCGTACATGACTAACACTAAAACCAGTTACTAATGTAGTATTATTTACCAAGATCAGTAAATTCCTACAAGGACTGAATAGCAAGCACTGCAAGTCAGCAACGGAAAAACACCAACACTAACCAACAATTCTTACAAGTGAATTAACATCAGTTATGTCATTGAGCCAATTTTTGACCTTTCTTGAAAATATTAACATGTTTAAGCTATTTTTAATTTCAATAGGCAACAGATTAAAACACTTTGGACCTAAATAAACAAAAGTTTTAGCAAAAAGGATTTATTAACTTTTGGTCTTACAAAAAGTTGTTGGCTTGATTCCAGGGCTACAAAAAATTGTTCTGTTTCTTCTCATATGGTCAGCTAATTATTGTGACTGAAGACACTAGTCACAGTTACTTCCTCTGAGAGTAATGACTTTCTTTATACAGCCAGACTCTGCGGTGAATGAAGTGAAGGTATCATTTGCAGGGTGGAAAGTAAATGCTTTTCAGAGGGCCTGGCATACTGATAAGCGTACTTTTTCAGTCATTGAGGAATGTAGAAGATCACCCGATCATACATGATGATCTCCTACATAAAGGTCATCTGACCTTACATGTATTTATATTTTTATGTATTTTATAAAATATAATCTGCCCATAATAAACAGGTGGAGTGTCCGATTATTTGCACTCAATCTGTTCGTTGCAGGGCTAAAATAAATAGTTCTGTTTCTTATCACATGGTCAGCCAATTAAATGACTGAATCATTTAAGAACAGAAGAGGTAGAGGTGTAAAAGACACTAGTCAGAGTTACCTCCTCTGAAAGTAATGAATTCCACTATACAGCCAGACCCTGTGGTGAATGAAGTGAAGGTGTCATTTGCAGAGTGGAAAATATGTGCTTTTCAGAGGGCCCGGCATGCTGATAAGCATACTTTTCCACTCAGTGAGGAAGGCAGGGTAAACCACCTCACTCCTCGTTTTACTTAGTAAAACCTCTACGGGTTCAAACCAGCCTTTTGTCTGATGACCTAAACAACAACAAAATATAGCCTAATATTCAAAAAACAATTTACATACAAAATTTTTTTATTTAAAAAACTAGCTAAAGATTGTTACTGTAATATTATTTAAATTTTAATTTTAATTAATTTGTTATTTTAAATTTAAATAAATATTGTATTAAAAATAACAAATATTTAAGAAGAAAATTAGAATTATTGTTAAATCACTGGTAACTGAACATTCATAAATATAAGGACATCAACAAAAATAAATAAAATAAAATAATATTACGAAAATCAAAGTTTTATAGTTATTATAATTGATATTAATTAAAATTGAATATAAGGTGTATTAAACCAGAAACATTTAAGGAAGCCGAACGTAAACCACCTCACTCCTAGTTCTACTTAGTATAACCTTTACAGGATCAAACCAACCTTTCGGCTGTTCACCTAAACGACAACAAAATACAGAATGTTTCATAATTTTCTTTGGGGTTATGAAAATTCAGTACAAATACTATCACGTTATTTCAAATGAACTGAAAAAAACGGTAAAAAAAATTAAGAAATCGAACCCGGGACACTAAAAGAATCAAAGCTAACGAACATATTTAAATTTTAGTTACACCCTGTACTATTATTATATCGGGTTAGTACAAATATGTATACAAGTGAATAACACGATGTTGTACAGTAGTCTACAATAATGACGGTCATTATCGTGTAACATGACAGCTTATTGTTTTAACAACTCAACCCCGTTTCTATTAAAATGCAGCGGGAAAACTATAAAACACTACAAAAAAAGAAACACATATTGTAAAATTATACAATTTTGTTTGTACAATTTGAGTGCACTGAATTGTTAGAAAAATAATTTATTACTTAATTTAAACAAAACTACAATAGCTGCTGTTAATACGAACGGAAAACCTCGATCTAAAAAATTAATCAATAAGTTATTAAGTAAATTTGTATTAAGAAAATGTAAGTTAAGTTATCAGATTAATGGACGGCCATTCACTCTAGCGTTTTCGTTAACCTACAAAAGCAGTAGTTTACGTGTTACTCATTTTAAAAACGATTTTGATGCTGTGTTCACAAAATTTATTGAACGGGTGTTTTTTTTTTAAGTAGGACGTAACCGTAATATTAATAATGTATAAATAATGGATAGGTAAATTTCGTGCCTCCTTACACATCAGTTGGCAACACTTTATTCAAGGTTAACAGCTTGCAACAATTGAAATGTCGTTATTGTGCACTAAAGTTCTTTTTTAAAAATTACACAATATTATTAATAAAAATAAAAAAATATATTCTTTAAGTCTAATAAATCCTGACCAAGTAAATAATATTTGTGATTTTAAAACCATGCAACTATTCAAAGTTATATACGTAGAATCATTTAAAAAGAAAAAAAATCTAGTGTCAAACACTCACACGACTTTCTCTTGTCAATGCCAATAATAAACGATAATATAACCAAACATTATAAATGAACAAAAAAATTAACCTCAAAAAATATAACCTAATTTTAATCATGATGCAAAATGAAACCCAACCTTAATTTCGCTGAATAATACGGAAAATCACTCTTTGACGCTAAACTAGACTCTGTAGAGAAAAATGCTTCAAATAAAAGTTGTAGATCGTTTAATTTCCTATAAATCTGATCATTTTACTTATGTCGTAAATTCATACTAAGGCTGAAATCTTAAAAAAACACTTTTTTACACATTTTCATAAAAGAAAACAAAAATGACTAATTACCGCTAAAACAGGAGTTATACAAAAAGTGTTTGAAATAACAGTTGTAGGTTTTAAAATTTCCTACAACTTTTTATACATACATTTTTGCGCTTTAGTGAATATTATGACTGCAATCTTAAAAAAACAGTTTTTTTCCATGAGAGAATAGCCTCCCCAAGAATTTCAGCAGACATGGCGTCTACCATATCTTGTAAGACATAAAAAATGTAATAAATGAGACGATTTTTAAAAAATCTTAAGAGCCGTTTTTGAAAAAATCGCAAAAACTTGAAAAATGACACGAATAAACTACCACTTTCGGTTGACCGAGTCCAGGTCCTCTAGTAGACTTTAATTTAAGTTTCAAGTTTCAACTTAATGCGATTTTCCGTTCTTTAGATATTCAGTTTACACACACGACCACCCACAAACCATCGGTAAAAACATGTTTTTTTGGGTTCAGGGGTTCTGATAACGTGTATATCCGGTGAAATATCGATTTCAAAAAATTAACATGAAAATAATATTTTCCTTCCGATTTATTCATTATAGGCAAGAGGAAGTAAAAATTAATATAAGTTAACTCTAAATTAACTTTTAAATATAACTTATTTTAAGTATATTTTTAAAGTTGTACAATTATTTAAAAAACTACTATCAAAAGTTAGTATAACAATTACGAGTATATATTAAAAAAAAACAATATAATTTATCGAACTAGAAAAATATATATGTTATTGTTGTTGTTTAAGTCAACAGCCGAAAGACTGGTTTGAACCTCTAGAAGTTTTACTAAGTAAAAACAAGGAGTGAGGTGGGTTTACGTAGCCTTCCTCACTGAGATGAAAGAGTGTGCTTATCAGCATGCCAAGCCCTCCGAAAAGCACACACTTTCCACCCTGCACATGACACCTTCACTTCATTTACCACAAGGTCTGGCTCTATAGGGAATTTCATTACTCTCAGAAGAGATAACTCTGAGATGTGTCTTTTACACCTCTATCTCTTCTGTTCTTAAATAGTTCAGTCATATAATTGGCTGACCATGTGATAAGAAACAGAACTATTTTTTGTAGCCTTGGAACCAACACGTCGAGTGTACGTAATTTAACACTCCACCTACCCGTTATGGGCAAATATATATACGTATATAGGCTATATTATATAGAAAAAAATCTGGTGTGAAACACTCACACAACTTTCTCTTGCCAATGCAAATAATTAACAATAAACCTAACATTAGTATTAAAACATTAGAAATGAACAAAAACTAACCTCAAAAACATAACCTTATTTTAATCATGAGTGAATGACGCAAAATGACAATCAACCTCAGTTTGGCTTAAAAATACGGAAAATCACGCTTTCACGCTAAACTAGGCTCTGTAGAGAAAAATGCTCTAAACAAAAGTTGTAGATCTTTTAATTTTCTATAAATTTAATTATATACACTTTTGTCGTAAAATGCATACTAAGACCGAAATGTTAAAAAAATCGATTTTTCTCACGTTTTCGTGAGAAAAAAAACAGAAAATCGCAAATTACCGCTAAACTAAGCGTTATACAAAAAAATGTTTGAAACAGAAGTTGTAGGTTTTTAAATTCTCTACAACTTTTATTATATAACATTTTGCGCTAAAATTTATATTAAAGCCGTAATCTTAAAAAAACAACGTTTTTACGTGAAAACAGCCTCACCGAGAATCTCAGCAAACATGGCGCCTATCCTATCTTGTAGAGAATAAAAAATTGAGTAAAATAGGCGATTTTAAAAAAATTCGTAGGACCAGTTTTTGAGAAAATCGCAAAAAACTGAAAAATTATACGAATAAACTACTACTTCCGGTTGACCGATTTTGATGAAAATGTTCGTGTCGCGTCCGGTAGTGGTATGTAACTTAAGTTTCAAGTTTCAAGTTCGTACGATGTTCCGTTCTTGAGATATTCTGTTCACACACAGACACACAGACCAATCGCTAAAAACATGTTTTTTGGGTTCAGGGGGTCTGAAAACGTATAGATCCGGTGAAAACTCGATTTCGAAAAATCGACATGAAAACAATACTTTCCTTCCTATATATTCATATAGGCAAGAGAAAGTAATAAGTGAGCCAAAAAATTTTATTTTGATAGTAACCTTTCCTATATTTTATCTTTTCCTACATTAATTATCAATTCACAGACATTGCTTTTAAAAGAACTATCATTTTAATTGTTTACGTGAAATATTATCAACACTATACCGTTTAGATAGAATCCAATTTAAAAATGAACTTTTTGAAATAAATAATATAGGTATTGTGACACTTATCGCTAAGGTCCGTTTCGGGATCTAAGTCATTAAATAATTATTACACAAAGTTTACAATTACAAATATTTATTACACTAAAAGATTACAAAATAAATAATTAACTAATTACGAGTATAATGAAGTAATACAATAACTGATTTAATAATTTACTTAAAATAAATAATATAGGCCTACAATAAATAACTTAATAATTTACTTAGCACTACTTACAATCAATTTTATTGAATACACAAACATCCAAAACACATAAACTGAATTCACAAAAACTTCACATTAACTTTACATAATACACACACACACACACACACACACACACACACACACACACACACACACACACAAAGACGGTATAACAATACCTCGGAACCGTTAACCTGAAATAACGCCCCGATAATCGCTTGTCAAAGATCAACCGAATACTGACTGCTGACCGTACTCGGGAGTCTCTTTTATAGTGGATCAAAAGAACCTTCCCGAAAATCACCGAATTTCGATACAAACAATAGAGTACAAAACAAAGCCCTTTATAAATGAGTGCTAGAAAAATCCTCTGTAAACAAGTTAACAATAGGTCTTTTGTAAATAGAAGTTGTTACAGGCCGACCTTTTCATAGATAAAAGCGCAGTGTCCTTTCAAACAACTTTCATGAATAGGCATACCTTTATAGCCACCCCATTGTTACTCTTGTCCTATTGTCACTTATTGTTACTATTTCACTCTATTATCTTCTCTTTAATATTTTCATGAATGAAATCTACTAGAAATTTCTAGAACCACATCTTCCTTCGATATTGTCACAATATTAACATCAATAAAATTTAGTAACTATTTACATTAAGTAAATAAAATAATGTTTACATTAAACCAGTTTGACCATGGTAAAATTGATTGGAGCAATAATACAAGTAATTAATTGTTTACTTAATGAAGATAGTATATACCAAAACGAAATAGGAGACAGGTAAACTGATCATTAAATTTATTTAATGAACATTCCCTTCTGTATTTATGAAGCCGAATATAGTTGGTCGAAAGAAAATCGTGGTAAGGGTAGAGGGATGGTTTGAAATGGACGGACAAAGTAGTGTGTCTATCGTAGCGAACGGATATGGAATGGACACAGTAAACATTTAAGTTAAATGCCTGTAGGGAATTTGACATAATTAAACAACTGAATGTCATACCCAGATGTTGTTGGGTTTACTGAAATTTAACTAATTTTCAAGAGGCCTTAATATTTTGTCATACGTTTAACCTTATCGCCTTAATTGGTCTACCTTAAAATATATAACTTCACATCACGCATATATGCTTATTATTTATTCCGTATAATAGAAATGGAAACAAATTTTTCCATTTTCAGTTTTGTTTGTATAATTAACTCAGTGTGTCATGCGTGTTGTTTGAAAATTATTTCCTTTATTTTACATCATGTTAATAAAAAAAAGTTAATGGACCTTATTTTTCACTGTATGTTAGGGAATTTACACTATAAAACGTTTAAATCTTCAGTAATTTCGTCTACGCACAGCACGGGTTTATTACTGTCCATAAAAAGGTGTATTAAATCTTTATTTTTACGAATATTAACTTGGTTAAACATTTTGAATTCTCTTTCTTTCTATTAATGTATTGTTATCATGTAATTTTAAAGTTATACTTAAAATCTATATACTGTAAGCCTGTATAAAATTCGATGTATGTGTGTGTGTGTGTGTGTGTGTGTGTGTGTGTGTGTATGTTCCCCTTTATCTCCTAAATTACTGAACCAATTTTCATGCAGTTTTTTTATGTTGTTTATGATGCTGATGCAAGTTTTAGGCAATTGAAACCCTTAAAAAGTTAGCTTTAGATGGTTGAAAATAATGTTTATGTCCTACATTAAGCCTGTTATGAGGTTAGATAATCTGCTGCTTTTAAACCAGCTGATGTGATTCAAATAAAGATTTGTCATAAATAAAGTATGGTTCGAATCCTAGTAAAGGCAGTTACTTTTTTACGGATTTGAATACTAGACTGTGGTTACCGGTGTACTTTGATGATAGGGTTACAATTAACCATACTCTCTCAGAAATGGTCGACCTGAGTCTGTACAAGACTGTACCTCATTTACACGTCATACATATCATCCTTATCTCATTGGGTCATGGGGTTGTTTATTGTTCTAAATTGAACAGATTGCAACGTACACACATTAGGAATAAAAATAAATGAAGTCATATGATTTATCAAATAGCGACGTGGTGCTAAGGATCAGCTGGTGACAACATCACATGATAATTTTATTGTATGTTATTATGTAGATACGATTTTGTATTGTTGAGTATTTTATAAAAGTAAAGTTCCGTGTTTCATTAATTTGTTTTAATTTTCTTTTAATTGGCGAGTGATCAATAATTGCTTTGATATATTATTTTACTACACAATTTCGGCTACATATTTAAAAAAATCTGGTGTGAAACACTCACACAACTTTCTCTTGCCAATAGAAATAATTAACAATAAACCTAATATTAGTAATAAAACATTAGAAATAAACAAAAAACTAACCTCAAAAACATAACCTTATTTTAATCATGAGTGAATGATGCAAAATGAAAATCAACCTCAGTTTGGCTTAGAAATACGGAAAATCACTCTTTCTCTCTAAACTAGGCTCTGTAGAGAAAAATGCTATAAACAAAAGTTGTAGATCTTTTAATTTTCTATAAGTTTAATTATATACACTTTTGTCTTAAAATGCATACTAAGACCGAAATGTGAAAAAATTGATTTTTCTCACGTTTTCGTGAGAAAAAAAACAGAAAATCGCAAATTACCGCTAAACTAAGCGTTATACAAAAAAATGTTTGAAATAAAAGTTGTAGAATTTTACATTCTCTACAACTTTTATTATATAATGTTTTGCGCTAAAATGCATATTAAAGCCGCAATCTTAAGAAGAAAATGTTTTTACATAAAAACAGCCTGAAGCAGAATTTCAGCAAACATGGCGCCTACCCTATATTATAGAGCATAAAAATTGTAGTAAACCAGTTGATTTTAAAAAAAATCGTAGGACCAGTTTTTGAGAAAATCGCAAAAAAGTGAAAAATTATACGAATAAACTACTACTTCCGGTTGACCGATTTTGATGAAAATGTTCGTGTCGGGTTCGATAGTGGTATGTAACTTAAGTTTTAAGTTTCAAGTTCGTACGATGTTCCATTCTTGAGATATTCTGTTCACACACACACACACACACACACACACACACACACACACGCGCGCGCGCGCGCGCACACACACACACACACACACACAGACCAATCGCTAAAAACATGTTTTTTGGGTTCAGGGGGTCTGAAAACGTATAGATCCGGTGAAAACTCGATTTCTTAAAATCGACATGAAAACAATACTTTCCTTCCTATATATTCATATAGGCAAGAGAAAGTAAAAAAGTGATTACAACCATTTTTCGCGTGCAAAGCCGCGATGGGGCATGCTAGTAAGTTATATTTAAAAGTGAATTTAAAATTAACTTGTATTAATTTTTACTTTCTCTTGCCTATATGAATATTATCAGAAGGAAAATATTGTTTTCCTACCGATTTTTCGAAGTAGAGTTTTCACCGAAAATACACGTTTTCAAGTTCCGAGAATCCAATAGAAATATCTTATGTTATTAGCGATTTATCTGTGAGTTTGTTTGTGTGTATCGAGAAAATAACTCATAAACGGAATTGCGTACGAAGTTAAAATTTGAAACTTTAGTTAGGTAGTCTACCACAAGAGTGCCCGACATGAACATTTTCATTAAAATCGGTCAACCGTGATTAGTAGTTTATTCGTGAAATTTTTCTCATATCTGCAGTTTTCTAAAAAAAAACGGCTTTTCAATGATTTTGTTTAAAATCGCCTTATTTACTAATTTTTTCTTCTCTACGAGTAGAGTAAGCGGCATATCTGCTGAAAATCACGGAGGCTATGCCCTCGTGAAAATTAAAACCTAAAACAGTTATTTCAAACTTTATCGTTAACGCTTAGTTTAGCGTCAATTGGTGGTTTTCTGGATTTTTAAAATTAAAATCTGTAAAAACATATTTTTTTCAACATTTCCTTTCGGATGCATTTTACGACAATGGTTTTTATAGAACATAACCAAAGTTACAGCAGATTAAAAATCTAAAACTTTAATTTCAAGAATTTGTTTCCGCAGATCTTAGTCGCTTAGTCTCTTAGTTTGGCATCAAATTATAATTTTCCGTATATTTATTTGAAACAAATTTATTTTTATTTAGCGTCATTCACTCATGAACAATTGTACATTGACGACCTGCAAAAGAGAAGATGATAGTTTCGCTCGCCGACCCGACACGTAACCGCCGTCATCGGCCGCAGTCGCAAGCGATACCCACAGTGATTCCTCATTCATACGTTACACCTACCGGATCCCTACAAAGCAGCCGTTTACGCACTACTGCAAGGAAGGAAGATGACTTCTTTGCAACAAACTAAGCAATAATCGTGCCAAAACGTTCACAGACCGTAAACGTTAACTCTTAGCTTAATAAATAACTTTTCAAAACTGGAAAAAGCTAAAAGATTGTTTGCAAGAAAGAATATAGATCCAAATGTCATTAACAAAACTCAATCAATAAACGTACAAAGATCAAAAAAGAAGAATACACAAAATTTTCTAAAATAACAGGAGAAATGAGAAAACGAAAAATTAGATTACGCACATTTTCAGAATGGTCAATAACAGAAAAATGTTTCTAAAATTATTTTTGCCAAAAGAATTTTTCTTAAATTATTTTTCTATGAAACAAACTCTTTGTTTTCTAAAACATCTGCTCATGTGACTGAACTTGGGATACATCACTTAAATGACAGAGAGGTTGTTGAACAAAAGATTTGAGCAATGTCAAGTTTCCAGTAGGAGTAAAAATGGAGTGTTTGCATTAAACATGAGAGGAAAGAAGAATTTCCTCTTGTAACCCCCTTTTGCTTACGCGAAACGACAAGGCATCGCTACCAAAGCAAAATTGGCATAAGGGGACAAGAAAGAGAAAAAAAAACACCCCAAAAAGAGACTGCGGTGATGTGGTATAAAAAAAATTAACAAGTAGAATTAAATTAGTAAAAAGATTTAATTAAAGTAAGTAAAAGATTTGGTAAACTTAATTAGGAGAAGACAAAATTTTAAATTAGGTTAAATAAAAGTTACATAGTTAACCATATGTTAATTACAATTACCAAAATTAATTAATAGAATTAATTAATATTAAATGAGCTCAATAATTAAATATTTTTGTACTGGATCCAGAAAGATTTAAGAAAAATTTTAGTTAAATACCAAATCGGTATTATAAATGAATTAATATAAAATAGATTTGTAATCAGATTTTATTTAAAGAGATAAAATAAAGAATTGAAATAAGTAAAAAACATGCTTGGCATATTATTTTAAAATCAGATCGAATAGTTGAAAATTTATCCTTTCTTTTTTTTTAAATTAAAAAAATTTTACAATTTTTGGTAACGCAAGATATTTGTGTTACAGGAAAATAATTTTTTCATAATTAATATTTATGCTATAATTATGTTGAAATTAGATAAAGTATTATTTATAATGTAGAAGAAAAATGTTAATCAAAGCCAAAATTTAATTTAACAATTTGCTAATGAGGCAGGCCCAAAACATGCTTGAACAGAATTATGCAAAAGGTGCATGCTGTCGCCAACATAAAAACTTGTATCATATTAAATGATTTACATAATAATTAAGATAAAAATTAAATTACATTTTTTTTACAAATATTAAAAAATATTGATTTTATTAAAGAAAGAAGATTCGAATACAAAAGACAGGTCGATCCTGGCAGAACTATGCTAGTAAACCAGCATCGGACAGGTTCAAGCCAAACTAGGGCGACGTGTTCTTTTATTTAAAAAAAAATCAGGTTAATCATAGGTGATGAGTTGGAAACAGGAAAATTATCTTCTCCCGAAAGAAAATGAATACAGATGAGTAGTATTAAAATGTAGGTGTGTGAGGCTTTCGGGTAAATCTGGAAAACTCCAAATTCGGCTTTTTGTTTTCTTGCCGCATCGTGAGGGTAGATACGTTAAAAATGGAAGAAAAACCACCCCAGAACAGGTTCAAGACTGTTACCCCCAAAACTGGTCCCTGCAAAGAGCAGAAAACCAGGACTTAGAAAATGAGGGCCACCACAAAAGACAAACAAAAGAAAAAGGTAGTAGATAAATCCCAACAGCATAGAAAAGAAATAAAAAAATTTAAAGAGCGATTAAAAATTTAGTATAAATTTAAAAATTTAAATTACCCAAAAGGGGTTTACAAAATTTACAAAATTTACCAAATTTACAAAATTTAGAAAAACATTTTCGGCTTCAATGGGATTTAGCTACCAGTGAAAGAAAATAAAGCGACTTACCGTTAAAACGGGAAAACAATTGGTCTAACAGCAAAATTTTAAATGCAACATGACTGAATAAGGAAAAGATTAATTAAAATTAAAATTACGTAACATTAAACAAAATGTTACACTCTGAAAAAAAGAAAAAAAATGTCAAAGGAAGAAACAACATCAATAGATAGAGAGGAAAACATCACCCTCAAAAAAGAAGCTCTAAAAGTCGATCTGAATGGTTTTTAATGACTACAAAAAAAGTAGCTACAATTTTATTAAAAATCTACTAAACATTAGGTGATATTTGCCATTCTATTCATAAATCAATGAATAATATATCTTAGTCGATTCAACAATGTATCGATTAAATGTCAAGCTTGATACGGCTGGTTAAAAACATAATTTAATAGTAGTATTTAATTTCATGACATTTAGGCTACGTAATTAAAAACAAAAAATGCTGCTAGAACCAAATATAACTGACAATGTATACAATTTACGTCAGTTTTAATCAATTTATCCTTTTGTAAACAACAACTGACTGACCAACGTATAAAATATTAGCCTGTAAAATACTCCAACATACAGTTACATGCCCATAGAGAGAAATATATGAGCATTGAATATAAAATAAAAGTTTCCATTGATACTCTCAATAGTACTATTTTATTGTTTTCTCTTGCCCATATGAATATGTACAAAGGAATCTAATTATTGTTTTCATGTCGAATTTTCGAAATAGAGTTTTCACCGGATATACACGTTTTCAGGTCCCCTGAATCCAAAAAAGCATAATTTTACCATTTGGTTGACGTGTGTGTGTGTGCGCGCGTGTCTCTCTCTCTCTCTTCCTCTCTCCCTCTCTCCCTCCCCCCATCTCTCTCTCTCTCTGCGTGCGAGCTTGCGTGTGTGCGTGTGCGTGTGTGTGAGAAGAGAGAGAGAGAACGAAGTAGCTTAAGAATAGATTATAAGAAAAGAATAGAATAGTACTTTTTATTGCTTTCTCTTGCCCATATGAATATGTACAAAGAAAACTAATTATAGTTTTCATATCGAATTTTCGAAATAGAGTTTTCACCAAATATACACGTTTCCAGGCCCCCTAAATCCAAAAAAACTTATTTTTAGCATTCGGTTAACGTGCGTGCGTGCGTGTGTGTGTGTATGTGTGCGCGCGCGCGAGAGAAAGAGAGAGAGAACAAAGAATCTCAATAATTGAATTATTGTAAAAACTTGAAACTCGGATGTTAATTACTACTAGGGGACTTGACACGAATAATTTCGATCAAAATCTATCTACCGGAGGTAGTATATTCACGCAATGTTGCATTTTCGTGATTTTCTTAAAAATGGCTTCTACAATTAATTTTTTTTGGTTTCATCGTTATTTTTATTTAAAATTGTACAATTTTTAAAGCACAACTAGCAAATGAGATGGAATGAATGAGAAATGGCGGGAAAGTGACGTGAGTGTGAATCGTTCCAGTGACCGATTTTGGCGTGAAATGTTTCAAGGAAGTGGTGCCAATTTTTAATGATAATGATTTATAAACTATGATGGATGATTTTTTTTATGGGATGATTTTCTTTTTTATGAAATGAAACAGGCATGAAAAGTTAAATTAAAATGTTTTTTTTTTGTTATTTGTATGGTGGTTGAAGAAGATCCCTATTCCACCTTCGTTTCAGTCGTCTGTTAACAGGAAAATCGTGAGTTGAAAGAGATTGGACATTTGGATTTATAAGGTTAATTGTCTTTGTGTATAATGAGTTGTATGTTGCTTTTACAATGTCTCGAATCGTTGGTACTTTCAGGTCTTTGTGAAGGGTATGATTGGTTACGTAAAAAGGTGCGTTTGTTATTGCTCTAAGTACTTTTGACTGTGTCTTTGAAGAATATTCAGTGTTGTATTGTGACAAATACAACACTGAAAGACTCTAAAATACAATTTATTTAAAATCACTTTATTTACTACATTGTTTATTATCTACTTGATAGGATTACCACCATGTCTGCTGAAATTCTTGGGAAGTCAGTGCTCTCGTGGTTAAAAATGTTTTTTTAAGATTGCATCCTTAATATGCATTTTAATACAAAAGCGTATAATTTGTAGAAAATAATATAACCTAAAACTTGTTTTATTTCTAAAATTGTTTTCTACAACACTCAGTTAAGTGTCAAATATATATTTTCCGTATTTTTAAGTCAAACAGAAATTGATTTTCAATTTACGTCAATTTCTTATAATTAAAATTAAGTTTTTTTTAATATTATAATGTTAACACATGATTATATATATAAATTATTTTGTTCATTATTCACATAAGCAGAAAAAGTCGCGTAAGTGTTTCACTCCAGATGTTTTGAAATAGAACAAAACCTTAAAAAATTTTTTATACCATCATAATAAGTTTAACAAATGCAGTAAACGAGGAAAGTTTATTCAAAATATTTTTAGTCATCTTTGAGAAAATTAAATTTTTATCATTTTGGATTGGGATAAAAACTGATTTACTGAAAACTGAAATTGACCTTATTGTAACGGACACACATTAAGATTGAAAAAATACAATGGTACTGTAAAAAATTCACGAATAAAATTATGTCTGTAACCTTAATCTATACTAATATAATAAAGAAGAAACGTTTGTTTGTATGAGGTAATCTCAGAAACTACAGAACTGATTTTAAAAGATCTTTCATTGTTGCATAGCTTAGAGCTTCCTGATCAATATAGGCTATTTTGCAACTTTAAGTAACTTTAATTAAGTGAATTAAGCAACTTAAACTGTGACGATATCGCATGTTTTAGTTTATCGGGTGGATAGCACTTTTATTTTTCTAAGTCCTCTGGATGGGTCCATTGCACTTTTATTTTTTCTAAGTCTTCTGTATTTTTTGGGCTAAAAGCACGATTCATTTTTTATATTTCATTGAAAAACGTGAAGAATAACATTCGATTGTAAAAACATTAAAAATTTGGAAATATTCAAATTTTTTATTTTTGTACTGTATTTCGTATATATTTGTTTTCATTCGACAGGTAGCGAATGAGTCATGTACTTCCAATTACTCTGCGACCTCCACCCACGTATTACTATCCTTATCTCAGCCATATATCAACTGTCTCTTTCTTTTAATTCAATTTCAACTCTCTTATATTCAATTTTTTTAAATTGCAGGGACAAACATTTAAAACGGTGGGCATCGATTTGAGACAAGAGTGCTTCGTTCACTCACGGACAACTTTATGTCGGACTTTCTAGAGCTGGAAGTGCAGAAAAACAATTATTTTGCAGCCACAGGGCAAAAAAACCACAAATATTGTATATAGAGAGGTTTTAAAATAATTTAATGAAGCCTAAATTAACTGATGTGAAGCGAAGCGAGCAGGGGTTGCTAGTATTTTATAAATGCAACCCTCCGAGAGTAACAATAAACCCACCAGCAGCGCAGAATTAATTATTAATAAACACATGATTAGAACAATACTTAGACGAATTAATCCATAATAAAATGAAATTATAAGATCACTTTATAAGCACTTTAGAGATATTAAGTAAAGACAGCTTATACTAAGCTCACCCGATTCGTGTTAGGTTGTCTTCGTTCATACTCAATAAATACCGTACACTTAGTTAAGCCACGCGATTGGGTACGAAACTTGACTTACATTAACTTTAGTAACAGCTTGAATGTAACTTAACATAACGTTGAAGGTGAAAATGGAGGAATAACTAAGAACCTACCCCACTAACCCTCTCTGTCCCTCTCACACACACAGATTCACACCAACTCACACATACAAACTTCTGTTGCATTCCAAATTAGCATTGATAATGTAATTTCAACATTATTGCGTCTTTACAAACCTGTATCCTTAATGTTGTAAATGTACATAACAGTAAAACAATTCGGATCAGATAAACTTTAGCGTTTTACATATTTAGTACACTTTTCCAAACGTATTATCTAAGTGGGAATAAAATACAACAGTAGAATATAGAATTCGATTTTCCTGTTTGTCCGTTTCCTCTTTTAGTATTTCTTGTTCAACTAGAAACAGAATACTTTTTGTATTGATGTAACTAGTTCGAATATTTTCATCGCAACCCTCAGATCGGTTTAACTTTAGATTAAATAAACTGACTTGAAGCACTCATACCAAACAAACGTTTATTACTAAATTCCCAACTTAAATTTTCTATATTCCCTACTTCAAAAACAATCAAAATTAGTATTGGTATAACAATTTTTTATATATTGTTCTCTTTTGAAAATTTATTTATATAACGGCTCCCAAATTTTCGGTTTAATAAAACATTTTAATTTTCAACACATTTAGGCATTGTATCGCACATAATTAGAAATTAATTATGTTGCTTATAAATTAATGTATATATTTAAAAGAAGCAATGAAAATACTAAATAGTTTATTTTAAATATTTGTTAAAAGTAATAATTTTAAAAATAAGATAAAACAATCAATTTAATGTAACCGTTAGCTCATAAAAATATATAATAATGGTACCGACATAATAGTGATACATTTTTGTGTATCTTTGTGTCGGGAAAATTTAGTAAATATTTGTATGGGGAAAAAGTTCGTTAGTTGTCCAAATAGCCCATTATATGTAAAATTAATGTGTCTGTGTTTAAGTAAGCAATCACTAAACCGTATATTAACTTTTATTGTGTGTAGTAATTGCTTACCCGTGTCTTTTGGAAATTTTAAAGGAAAATGAGACCTTGGAAAGTTAAAAGAAGGGTTCTCATTGGTCTGACGTCATACATTAGGGGGGGGGTTATGCCGAGTTTGTATATAGAGAGCAATTTTAATTTTTACTTTCTCTTGCCTATATGAATATATAGGAAGGAAAGTATTGTTTTCATGTCGATTTTTCGAAATCGAGTTTTCACCGGATCTATACGTTTTCAGACCCCCTGAATCCAAAAAACATGTTTTTAGCGATTGGTCTGTGTGTGTGTCTGTGTGTGTGTGTGTGTGTGTGTGTGCGTGCGTGTGTGTGTGTGTGTGTGTGTGTGTGTGTGTGTGTGTGTGTGTGTGTGTGTACAAAATATCTCAAGAAGGGAACATCGTACGAACTTGAAACTTAAAACGTAAGTTGCATACTACTACCGGACCCGACACGAACATTTTCATTAAAATCGGTCAACCGGAAGTAGTAGTTTATTCGTTTGATTTTTCACTTTTTTGCGATTTTCTCAAAAACTGGTCCTACGATTTTTTTAAAAATCGCCTGGTTTACTACATTTTTTATGCTCTACAAGATAGGGTAGGCGTCATGTTTGCTGAAATTCTGCGTGAGGCTGTTTTCACGTAAAAAAATATTTTTTTTAAGATTGCGGCTTTAATTTGCATTTAAGCGCAAAACGTTATATAATAAAATTTGTAGAGAATGTAAAATTCTACAACTTTTATTTCAAACATTGTTTTGTATAACGCTTAGTTTAGCAGTAATAAGCGATTTTCTGATTTTTTCTCACGAAAACGTGTGAAAAATTGATTTTTTTAAGATTTCGCCCTTAGAATGCATTTTACGACAAAAATGTACATAATAAATTTTATAGGAAATTAAAAGATCTACAACTTTTATTTCAAGCATTCTTCTGTACAGAGTCTAGTTGAGCGTGAAAGAGTGATTTTCCGTATTTTTAGGCCAAACTGAGGTTGATTTTCATTCTGCCTCTTTCACTCATGATTAAAATAAGGTTATGTTTTTGAGGTTAGTTTTTTGTTTATTTCTAATGTTTTATTACTAATATTAGGTTATATTGTTTAAATTATTTGCACTGGCAAGAGAAAGTTGTGTGAGTGTTTCACACCAGATTTTTATTTTTTAATAGAGTATGGCGTGATTTCGATAGAGTTAAGTGTAATTAATAGAGTACAGCAGTAATTTACATTATTATTAGAGTTATTTGTAAAGTTAATTAAAGGCGCGATATTTTAATAATTTTATATTGTGAGCTACGAAACAGAATAACCTTTTAAATCAGGTTTTTATTTAGTATAAAATTATAGATCATAGTTATTTTTTTATATTTGTAGTTAAATAATTTTTACTTTCTCTTGCCTATATGAATATATAGGAAGAAAAGTATTGTTTTCATGTCGATTTTTCGAAATCGAGTTTTGACCGGATCTATACGTTTTCAGACCCCCTGAACCCAAATAACATGTTTTTAGCGATTGGTCTGTGTGTGTGTGTGTGTGTGTGTGTGTGTGTGTGTGTGTGTGTGTGTATGTGTGTGTGTGTGTGTGTGTGTGTGTACAAAATATCTCAAGAACGGAACATTGTACGAACTTGAAACTTGAAACTGAAGTTACATACCACTACCGGACGCGACACGAACATTTTCATTAAAATCGGTCAACCGGAAGTAGTAGTTTATTCGTATAATTTTTCACTTTTTTGCGATTTTCTCAAAAACTAGTCCTACGATTTTTTTAAAAATCGCCTGGTTTACTCAATTTTTTATTCTCTACAAGATAGGGTAGGCGTCATGTTTGCTGAAATTCTCGGTGAGGGTGTTTTTACGTAAAAAAAGTGTTTTTTTTAAGATTACGGCTTTAACATGAATTATAGCGCAAACATTTATATAATAAAAGTTGTAGAGAATTTAAAAACCTACAACTTTTATTTCAAACATTTTTTTGTATAACGCTTAGTTTAGCAGTAATTAGCAATTTTCTGTTTTTTTCTCACGAAAACGTGTGAAAAATCTATTTTTTTAAGATTTCGGCCTTAGTATGCATTTTACGACAAAAGTGTATATAATTAATTTTATAGGAAATAAAAAGATCTACAACTTTTATATAGAGAACTTTTCTCTACAGAGCCTAGTTTAGTGTGAAAGAGTGATTTTCCGTATTTTTAACCCAAACTGAGGTTGATTTTCATTCTGCCTTTTTCATTCATGAGTAAAATAAGGTTATGTTTATTGAGGTTAGTAATTGTTTATTTCTAATGTTACATTATATTGTTAATTATTTGCATTGGCAAGAGAAAGTTGTGTGAGTGTTTCACACCAGATTTTTTAAGTATATTAAAGTATTAAAAAATCATTAAAAATTTAATATATTAGTTTTATTTCATTGTTCTACATTGCATGAACGCTTCCATACGTCTTAATTATTCGGTCGGATATTACATCTTTGGAGTAATATTTGTTTTCTTTGATTTTAATATTTTTTTATTCATTTGTACGTTACCATACAAATTTATAATGGTACAGCATTCCAGCCAAACAAACATTACGTCTTATAATACAACACCCTTTTACGTTTGTAAAAAAACCATAAGAATTCCCTTATTGTACTAAACTAAAATTCTAAGCTTGACCTTCTTGTGGTATTCCGTTTTTGAGATAATTTGTTCATACACAACCTACAATATAGAACGATCGGTAAAAACATATTCTAAAACATAGTTCTAAAATATTTTTAGACAAATATTCTTTTTAAATTTCAGATGACACTACTGTTTAAAACTTTCTTATGCTCTACTTTAAAAATTCATTATATACGAATCGTTACTTATAATATTTATTTCAAAAAAAACCAAAAAGAAAAGATTTTATGTTCAAAACTGAAGAAAATAATATACACAAAAAACCATCTTGTAAACCAAGAATAACCAAATTCAGCTTTAGGATAGCGTGGTTTTAACAGAGAACTACAGACAGAATATGCAACTAAAACTATTATAAATGATACGTAAAAATTTACTTATACATTACTAAACTATTGTACAAAACAGCAACGCTACCTGCAGATGAATTTAAAACTAAAACGACAACATTGCAATGCTATGGAGCAAATCCGATTTTGCGACGCGACCGGTTCAAGAAGCGGTAACATCGTCTCAAAATCGACGATTGCCAGCTCTAGGGTTAATGAAAACAGAAGAATAAAATATTATGGAAACCTGTATAGAATGGATGACAACCGGTTGAGAAAATAACTTTTTAAGACACTAAACAATAGAACTAAGGTGTCGGATAAATGATTAAAAGAAGCCAGAAAAGAATTTTGAGAAAACCAGAATAAACCGATAAAATTAAACGAACGGAACCAAATTCAGATAACTTATTGTAGACCTTAAGGGCTTCCAGGAAGACCAGAACCAGAATACTGGGTGGGCAAGGAAGGAGAAAAGAGGACGAATGCTGAGAATGTGGGCTGCAAAAGAGCTCGAGAAACGTCTGAAGTCACCTCACGTGGCCAAAATTGGGCCAATGCGAAAAAAATTATAAATGTCTCTTCTACATTACATACTCATTATTTTGGGCCTTCAGGTCAGTCAGCTAGTAGAAAATCGTTTTCATTTTCTAAAAAAAAACACCAGTCTCATGCAAATAATATTACTGCTAAGTAGGCCTATGTTTGTTCAAATTTTCACGAAAAAGAAAAAATCTGTGTTTGTTGTAAAATAAAGACAGTTACTGGCAAAAAAATAAAGCTCAAAAATAGTTATAATTCATAATGTACGCATAAATGTACAATTTATGAGACAGATAGAAGATAAAGAAGAAAGATGAAGTATAAGTAAGAAATGATGACACAGTCATCATGTCCCTTTACCCATGATCCTTTGCAAAGATTTAACCACCCGTTGGAGCATACTGTGAGAAAGTAATCTCAGGACAGTTTTCACGTTATCAAGAAACGCTTTTCTTCTCGCTTTCCTCCCTAACTCACTGTTAGTTTTTCCTTTTCCACCTTACATAGGTCTGTATGTGGTGATATGGGCAGGGCCTAAAGTATCTCAACAACATTTGTCTGACGATGAATGGGTTGGCTTCTTTTCCGCAAAAAAAACTGCTTGACAGAAATACATTTGTAATATCTTCTTCTTTTTAAAAAAGAATAATACCGGACTACTCTTCGTTACTTTGGACAAGATTTATTACTTCGGTACGTTTGTCCTACCATTCATTAAGAAAAAAAGAAACATGATCATTTATATACCTTACAAAGGCCTAGATAAATTGACCGAACTTTTTTTAATTGATAAGTGACCTAATTTTTGTAATTTAACAGTTATAGAAAAAGTAAGTTAAGATTTTTCATCATAACACACATTTTGAAGCTTTGGCTCCAGTATAAATAACACACATACGCGCGCGCTCACACACGTACCCATTCACACAGCGAACATCCTTCTAAAACTTTTTTTTTTGCTTTAGGCGGTCATAAATAGGGGAGTTAAATATATTAAGAGCGCTATTAATTGAAAAGTTGTTAAAGAATCTACACAATACACTAATATTATAAAGACAAAGCGTGTTTTTTTTTTGTTTAGGCTAATTTCCAAAACTACTGAACGGATTTTCATGAAATTTTGACACCATATTCGTATTTACATTTACAGTAACATTTTGTTTTTAAATTTTCAAAAATGATAACCTAAGGGCCCTTATGAAGATTTTCCCGAATGTGTGTGTGTGTGTGTGTGTGTGTGTACATGTGATGTAGAGAGACGTACGCGGGGAAATTCATCAAAACGTTGTGTGTGTGTGTGTGTGTGTGTGTGTGCACGCGCGCGCTTTGGAGTATAGTCTATCTAGCAGCTACACAATTTCTTTTACATTTATATTTTTTAAAAATTGATTACACACGTTTCACGTTCGAAGCCGCGCGGGCATGCTGGTATTTTTATAAATTTTTTTTTCTAATTTGTGTACGTTGCAATCTGTTCAGTTGAGAACAATAACCAACCCCATGACCCAATGAGATGAGAATGATGTGTATAACGTGTAAATGAGATGTAGTCTTGTACAGACCCAGGCCGACCATTCCTGAGAGAGTATGGTTAATTAAACCCCAACCATCAAAGTACACCGGTAACCACTGTCTAGTATTCACATCCGCATAAAAGTAACTACCTTTACTAGGATTTGAACCAGGAACCTTCGTCTCCGAGAATCAACTGTTAAACAGCTGATTTTGGCGACGACTTTACCTCTAGACCAACCCGGTGGGTATTTTTATAAAATTAAATAATTTTTATGATACTCTGAAATACTTAATGAATTATTTCAGCGTTTTTTTTACATAGTGGTTAGTATTAAATAAGTAGTAGAATGGTAATTTACTCTTCGTGGACGGAATTAGTTTTTTTGGGGTAAAAAATTGTTTTTCGAAAAATATTGTGACACTTATCTCTATGGTCCGTTTCGGGATCCAGGTAACTTAAATACTTAACACACTAAAGTTTAAAATTAAAGTATTTATTGCAACTAAATATTAAAATTAAATTAAGTTACTAAAATCTTTAAGAAAATTACAATTAAATTACCTGTAATTAATAAAAAAACTAATTATAATTAACTAATAACGATAAACTTAACCAATTTACTAAATACTATTTACAAAATGATACCATAAACATCAAACGATAATTCACAAAAAGTCACGTTGACTTTCTCTAACGCACTGTTACGCAGTTCGCTCAATGAGTCATAGAGAAATCGAGACTGACTCACTAAACAAATTGCATCGCTTATATAGATGTTTGACTTATGGAAATTTCGAGGACAGAGATTTTCGATTTAATAATAAAAATACAAAATCCTTCTGACGGCTTCTGGATAAATCTTAACAAACCATATAAAAAAATTAGGATTGAATAAAAGGTGTTACAAAATGGTTAATTAGCTAAATAGGTACCCGGCTCTCTCAAAATATCTGTACAACAATAGGCAGGCCTACCTGTACTACCTGCATAACCATTTATAACCATTTCTTGGAAACCCTATTTATCAGTCTTATTATTCACGTTAACATTGTTAAAATCTCTGTCCTACTCGAAAATTCTCGAACAAACATTCCTTTAGGTTTTGTCACTATATGTTTTCCTGGGTAGAAAACTGTTTTTATAGACGCAACTTTCATCACATATTTTTCTCTTCTCTTTTACTCCATAATAGTGGATACATATAATATCCGTCTTTAGTCCTGAATAATTTGACTTATAAAGTAATATCAGTAAATAGAACTGACTAGACAAAAAATATTTTGCACAATTGTTTGCAGAATAAAATTAAGAAAACAAATCTACAAGTAAAAAATATTGTGATTAGATTGGAGTATTATATTTAATGATATGGATCACCGACTTCGTGGCAACCAGGAAACACCGGTGGGAGGTGCTGTCAACACAGTTTCTGTAGGTAAAAATTTCTTGTAATATTTCATTAATTTGTCATAATTTTGATGATAATTACTATTAAGACAAATTTTTGTCAATTTTTTAAAAACTTAATTTGTAAATCCGCTGATATTTCTAAACGACAAAACGATTCAAACCCGAGAACGTACATATTTGTAAAATATCCTGTGGAAAAGATTTTTGGCAGATAATCTTTAAATTATTTCCGAAGGGTTTAAAAGTAATACATTTGTGTTTTTTTTATTACAGAATTATTTTATAGGCAATCTAAGGAATATTAAGGAATTATTTATGATCACTGTACGGAAAAAGGGCGTTATTACACTTTATTACAAAGAGGTATATATCCTGAACGTAAAATATGTAGCAATTCTATTTGATTCCTCTAAAACAACGCACTATTGTCTAATATTTAAATAGTTGCACTAAAAAAACCTATTTTACAGTGTTACCCATGTTTAAAAAAAATTATGAAAATACGTTCACTACTCGGAATTTAAAAAATGCCCCTTTGCAGTATCTTGACGCTATGCATAATACAGCTACTTAGAACACGGCGAAGAAAACATTGTGGCCATCTTTGTGATAAAGGTTGTTGTTAGTACGCTACAACGCGGAAGTCCCGGGTTCGATTCCTGGTTAAGGTCTAGAAATTATTACACGTTAAAGTCCATGAAAACAAAACTAAATCCTCTGGAAAATCGGAAAATACACATTCAGATAAAACGGAAAAGGCTAGACTTAAAATTGAAACAATATTCATTTGGCTATTCGGGCCGAAATAACAAATTTAAACTTTTTAAAACTTTAATTAATTAAAACCGTTTTTAAACTATGCTTGACCTACAATCTCCAATTATGGAACACACACAGTTACTCAAGTGTATACATTTTTCTTTTACCGTCTTCAATCAAAGGTTCCTCCAAGCTTTAACAGCTTCATCCCACAATTTCTTAACTTGTAACAATTAATGAAATTTTATTTCAGTTTAGCTTACGAAAAACGAATATACGAAAATTATTAATCCAACATAGTAATTTAATCTAAATATGTATTTTCTTAATTGAATTCTTACTAAAGAAAATTGCTTTTGTAATAAATAGCAAATATTGTAGCTTTGTTTATAAAAACATTTGTTTAATTGAAGGCATTTGAACAGAAAGTTTCCGTTTTATGGCAATCCACTTTTCACAGATCTAATTATTGTTTTTTTTACAGAACAGGTTATAGAAAATTTTGTTAGTAAAACAAAACCGACGGTAAAATTAAGTGAAAAATTAAAAAAATGGCGTACAAAATAAATTTAACGATAAATTAAAACAACAAAAAACTCTTGATGCTAAAAAATGTTGCAAAACAACTAACAAAACAAAAAATAAATTAAGTAGCTGAAAGTCAATCAATATTCGACAGAAAAACCCATTGGACCGATAGGCTACACACGATTTAAAAACAAACGACATTTTTCTCATTTATTATCAGGAAGGCAGTCACACTGCTGATATATTATTGGAAAATATTTCCTTTTTTTTAATAAAAATCCCAAAAGAGTAATATTTTTGAGTAGGTTATAAATCCATCAACGTTCAATAAACTACTAACAAAAAAAACATTCAGTTGTATTTTCTGTACAGTGATAAAACGTTTTCACCTAACAATATTGTACATATGAAGCTGACCTGGTTTTGTTAATGAAAACATAAAATATAAATTCTCTGTAAATTTTAATTTAGTTTTACTCTATAATACATAATACTTATCATACAAAATTTTATGCCTAACACTATTTTTTTTAGTTGCCCATAACGGGCAGGTGGAGTGCTAAATTATTTGCCGATGATTAGGAGTTGAAGTAGAAAAGATAAAAAAAAACACTTAATAAAAAGATAAAAAGACACTTTGTGTTTCGGGATGTTGATTCACGGTTCATCAAGTTTGATTTTGTACAGATATATTTTTTGTTTCTTCACAGCTTGGTCTTTTTCAAACACACTACTGAGTGTCGTTTGTGTTTTAATTCTAAGAACATTACTCAGATTTTTTCATATTTGCTTAAAGTTGTTGTATTTATTAACTGATTGCAAAAGAAATACTATACTGTTAAAAAAAAATTATTTGCACTCGATCTGATAGTCTCAGGACTACAAAATATAGTTCTGTTTCTAATTACAAGGTAAGTCAATCATATGACTGAATAAGATTAGAAGAGGTAGAGGTGTAAAAGACACGATCACAGTTATCTCCTCTGAGAGTAATGAATTTTATTATGCAGCTCAACCCTGCGGTGAATGAAGTGAAGGTATTTTTTGCAGGGTAGCAAGTAGATACTTTTAAGAGGGTCTGGCATGCTGATAAGCATACTTTTCTAGTTAGTCTAAAAAGTAACGGTAAACCACCTCTTTCCTCGTTTTACGTAGTAAAGTCTCTAGAGGTTCAAACCAGCCTTTCGGCTGATGACCTAAACAACAAATTTAATTACTGTAATATGGTTTTTCTGTCGCATTTCAGGTAATATCATACAATGAAACTCTTAGGTTTTACGTGAACTACGAGCACAGGTATTTAAATTTCAGTGTTTGGAGTGAAGGAGGAGCGAAAGTGTCATTTGCAGGGTGTCCTTAATATCAAGTTCTACGAAAGGGACTTAAAAAATTTTTATATGGTTGTAAAGAAGACATTTTTGAGATTTCACGCAAATCCAAAATTGAAAATTGGTAAAAGCCGTAACGAGATTTTGCTAAGAAAATAAACAAACCTGAATTAAAATTTCAATTGTACTACTAAGATGATTGTGTTGTTGTGGAATTCAGTTTGTTTTGAATTGTCATTATGGTGACAATTTTAGATGATTGTCATTATAGTGATTGTTTATTTAGGTGCAGATCTCCTTTCATAAATAGCCCTGATACAAAACAATAAGAAAAAAGACAATAATTTTTTAATGTAACATACTTTTACCGATTGGTCTGTGTACGTGTGTGTGTGCGCGCGCGCACGCGTGTGTGAACAAAATATCTAAAGACCGGAATAGCATACAAAGTCGAAAATTGAAACTTAAAGACTTAAAATGAAACTTAAACTCAACATGAACATTTCATCAAAATCAGTCACTGGAAATATTAGTTTATTCGTGCGATTTTTCACTTTTTCGATTTTCTTAAAAATGATTCCTACGATTTATTATAAATCACCTCATTTTTATATTCTAAAAGGTAGGGTAAGTGGCATGTCTGCTGAAATTTTTGAGGGGGCTGTACTCTGGTAGTAATTTTATTTTTAAAGATTGCGGCCTTAATCCTTTATAGGTCTTTGGTAAGTATACTTACCACTGAAAATAAGTTCGATTTTTTTAAAGAATAAGAGATGCAGTTGAACCTTTTCGGTATTTTATAGTGTTATAGATGTTCTCTAGTAAGTAGGCAATCCAAATTTTGAAATTAGCGCGTAGCGACCATTTGCTTCGTGAATTGCCCGAATGTGGTCAAGGATTCACACCTGCATACGCTACCGCATTGTTTTGTTGTTACTTTTGTACAGTCCTTAAAAAATTCTAGTGTTTCTCGGGAAAGCAAGAATTCATACAAATATAAAGTTGAGATAAGTTAATAAACACATTTTTACTTTCTCTTGCCTATATGAATATATAGGAAGGAAAGTATTGTTTTCATGTCGATTTTTCGAAATCGAGTTTTCACCGGATCTATACGTTTTCAGACCCCCTGAACCCAAAAAACATGTTTTTAGCGATTGGTCTGTGTGTGTGTCTGTGTGTGTGTGTGTGTGTGTGTGTGTGCGCGTGTGTGTGTGTGTGAACAGAATATCTCAAGAACGGAACATCGTACGAACTTGAAACTTGAAACTTAAGTTACATACCACTACCGGACGCGACACGAACATTTTCATCAAAATCGGTCAACCGGAAGTGGTAGTTTATTCGTATAATTTTTCACTTTTTTGCGATTTTCTCAAAAACTGGTCCTACGATTTTTTTTTAAATCGCCTCATTTACTAAACTTTTTATTCTCTACAAGATAAGGTAGGCGCCATATTTGCTGAAATTCTCGGTGAGGCTGTTTTCACGTAAAAACATTTTATTTTTAAAATTACGGCTTTAATATGCATTTTACCGCAAAACGTTATATCATAAAAGTTATAGAGAATTTAAAATCCTACAACTTTTATTTCAAACATTTTTTTGTATAACGCTTAGTTTAGCGGTAATTAGCGTTTTTCTGTTTTTTTCTCACGAAAACGTGTGAAAAATCTATTTTTCTAAGATTTAGGCCTTAGTATGCATTTTACGAGAAAAGTGTATATAATTAAATTTATAGGAAATTAAAAGATCTACAACTTTTATTTAGAGCATTTTTCTCTACAGAGCGTAGTTTAGCGTAAAAGAGTGATTATCCGTATTTTTAAGCCAAACTGAGTTCGATTTTCATTTTGCGTCTTTGTCATGATTAAAATAAGGTTATGTTTGTTGAGGTTAGTTTGTTTTGTTTATTTCTAATATTTTATTAATAATGTTAGGTTTATTATTAATTATTTGCATAGGCAAGAGAAAGTTGTGTGAGTGTTTCACACCAGATTTTTTGTTATACAGGGTGATTCATGAAGTTCTCCCCCCACTTCTACAGCACATTGTACTAGTAAAAATAATGAAAAAATGTTATATAAACATAGGTCCGAAAACGCTTCGTTAGCGAGTTACAGCTAGCGAAAGATTTCGCCTGAATTCCTGGGCAAAGAGTAAAATAAAGCCATACTGAACTTTTGGAAAGGTTAATTAAGTAAGAAATGTCGTGGATTCTTATGTAATTTTACCTGATAAAGCTAATAAAATAGGTTTCAGAACTGTACCTGTAGTAGTTTTTGAGGGATTCACGGTTAAATGCAAAAAATTGGGGCACGAAACAATGTTTTTTTAAGTTTCATGTACAATAACTTTGTTAAATTGGTAATAAATACATAAAATCAACAAACATTAATTGTAGAGAATTTAATTCTGAGAAAATTGATATAATCAAAGTCTAAAATAAAACAGAAATAAGTATCAAAAAATCGATTTTATAAGTATAATACATTACTATCTGTAAAGAAATACCGTACGGTATTTAGTTAAAATAAAACAAAAACAAAATGTTTGTTCCTTAATGATGAGATAAATTGAGAAAACAAGATGAACTGTTAAATAAATTTGTTTGTAAATAAAAATATCATGTTTTATTACGTTGTATTTTTTTTTTAAATAAAATTTTACATTAAATGTTCGAAAATAAATGAAGCAAACATTTTCCAATTATTGTTTACTAATAATCGAAATGCAGTTTTTTGTTTTATTAATTTCTAAGTTGGTAACGCACGAATAACAGCTGATCAACAATGGTATTCTGTACTGTTACGTTAGAACTGTGTATTAGTGGTGTTTTGCAAGCTACAGCAGGAGATCGGGTTCTGTGAATCGTGTTATTAAATGCAATTTTTTTGTGAGTTATAATTTGATTGTTTATTCAGCGAAAAAATGCCTTACTTATTTACATCAGAGGAATACGCTGATATGGTTTTTATTTTGGGTTACTGTAATGGTAATGCTAGAGCTGCTGTAGTAGAATATGAACTACGTTACCCTAATAGGAGGATTCCAGATACCAAAACAATTTCAGGAACTTTTCGTACTCTTCGGGAAACAGGATCACTACCAAGTACTAGAACCAATTATGAACGAGCTGTCCAACTTGATGATGATATTGTTATTAATGCTGTTCATCGCAGTCCAGGTGTAAGTACACGACGTATTTCTAGGCGGATAGGAGTTTCGCAGTCAACGGTGTGGAGGTCACTAAATCGAAACAAATTTTATCCGTTTCATAAACAAAAGGTTCAACATCTACAGCCAGGGGATGGTCCGCTTCGCTTGGAGTTTTGCAACTTTTTGAATATTAATAATCAACTCTACAAGCGTATTTTGTTTACGGATGAGGCACAATTCACTCGGGATGGTGTCAATAACTTGCACAATGAACACTCATGGGCAGAAGAAAATCCGCATGAGGTAGTGGAACAGAACTTTCAACACCGATTTAGCGTCAATGTCTGGTGTGGCCTTTTGCACAATCGGCTGATTGGACCTTTCATATTACCTGGACGCCTAAATGCTGAGTTGTATTTGCATTTCCTTCAAGAAGAGTTGCCGCAGCTGTTAGAGAATGTTCCTTTACGTCTCAGACAAAATTTATACTTCCAGCATGACGGAGCACCTCCCCACTTTTCACGTGCCGTTTCTGCTTATTTAAATCATCAATTTCCTGGACACTGGATTGGTCGTGGAGGGCCTCACCCTTGGCCACCAAGATCCCCAGATCTATCTCCATTGGATTATTGCATCTGGGGATGGATGAAAGACATTGTATACAAGACAAAAGTGAATTCTCGTGATGAATTAATTGCCCGTATTATGGATTCGGCTGTGCAGATACAGGGAAGCCCTGAAAAATTAAGAAACGCAACAAAAGCAATACACAAACGTGCTGCAAAATGTATTGATAATGATGGCCTCATTTTCGAACATCTATTATAAAAAGGTGCGTACGGTTGGCCCAACCTGATTAATTTTGCTTAAAACTAGTAATGTATTATACTGAATAAAATCGATTTTTTGATACTTATTTCTGTTTTATTTTAGACTTTGATTATATCAATTTTCTCAGAATTAAATTCTCTACAATTAATGTTTGTTGATTTTATGTATTTATTACCAATTTAACAAAGTTATTGTACATGAAACTTAAAAAAACATTGTTTCGTGCCCCAATTTTTTGCATTTAACCGTGAATCCCTCAAAAACTACTACAGGTACAGTTCTGAAACCTATTTTATTAGCTTTATCAGGTAAAATTACATAAGAATCCACGACATTTCTTACTTAATTAACCTTTCCAAAAGTTCAGTATGGCTTTATTTTACTCTTTGCCCAGGAATTCAGGCGAAATCTTTCGCTAGCTGTAACTCGCTAACGAAGCGTTTTCGGACCTATGTTTATATAACATTTTTTCATTATTTTTACTAGTACAATGTGCTGTAGAAGTGGGGGGAGAACTTCATGAATCACCCTGTATAGTACTAAAAGTTGTTTTAAAAAGCATTCTTACCACTAAATATTATGTGATTACCATTCCAATAAACATTCCTTGGTAAGTACATATATTACCAGGGCTTAATTAACATCAGAACAAAAATCTGGTGTGAAACACTCACACAACTTTCTCTTGCCAATATTAACAATAATTAACAATAAACAACAGTAATTAACAATAAACCTAACATCAGTAATAAAACATTAGAAATAAACAAACAACTACCCTCAAAAATGTAACCATATTTCAATCATGAGCGAAACACGCAAAATGAAAATCGACCTCAGTTTGGCTTAGAAATACGGAAAATCACTCTTTCTCTCTAAACTAGGCTCTGTAGAGAAAAATGCTCTTAATAAAAGTTGTAGATCTTTTAATTTTTTATATATTTAATTATATACACTTTTGTCGTAAAATGCATACTAAGGCCGAAATCTTAAAAAAATCGATTTTTTACAAGTTTTCGTGAGAAAAAAAACAGAAAATCGCTAATTACCGCTAAACTAAGCGTTTTACAAAAAAAAGCTTGAAATAAAAGTTGTAGGTTTTTAAATTCTCTACAACTTTTATTATATAACATTTTGCGCTAAAATGCATATTAAATCCGCAATCTTAAAAAGAAAATGTTTTTACGTGAAAACAGCCTTACCCAGAATTTCAGCAAACATGGCGCTTACCCTATCTTGTAGAGAATAAAAAGTTTAGTAAATGAGGCGATTTTTAAAAAAATCGTAGACCAGTTTTTGAGAAAATCGCAAAAAACTGAAAAATTACACGAATATACTACTACCTTCGGTTGACCGATTTTGATGAAAATGTTCGTGTCGGGTTCGGTAGTGGTATGTAACTTAAGTTTCAAGTTTCAAGTTCGTACGATGTTCCGTTCTTGAGATATTCTGTTCACACACACACACACACACACAGACACACACACAGACCAATCGCTAAAAACATGTTTTTTTGGGTTCAGGGGGTCTGAAAACGTATAGATCCGGTGAAAACTCGATTTCGAAAAATCGACATGAAAACAATACTTTCCTTCCTATATATTCATATAGGCAAGAGAAAGTAAAAAATTGTCTTACTGTTCTGGCACTAGAAAGTAGTATTACGGGCAATAGCCTACTCCTCCGTAGTATTGCCCGATAAAGGGTTAATGTACATTCTAGGGCAAGTAGTAGTATAAGTAGTAGTAGTATAAGTACATAAGTACATTCTAGGGTAGTAGTAGTAGTATATGTACATTCTAGGGTAGTATATAAGCACAGCTGTAGAAAATTAAAACTCTTAGAACTTTTATTCCAAGAATTTTTACTACAAACATAGTTTAGCGTCAAATTAGTGATATCCGTATTTTTAAGTTATACAGAGGTTGATTTTCATTTAACATCATTCACTCATAATTAAAATTAGGTTATGTAGGTATTTCATTTTATAATGTTTACTCGCTGCCCATAACAAACAGGTGGAGTGTCAAATTATTTACACTCAATTTGTTCATTGTATGGATAAAATAAATAGTTATTTCTTATCACATGGTCAGTCAATTAAATGACTTAATCATTTAAGAACAGAAGAGGTAGAGGTGTAAAAGACACTAGTAAGAGTTACCTCCTCTGAAAGTAATGAATTTCACTATACAGCCAGACCTTGTGTTGGATGAAGTGAAGGTGTCATCAGCAGGGTGGAAAATATATGCTTTTCAGAGGGCCCGGCATGCTGATAAGCGTACTTTTCCATTTAGTAAGGAAGGCAATTGTAAACCACCCCACTCCTCGTTTTACATAGTAAAACCTCTACTGGTTCACACCAGCCTTTTGGCTGATGACGTAAACAACAATGTTTACTCTTCATTTAACATTGGTTATAAAATACTTCTTTTTTTCATTAGTAATTAATAGAAAGTCTTGTGAATGTTTCACTCCAGATTTTGATTGTTACATCAATACAAGTTTCATATGAAGATATCCAAAATTAGTCTATTTTATTATATAGTGCTATTTTTAAAACTATATTTTTTTAAGAAACGCTTAAAAACTCAGAAAACAATGTAAACATTAATAATATAGAATAAGTAAATATAGAGAAAACTTTGTCACGTATTGAAGAAAGTACAGATTGTATTCCCGCCAAGCGGGTGCCGCGTTCAAGATAAAATATTGTAACGAAACCCATAGTTAGTGTAGGCTGAAACGAAGAAGGAAACAAATGAACAATGGGGATGATTGTATCGATAACGCACGACGTTCTCATTATTTTCATCCTTGGAATTTCCTTTCATTTTTCCTTATCCTTAGTTTCACGTTCCTTATTTTAGTTATCAGGAACAGGGGAACATACACGAGATATATGGTATACGGATTTAGTGACACAACAAATATAACCAACATTTCATAAGTTTACCAGATTATTTTCACTAAGATTACTTTAAAATGAAAAAGTACACAGAATTACAAGAAAAAAAATGTTTCCGTTTAACTTTATTAAGGAAACAATCTCAAATAAATAGATGGTATGTGAAACCTAACATACTTTATGGCAAAACTTCAATTTAGTAACTATTTTTTCCACAAAAACTACTAAAATTTGATCACATAAACTAACGTTTTTGGATACAACATCTAAATAGAATTTTGTAAAATGCAAGTTCCGTTTGAAGATGAGCGAAACAACTGTCGATTTATTTACTATAAATACCCGAGTTTGGAGCCTTTTTTCTTCAAAGCGGCTTGTTCAATTTTAACGTACTATACACCAAAAGTTAGCTGATTTCAATCTGCGTTGTTACATGTCAGTTTCATACTTTTAGCGTTTTTTAATATTGTGATATTTGGATGAGAAGGAAAAATGAGCCGTTGTGTTTTTGTTGCTGCAACATATTGGATACATTTAGAGGCTTATAACTCAAACACCGCTCGACCGATTCATTTAAGATTCGTCGGAATAAAAAAATTGTATGTTGTTATTGTACGTACAAAATTTCAGATATGTAGCAAATTTAAATTTTGCGTTATTAGCAAAATTCTGAACCCCTGTTATTTTACGTATGAAATTTCAAATTTATAGCAAATTTAAATTTTGAGTTATAAGAAAAATTCTGAACCCCTGTTAACTCCGAAACCACTCATTAATTCGGTAATTTCGAAAAACCATTTTATTCAGTATAAAAAAAATGAATACAAATTCATTAATATAATGGAACAGCGATTGACCAGTTATTCGGTAATTTTTTTAAAATATTTTAATAATGGTAGATGCTGTCGGGTGGAAGAAACTTAACTGTGTTGCTACTTGGTAGGCCTACTAAATATTTTTCTTGGCATACCTGGAACCTATCCTTCCAGCTAACGCACAAAAAACATGACAGTGCAATGTTAATACCCATTCATCATTTACTTACTATAGTTAACTACTACTAGTTGTATGTTAACGTCGGAAGGCGACTTTAGCAGGAAGAGAAAAGAACAAAGAACACAACCGATTAAAAGACGTGGCAACATGGTTAAGCTTCTTCCACCCTTCCGCAGAATCTACCATTATTAATCTACCCATTAATGTTGTTAATTTTTTTTTTGTGTGTAATCCCTAATTCGTGTATGTTGCAATCTGTTCAATTCAGAACAATAAGCAACCCCATGACCCAATGAGATGAGGATGATGTGTATGACGTGTAAATGAGGTGTAGTCTTGTACAGACTCAGGTCGACCATTCCTGAGAGAGTATAGTTAATTGAACCCCAACCATCAAAGTACACCAGTAACCACTGTCTAGCATTCAAATCCGTATAAAAGTAACTACCTTTACTAGGATTTGAACCAGGAACCTTCGTCTCCAAAAATCAGCTGTTAAACAGCTGATTTTGGCGACGACTTTACCTCTAGACCAACCCGGTGGGTTAATGTTGTTAATAAATCAAAATTTAAAAAACCTACGATTTTGAAATTTCGTACACACTGTAAGAATATAATTTTCTATGTTGTGTTAAAATTTTTAACTTTTCGGTTTAATATTTGTCGAGTTACGCGCCTTTAAACGTATGAAATTTGTTGCGGTATAAAAAAACTGGGTCTTTTTGTCTTCCAACCTCAATATGGCAATTTTTATAAAACATTAAAATATAGAACTATTATAAGTCAACGCAGAATAAAATGAGCTAAATTTTGATGTAAAATATGTTGAAATCCGACTCATAGTTTTGGAGATGCAAGGGTTCAAACTCGAGTGTCTATGATTATGAAACCGATAATAGTACAACACTAGTCCTAGTAGTATTAACTTAAGTTCAAAGTTTCAACTTGGTAAAATATTCCATTTTAGAGAGCCTCACATACACAAACACAGACCAATAGCTAAAAACATTTTTTTTTGTTTAGGGGCCTGTAAACGTGTATTTCCGGTGGAAAATCGATTTTTAAAAATCTATATGAAACAATACTTTTTACTTTCTCTTGCCTATATGAATATATAGGAAGGAAAGTATTGTTTTCATGTCGATTTTTCGAAATCGAGTTTTCACCGGATCTATACGTTTTCAGACCCCCTGAACCCAAAAAACATGTTTTTAGCGATTGGTCTGTGTGTGTGTGTGTGAACAAAATATCTCAAGAACGGAACATCGTACGGACTTGAAACTTAAGTTACATACCACTACCGGACCCGACACGAACATTTTCATCAAAATCGGTCGCCCGGAAGTAGTAGTTTATTCGTATAATTTTTCACTTTTTTGCGATTTTCTCAAAAACTGGTCCTACGATTTTTTTAAAAATTGCCTCATTTACTAAAGTTTTTATTCTCTACAAGATAGGATAGGCGCCATGTTTGCTGAAATTCTCTGTGAGGCTGTTTTTACGTAAAAACATTTTCTTTTTAAGATTGCGGCTTTAATATGCATTTAGCGCAAAATGTTATATAATAAAAGTTGTAGAGAATGTAAAATTCTACAACTTTTATTTCTAACATTTTTTTGTATAACGCTTAGTTTAGAGGTAATTAGCGATTTTCTGTTTTTTTCTCACGAAGACGTGTGAAAAATCGATTTTTTTAAGATTTTGGCCTTAGAATGCATTTTACGACAAAAGTGTATATAATTAAATTTATAGAAAATTAAAAGATCTACAGATTTTATTTAGAGCATTTTTCTCTACAAAGCCTAGTTTAGAGAGAAAGAGTGATTTTCCGTATTTCTAAGCGAAACTGAGTACGATTTTCATTTTGCGTCTTTCACTCATGATTAAAATTAGGTTATATTTTTGAGGTTAGTTTTTTGTTTATTTCTTATGTTTTATTGCTAATATTAGGTTTATTGTTAATTATTTGCACTGGCAAGAGAAAGTTGTGTGAGTGTTTCACACCAGATTTTTCCCCATATATTCAAAAAGGGGAAAGAAAAAGTAAAAAAAAAAAAATTAAAAATATCAAAATACTGGAAATATCGGATTAGTTTATTTTAAATTAGCAAGAGAATTATGTTATAATACGTGATTTGTAAATCTCTAATAATAATAATAACAATATTGTAATTATTATTTCAGAAGTAAAATGAGCTTCGAGATGAGATTAATTAGTGAAACTGTGAAAACATTGAGTAAGCAAATATTCCATTTAAATAGGGAGAAATCTGTATCAAACAAAATTAAAGTTAACGTTTGCAAGTTAGCGAATGAATGCATGTACTGGATTAAACAGTACAGACTACAGGAAGAGAATATGTAAAAGCTCATTAACGGCTCATCCCGCTAATATGTTAAACGTTTAATCTGACTATAATATAAATTTATATTACCTCTTGCATCATTTCATCTTATAACTTCAGCAATAATAATTGTAACTACCTTGTAAATTATTAACTAAACCTATCGCTGAAAATGTATCAACTTTTTACACCTACATGACCGTTTGCCTAGAAAATAATTATTTGCAATTTTAACAGATGTATGAACGTTCATAAACCTTATTAATGGATTTTTATGCATTATATAGCAGTACAATTGAAATAATTTAATATCTATACATAAAGTAATTTATGCGACAATTTATTAATTTCATTTCAATTTTTACTTTCTCTTGCCTATATGAATACTATATAGGAAGGAAAGTATTGTTTTCATGTCGATTTTAAGAAATCGAGTTTTCACCGGATCTATACGTTTTCAGACCCCCTGAATCCAAAAAACATGTTTTTTAGCGATTGGTCTGTGTGTGTGTGTCTGTGTGTGTGTGTGTGTGTGTGTGTGTGTGTGTGTGTGTGTGTGTGTGTGAGTGTGTGTGAACAGAATATCTCAAGAACGGAACATCGTACGAACTTGAAACTTGAAACTTAAGACTTAAGTTACATACCACTACCGGACGCGACACGAACATTTTCATTAAAATCGGTCGACTGGAAGTAGTAGTTTATTCGTATAATTTTTCAGTTTTTTGCGATTTTCTCAAAAACTGGTCCTACGATTTTTTTTAAAATCGCCTATTTTACTCAATTTTTTATTCTCTACAAGATAGGGTAGGCGCCATGTTTGCTGAAATTCTCGGTGAGGCTGTTTTCACGTAAAAACATTTTCTTTTTAAGATTGCGGCTTTAATATGCATTTTAGCGCAAAATGTTATATAATAAAAGTTGTAGAAAATTTGAAAACCTACAACTTTTATTTCAAGCTTTTTTTTGTAAAACGCTTAGTTTAGCGGTAATTAGCGATTTTCTGTTTTTTCTCTCACGAAAACGTGTGAAAATCGATTTTTTTAAGATTTCGGCCTTAGTATGCATTTTACGACAAAAGTGTATATAATTAAATATATAAAAAATTAAAAGATCTACAACTTTTATTAAGAGCATTTTTCTCTACAGAGCCTAGTTTAGCGTGAAATATTGATTTTCCGTATTTTTAAGCCAGACTGAGGTTGATTTTCATTTTGAGTGTTTCACTCATGATTAAAATAAGGTTATGTTTATTGAGGTTAGATTTTTGTTTATTTCTAATATTTTATTACTAATGTTAAATTATATTGTAAATTATTTGCATTGGCAAGAGAAAGTTGTGTGAGTGTTTCACACCAGATTTTTATTTTAAATGGACATTTTGCGCAAAACAGGCAGGTTGCGTGTTAAATTATTTACACTCGATCTGCTAAATCCAGAGCTACAAAAAATATTTCTGTCTCTTATCACATGGTCAGCCAATTATATTACTGAAATATATAACAACAGAAGAAGTACAGGTGTAAAATACAAAAGCTCACCACGTAAGAACTCTGTTGTTATTGAAGAGCTCTAATTCAAAAATGACCGAACGGAATTTAGTTACCGCTACAGCAAATTAAAGCCTGTTCTTTCCTGCGTTCGTTCGTACAACTTAAATTTTTACTTTCTCTTGCCTATATGAATATATAGGGTGGAGTGTCAAATTGTTTACACTCAATCTATTCGTTGCAGGGCTAAAATAAATAGTTATGTTTCTTATCACATGGTCAGCCAATTAAATGACTGAATCATTTAAAAACAGAAAAGGTATAGGTGTAAAAGACACTAATCAGAGTTATCTCGTCTAAAAGTAATGTATTTCATTATACAGCCAGACCCTGTGGTAAATGAAGTGAAAGTGTCATTTGCAGAGTGGAAAATAACGGGTGATTCAAAAAGAGCGCCGGTTTTTAAACGGCTGGTAAATTTTTGTTTATCGGTTGGCAACATTGTTAGACCTCATTTCTATTTCGGAGAACATTCCGATTGACGATCCAGTTGTAGTTTCTCTTGTTCGCAGTGTAGTACTCTCGCAGTCTGTGTCTAACCATGGAGAAGTTTACTATTGCACAACGAGTGTTAATCGTCAAAACATTTTACCAGAGTGGAGAGAGTTATGCGGCTACTGTCAGGCGACTTCGCGGTACTCTAGGACGTAATGAAGCACCGAATGAATCAACAGTTCGCAGGCTCATGAAAAAGTTTTTTGAGACGGGTTCAACAGTCGACCTTAAAAGTTCTGGACGTCGTCGTTCTGGCCGAACTGAGCAGAACGTTGCGTTGGTTCGTGACAGTGTGGCTGTTAGCCCAGCAAAATCAATACGTCGCCGTTCTCAACAATTGGGTTTACGATGTTCTTCTGTACGGAGAATTCTTCGGTACGATCTCCAATATCACCCGTATAAAATTCAGTTGACGCAACATTTGAAAGTGGCAGACCACCAGAAGAGACGACAGTTTGTTGACTGGGTATTGAGAAAACGGCAGGATGATGACACCTTCGCAAACAAAATTGACGCCTTGTGACTTTCATCTTTGGGGTCATCTGAAGTCATTGGTGTATGCCAATAAACCCCGAAACATCAATGACTTGAAGGAGGAAATTCGACGGGTTATCGGGCAAATGGAAGTCGAAACTTGTCGTGCAGTAATATCCAATTTCATGGACAGAGTTGATGCGTGCCAGCGCAGTAGAGGAGGACACATGCATGACATCATTTTTCATACATGAAATCGGAAGGTAAGATGAACTTGTTGATGTATTTATTTTCAGTTTTTCAATAAAATGAATCTCTTAATTTGATATATCAAAACCGGCGCTCTTTTTGAATCACCCTATATATGCTTTTCAGAGGGCCTGGCATGCTGATAAGTGTACTTTTCCACTCAGTGAGGAAAGCATGGTAAACCACCTCACTCCTCGTTTTACTTAGTAAAACCTCTACAGGTTCAAACCAGCCTTTTGGCTGATGACCTAAACAACACCTTTTTAACGTATCTTTATGCATTATGTAGCCATACTGCTGAAATAATTTAATATCATTCTATATATCAAATTTATTTATGTAACAATAATTATTAATTTCATTTCAATTTTTATTTGACCCTAGAGCCGGCAATCGTCGATTTTGAGACGATGTTACCGCTTCTTGAACCGGTCGCATCGCAAAATCGGATTTGCTTCATAGCATTGCAATGTTGTCGTTTTAGTTTTAAATTCATCTACTGACAGCGTTGCTGTTTTGTACAATACTTTAGAAATGTGTAAGTAAATTTTTACGTATCATACAATAGTTTTTCAAGTCATTGGCTAGCTATAAAGTTGGTAGGGAACAATTCGTTCGTTGAGAGCTAATCAGCACTGAAAAAAATAGTGTAGAGGTTCAAACCAGCCTTCGGCTGATGACTTAAACAACAATAGAGTTTATTTATTTTGTAATACAAATAAACATTTGCCCGACATCCAGTTATAACAATATTTTGTTTTTGGGGCCATGAAACGAGAATATTGTTTGAATTTTAGGCATAAAAATATTTTGAACCATTGCTGAATTTTTTAAATGTATACAGTATAAAACGCAAGGAAGAAAAATTCTTATTTGAAATGTCTAAAATGCAAAAACAAATATCTATTTGATTTCTTAATAAGTTAAAAAAGTGGACAAAAAAATAACAAAGCTGATTAATAATCTACGCACTTTTCAAACAGTATGAGTAAAAAGTTACGATGTGACATTACCTACACCCAATTTACTAAAGTCAAAAATGTAAAGCCGCACTTTGAAACTAACCTCAATTAGAATCCCCAACTAAAAGAACAGTTTAACTCTAAAACATTTTTGCAATTTGTTCTTTTTTCGGAAAGTTAAGCCAACTAAGTGAACTGTAATAATTTTCAGCCTTTTGTTCGGCTTTTCTATTTATGTTGTTTGTTGTCAAAAGTTTTGTGTCGATTCGATTGACGATTTTTACTTTATTTTAAAATGATATTTTCTAATCATCAACCCTTGAAGCCAAAAAAGAATGTTATAAATTTATTCGATTGCATTTTTATGTGTTAGTAAGTATGTACGTGTTCTTAAGTAAGTACGCTTAACTCGTATATTCCGAAGAAAACGGTCGGAAATCAAAACATGTAAATTTTTCAATAGAGTAATAAGAAGATTTTTCTGTTTCTTATCTACGAATTATGATATCAATATAGAATTTAACCCTACAGCCGGCAATAACATTTTTCTGGACCAGCAGAAAAATTTTTAGTCACAGAACCGTAATCTTAAAAATTTTCTATAAATCACAAACCTTGTCACGTGATGTATCAAAATAACAAGAAAACTTAAGAAATAGAATAAATACATTACTGAAATTTTAATCTGACAGTAAGGGATGCTGAAACTATTTGAAAATAATTTTTAGGACAAATATTTTTCTAAAATTTCAGATGACACTACTGTTTGAAACTTTCTTATGCCCGATTTTCAAAATTCATTATATACGAATCATTATTTTTAAATGTTTTTCAAAATAAAACAAAAAAAAACGAATCTATATTCAAAACTGAAGAAAATATATACAAAAACACATCATGTAACCAAAAATAACCAAATTCAGCTCTTGGACATCGTGGTTTCAACAGAGAAACACAAGCAGAATATGCAACTAAAACTATTTTTTTTTTTTTTTTTTTTTTTTTTTTTTAGGCCCTCATTGGAGCAAAATTAATCGATTTATAAAAGATCCCTAGTTGTTTCTCCTATCCGCCCAGTAGTCCTTCATCCTCTGCGACACTCTCGCCCTATCCTCCACAGTCCAATGTCTGTTTGTCTGCCTTTTAGGTACTTCTGGAAATTTCGTGTTTGGATTTTTGATCTTATATCCTTCTACTCTGTTCAAAATCTGTGTCTCTGAGATATCCAGGTCCTGCAGATCCTGTTGAACTTCCTCAAACCAGGCGTACTTGACTTTGGTTCTCAAAAAGAAATCCAGTACCTGTCTGGTAAATCTGGATTCTGGCAGTCTCCTAAGATGTCCAAAGAACCCAACTCTTCTCTTCCTCATTATCTCGGAAATTTCCTCATTTTCCCTGTATGGAACCGAATTTGGCAACAACCTATACTCATTGTCTACTCTGTGCTTTTTGTTTATTATTGTTCTGAGGATTCTTCTCTCTGTCCTTCTAAGGTCCTCCATCTTCCCACAGTGCCTCAACCTGCCCAAAGTCTCACACGCATACATTACCACAGACTTCGTGACCGTATTGTAGTGCCTCAATTTGGATTTTATGGACATTGACTTCCTCTTATATGTGGACCATGTCAGTCTTTGAGCTCCCTTGTATAATAAAACTATTTTATTATACGTAAAAATTTACTTTATACATTACTAAACTATTGTACAAAACAGAAATGCTGTTTGTAGATGAAATTAAAACTAAAACGACAACATTGCAATGCTATGAAGCAAATCCGATTTTGCGACGTGACCGGCTCAAGAAGAGGTTACATCGTCTCAAAATCGACGATTGCCGGCTCTAGGCTTAATGTGTTTTCCTTTCTGCATTTTCAAACGTATAGACTACAAACTGAATACTGAATGCTGTTATAGGCCTACCTTTTTACAATGGCCCACAATTTTTTTACAATAATTTTTAAATAACAATACAAAATAAATCAAAATTACCGGATGGTATTTTAGAAGAAAAAAGTAGTAAGAGAAAAAGCATCACTCTTTAATTTATATACTCATATAAAATATTAACATACTTTCGAAGAATAGAGATATAACACAAAAGTTCGAAAATAAATATTTTGGCTCAAGGGGCATAAAACGGGGAAAATTAAAATACTGCAAAATTTCAATATTTTTACACACTGTGCTATGAGATAATACACAATAAAGTAGAGTAAAGGGTACGAATGAAAAATACCCGAGAAAATTTAATAAAAACAATTTAAATTTTACTTGATTACTGGGTTCAATGATAACATTAAAGTTTCATTTAAATTTCAGTGGATGAACGAGGAAGGTATTTATAGTAAAGATAGGTTGAGATGTTAAAAATAGTTCTAAAATAAATATTTTGGCTTCAAAGGGGCAAAAACGTGAAATTTATAATATTGCAAAATTTCAATATTTTTTCACACTGTGCTATAAGATAATACACGATAAAAATAGAGTAAAGGGTACGAATGAAAAATAACCGAGAAAATTTAATAAAAACAATTTAAATTTTACTTGATTACTGGGTTCAGAGATAACATTAAAGTTCAATTTAAATTTCAGTGGATGAAGGAGTAAGGCATATAGTGAAGATAGGTTGAGATGTTAAAAAATAGTTCTAAAATAAATATTTTGGCTTCAAGGGGGCATTAAACGTGAAATTTATAATATTGCAAAATTTCAATATTTTTTCACACTGTGCTATAAGATAATACACGATAAAATAGAGTAAAGGGTACGAATGAAAAATAACCGAGAAAATTTAATAAAAACAATTTAAATTTTACTTGATTACTGGTTCAGAGATAACATTAAAGTTCAATTTAAATTTCAGTGGATGAAGGAGTAAGGCATATAGTGAAGATAGGTTGAGATGTTAAAAATAGTTCTAAAATAAATATTTTGGCTTCAAGGGGGCATAAAACGTGAAATTTATAATATTGCAAAATTTCAATATTTTTTCACACTGTGCTATAAGATAATACACGATAAAATAGAGTAAAGGGTACGAATGAAAAATAACCGAGAAAATTTAATAAAATCAATTTAAATTTTATTTGATTACTGGGTTCAGAGATAACATTAAAGTTCCATTTAAATTTCAATGGATGAATGAGGAAGGCATATAGTAAAGATAGGTTGAGATATTAAAAATAGTTCTAAAATAAATATTTTGGCTTCAAGGGGCATAAAACGTGAAAATCGGTAAAATATTGCACAATTTCAATTTTTTTACACAATACCTACTATAAGATAGTACACGATAAAGTAAAGTAAAGGGTACGAATAAAAAAATATCCAAAAACATTTTGCCAGCCGTATTGGCGTAGTTGGTAACGTGCTCGCCTCTGATCATGCGGTCCTGGGTTCGAATCGCACTCAAGCACGGCATATTTTCATTACAAAAAATCATTTCATCCTACATTGCATAAAGTTACACCCCAACGTCGTCGCTAATGACCTTTGCAGTTTATGCGACGTTAAATAAAAGTAAATAAAAAAATCTGGTGTGAAACACACACACAACTTTCTCTTGCCAGTGATAATAATTAACAATAAACCTAACATTAGTAATAAAACATAAGAAATAAACAAAAAACTAACCTCAAAAAATATAACCTAATTTTAATCATGAGTGAAAGACGCAAAATGAAAATCAACCTCATTTTGGCTTAGAAATACGGAAAATCACTCTTTCTCTCTAAACTAGGCTCTGTAGAGAAAAATGCTCTAAATAAAAGTTGTAGATCTTTTAATTTTCTATAAATTTAATTATATACACTTTTGTCGTAAAATGCATAGGCTACTAAGGCCGAAATGTTTAAAAAATCAATTTTTCTCACGTTTTCGTGAGAAAAAAACAGAAAATTGCTTATTACCGCTAAACTAAGCGTTATACAAAAAAATGTTTGAAATAAAAGTTTTAGAATTTTAAATTCTCTACAACTTTTGTTATATCCTAACGTTTTGCGCTAACATGCATATTAAAGCCGCAATCTTAAAAAGAAAATGTTTTTACGTAAAAACAGCCTCACCGAGAATTTCAGCAAACATGGCGCCTACCCTATCTTGTAGAGCATAAAAAATGTAGTAAACCAGGCGATTTTAAAAAAAATCGTAGGACCAGTTTTTGAGAAAATTGCAAAAAAGTGAAAAATTATACGAATAAACTACTACTTCCGGTTGACCGGTTTTGATGAAAATGTTCGTGTCGGGTCCGGTAGTGGTATGTAACTTAAGTTTTAAGTTTCAAGTTCGTACGATGTTCCGTTCTTGAGATATTCTGTTCACACACAGACACACACACAGACCAATCGCTAAAAACATGTTTTTTGGGTTCAGGGGGTCTGAAAACGTATAGATCCGGTGAAAACTCGATTTCGAAAAACCGACATGAAAACAATACTTTCCTTCCTATATATTCATATAGGCAAGAGAAAGTAAAAATAAAAAAAAATTTAAATTTTACTTGATTACTGGGTTCAGAGATAACATTAAAGTTCCATTTAAATATCAGTGGATGAAGAAGTAAGGCATATAGTAAAGATAGATTGAGATGTTAAAAATAGTTCTAAAATAAATATTTTGGCTTCAAGGGGGCAAAAACGTGAAAATCTGTAAAATATTGCAAAATTTCGATATTTTTACGTACTATACTATTAGATAGTACACGATAAAAGAAATTAAAGGGCACGAATGAAAAATACCCGAGAAAATTTAATAAAAACAATTTAAATATTACTTGATTACTGGGTTCAGAGATAACATTAAAGTTCCATTTAAATTTCAATGGATGAAGGAGGAAGGCATATAGTAAAGATAGGTTGAGATGTTAAATCATGCAGGCTATGGTGTCTTCTCCCAATTACTTGGCAGTCATGCAGTGTTATACTGTTCCCAAAGGATATTCTGTCTCCCGACATTTCACATTCGCTCTTCACACACACTAAACCTTCCTTATTTTGTGTGGTTTATTCCTAGTATCCGTAACCCGAACATAACCCGGCATTATTCTCACTAGAGTTCTCTCTCTCTCTTACACATTGTTTCAATGGGTATATATGGAAACCATTATGCAAAGATCGGAGTATAAAATGTACAGACGACAAAACTAACGTGTTCACGTAGTTTGTATACAGTCATCTTTGTTTGTATGTCGGTGAATACTATGGAAATGTTATTCCGAGAGTAAGTATAGGAAAACGTATAAAATTTCTTCGTGTTTCATTTGCCTTCTGTTACCTTAAGGGAGTAGTACCTCAAGAATTTGATTTTTTTTAAATTTTGATTGCATTTTGCATTTATTTGAAGTTTCAAATTTACTGAATCACAGCATGGGTTAAATTTGTTTGTACGTTGATAAAAAGTTATAAAATAATTTGTTTAAAATAAAGCTCACTAGCAAGGCCGAGTGATATTATTCCTTCAACTTTAAATTCTGCCCCTAACAGACAGGTGGAGTGTCAAGTTATTTACACTCAATCTGTTCGTTGCAGGGCTAAAATAAATTGTTCTGTTTCTTATCACATGGTCAGGCAATTAAATGACTGACTCATTTAAGAACAGAAGAGTTAGAGGTGTAAAAGACACTAATAAGAGTTATCTCCTCTGAAAGTAATGGATTTCATTATACAGCCAGACCCTGTGGTGAATGAAGTAAAGGTGTCATTTGCAGAGTGAAAAATATGTACTTTTCAGAGGGCCCGGCATGCTGATAAGCGTACTTTTCCACTCAGTGGGGAAGGCAATGGTAAACCACCAAACTCCTCGTTTTACTTAGTAAAACCTCTACAGGTTCAAACCAGCCTTTCGGATGATGACCTAAACAACAACACAACTTTAAATTAAGTTTTCCGGAAATGTATTTTTGCATGATTTTACATTCTTGGGAATTAAATATTCTGGTTTGTATCGGAGGTATTTGGCTGATTTTTTTCAAATGTTCATAATTTCTTGCTCTATTCTGACGAATGATTATTACAAAAAAACTTAGTAGGGATTTAGTTAAAAAAATAATTTGTGAATACGAGTACATAAAATAAGTGTTTTTGAAAATATTGTTTTTCTTCAATTAATTTCTTGTAAGAAAAAATGTACACAATAGCATACAACAGATAATAAACAGTAATTTTCTGCATTTTTTAGCACAAGAATCATGTTGATATCTTTCTTGGTTCCTCAGATATTTGATTCCCCGTAAAAGCCCGCTTTTCACCTTCACCCTTATATTAGGGGTTGTAAATATTGTATTTTTGGTCTGGTTCAAATGGTAAATCATTACTAGTGAATTACTCTTTCATTTTAAATATATAGACCTATTGATACATATTGCCTGTAGTTTTCTTTTTCATTTTTTGGATTGACATTCCCTCAAGGGAAGACTGTACTTTGTATCCCGCCAATGTTAAATTTGCTATTTTTACTTTCTCTTGCCTATATGAATATATAGGAAGGAAAGTATTGTTTTCATGTCGATTTTTCGAAATCGAGTTTTCACCGGATCTATACGTTTTCAGACCCCCTGAACCCAAAAAACATGTTTTTAGCGATTGGTCTGTGTGTGTGTCTGTGTGTGTGTGTGTGTGTCTGTGTGTCTGTGTGTCTGTGTGTGAACAGAATATCTCAAGAACGGAACATTGTACGAACTTGAAACTTGAAACTTAAGTTACGTACCACTACCGGACTCGACACGAACATTTTCATCAAAATCGGTCAACCGGAAGTGGTAGTTTATTCGTGTAATTTTTCACTTTTTTGCGATTTTCTCAAAAACTAGTCCTACGATTTTTTTTAAAATTGCCTGGTTTACTACATTTTTTATGCTCTACAATATAGGGTAGGCACCATGTTGGCTGAAATTCTGCGTGAGGCTGTTTTTACGTAAAAACATTTTCTTTTTAAGATTGCGGCTTTAATATGCATTTTAGCGCAAAACGTTATATAATAAAAGTTGTAGAAAATGTAAAATTCTACAACTTTTATTTTCAACATTTTTTTGTATAACGCTTAGTTTAGCGGTAATTTGCGATTTTCTGTTTTTTTTCTCACGAAAACGTGAGAAAAATCGATTTTTTTTAACATTTCGGTCTTAGTATGCATTTTACGACAAAAGTGTATATAATTAAATTTATAGAAAATTAAAATATCTACAACTTTTGTTTAAAGCATTTGTCTCTACAGAGCCTAGTTTAGCGTGAAATAGTGATTTTCCGTATTTTTAAGCCAAACTGAGTTCGATTGTCATTTTGCGTCATTCACTCATGATTAAAATAAGGTTATGTTTATTGAGGTTAGTTTTTTGTTTATTTCTAATATTTTATTACTAATGTTAAATTATATTGTAAATTATTTGCATTGGCAAGAGAAAGTTGTGTGAGTGTTTCACACCAGATTTTTAGGTATATTTTTCACAAGATTCGTAAACGATAGGGAAATTAAACGTTAGTTACTTGTAGTTGCCGGGTTGCTCGAGCTACTGACATTTTCGCAACCTAATCCGTTAAACCATAAACTTAAAAATCTGGTGTGAAACACACACAACTTTCTCTTGCCAGTGCAAATAATTAACAATAAACCTAACATTAGTAATAAAACATAAGAAATAAACAAAAAACTAACCTCAACAAACATAACCTAATTTTAATCATGAGTGAAAGACGCAAAATGAAAATCAACCTCAGTTTGGCTTAGAAATACGGAAAATCACTCTTTCTCTCTAAACTAGGCTCTGTAGAGAAAAATGCTTTAAATAAAAGTTGTAGATCTTTTAATTTTCTATAAATTTAATTATATACACTTTTGTCGTAAAATGCATACTAAGGCCGAAATGTTAAAAAAATCGATTTTTCTCACGTTTTCGTGAGAAAAAGAACAGAAAATCGCAAATTACCGCTAAACTAAGCGTTATACAAAAAAATGTTTGAAATAAAAGTTGTAGGTTTTTAAATTCTCTACAACTTTTATTATATATGTTTTGCGCTAAAATTTATATTAAAGCCGTAATCTTAAAAAAACAACGTTTTTACGTGAAAACAGCCTCACCGAGAATTTCAGCAAACATGGCGCCTACCCTATCTTGTAGAGAATAAAAAATTGAGTAAAATAGGCGATTTTAAAAAAAATCGTAGGACCAGTTTTTGAGAAAATCGCAAAAAACTGAAAAATTATACGAATAAACTACTACTTCCGGTTGACCGATTTTGATGAAAATGTTCGTGTCGGGTCCGGTAAGGGTATGTAACTTAAGTTTTAAGTTTCAAATTCGTACGATGTTCCGTTCTTGAGATATTTTGTACACACACACACACACACACACACACACACACACACACACACACACACACACACACACACACACACACACACAGACCAATCGCTAAAAACATGTTTTTTGGGTTCAGGGGGTCTGAAAACGTATAGATCCGGTGAAAACTCGATTTCGAAAAATCGACATGAAAACAATACTTTCCTTCCTATATATTCATATAGGCAAGAGAAAGTAAAAACAGAATAAGGAATAACATAAAATGTTTACAAATTATTTTTACGGTATTTTACATATTAATATTTTTTGCAGCGTTTGAGGAAGTCATAGCAGTGCCAGAATATGGGAATGTACAAGATAAATAACTGGTAAGAATTTCAGCTTGTATGTTTAATGGTTTCCGAGAAAAATGTACATAAATATCAAAAATATAAATTTACGGGAACGGGCAAAAACACAAAAAAGCACAAATCTAAAACAAAATTTACACAAAACAAGTAAATTTCCTATCAACATTTTGGTTAGAAAGCTGAACTAACAGCTGCGAATATTAAAAACGTTTATTTCTAATGTTTTATTAATAATTTTAGGTTTATTGTTAGGCCTAATTATTTTCATTGGCAAGAGAAAGTTGTGTGAGTGTTTCACACCAGATTTTTTTTTTGTTGATTTTCGATCAATATTTATTAATTTGTAAGTATAGTGTAATAAATATAACGGCATAAATTAAGTACTCGCGGGAAAATGTGGTTATGTCTGTCGACATAAAAAAAATCGCTTATAAATAATTTTAACCCACCGGGTTGATCTAGAGGTAAAGTCGTCGCCAAAATCAGCTGTTTAACAGCTGATTTTCGGGTACGAAGGTTCCTGGTTCAAATTCTAGTAAAGGTAGGGTTACTTTTATACGGATTTGAATGCTAGACAGTGGTTACCGGTGTACTTTGATGGTTGGGGTTTAATTAACCATAGTACTCTCTCAGGAATGGTCGGCCTGGGTCTGTAATACAAGACTACACCTCATTTACACGTCATATATATCATCCTCATCTCATTGGGTCAAGGGGTTGCTTATTGTTCTGAATTGAACAGATTGCAACGTAGATTACACATACAGTCAACTCCCGATTATCCGCGGAATTGGGTGGCACGAGTGCCGCGGATAATCCGCAAAATGACGAAAAAAAGCGTAGGCATATACAGTAGTATACGTAAAAAAATCTTTATTCATTTTTTGTTATATTTAAAGTACATAAATATGTACAATAATGAAAACACTAACTTAAATTACACAATATAACATTAAAATTTTAAATGTTGTTAATTATTTTTTGTCCCTAAAAATGATTGTTTACTGTAATTTGTTTAAATTAGTACATACAATGTATTTAGAAAAAAAACATAAAAATATTTTTTCTTGATTTGGGACTGAAGTTTTATGGAACTGACTTTTACGTTTTTGGGACTGAACATAAAAATACTTTTTCTTGATTTGGGACTGAAGTTTTCTCAGCATAAGTTTGTCACAAAGCAAAGCGTGTGCTTTACTTTACAAAGCGCGTATTTACAAATTTAAGCGTGTGCTTTACTTTACAAAGCGCGTATTTACAAATTTAAGCGTGTGCTTTACTTTACAAAGCGCGTATTTACAAATTTAAGCGTGTGCTTTACTTTACAAAGCGCGTACTTCCTGTGCTGTACAAATTTTATCTTTAATGTTATCACGTTACAAGAAATTTACTTAACGTTAACGTTAAGAAAAAGGAACGAAAAAAAATTTCATCAGACGTGCGCGGATACCCCGCCCGCGGATAATCGGGAGTTGACTGTATTAGGAATATAAAAAAAATTATAAATAATTATACACAGATTAGTGCGCAAAAAAAATTCAGATTTGGATTTAGCACATAATATAATTGTATAAATAAACATTAAAACTGTTAGTTTTAGATTAAAACGGAAACATGATTCTATAAAATTACAATTTATTTCACTTTTTTAAATCCTTAATTTACTTTTACTTAACGTATTTTTGGTAATTTTAAGTAAGCATACATTATAATAATTATGCTTTTATTAATATTAAACCCACGGGGTTGGTCTAGACGAAAAGTCATCGCAAAAATCAGCTTTTTAACAGCTGATTTTTCGATACGAAGGTTCCTGGTTCAAATCCTAGTAAAGGTAGTTACTTTTATACGGATTTGAATGCTAGACAGTGGTTACCGGTGTACTTTGATGGTTGGGGTTCAATTAACCAAACTCTCTCAGGAATGGTCGGCCTGGGTCTGTACAAGACTACACCTCATTTACACGTCATACGTATCATCCTCATCTCATTGGGTCATGGGGTTGCTAATTGTTCTGAATTGAACAGATTGCAACGTAGACTACACATATTAGGAATATATAAAAAAAATAATAAATAAATAATTTTACAGTGATTAGCGCGCAAAATTAACTTCAGATTTGGATTGAGCACATATAATTGTATAAATAAACATAAAAACTGTTAATATTAGATTAACACGGAGATATGGTTCTATAAAATTAAATTTATTTCAATTTTTTTTATTTCCTTAATTTACTTTTCCTTAACGTATTTTTTGGTAATTTTATTAAAGTAAGCATACATTATAATAAGTATGTTTTTAATAATATTAAACTAACCTGTTTTTAATCAAGTAATATTCATTTGAGAAATAAATAATTCCAGTGTTCAATATTGCACAGACGAACATTAATAAAACAAAAACGGTAATGGTTAAAAACCAAAAGTTCACCCGTACAAAATAACCGAACCTACCCACGCAAAAATTTAAAAGAACTGACCAAAAAAATACGATACTAAAGTTGGCCGAGTCGGTCGGTGGATCCTAATTGGTTTAAAAACGCGCTCGTCACCAGTTGACCACTTGCACTGTACGACTGTCTCAAAATTATAGAAAAGGGGAGGGAGGGGACTTTTATACGCACAAGTACAAACATGTTTGTTTAACTCGACACAATATTCATTGTATATTGGGGAAAACCTATTTTATTTTATTTTAATAATATCACATAAATTGTACAATAATTTAATTTATTCTTTTCTTAATAAATTTTAGTTATATCTTTTTATATATTTAATGTAGTATTTACAAATGTAAAGTATTGTTTCTGAAAAAATCAATATACTGTACATACCAGAATATTCATAAATTCCACAAGCCAAAAAATTATATTGTGACAACTAGTTTTCTTTTTTTTAAAAACACTTATTTTTAATTACTATGTTATAATCTTTTACTTTCCCTTCCGAATTATGAATATATTGGGGACAAAGTATTGTTTCACTTCAATTTATTCAAACCAAAATTGTTTTTATGATGATTTTGTGTTAAACACTCACGCGACTTTCTCGCCAATGTAAACTCAATGTGAAATTGTTTCTGGTGGTTTTTAACCTGAAAAATCGAATGAAACAGATTTCACAAAACACAACTGTATATCTCATGGTTTTTAAGATAGTCAACGTAAAACAGAAAAAACTGTGCCTTAAAAAGAGTGTTTTTACGTTTGAACTACAATAACTTTGTTGAATAACTAATAAATGCAAAAGTTATAAACAAAACTTGTAAAAATTTAATTCCGAATAAATTGATATGAAATAAGGCAAGAAATAATCAAATACAAACGGAAAATATTCCTATGTCATTTTTCTGTACGCGTTGATGTTATGTTATAAACAAAAAAAAAATATATATATTCCGTTTGTATTTGATTGCTTCTTGCCTTATTTTATACCAAATTCTTCAGAATTAAATTCTTTACACATTTTGTTTGAACTTTTACGTAATTATTAGTCATTAACAAAGTGATTATGGTTTAAAACTGAAATCGTGTTTTTAGGCACAAAATTCTTTCTGTTTTACGTTGAATATACTATAACCAAGAGATATACCGTTGTGAGACTTGTTTTATTCTCTTTTTCAAGTTAAAAAACATAAGAAACTAAATGAATTCGCCACGTAACTTACTGAGTTCCGGGCGAAATCTTTCGCTAGCCGTAACTCACTACAAAGCATTTTAGGGCATGTTTTTTTTTACTTTTACGGTCTCATTGACCACTTTGGTAAGGTATTAAATAAGGCAAGAAACAATCAAATACAAACGTATTTGATATTTTATGTTTTAATAAACTAAAAAGAATCTGGTGTGAAACACTTACACGTCTTTATTTGCCAATGCAAATAATAAACAATATAACCTAATATTAGTAATAAAAGATTAAAAATAAACAAAGAACTAACTTAAAAAAACATAACCTAATTTTAATCATGAGTAAAAGACGCAAAATAAAATATTAACCTCAATTTTTCAAAAACATTAACCTAATTTTAATCATGAGTGAAAAACGCAAAATGAAAATCAACCTCAGTTTGACTTTGAAATACGGAAAATCACTTTTTCACGCTAAACTAGGGTCTGTACAGTTGAGCCGTTGTTAGTTTGCTCCTACTGTCAACAAACCAAAGCCAGCTATTACAGGGTGCACGCTAGAGTCCGCGACTTTATTGATGTATTCCTATTAAGTTAACTATCTTTTAAAATTATAAGTACATAAAACATCAGTCATGATACGATGTAGGTCTAACAATTTCATTTATAAAAAATACTTTAAAAGTATTTTGTATTTAAATATATTTAAAAGTATTTTGTTGTTACTTTTTAATTAGCGTGTACACATTTTTATGTAATGCGCGAGCTCAGTGACGTCATTATTTGTTTACATTAGGAGGAAACTAAGAAAGGCTGGACTGTAGAGAAAATGCTCTATATTTTTTAATGATTTACATTAGCAAGAGAAAGTTGTGCGACAGTTTCCCACTATCTAATGTGGCATAGATTACGTGGTTATTAGTAACGATGTTCATGTTTATTAAATAACTATAACCGTGGGGTTTAAAAATGTAAAAATATTTCGGAAACCAGCCGGGAATCAAACCCAGAACCTTTTTTTTTTAATCTATCACGCAACAACTGTGTAACGACTATTATCTACTTACCCTAACTTTGAAATAACAAAGCAATTTATATGCAGTATCATTTCATTGTACTGAAAATTACATTTTTAAATTCCATTAATATAAATGTCTACAAAGCAAAACGTGATATTCAATTACAAATAAACAAAATACAATTTGCATTTTAATAAACTTTTAAATTTGGAATTAATTTTGTTTCTCAGTTATTTCAATTATATCTTTACATTTTGGTCAGTGAGGAATTTAATTTCATTTATCTGTGGGATAGAAATTCTAGGAGTGCCTACATTTCAAATAGTTTTCTGTTATTTGAAACCCGTTACTGCCTAAATGGTGTTTTGTTTGCGCAACTAAGTTATTTACATGATGTCTTCGCCTATTTCAAAGATTCAATCGATTGTTTTATGTGCTTATTATTCAGGTCATATATTATTACTTTCTCTTGCCTATATGAATATATCGGAAGGAAAGTATTGTTTTCATGTCGATTTTTAGAAATCGAGTTTTCATCGGATCTACACGTTTTCAGACCGCCTGAACCCAAAAAACATGTTTTTAGTGATTGGTCTGTGTGTCTGTGTGTGTATACAGAATATCTCAAGAACGGAACATTGTACGAACTTGAAACTTGAAACTTAAGTTACATACCACTACCGGACCCGACACCAACATTTTCATCAAAATCGGTCAACCGGAAGTAGTATTTTATTAATTATTATTAATTTTTTTATATATAAGATATAATATTTTTTTAATAAGAATTAATTATTATTAATTTTTCACTTTTTTGCGATTTTCTCAAAAACTGGTCCTACGATTTTTTAAAAATCGCCTGGTTTACTCAATTTTTTATTCTCTACAAGATAGAGTAGGCGCCATGTTTGCTGAAATTCTTGGTGAGGCTTGGTGAGGTTGTTTCTTGGTATGACGTAAAAAAAGTGTTTTTTAAGATTACGGCTTTATTATGTATATTATAGCGCAAAAATTTATATAAATAAAAAATGTAGAGAATTAAAAATCCTACAAATTTTATTTTAAACATTATTTTGTATAACGCTTAGTTAAGCGGTAATTAGCGATTTTCTGTTTTTTAAAAGATATAAAACTTTTATTTTGAGCATTTTTCTCTACAGAGCCTAGTTTAGCGTGAAAGAGTGATTTTCCGTATTTTTAAGGCAAACTAAGATTGATTTTCATTTTTCGTTTTTCATATATGATTAAAATTAGGTTATGTTTATTGAGGTTAGTTTTTAGTTTATTTCTAATGTTTTATTACTAATGTTAGGTTTATTGTTAATTATTTGCACTGGCAAGAGAAAGTTGTGTGAGGGTTTCACACCAGATTTTTTATTTGGTTTTTAGTACGTAAATTATTGTTAGCGGTTAAAAAATTAATTATTTATTCGTAGATAGATTATTTGAAAAAATAACGTATTGAAAACATAGCAATAAAATTATCATCGCTACTTTTGCTGATAGCACAGCTCTAGGGCAACATATGATTAAATCTTTGAGACTTATAAGAAGCTACAGGACCGATTGTATAATTTAAACAGGTGTAAACAAATGGAACGTTAAGACAAAAGATGACATATTGAGACATTTGTATTAAAATTGAGTTAATTAACTTTATTATCCGTAGATATGAATAAACGACTGACTAGTTCCTCCGTCGAATGATGTGAAGTAACGGGTGATTCATTTAAAAGTAGCCCGCTGCATTTAACAGCGGCCTTCGGCACTCAATTGAATTCAAATAGTAAATGAATAAATAGAATTACTTAATACATAATTTTACATATTTATTTAACATTTATATACAAATTTCAACTTCACCTTTACAGTAGTTGCTGAAAGTGGCGTCCTTGAACGCTTACACATTTTTGCGCTCGTTCAATGTTCAGGGTGATTCATTTAAAAGTTCACCCGATTTGAGTATGTGCGATTTTTTTCTATGGGGTTATTTGAAAGTAACTGTTTACCAAACAAACCCCCTCAGTATGCATGAGCTAAAGAAAAACATCGTGGCAGCCATTCAAGCTATAGACGTTTCCGTATTGCGTCGTGTGTGCATTAATAACATTGAACGAGCGCAAAAATATGTAAGCGTTCAAGGACGCCACTTTCAGCATCTTCTGTAAAGGTGAAGTTGAAATTTGTATATAAACTTTAAATAAATATGTAATATTATGTATTAAGTAATTCTATTTATTCATTTACTATTTGAAACCAATTGAAAGCCGAAGGCCGCTGTTAAATGCAGCGGGCTACTTTTAAATGAATCACCCGGTACTTGGGAATGCACTTAGATCGACGCCTCACCTGATCCAAATAATATTTACTAATAAGGTTTATTTTTGTAACACACCCAAAATACTAGAGTTAAAACTGAGAGATTTATTTTGGATGATGAACAAACGTTCACAGCTGTCATTAGAGAGAAACGTCTTGTTGTATAAACCGTACGAAACCACTTTAGGCTTACGGATTGCCGCTTTGGGGTCACCCACAAAGTCAAACCTTCTCATTATCCAACGCTTCTAGGCAAAATTTTACTAATAACAATAAATACTTCATGGTATCTTAGAAATGATACATTACATAAGGGTTTGTGTACAGATACTGCGAAGAGAGAAATTCTGCAGTTAAATGCGAAATATTATTCTTCTCCCTCTCCTTCTCCTTCTCATATTCTTCACTAGGGATTTTTACCTATTCCAACACCCATCATTTTTTCGGCCTTCCAATATCTCTGCTACCTATTGGTGTGTATCTTCTTTCTAAACCACGTAAGCTGCTTTTTGACATTCTATTTACATAATCAACCCATAAGGAACGGTATACTTTTTTTTCTTCAGTAATTCAAGAATCGTGATCAGTTTAAATTCGTAAATAAAATAGTTTTCTCTATCAATAATTTTCTTCAAGTTTATACTAAAGATAAAAATCTGGTGTGAAACACTCACACAACTTTCTCTTGCCAATGCAAATAATTAATAATAAACCTAACATTATTAATAAAATATTAGAAATAAACAAAAACTAACCTCAAAAACATAACCTTATTTTAATCATGAGTGAATGACGCAAAATGACAATCGAACTCAGTTTGGCTTAAAAATACGGAAAATCACGCTTTCACGCTAAACTAGGCTCTGTAGAGAAAAATGCTCTAAACGAAAGTTGTAGATCTTTTAATTTTCTATAAATTTAATTATATACACTTTTGTCGTAAAATGCATACTAAGACCGAAATGTTAAAAAAATCGATTTTTCTCACGTTTTCGTGAGAAAAAAAAAGAAAATCGCAAATTACCGCTAAACTAAGCGTTATACAAAAAAAAGTTTGAAACAGAAGTTGTAGCATTTTAAATTATTCTCTACAACTTTTTTTATATAAGTTTTTGCGCTGAAATTTATATTAAAGCCGTAATCTTAAAAAAACAACGTTTTTACGTGAAAACAGCCTCACCGAGAATTTCAGCAAACATGGCACCTACCCTATCTTGTAGAGAATAAAAAATTAAGTAAAATAGGCGATTTTTAAAAAAATCGTAGGACCAGTTTTTGAGAAAATCGCAAAAAACTGAAAAATTATACGAATAAACTACTACTTCCGGTTGACCGATTTTGATGAAAATGTTCGTGTCGCGTCCGGTAGTGGTATGTAACTTAAGTTTCAAGTTTCAAGTTCGTACGATGTTCCGTTCTTGAGATATTCTGTTCACACACACACACACAGACACACAGACACACACACAGACCAATCGCTAAAAACATGTTTTTTGGGTTCAGGGGGTCTGAAAACGTATAGATCCGGTGAAAACTCGATTTCGAAAAATCGACATGAAAACAATACTTTCCTTCCTATATATTCATATAGGCAAGAGAAAGTAAAAATGATTCTGTTTCATATCAAATAATCACCCAATTATATGACTGAAGTATTTAAAAACAGAAGAGGTACAGGTATAAAATACACTAGTCACGAGTTATCTCCTCTGAGAGTAATGAGTGGAGCCAGACCCTGTGGTGAATGAAGTGAAAGTGTAATTTGCAGGTTGTAAAGTAGATCCTTTAAAGAGGGCCTGGTATGCTGATAAGCATGCGTTTCCACTCAGTGAGGAAAGCAATGGTAAACCACCTCACTTCTCGTTTTACTTAGTAAAGCCTCTAGAGGTTAAAACCAGCTTTCGGCTGATCACCTAAACAACAACAATTTATACTAACGATAAAGCGGAAGAAAGTTAAAAAAAAACAGCAAAATAATTATTTATTCCAAAAGTAAAACGTAATACAGGGTGATTCACGAAGATATACCGAAACTTTGGGAGCTCTTTTTACATGTAAAAGTAATGAAAAAAGTTTATATAAACATGGGTCCGGAAATGCATCGTTACCGAGTTATGGCTAGCAAAAGATTTCGCCCGGATTTCAGCTCACCAGGTGAAATGAGGTAATAAATTCCTGAAATTCTGGTAAGATAGATTAAGGGATGAATTTAATCGTTTCTTATGGTTTTTGACTTGATAAATTCACTAAAACAGGTCCAGAACTGTAAGTTAAGTAGTTTTTGAGAAAACCAGAGTCAAATGCAAAAAATGGAGTGAAAAATCATTTTTTACTTTCTCTTGCCTATATGAATATATAGGAAGGAAAGTATTGTTTTCATGTCGATTTTTCGAAATCGAGTTTTCACCGGATCTATACGTTTTCAGACCCCCTGAACCCAAAAAACATGTTTTTAGCGATTGGTCTGTGTATGTGTGTCTGTGTGTGTGTGTGTCTGTGTGTGTGTGTGTGTGTGTCTGTCTGTGTGTGTGTGTTTGTGTGTGTGTGTGTGTGTGTGTGTGTGTGTGTGTGCGCGTGCGTGTGTGTGTGTGTGTGTGTGTGTGTGTGTGTGTGTGTGTGTGTGTGTGTGTGTGTGTGTGTTTGTGTGTGTGTGTGTGTGTGTGTGTGTGTGTGAACAGAATATCTCAAGAACGGAACATCGTACGAACGTTAAACTTGAAACTTAATTTACGTACCACTACTGGACTCGACACGAACATTTTCATCAAAATCGGTCAACCGGAAGTGGTAGTTTATTCGTGTAATTTTTCACTTTTTTGCGATTTTCTCAAAAACTGGTTCTACGATTTTTTTTAAAATCGCCTGGTTTACTAAATTTTTTATTCTCTACAAGATAGGGTAGGCGTCATGTTTGCTGAAATTCTGGGTGAGGCTGTTTTCACGTAAAAACGTTGTTTTTTTAAGATTACAGCTTTAATATGCATTTTAGCGCAAAACTTTATATAATAAAAGTTGTAGAAAATTATAAATTCTACAACTTTTATTTCTAACAATTTTTTGTATAACGCTTAATTTAGCGGTAATTTGCGATTTTCTGTTTTTTTCTCACGAAAATGTGTGAAAAATTGATTTTTTTAAGATTTCGGCCTTAGTATGCATTTTACGACAAAAGTGTATATAATTTAATTTATAGAAAATTAAAAGATCTACAACTTTTATTTAAAGCATTTTTCTCTACAGAGCCTAGTTTAGAGAGAAAGAGTGATTTTCCGTATTTCTAAGCCAAACTGAGGTTGATTTTCATTTTGCATCATTCACTCATGATTAAAATAAGGTTATGTTTTTGAGGTTAGTTTTTTGTTTTATTTCTAATATTTTATTATTAATGTTAGGTTTATTGTTAATTATTTGCATTGGCAAGAGAAAGTTGTGTGAGTGTTTCACACCAGATTTTTTATATATAACATTAATACTTAGACGTATTAATGAAGCTTTTACACTGTTAAACGAAAGCAACAAGAGCTATCCTTAAACGAGCAGAAAAATGCATTGAAGTCGGCGAAAAAACTTATGAAAATTTACAGTAATTTGGTTGAATAGGTTTAGATTCATGTTTTTTTATGCTCCACAAGATAGGGTACGCGCAATGTCTGCTAAAATTCTTGGAGCGGTGGTTTTCTCGTAATTTTTTTTTAAGATTGCGGCTTTAAAATGTATTTTATCGCAAAAATGTACATAATAAAAGTTGTAGACAATTTAAAAACCTACAACTTTTATTTCAAACGTTGTTTTGTATAACGCTTAGTTTAGCGGTAATTGGTGATTTTCTATTTTATTTTCATGGTAATTTGTAAAAAATCGGTTTTTTAGATCAGCCTTAGTATGCATTTTACGACAAAAGATTTTATAATCAAATTTATAGAAAATTAAAATATCTACAACTTTTATTTATAGCATTTTTCTCTACAGAGCCTAGTTTAGCGTGAAAAAGTGATTTTCTGTATTGTTAAGGAAAACTGAGGTTGATTTTCATTTTGCATCATTCACTCATGAATAACATAAGGGTTTTATGTTTATTTCTAATTTTTGTTTTATTACTAAATTTTATTATTATTACTAATTATTATTTTGTTTTATTACCTACTAATGTCATGTTGTATTTCGTTATTTTCATTGGCAAGAGAATCGTGTGAGTATTTCACACCAGATTTTTTTTCTATTAAATTTGTTTTGTGAATTTGTTCTATTAGCTTCAGGAAGTTTAATATTACGGTTTACCAAGCGAGTAAATAAATAAAACGGCTGATCTCCGTTGATCAATGCACTCTTGATTGTCCGTCTTTCAAAGTAATGGTACAAAATTATCCAGATAATAATTTAGTGAGCGGATTAGGTAGATTAAAAAAGAGAAATTACAGTGGTCACCGCTTATTACCCATAACGAACAGGTGTAGTGTTAACTTATTTGCACTCAATCTGGTAGTTTCAGGGCTAAAAAAATAGTTCTGTTTCTCATCACATGGTAAATTGTATGACTGAAACATTTGAAAACAGAAGAGGTAGAGGTGTAAAAAACACTAGTTACAGTTATCTCCTCTAAGAGTATTTAATTTAATCATTATACAGCCAGAACTTGTGGTGAATGAAGTGACGGTGAAATTTGTAGGATAAGAAAGTAGATGTTTTTCAGAGGGCCTGGCATGCTGATAAGCATATTTTTCCACTAAGTGAGGAAGGAATTTGTAAACCACCTCACTCCTCGTTTTACTTATTAGAAGCTTCTAGAGGTTCAAACCAGCCTTTCGGCTGATTACCCAAACAACAACACCCATCGAGGGATCCACCCTTCGAGAAACCACAAGTCAGTAAAATGTAGATTGTGATACACCATGGCACCGTGTTTGTGACTTTAAGCGGGTCTAGTGCCCATAACCACCAGTGGGGAGAGATTTTCGTTCGAGTTAATGTCTCACACTCCCAAATGTACGCCATTATGATTTTCTCCGTCCATTGTAAATAAAAAAAATATTTTATTTACCATAATATCCTTTTCTAGAATTATTTTAAGGGGATACAGCCGTTTGTATTCCACCCAAGTTAATATAGTAATTTTCTGGTACCATTTTCTCTCTTACTACTATTTTATTATATAAAACCATTATATTTTAAAACCATTTTACTTATATAATTATGCTCTACAGTGTACACCAATAATACTTTACTTTTTTAACTCTGAAATTTTTTAAACAACATTGTTTTGACTTAATTTAAAATTGGCCAAATTTTGAAATATTTACTCATCGAACTCATAAAATTAAAAATATAATGGTAAATTATTTGGTAGTCTATACCAGATTAAGAAAGTTATGAAGATACACTGGCCAAAAATTAAAGGAGATATCATAATAAGTTTTGAGTAAATAAAACACAATTTCCGAAAAACCACCATTTTTCAAAAGAATACAACGTAACACTTAGGCCTACTAAGCAATACTTTTTTAGCTTTTATTTTTTATCGGGAACTATACAATATTGACTACTAACTAATTTGATCGCTGCCTTTCGCAGTATTTTTTAAGTGGAAGCATGAGTTTGAACAGGGATCCCTAGTAGAGTTTGTTCATGGATGGCTGTCAGTTGGTCACCATACAAAGCTACTTGCCCAACTGGTGTTACTTAACAAATAATAGCGACTTTATACCAGCTAACTGACTGGGCTGGCCCGGAGGCCTAAGCCATAATAAAACCTAAAACAGTAAACGCAAACAGAACAGCACGAATTTCTAGGTTATTTTCCTATAAACAAAGAATTCACAATATGTCAACTAATTCTTTTACACGATTCCATCTGTAAGAAAAAAAATGTAATACTAATAGAGTTCAAACGAAACAAAAAGTAAGCCATACAAGTCAAAAACCCGAAAGTTGGTGGACACAATCATTTCCTTTATTAATTTTCAGGGTTTATAATTACACTACACCTACAAATTACATATCAAATTAATAAGAAACCACCGGGTTGGTCTAGAGGTAAAGTCGTCGCCAAAATCAGCTGTTTAACAGCTGATTTTTGGAGACGAAGGTTCCTGGTTCAAATTCTAGTAAAGGTAGTTACTTTTATACGGATTTGAGTACTAGACAGTGGTTAACGGTGTACTTTGATGGTTGGGGTTTAATTAACCATAATCTCTCAGGAATGGTCGGTCTGGGTCTGTACAAGACTGCACCTCATTTACTCGTCATACACATCATCCTCATCTAATTGGGTCATGGGGTTGCTTATTGTTCTAAATTAAACAGATTGCAACGTACACAAATTAGTAATAAAAAAAAATTAATAAGAAAACTATTGCAAATAATAAAAGAAACAGAAAATATTTTTTTTTAATTTTTAAACGTCTGTACCCCCTTAAAAAACGTACATTCGTTTCATATAAAAGGACGAGGAGCCAGGAGACGAGTTTAGTTTACCGATATCTAATACCTATTGTAGGTAATTGCCTCTTTTGCCGTTTCGAATAACAGAATTTTTGGTTTACCCTGTTTCTAATAATCGATTAAATTGTGTTAATTGATGTTATCCCTTAAGTTAGAACAAAAAGGAATAAAAGTATACTTGTGATATTGTGGTAGGGGAGGGAGGACTGACAAGGATATAATGATTATAAAAGAAATGGTAAATGCAAGGTTTCCATGTAAAGATACATTTTCCAACTCACTGGAAAATGGATAAGGAAAGAGTTTATCCTCGTTTAAACGATAAATTATATCTACCGCTGTATCCTTCCTTTGCTTTTCCATAATAGCCATATAGTTGTATAAGGATTCAGGATTCAGGATGGCATCTTCCCACAAAATCTTAACGCAAGATGAGTTCCTCTCCGAAATTTCTCTAAACATTTGTATTGTTTCAGCTTTCCTAATATACCATTATAAAGATTTCACTTCCAGTTAGATAATTATTTACTGATACAACGGTTTTTCCTTTGACTTCCTGGTGATTTGTGTAATTACTTTAACAATTTGTATTCTTACTACAACATTTTTATAAATATAACACTAAAAGGAAATCTAATTGTAGACAATGCATAATAATATTTAGGTATAGGCCTAATAGTACAGGGTGATTCATGAAGATATGCAGAAACTTTGGTAGCTCATTGTACATGTAAAAATAATGAATAAAGTTTTTATAAACATGGGTCCGGAAATGCTTCGTTACGGAGTTACGGCTAGCGAACGATTTCGCCCGGATTTCAGCACACCAGGTGAAATGAGATCTTCCTGAAATTCTGGTAAGGTAGAATAAGGGGCAAATTCAATAGTTTCTTATGATTTTTGACCTGAAAAATTGAATAAAACAGGTCCCAGAACTGTAAGTTAAATAGTTTTTGAGAAAACCAGTGTCAAACGTAAAATATGGAGTGAAAAAAACACATTTTTTTCACCTTTGCACAACAATAACTATGTTATTTCACCAATAGATAAAAATTTTGAATAAAACTTGTAGAAAATTTTATTCTCAACAAAACGGTGTAAATAAAGTACACATAAAGCGAATAGATGTTTGATTAAATTAATTTTTATTCATAATAGTACAAAGTAAAATTAACCGGTAAAACATGTTTTTTGGGTTCAGGGGATCTGAAAACGTGTATATCCGGTGAAAACTCGACTTCTAAAAATAGACACGAATCATTGCTTTCCTTCCTATAATATATTCAAACAGGCAAAATTCACTAACCTGAGATTAGGTCAAATATTTTCAAGAAAAACAATTTTTTATTACAAACATTTGTATCAGTTTGAAAATTGATAAAAATATCTAAATTTTATGCCTACTACCGGATAACAGTATAAAATAAACCAGCGTACTATTTTTTACGACAACGTACGCTGTATACTGAAGGTAAGCCTGAAATAAGTTGGCTAGCGAAGGCTTGATGAAAACTTTACAGGAACTTTTATTCTTTTTAAAGATAAAGTATAAATTTTTTAGAGTGATATATTAGGAAAGTAACCGTGTATTATGCGGTTGTAAAATATATACTCTGCGAGGGGCAACATTAATTTCAATTTTATCTACTTCCAAAATGAAACTTGTTTTCAAATCGAAATTACGCTTACCATAAACGCTACAACATTTTTTATGATATGTAGGGTGTCCCGCAAGTAACCCAACATAGTCCTGAGATGTAAGCTATTCCTTTCTTAAAAATAATGAAATAGTTCATAATTTTATAAATATAGGTCCGGAATCGCTTCGTTAGTGAGTTACAGCTGGCGAAAATTTTCGTCCGGCTTTCAGTTCCCGTAAGTTTTTATCCCAATACAAAAATACAAAAATTTAATTTTCTCAAAGACGACTGCAAATAAATTGAATATTTTTTTTTATTTTTTTTATTTATTTTTTTTATTTAGTAAAATATAGCTACATTAAAATTACAATTCATGACTATACTAATCTATGTACAATATTTTAAACTAAATATACTTATACGCAAAAACTCTTCTTTACAAAGAGTTCTGTCCGCGCATAGGAGTATACAGAACAAAAACATTAATTCACTTAAACACTTATAACTACTATAAAATTACTAAGTTAAATTACTACTGGTGGCTATATTATAATAGCAATATTATAATTTTTATTTTATAACTATAACTACTTTACAATAATATGTTTTAACTAACACAACTTAAATATTTTAACTTTATACGAAATTAATTCAATAAATGAGCATAAAGAGACAGTTAAACTGTCGCAAAGAGAAAATTAAAAACCAATAAAATAGTTATTTTAAGACCTGGAAAAGTTTCTCAAGTTCTTGCTCACAGATCGATATTATATGATATTTTAGTTTATGTTTTAATAGATGTGGTGACATAATACTGTGTATATGGGGTGGAAGTACGTTAACGAATCGCCTCTCAAGATAGAGAAATGACTTCTGAAAAAATGTACTATTTGGTTTTCTAGTCTTAATTTTTCCAGCGTTCCTAGTACTGTAATAAACTTCCCTCATTTACTGTGTTTGTTAAATTTATTAATATGGTATACGAGGTGTGGCTATTAAATAACGAGACTGACTTTGTAAACAAATTTACTTTTATTTTATACATAATCACTAATTGTCACCTTCAATATACACTCCTTCTCTACCCCTACAACGCTCCATGCAAATTTTCCATTAATGGAAACAGTGCTGGAAGTCATCTTCTGTCAGCTTCTTCAGGACACGTGCCGCTTTCTCTTTTATAGCTTCCTGAGACTCAAAACTTGTCCCTTTTAATGCAGATTTTACCTTAGGGAACAGGTAGAAGTCACATTGTGCAAGATCTGGTGAATAAAGTGGATGTTCTAACACTGAGATGCTGGACTTGACTAGGAACCTCTTGACAGATAACGCGGAATGAGTTGACGCGTTGTCTTGGTGGAGAACCCATGATTTGTCCTTCCACATTTCGGGGCGTTTTTTCCTTACTCTGTGATATAGTTTAGAAAGTACCACAAGGTAGTAATATTGATTAATTGTTTGACCTTCAGGAACCCAGTAAAGGTACACAGTCCCATGGATATCAATAAAAACAATCATCATTTCTTTAAATTTTGACTTTCTCATTTGAGCTGTTTTGGCTCTCGGTGAAGTTCGGCTCTTCCAGTCCATGGATTGGCGCTTCGTTTCAGGATCATAAGTAAAAACCTCAGTTTCATCACATGTTAGTATCGTTTCCAAAAAATCTGGGTCATTGTCAATCGCGTTCAAAGTGTCAGTACGAGCTTCATTTCAAACATTTTTGAGCGGCACGTGTCCTGAAAGAGCTGACAGAAGATGACTTCCAGCACTGTTTCCAACAATGGAAAATTCGCATGGAGCATTTTAGGGATAGAGAAAGAGTGTATATTGAAGGCGACAATAAGTGATTATGTATAAAATAAACATAAAATTTTTTATAACGTCAGTCTAGTTATTTAGTAGCCACACCTCGTATGTGGTACCCATTAAAATATTTTTGAGGGTGTTGTTCTATTTCAAAACATCTGGAGTGAAACACTTACGCGACGTTTCCTGCTTATGTAAATAATGAACAATATAATTTAGCCTAAATTTAATCATGTGTTAACATTATTATATAAAGAACATAACTTAATTTTAATTTTAAGAAATTGACTTAAATTTAAAATCAATTTCTGTTCGACTTAAAAATACGGAAAATCTATATTTGACACTTAACTGAGTGTTGTATAAAAAAATGTTAGAAATAAAAAAGTTTTAGGTTATATAATTTTCTACAACTTATACGCTTTTGCTTTAAATGCTTATTAAGGTCGCAATCTTAAAATAGCAATTAATCAAAGAAAAATGAACTAAAAAGAAAAAAAGAAAAAATTTACAAAAAAAAATCACAGACATTACAGATAAAAATAAAAGCGTGGCGCATTAATATATATAATATTTATTGTAAAATATTCGTTGTAAAATATTATATATATTAATGCGCCACGCTTTTATTTTTAACTGTAATGTCTGTGTTTTTTTTTTTGTAAATTTTTTTATTTTTTTCTTTTTAGTTCATTTTACTTTGATTAATTATTAAATAATAGCGTTTCTTAAAAATTTTTTTTTAATTTTTTTTTTTGATTTTTTTGTAAATTTTTTTATTTTTTTCTTTTTAGTTAATTTTTTGATTAATTGTTAAATAATAGCGTTTCTTAAAAATTTTTTTTTGATTATTTTGTAATTTTTTTTTCTGTGATTTTTTTGTAAATTTTTTTTATTTTTTTATTTTTAGTTAATTGTTTTAAGTAATTGTTAAATAAAAGAGTTTTAAAAATTTTTTTAAATTTTTTTTTAAATTTTTAAATTTTTTTTTACAAACACCTCCACAGCGTATTGTCATCGAAGATAAACAAGTGTGCAAAGTTTGATTCATATTGATACGGTAGAAGTATTAAAATTTTAAGTTGCAAGATTTGATGCTTCCAAGAGTAAGTTAAATAAAAGCGTTTAAAAACCGTTTTTAACCACTAGAGCACAGATCCCCTAAGATTTTCAGCAGACATGGTGCTCAATCAAGTAGAGAATAAACAATGTAGTAAATAAGGTGATTTTAAATAAATTTGTAGGAGCCATTTTTAAGAAAATCGTAAAAAAATGCAAAATCACACGAATAAACTACTACTTTTGGTAGACCGATTTTGATCAAAATATACGTGTCGAGTACCCTAGTAGTATTTTACGTCCGAGTTTCAAGTTTGTACAATAATTCCATTCTTGAGTTTTTCACACACACACACACCGAAAGACGCGCGCGCGCGGCAACCAATTGTCAAAATTTTATATTTTGAATTCAGAAGCCTGAAAACGTGCACTTCCGGTGAAAATCGATTTCCAAAAATCAAGATAATTACAATATTTAATTCTCTTTATTAATACAAGGGAAAAGAAAGTAAAAATGTAATTCGAAATTAAATTTAAAACAATTTTAATTTTCTGGAGCACTGTTTACTGAGTGGTGTCCACCTACAAGCCATTAACGCTATTTTGTATATTTTTTATTATTTATTTACATATTCAGATAATTTTTGCTGGCTGTCTTTGCACAGTTGCAAAATTAAATTAAATATATCCAAAAAGAAATAACTAACAATTATTTTTAAAGTTACATTAATACAGTTTTTGCAAGAAAGCTCGAACGGTTTGGTTACAATTTGTTAAAAAAAGTTAAAGAAAATTTAAGAAATATTTTTTTAACTATTAGAGATCTTTCTTTTTAAACGCTTTTATTTAACTTACTCATGGATCCATAAAATCTTGCAACTTAAAATTTTAATACTTCTACCATATCAATATGAATCAAACTTTGCACACTTGTTTATCTTCGATGACAATACGCTGTCATAAAAAAAAATTTACAAAAAAATTTTTTTTAAACGCTTTTTTATTACAAAATAACTTACTCTTGGATCCATCAAATCTGGCAACTTAAAATGTTAATACTTCTACCGTATCAATATGAATCAAACTTTGCACACTTGTTTATCTTCGATAACAATAGGTGTTTGTAAAAAAAAATTACAAAAAAATTTCAAAAAAAATTTTTGAAAAATTTTTTTTCCAAAACAAATTTAAAAAATTTAAAAAACGCTTTACTTTAACAATTACTTAAAAAAAGTAACTAAAAATAAAAAAATAAAAAAAATTTACAAAAAAATTAACAAAAAAAATCACAGAAAAAAAATTATAAAAAAAAAAAAAACAAAAAAAATTTTAAGAAACGCTATTATTTAACAATGATTCAAATAAAAAATGAACTAAAAAGAAAAAATAAAAAAAATTACAGACATTACTGTTACAAATAAAAGCGTGGCGCATTTTATTGTAAAGTATTCGTTGTATAAAAATGCGCCACGCTTTTATTTGTAACAGTAATGTCTGTAATTTTTTTTGTAATTTTTTTTATTTTTTATTTTTAGTTCATTTTTTATTTGAATCATTGTTAAATAATAGCGTTTCTTAAAATTTTTTTTGTTTTTTTTTTTTTTTTACTACTAAGTCAGATTAATTTTTTAACGTTGTTAATTAGTCTTTGCATTTGCACTAAATCTTAGAATGTCATCTGCAAAACTTACATTATTAATTGATCGTCCTTTAATAGTCACACCCACCGTTTCTTCCCGTATTGTTACTTGAACAGTGTAAGTATCTTCACTGTGTAGGGAGAAGAAAAGCGGTAAAAGAATGCATATCTCTCTCTCCCCCTCCCCTCTCTCTAACCCCTTCGCTCACTCTTCTATTCAAGTTTTCTTTTTTACTTCCTCTTGCCCAATCTGAATACAGGCTAAAGGAAAGAAAAGTAGTTTATTGTCATGTCGATTTTCCTAAATCTAATTTCCACCGGATATACATATTTTCAGACGCCCTGAATCCAAAAAAAAAACACGTCTATAGCGATTTTTCTGTGTGTGCACAAAATATGTCAAGAACGGAATATTGTACGAAGTTGAAACTTGGAACTTAGGTTATTAAGTAAGTATAACATTACGGGGGACTGGATACAAACATTTTCATCGAAATTGGTAAATCGGTAAGGAAGATTTATTCGTGCAATTTTTCACTTTTTTGCGATTTTCTCAAAACCGGCTCCTATGATTATTTGAACGTCTCTATTTACTACATGTTTTATTCTCTACAAGATAAGTTAAATTCTATGTCTGCTAAAATTTTTGGGAGGGCCTGTACTTTCTTAAAAAAAAATTGATTACAGCCTTAATGCATTTTAGAGTAGTACAAATTTCATCTAATTTCAAGGGATTTAAAATTAAAAATTCTTCCCACTGTCTTTGTAGAAAATCCCAGTGAGCGTGAAATACCATATTTTTTGTAATACAGGAGAAACAATAATCTATTCTGATTTTCTTCAAATGAGTTTATGTGATTCAGATTATGGGGTATTCCAAACAATTGCAGCATATTCTACCCTGCTTATAACGAGAGCTTCAAAAATAGCACTAACAGAACATCGATACCATCAAACCGCTTCGTATTCCTAAACATAAACCCGAGTAACTCATACACGTTATTCATAACCACATGCCTGTGTTGCTTACAAGTTATGTACTGTCAATTGCACTCATAAATCACGTATTTCATGGACTAGATCCATTTTCTTTTTCATTATTTATGGAATATCTAGCTAAACATGTGTAAATTAATTTGTTTTAGAAATCATAATATGTTTACATTTTTTAATGTTTAATTCAAAGTAAATTTTTCACACCTTAGATTTACATTTTCTAAGTTTTGTGTTATCACATTCACTAATTGTTTCTAACAGATTGTGAATTTCCTGAATAAAGAGAGAGAAAAAAGAAGTTTTTTGAAGAAGTTTATAATTACCACAATCATTTATGTTTGTACAATCCCATATAATTAGCAAATAAAATACATACACAATTATGAATACTTAGTAGAAAATCGTTAATCAATAATAGAAATAGAAGATATTTTAAAGAGACGATACAAAAATAAAAAATAGTTCTGTTTTTTATCACATGGTTGGGCAATTATATGACTGAAGCATTTAAGAACGGAAGAGGTAAAGGTGTAAAATATACTAATCTGAGTTATTTTTTCTAAGAATAATGAATTTCATCATTATGTAGCCAAGCCCTGTAGAAAATGAAGTGAACGTGATGCTTTTTGAAGGGCCTCACATGCTGATACGCATAGTTTTTTACTCAGTGAGGAAGGCAAATGTAAGCCACACCCTTCGTTTTACTTAATAAAGCCTCTAGAGGTTTAATCCAGCATTACGACTAATGACCTAAACAACAGAAATAGGTGCCCGAGTTTAAGCTTTAATTATGCTTTAGTTTCAAACCCCATTTAAGAACAGAAGAGATAGAGGTGTAAAAGACACTAGTTATCTCCTCTGAGAGTAATGAATTCATTATTATACAGCAAGACGCCGTGGTGAATGAAGTGAAGGTGTCATTTGCAGGGTAAAAAGTAGATTTTTTTCAGAAGGTCTGGCTTGCTGATAAGCATACTTTTCCACTTAGTGAAGGAGGCAATTGTAAATCACCTCACTTCTCGTTTTACTTATTAAAGTATCTAGAGGTTCAAACCAGAATTTTGGCTGATGACCTAAACAACAACAACAACAACAGAAATAGAAGGTGACCGAGTTTAATGTTTAATTATGGTTTAGTTTTCAGCCCTCGAGGAGTAAATGTGCTAAATTTCTGCTCTGTGTATATAAATTTGGAAGTTACAAAATTAGTTACGAGTGAGTAAGGTTTTTCGTAGTCATACATAGAGAAGATCAAACAGCTTATTTTAGTAAATACCATGTAGTTTAGTTGTACCAGTATAACGTTTACATATCTTGTTTATTAAAGACAAAGTTTCTTGCCTCGCCCTCATCATTGTTTACAGAAATAGAAAATTAACATATCTCTGAATATGATACACATGAAATATTATTTCAACTGAGATTAATGTTTAAATATATACAGTTACAGTTTTTTTTTAAATTCATTTATTTAACGTCGCATCAACTACTAAGGTCATTAGCGACGACGTTGGGGTGTAACTATATCTACAATGGAGGATGAAATGGTTTTTTTGTAACGTATGAAAATATGCCATGCCTGAGTGGGATTCGAACCCAGTTACAGTTTTAGTTTCAATTTTCATCCTTTCCTAATGAAATATTGTGTAAATGTTCTCTGTTGTTAATTTTTTTACCTAAAAAGTAAAAGAAGTTAACTCTATTACTTTCTCTTGCTTATATGAATACACGAGTATAAGATAGAAAGTATTGTTTTCATGTCGATTTAAAGAAATCGAGTTTTCACCGGATCTAAACGTTTTCAGACCCCCTGAACCCAACAAAACATGTTTTTAGCGATTGTGGGATTCGAATCCAAGAAAGATATACACGTTAATAATGTAAACCATTTGATAAAGTATTTCTTGCTTATTTTCAAACATAATTTTACCAAAATTGGAGTTAACACCCTTTACTTCTTGGGCACAGATTTAACAATTTAAGTCATAGTTTTTCATATAACATCCTCATAACCTCCTACAAATTCCTTTTATTATTTTATATTATATTGTAATAAAATCAGTTTTATAAAAACTGGCCCTCAGGAGCCTAGTCAATAAGCTGGTAGAAAGTCGTTATTAATTGTTAAGCAACACTGATTGGTATAGCGACTTTATATGGTGACCATTTAGTAAAACATCGTGTGATACAAACACACGTGATCGATAAAATGATTAACTTTTTTAATTTTAATTTATAATTTAACCACATTACGTTTTATTAAAATTAATAGTTCGTTCATTATTATTTTTTACAGACCGAAACAGACCGAAGAAAAGATGGTTACCACAACAGGTAGAAATGCTTAATTTGTGAAAAGAAGAAGAAGAAGAAGAAGAAAAAAAAAAGAAAAAGAAGAAGAAGGAAAAGGAAAGGAAAGGAAAAAGAAAAGAAAACGAAAAAGAAAAAGAAGAAGAGGAAGAAAAAGGAAAAGGAAAAGGAAAGGAAAAAGAAAAGAAAAAGAAGAAGAAGAAGTATTACTCGTAATATTATTCCTAATGTGTATACGTTGCAATCTGTTAAATTTTAAAATAATAAGCAACCCTTCTGACCCAATGAGATGAGGATGATGTGTATGACGTGTAAATGAGACTGTGTAGTCTTGTACAGACTCAGGCCAACCATTCCTGAGTGTTCAGTACTGTAATCATTTTTTTTAATCTCGTGCTAGCGCCTACATCTTTCTAGATTTTTCTAGAAGGACTTTTTGTCGCGCTTCTGATTACGTCACTTTATTGACTGTCTCATCGATTCTAATATATCGGCTCCCTGATCGAGACTAGCTGAATCACGTGGTCTCTGTGCGCCAATCGCATATTTTATAATTTTGTGCGTGACCTTCGGTGCCTTTCTTTACGCCATCTCTTCGTGTCCTGCCGGAGTTCAGTGCATCGCCCGCATTTATGCAGTAATAACGTGCACGTCTCGTCCGTCGTAGATTAAAACCGACGCTACTCTGCGCTGGGTACAACGCCCGTCTTTTCAATAACGTGCTATCTCTCACTAACGTGCATTCATTGTTATGTCAAACGAGCGTCAATTCTATTATATTAATGAGCTTCTAGAGCTACCTTTAACGCAATCTACGTCCTGTAACGTTATTCCTTTCCACGTCTTGCAATTCCCTGTACCGGATATGCAAATTATGTTTGTGTCAAGTGTTTATGTGTGCTAACGTAAAACGTACAATTTCGTGCTATTTGTTTTCTGTCAAATTACATTCTCTGAACTCTAGTGCTCAGTCTTTATGTTTCAACTTCATTGTATCAACGATAAAGTCTGCTGTCTCTCCAAGCGAATACTCCATGGATCTGCCAAGTAACAAGTGTCAAGTAAGTGCAAACTTAATTTGTTATATCTTTGTGCGATCATTTTATCTATACTCCAGCCTCTCTAAGTTTGCTCCTAATGTAAACAAATAATGACGTCACTGAACATGCGCATTATATCAAAATGTGTACACGCTGACTAAAAAGTAACAACAAAATGCTTTCAAAAGTATTTAAATTCGAAATACTCGTACTTTTAAAAGTATTTTCATAAATGAAATTGTTAGTCCTACATCATAGTATGACTGATGTTTTTAGTACTTTAAGTGCTTATAATTTAAAAAATCGTTAACTTAATAGGAATACGACATCCGTAAAGTCGCGGACTCTAGCGTGCACCCTGTAGTAGGTGGCTTTTGTTTGTTGACAATAGGAGCAAACTAAGAACGGCTGAACGATATGTATGTTGTTCCTATCTGTATCCCGTCTATGCCTAATATGTGCTTCGAAACCATATTGCGTAATTAACGTTAGGGGCTGTTTTGGACGCGGTCCGCCTTTTAACGAACATTATCCCCCCCCCACGATACGCCTGTTTTACTACCATTTATTGGGCGTATCAAACACTGAGAGAGTATAGTTAATTGACTCCCAACCATCAAAGTGTACCGGTAACTACTGCCTAGTATTCAAATCAGTATAAAAGTAATTACCTTTACTAGGATTTCAACCAGGAACCTTCGTCTCCAAAAATCAGCTGTTAAACAGCTAACTAGCGGTGACGACTTTACCCCTAGACCAACCCGGTGGGTTATTCGTAATAAGACAGAATAATAATAATAGGCTATATTATTATTATTATTATCCTAAGTTAATAATATTTAGTATTTTTTACGATTTATTTATGTGAACATATTTCAAAGTAAATTAATTAATAAAACAATTAATTGTTTACAGTTCGGCCACAATAATAAAACCGATATAAAAAATATAATCAACAAAGCAAAAAATTTCAGTTTGATGTATATTTGCACTTTTTAGGTCCTTACGAATTTCGTCCAGCCAAGGTGTTGAAATTTTAAGTTTTGTTATATATTCAATTATTCTTTTTGTTAGCCTATCGTCCTGCAATCTGTTAAGATATCCAAAGAACTTCAACCGCCTTTTACGCATGTCAATTTCAATGTTTGAATAGCTCTCTGTTGTTTTGTTGGATTGCAGCCTATACCCATCTTCTGTAAGTCGAGCCCCTAGAATTTTTCTAATAATTTTTCTTTCCTCCTTTTTGATTTCTTCGATTTCGTGTTTTCTGTTAAGTACTAGTTTTTCACTTGCGTAGAGGACCATTGGTTTAATAACTGTGTTGTAGTGCCGAATTTTAGTTTGTCTTGACATGGATTTTTTGTTGTTATTATTATTTTCATTATTATTATTATTATTAGTATTAATATTATTATTATTACTACTATTATTATTTGGTTTAGAAGGCTATAATATTATTATTAGTATTATCATTATTATCATTATTAATTTAATAATATTATTTAGTATTTTTTACGACTTATTTATGTTAACATATTTCACAGTAAATTAATTAATAAAACAATTAATTGTTTACTGTTCGGCCACAATAATAAAACCGAAATAAAAAATATAATCAACAAAGCAACAAATTTAATTATTTTCTGTTAATTTGGTCTGAAAAAGATTTTTCTAATTTATTTTTAAACCAAGTGGTTATTATAGTGTGGTTTGTATTACGGTTGTTGTCTGGATGAAATGAAAAGTAATAAAAAATTGAGAACCGTATTAGAGTTGAGTAAAATGTAGAAGGGTGCCAGAGAGAGGGGTACGAGTATATTTTATAACTAGAGAAAATGTAATAAGGAAAACCACCGACCGACTCTAAGTTGTGTTGTTATTCTTCACCAGATGTTTACTACTTCCACTTCCACGTCCACTTCTATTCCCAACTACCAAAACTAGATCACCTCACCACCATTGTCCGGACAACCATTTAGATTTTATGATTCATTATTATTGCAGCAGTCGATAATCACCAGTTGTTGACAGAACTGCTGCAGTATTATGACTTTCTGGTGTTCTGCATTTAATATAAAGTGTGATAGTAAACAATTTTATATACTTGGATTTCACCAGATCTTTACATTTCATAACCCTTGAAGCCAAAAATATGTTCTTAGAAGATTGCCTTTTGATTGTATGATTTTTTTTTAGAAAAAGAACTACCGAGCCAATTGTCTATGTGAAAGATTGGGAGTGTTCATATTTTAGAGATAAGCTTTTCAAGACAATCTGTTAGAAGAAGTAACTGGGAGAAGAAGAAGCAGAGAAAGAAGAAGGGGGAGGAGAAGGGGGAGGAGAAGGGGGAGGAGAGGCGATGTAAAAGAAACAGGATTATAAAAAGGAATAAAAAAGAAGAAAAAGAAGAACACATCCTCTTCCATGAAGTAACACATCCAGTAGTAACATGATGGAGAAGCAGGAAAAAGGAGGATGAGAAGGAGTGGAAGAAAACTGAGATGAAGGCCAACGACAACAAAAGGGAAGAAGAAAAATAATGATGTGGGCGAGGAGGTTGAGAAGAATAAGGAGGAAGAAGAAGAGAAGAAAAGGAGGAAGCCAAAGGAAAAGGAGAAGGTCAAAGAGGGGTTTAAGAAGAAGCAGAAGAACAAGAAAAAGAAGAAGGTGGAGGAGAAGGAGGAGGAAATGACAAAGATGAAGAGGAGAAACAGAAAGAGAAGTTGAAGAAAAAGAAAAAAACGGAAATTTTTCCACAATATATATCGTACTTTGAAAGGTAAAGCTTCAAAATCCGCACTAATAAAACTGTATAGGATCACGGCATTACCAACCATTCTTTTTATATGGCTCGGAAAGTTGGTCAGTGAGAAATAAAGACAAATATTGCGAGTGTTAAAACTTCAGAGATGAGATTTTTCAGAGCTGTAAGAGAGTTCAGTTTGAGGGATAAGTTGAAAAGAACCGAGTCAAGAACTATCCTAAATGTACTGACTGTAACACAAGATACAAGATATAATTTAAAATTAATTGTTATGCTTAGACTTCTAACTAATTGAAATTAAATGTTTTAAATTAAATTAATTACATAACTTAAATCTTAGTAATTTAACTAATATTAAAGATTATTTAACACTTAAACATTGTATGCTGATAATAGACAGGTGGAGGGTTAAATTAATTGCACTCGATCTGCAGTTTCCAGGGCTACAAATAATAGTTCTGTTTCTTATCACATGGTCAGCCAATTACATGAGTAAAGCATTTAACAACAGATGAAACATTTAATAACAAAAGAGGTGGAGATCTAAAATACACTAATCAGAGTTTTCAGAGTACTCTAAAAGTAATTAATTATATTATACAGCCAGACCCTGTGGTGAATGAAGTTAAGATATCATTTGTAGAGTGGAAAATGCGTGCTTCCTCCGGCATGCTGATAAGCATAATTTTCCACTCATTGAGGAAGGCAAAAGTAAACTACCTTACGTTGTACTTAGTAAAGTCTCTAGAGATTCAAACCAGCCTTTCATCTGATGACCTAAACGACAACACATTTTTGTGAATAAATTATTGATGTAAGTTTAAAAAATTCCGTTTATTGTTTCTTACACCCAGATACCGAAAGAAGCTAGGCTTAGGCGTTATAATACGAGATGTGGCTATTAAATAACGAAACTAACGTAAAAAATTTTATTTTGATTTTGTACATAATCACTTATTGTCACGTTTAATATACACTCCTTCTCTATCCCTACAACGCTCCATGCAAATTTTCAATTGTTGAAAGTCATCTTCTGTCACCTCCTTCAGGACACGTACCGCTTTCTCTTTTACAACTTCCACAGACTCAAATCTTATTCCTTTTAATGCTGATTGCACCTTAGGGAACAGGTAGAAGATAATAACATGTGATGAAACGTGGTTTTTTACTTATGTTCTTTTACTTAAGTGTTGTGTATTACTGTACAAAGAACAGCTTAATAGCAACTAGCAAACTTTCAAAGCGTTCACACCGAGCTAGTTTACTAGCGCTAGTCAATCACGCGACTTTTTCTCCCAAACTAATAGAATCAAACATATTCAAAGTAACTAGCACGCTAGTGAAAATTTTCTAGCGCTTTAACTAAACTAGCTGCTTGTTGTTCTTTTCTATTATCCTATTTTGCTAGCTGCTAATCAACTTGTAGCTAGTACTAGCGTCGTGAGGAATAGGCTGTAACAGTTCAGCTGATTTCAATATTTATAAATCGATTTATTTTATTTATTTCATTTGACTTATTTGTTAAATTGATTTTAAATTGCTTTAAAGTTTATTGTGATAATTATTTGTGTTATAATAAAATAGAATGAGATTGTGATTTCACGTCGTAAACTAAAAGAATGCCCATAACGGGCAGGTGGAGTGTTAAATTAATTGCACTCGATCTGTTGGTTCCAGGGCTACAAAAAATAGTTCTGTTTCTTATCACATAGTCAGCTAATTATATGTGAACTATTTTTAGAACAGAAGAGGTAGAGGTGTAAAAGACACTAGTCAGAGTTATCTCCTCTGAGAGTAATGAATTTCACTATACAGCCAGACCCTGTGGTGAATGAAGTGAAGGTGTCATTTGCAGGGTGGAAAGTGGGTGCTTTTCAGAGGGCCTGGCATGCTGATAAGCATACGCTTTCAACTCGGTGAGGAAGGCAATGGTAAACCACCTCACACCTCGTTTTACTTAGTAAAACCTCTACAGGTTCAAACCAGCCTTTCGGCTGTTGACCTAAACAACAAAAACTAAAAGAGTTAACTTGTTTAAATATTTTCTGTAGTTGGTCAAAACACATAATTTATATTGAATATTTAATATTAAGCAAACCATAACTTCCATAATTGAAAGGGCTGGGAGAAGACTGGAATAACGCACATCAACATAATTTTACGCAAGCTCATTTTAAAAGTTTACTGAAATCTACAAATCATGTTTATGAATTTTTGTTAAACATTTTTTAATTTCTGTTTATCTAGGTTCGTAAGATCGTAAATATAGCATCCTGTTTAAAACGTGCTATACATTTTAATTTTACAGTACCATATTTAAGAAAAATCATGCTGGAAATTTTGTGGGTTAGCACTTTCTCCTGCCGACCCCTTCAATTAAAAAAATTGAAAGAAGGGCACAAAATTTTGGGGGGCTCCACTCAAAGATGTAAGCACGATTCAAAGAACAAAGATTTGAGGCCTAATGAATAAATGAATCAAAAATAGAAAGGGAGATATCCAAGTATTCCAACAGAGGAAATTACCAGTTCGTTAGAATTTGAAACTAATACTTTATAAAAAAATAAATTTAATAATCTGAATTCTTTTAAAAGGCATAAAAACATAAATAACTGGATTAATAATGTATTACTAAATGCTTGCTGGTAAATAGGGAAAACAACGTAAAATATTAAGATAAAGAGCGAAGACGTGGAAATTGTGACCGTAGCCTACGAAGGGAATTCTAAGAATTACATGACTATTATTAAATGGTTTTTTTATTCGAACATTATTTTAAATTATTATGATGCATAAATTTCATATGTAACCGGCTTCTTTTATATTTCGCCGAAAAATATTTAAATAGGGTTTCGTTTGTGAAAAATACAGTTGTAGCTTCTTACTTTCACGATTTCAATTTAATGTGAAATGTTAGAACTTGAAATAATATTTTTGTCCCTTTTCCTAAATTAAACATCCGGTAGAGGAAGTATTCCTTGAAATTAATTTGTATGTACTGTATCGCTACATATTTTCGAACACCTCAGCTAGAGTTTTAATCGGAACACATTACCGCATAAACTTTTCTTATAATCTTCAAGAAGTACTTAATTTTATTCATTATAAGACCGATTTTGATGCTGGATCCCCAACAGTTAAGATTGTAAGTGATCAACAGTGTCAATCAACTTAATACGGAATGCAAAACTTTAACCAGATTTTAATCACAAAATAACAAGTAATACACTAATACAGATATGACTAGCAAAAAAATTAAAAACCACTAAAATAACACAAGTAAAACCCTAGTAGAAAAATTAACACTATCTAAAAACAACACTAATTAAAATCATTACACTAACACTAGTAAAATCACTAATATTACTGTAAATCACTAGTTAACACTAGTATTATAATAGTATATTTTATATTTGTTAGTTAAAAGTAATAGTAGTTTACTGTTGCTTTTTTCAATTTAGTATAGTGATCGAAATTTCAATTTTTTTATTTCAAAATTTCAAAAATAGAAATAGCTGATTTCAAAAAATTCTTAAGGGTTGTAAGCGGAAACCTTAGTTTTCGAATTTCAGCCCAAATTTATACTGGTTTTTGCTTCAGAAAAAATAACACACAGGGAAGCGCGGATCTCCTAAAAATAAAATAACTTTTTTGGCTTCGAGGAATAATGAAACGTGAGTAAGAATTGTAACTCATGTATAGAGTTTGTTTGTTTGTAGCAATACTTTCTCATTGTAGACCTAATGTAGATAGAAGTTAAAAAAATAAGGAAAGAGTACATACTTTTACACAGAGGCCTTTTTATATAGACCAATGTAAATTAGGAAACATCACCCAAAATAATTCAGAAATTGGGTGGGGTAACAAAGTTTTCTCAACCTCTTACTTTATATGTACCTAACTGAATGAAATGGTTTGGGGTTTTGTAGGGGGAAAAAGAAAGAAAAAAGGGGAAAATAAATTTTCTTAGTAGGAGAGAAAAAAGTAGCCTAAGGAAAGTGGCGGGACCATTTTAACCTTTTTACTGTTTCTTCTTCGTTTTTTTTTCTTTAGTACTTCTTTCATTCACTAACTCGAGAATGTTTTCTTTTTATTCAGGTTAAGTTAAGCTTAAAAAGAAAAGAGGGCAATACTTTTTACTTTGAAATGATCGAGTCGTTTGCATTCAAATGTAATTATACTCATCCACTTTGCTTTATTATTTTCAACAACACACGTGGCATTAGTGGAACTTTACTAGAGTTCTTGGCGAGCATCTAAACAGGTCTGAGTATGGTTGCAAATGATGCACAATTAACTAAATAAACATGCGGTAAATCGTACAAACTTTCCCGCAACTCCTTAAGGGGAGCGCAGATTCCTATCCTGCTTAATTTTAACATTTGCCCCATTTCTTTAGTAACTATCACAGATAGAGACTTGATTTTTGTTTTATATGAAAATTCTCACTCCTTTACAACTTTCACGAGTAGGATTTTTTCTTATGACAACAGATTTAATTTTTAGATATTTAAAAAAAAAAAATTACCATTTTTGGCTGCCCATAACAGACAGGTGGAAAGTCAAATTATTTACTCTCAATCTGTTCATTGCTGGGCTAAAATAAATAGTTCTGTTTCTTATCACATGGTCAGCCAATTAAATGACTGAATCATTTAAGAACAGAAGAGGTAGAGGTGTAAAAGACACTAATCAGAGTTATCGCCTCTGAAAGTAATGGATTTCATTATACAGCCAGACCCTGTGGTGAATGAAGTGAAGGTGTCATTTGCAGGATGGAAAGTAAGTGCTTTTCAGAGGGCCCGGCATGCTGATAAGCATACTTTTCTATTCAGTGAGGAAGGCAATGGTAAACCACCTCACTCCTCGTTTTACTTAGTAAAACCTCTACAGGTTCAAACCAGCTTTTCGGCTGATGACCTAAACAACAACCATTTTTGGCGTAAAAATTTTACACAAAAATTTTTTTCCTCTGTTATTTTTCAAAATTTTGAAAACCTTAACAAGTTAAAGTGACACCTGTATATGGTTAACAACCCAGAAAAATTTCAGCACTGTAGATTTAATAGAAGCTGAGAAAACGGGTCATTTTGTTGAAAACTGATATTTACAAGAAATCGCATTTAAAATGAAACAATAAACACTTTCAATATGTTTTACAACGTTATATCTTTTACGACTCACTGTTAACAGCAAACTTACCAACAAAATGCAATGCAGTAAACACTTTATTCCTTAAACAAAAGACAGATGATAATCATGACCAACCCGTGATTAATAAAGGAAAAAAAATTATTGCCTCTCCTCATTCGATCGTGGATTCGAATCCCACTCAGTCATGGCATATTTTCATTTATGTTACAAAAACCATTTCATCCTCCATTGTATATAGTTACACCCCAACGTCGTCGCTAATAACCGTTGCAGTTGATGGGACGTTAAATAAATTTAAAAAAAAATTTGTTGTAAAAAGAAATGCCAATATCTTACGAAAGATAAGCCGGCCGCATTGGCGTAGTTGGTAACGTGTTTGCCTCTATCATGTGGTCTTAGGTTCAAATCCCATTTAGGCACGGCATATTTTCATACATTACGAAAAATCATTACATTCTTCACCATCTGCATTAGCAGTAATTGCAGAACAGTCGGACGTTAAACGAAAAAGAGAAAAAAAACTCACGGAAGATTCATTAAATAAACATGTTTTTCTAGCTGTGCAGTCCTACAAGTGAAAGTGAAATTAAAACAAAAATATCTCTAGTTTTCGTAGAAACATATGTTTCTACGAAAACTAGAGATATTTTTGTAAGAAATAATACACCATTTTAAGAGGGGGGAGTCTTAACTTTATTTTACACCAAAACATTTTTGTTCCAAATTAATCTCCATTCTTTTCTTAAAAATGTGGTGTTATTTGTTTTATTATCGGTAGTTGCTAAATAACATTATAAAAATAAATATAAATTGATGTCATAGCGTAGCGGTAAGAAAAACCTTAGTAACTTTGTTTTATAGTTTTTCGCAAATAATGTTTTTTGCGTGTAGTTTAAACGCTAGAATGAATATAACTTTTGATCTAAAGAAGCTGGATCTGTAATTTTTTTTTTTTTTTAATTGTTCACATTTTCACATTCTATGATCTGATAGAGCCCCTTTTTACTGTAATCTTAATCTTAATCTGTAATCGTTTTACTGTATGTATTTATGTAGAATTTTAAAAATTAGCTCAGTTACATAAAAATGAAGTAAATATTTGTTTACTAATAAAATTATTTTGTTCCTTACAAACGGTATCTCAAAAACCGTCTTACAGATCACAGAGCAGAACTTTCTTTTTAATTTGACATAACTTTAACAAAAATTGATTAAATAATTAAAAAGATATATTCATTCTAAGATTGCGCTAAAATCCTCCATTATTGTTAATTGTAGGGGTGCGGGTTAATATTTTTTAATTTTAAAATACTTTTTTAGATGTTATTACACACAGGCCTACTATATTGTGCTAAAACGTTTATTGGTTAGAGCATTAGTACACATTAAAAATTAAGGTAGACTCCCCCCTTAAAGCGAGAAATTCATACTACATTATAGAACAAAAAACCAAAAATAGTTTTTTTTTTTCAATTGTATTGATCCGTGCTTCCCTTAAGCAATACTGTATATTATTACCTATAGCCAACTGCATCAGAGTTGAAATTGGTTCCTTGCAAACATCATTGCGTGAATCATACTATTATAATGAGAATAGCCTAGATGTAGCCGAGGCTAAAGAGCCTGCTGTACAATATTAAAAACAATTCACCTCGTAGAATTCTATAATATAATAAATAGGTAGACTGCTATTCGAGTCATGAGTTTTTTTTGTTTAACGCCCGACTGTTCCGCAATTATTGCTAATGCAGACGGTGAAGGATGAAATGATTTTTTGTAACGTATGAAAATATGCCGTGCCTGAAAAGGATTCGAACCCAAGACTGCATGATGAGAAGCAAGCATGTTAGCAACTACACCAATGCGGCCGGCATTGTCATGACAAGTCATGAGTAGTCTTGCCTGAAATGCTACAATTTCTATTCATTTGCATGCAGTTGTTAGAGTTATCAGCCGAAAGGCTGGTTTAAACCTCTGGAGGCTTTATTAAATAAAACGAGGAGTGAGGTGGTTTACCATGCCTTACTCACTCAGTGGAAAGGTATGCTTATCAGCATACCTCTAAAAAGCATCTACTTTCCACCCTGCAAATGATACCTTCATTTCATTCACCACAGGTTTTGGCTGTTCTCTGACTACTGTCTTTTACACCTCTACCTCTTCTGTTCTTAAATGGTTCAGTCATATAATTGACTGACCATGTGATAAGAAACGGAACTATTTTTTGTAGTTCTGGAACTAACAGATCGAGTTCAAATGATTTACCACACCACCTGCCTCTTATTAGCAAAACATGATAATTTATTACGTGAATTCACCCTTATCACAAAATACACTAAGTAGTTTAATGAGGAAATCTCTTTGAAAAATATCCTGTACATTTTGATTTAAGTATTTTAAATGAAAGAAAAGAGAATCGGAAATATGTTTAATTCAAGAGATGTATCTCTTTGAAAAACTTGCTTCAGGTCTGCGTTAGACACGGTACGTTGTCTTTACAACAAAATAACATACAAAGCAAGTAGACTACTTAAAATGAATGAGAGGGAAGAACTTTTAACTTGAATCAGAGTGAGAGAGGAATGTAAAAAGAGGGGTGAGTGGGTTCTTTACCACGTACTGCATAACACAGAAGGGATGTACTCATACCTTTTGATAGGTATGATAGTAGAATATAACACAAAAGCCACTGCATTCAGACTTGAGTTAGTCAAGATAAACATTCCCTAAGGTGCTCCATTTCTATCCAGACTCTATGTTTTTACGCCTATTTTATAAGCTACTCTATAATGGTGAACCCTGAAACCCCACATTACATCTGCTTTTACATGTCTAGCCTAATAAAAGGTCTATACGGTTTCCCTTTTAAGTAACATGCTGCAAACCAGATGGTACAACTACATTCAAACGTTCAAGATTTCACATTTCAAATTGTTTTTTACTTTTTGTACTTTATTCATAATATAAATGACAAAATGGCCCGATATTAATTCCGGCACCTTTTTCTAAAACCAAAACCTTAGAAAACAACAACTATCATGGAGAATGGAGATTACTACCAAATGAACAAGTCTACCAGGAGACCGAATCGGTAATAGATACGATGAGGAAAAAGAGAATATCCTTCTTTGGACATATAATCAGAACATCCAAAGAGAGAATCACAAACCAAATAATTAGAAAACTCTACCAGAAAAAGACAGAAGTAATAATACGGTTAAGAGAAATCAAGACAAATATGGAAGAATTAGGCATCACCTTCCAAGATCTAGAAAATAAAACCGAACAGCTAAAAATATTCAAAGATAAAAATATTATATTCCAAGGAAAAGTAGATAAAAGAGGAAGCAGGAAAGTGATCTTTTCAGAAGCAGAAAGGTAAAGAAGATCTGCCAGAATAAAAGAATACTAGTGGAAGATCAAAGAAAAGAACCAGAAGAGAGTGCCGAGAAATTCACTCAAGTGAAAAATGTTTCTCTGTTAAATCCAAAATTAAACATTATAAAACAGTAATATTACCGGACACATTTTATGCCAGTGAAACTGTAATTTGAATCAAAAATGAAGGGAAAAGTGATTGGACAATCAAGATCGAATGGAGAATTATCAGAACCTACATTAATAAAAACTACAAAAAGGATATTCAGTGGCGCCTCTTTTTACGTTTGGCGTTGTTTGTAGCTGTTTAATTTTATAACATTTCCAAAATATTATCCTAAAAGTTTTCCGGAAAATGGACGATAAAATCGTTTCACAAAGAATTTTGGAAAACTTTTGGACGAAAGAACCAGGCAAAAAATTTTGTGCGGAAAATTTGTACGAAAATTATCAAGGCGAAAGAAATGAATAACATGAAACGCATTGATGTAAATCATGAAAATTTGTTTTTTTTTCAGTTTTCTCAGCGAACCGAGGTTAAGGGCATTTTTAGCTATAAGTGGTGTTCAAGTACTTTGGGTGAGGCGCAAATAAAAGGTTCTATACACTTCTTCACTAATGCACCGTTTATGAGATAAAAAATCGTACCCCCTACCATAGGAAAAGGGGGTGCGTGCGGACCAAACATTTTTGGGTTAACAAATTTTTTTCTAATTTTGAATGCTAAGCAAACATTCCGTTAAAAACCGAAATCGCTTGTTCTGAATGTCCTGTCTTTTTACGAGGACAAGCCGGTTATATATATATATATATTTTTTTTGCTATTCGAATACTACGATTGAGTTCAGTGTTTTTTTTTAAACTACATTGTACACCATTTAACATATCAACTTCTTTCAATTTTGGTAAAGGCTTTCTGAGGGTAAGACGAACCCTTAGTTTAAGTAATATTTGCGTGGGGTACTATTACTATCTGTCTGAAGAAAAATCTACCTTTTTAAGGCGATGAAATAAAAAGATTTGTTTTTTATTTGTACTTTTTATTCGGATTTGATTCTCTAGAGCAATAAAAATGTTTTCGCATTAGATAAGTGTAATTTTTTTAAATTCAATTAGTAACCCACATTCTTTAATTTTCAAAATTTTTAATTTTTTGCTTCTAACTTCATGTAATCAATCAAATTTTTAATAATTCCTTTATTTTACCTATGAAGCTCTTTACTTCATCCTAGAAAAGATTCTATAGGCTTTTTAAAACGTTTCTTACTATAAGTAAAAGTTAATAGAACTGAAAAAATCTGTTGCGAAACACTTACACAACTTTCCCTTCCCAGTGTAAATAAATACCATGTTTATAACTAAGTTTAACCAAGAATAAGATACAATGTAAAATTAAAGACATAACCTAAATTTAATCATGAGTGAATGACGCAATATGAAAATCCTCTGTAGAACTGTAAAATAAGGAAAATCAGTCATTTGCTTCTAAACTAGGCTCTGTAGAGAAAAATGATTAAATTACAGTTGTACACTTTTAATTTCCTATAACTTTTATAACTAACTATTGTCGTAAAATTCATACTAAGGACGCAATCTTAAAAAATCCACGTTTTTGCCGATTTTGATAAACAAAAAGAAACAAAAAATCACTAATTTTCGTTAAACCAAGCATTGTCCAAACAAAGTTTGTAATTAAAAGTTTTAGGTTTTTAAATGTTCTAAAACTCTGATTACACACAACAGTATACGTGCCTTTTAAAAGGCATATTACGGACACAACCTTGAAAATCAACAAGAAAACAATACTTTCTCTCTACATATTCATACAGTGCAGAAGAAAGAAAAACACTTTTTTTTATTTTATGACCACAAAGGATCATTTTAGTCTCTTTGGTTAGTTTTTTTTCTTTGGCAGTTTATTTCCTTTTCATTTCTTTCTTTCCAATACTTTTTCATTCTGTTGGATCTTGCTTTTCTCAATTCGTCTGAACAAACCTGTACTTTTCGTTTAATTGTTCTTACTAAGAAAAACACTTTAGTATAAGCAAATTTCTATTAGTTTCACCCAATATTATCAATCAGTGCAGTACTGTACCGACAAAGAGCAGGATCCTAGTGGTTTATTTTTTCAACATAAAAGTAAATGCTTGTCTCTCTGAAATGTAAATAACTTGGAGTTAGCGTGAAAATTAGCGCGGTTGTCCGTACTTATATTTATAAATCATTGCAATAGTAAAATGTTTGTACTATCTTCTAGTTTTGAACATGACTAAAATTGTTGCAAGCAGTTTTAGAAATGTATAAAGTCAAGGAAACAATGGACCTTATGTAGAACACTTAAGTTAATTAAGTTGACAATACTTAAGGGTAGAAAGAAGCGACAACTATTCCAACTTGGAAACAAAATTAAATTTTATTTTATTAATTTTTTACAAATCTTATTAAGAAGTTGGCAACCGTAGACGGAGATTTCATTTATTTTTTTTATTTATTTTTTTTTTTAACTTAAAATGGGTTGCTTTCAACAACTTTACTTCAGCTGGTTAGATTAAGAATGAAGCTAAATGGAATTAGTTCATTGTCATTTTATAGCAACCAAAAGTTAAGTAAGTCAATGTATTGTTACCGTCAAATTTAAACATTTATTTTCTTTTAATATATTTATTTATTATTCGTAATCATATTTTCAATAAAAAATATTGTTACAACTCGTTATAGTAAAGTAAAATTGTAAATTTTAATTTAATTAATTCACATATATTTATTTATCAAAATTATTTGACATAAAAAACGTAACCAATAAAACTGACAACAATGAAAATAATGAGTTCATGAAAATAAGTTATTGAACTTTGAAAACATCATAATTCACGTAATTTATTAACAATAAAATAAAATAAACAATATCCCTTACCAAATTAAACATTAAATACAATGTCTGCTGACAAAATAACAAAACTTCACCGTAACGAAGAATCCCGTACAATTTAGACCACTAACACGCCAGCCATTCAAACCGCGGCGGTGCTCCAACTTTTTTATTTTTTTTATTTATAATTTGTGGACGTTGCAATCTGTTCAATTTAGAACAATAAGCAACCCCATGACCCAATGAGATGAGGATGATGTGTATGACGTATAAATAAGGTGTAGTCTTGTACAGATCCAGGCCGACCATTCCTGAGAGAGTATGGTTAATTAAACCCCAACCATCGAAGTACACCGGTAACCACTGTCTAGTATTCAAATCCAAATAAAAGTAACTACCTTTACTAGGATTTGAACCAGGAACCTTCGTCTCCGAAAATCAGCTGTTAAACATCTGATTTTGGTGACGACTTTACCTCGAGACCAACCCGGTGAGTTAAATACTTTGTTTTTTTTTTATTTCTAATTTGTGTACGTTGCAATCTGTTCAATTTAGAACAATAAGCAACCCCATGACCCAATGAGATGAGGATGATGTGTATGACGTATAAATAAGGTGTAGTCTTGTACAGATCCAGGCCGACCATTCCTGAGAGAGTATGGTTAATTAAACCCCAACCATCAAAGTACACCGGTAACCACTGTCTAGCATTCAAATCTGTATAAAAGTAACTACCTTTACTAGGATTTGAACCAGGAACCTTCGTCTCCGAAAATCAGCTGTTAAACAGCTGATTTTGGCGAAGACTTTACCTCTAGACCAACCCGGTGGGTAACGCTCCAACAATAAAATGCTTCGTTTTTATATTTAATCGGTCAGCTGTTGATGAAGAGCTGATTTTATGTTCCGCCGTTTCATTATAACAATATACTAAAAGGAAAGAAAAATAAATTTTACGGTAACAATACATTGACTTTACTTATGTTTGTTTGCTACAAAATGACAATAAACTAATTCCATTTAGCTTCAAATGTAACCAACTGAAGTAAATTTATTAATAATTCATAAAAATTATTGTTCTGCCTAAAACAGGCAGGTGGAGTGTTAAATTATTTACAGTCAATGTGCTACTGATACTAAACAGTGGATACTTATGCACTTTGAAGGTAAGGGTTAAATTAATCATACTCTCCTAAGAATGATCACCTTGGGTCTGTACAAGATTACACCTCATTTACACATCAACCTTATCTCATTGGGTCATGGGGGTGCTTAATGTTAAAAAATAATCCAATGAGATGAAGATGATGTGTATGACGTGTAAATGAGGTGTAGTCTTGTACAGACTCAGGTCGACCATTCCTGATAGAGTATGGTTAATTGAACCCCAACCATTAAAGTACACCGGCAACCACTGTCTAGCATTCAAATCCGTATAAAAGTAACTACCTTTACTAGGATTTGAACCAGGAACCTTCGTCTCCGAAAATCAGCTGTTAAACAGCTGATTTTGGCGACGACTTTACCTCTAGACCAACCCGGTGGGTAACGCTCCAACAATAAAATGCTTCGTTTTTATATTTAATCGGTCAGCTGTTGATGAACAGCTGATTTTATGTTCCGCCGCTTCATTATAATAATATACTAAAAGGAAAGAAAAATAAATTTTACGGTAACAATACATTGACTTACTTATGTTTGTTTGCTACAAAATGACAATAAACTAATTCCATTTAGCTTCAAATGTAACCAACTGAAGTAAATTTATTAATAATTCACAAAAATTATTGTTCTGCCTAAAACAGTTAGGTGGAGTGTTAAATTATTTACAGTCGATGTGCTACTGATACTAAAAAGTATATACCGGTGCACTTTGATTGTTAGGGTTGAATTAACCATACTCTCCTAGGAATAATCGGCCTGGGTCTGTACAAGATTACACCTCATTTACATATCAACCTTATCTCATAGGGTCATGGGGTTGCTTAATATTAAAAAAATGAACAGATAGCAAACACATTAGCGATAAAAATATGGAAAGCTATTTAAAAGAAAATACACAGAATAAATTGACTCTATATTACTTACCGATCTGGTAAGTATCAGAAACACCGGTCCGCCTTCTCTATTTAAAGACGTCAGTCTGACAGAGTCATCAAATTCAATGTTTATTAAGCTAAGTAGCTGAAATATCCATGCCATACTGGAGAAAGCTTTTAAATTTTGTTTACTTTATTATATATTACTTTTATCCTCCTCACAAAAGAGACCACACGTATTTTTTACTGCAAATGAAATCAATAAAATTCCATTTTTTGTGAATTATAAATTTGTAAACATTTTATTGAAATATTTTATTTGTTATGACAAGAACCAGACACCCACTTCTAGAAAGTTTTGTACTTACAACTTTTTAGTGGATTATAAAAATAAACGAGTATCTATTTATTTAAAAATCTTGTGTGAAATTCTAACACGACTTTCTCATGCCAAAGTAAATAATGAAAAACATAACCTACGTTTAATCATAAGTAAACAATGTAAAATAAAAAACAACCTACTTTTAAAATTATGAGTGAATGATTTTTTTTTTGGTGATTTTCCGTACGTTTACAGTTCAGCAGAGGTTGATTTTTAATGAAGCAAAATAAAAATCAACCTCTGCTGAACTTAAACGTACGGAAAATCACTAATTGACGCTAAACTAAGCTCTGTAGAAGAAAATGCTTGAAATAAAGGTTGTAGAATTTTTTATTATCTTTAACTTTTACTATACATTTTTGTCGTAAAGTACACACATACTAAGGCTGCAATATTAAAAACTCATGTTTTAACCGATTTAATGGAAAAACAGAAAATCATAAATTGACGCTAAACTAAGCGTTGTGAAAAAACATGTTTGAAACAAACTTGTAGGTTTTTTAATGCTCTGCAACTTTGGTTAATACACTTTTGCTCTAGAATGAATATTAAGTCCGCAATCTTAAAATTTTTTTTTCCTACGAGAGCACAGACCATTCAAGAATTTCAGCAGACATGACACTTACCCAATTTTTTTCTTTTTGGTTTTACGCGTGACTGTTTTGCAATTGCTGCTAATGAAGACGGTGAGAAGGATGATAGATGAAGATGAGTGATGAAAAAATGGCAGAACTGACCGGGAATCAAACCCGGGACCCAAGCGTAGAAGCCAGTTGCGCTAACCACTACGCCAACGTAAAGTACCCTATCCTATCTAAAGGTACGTAAAGGTAAGCACCTTTACCCTATCTTGTAAAGCATAAAAAATTTATTTAGTACATGAGGTGACTAAAAAAAACCTAAGAGCCATTTTTGAGGAAACCGCATAAAAACGAAAAATTTCACGAATAACACTACTCCGGTTGACCGATTTTGATAAATATTTTCGTGTCGGATCCCATAGTAGTAATAGTACCTAACTTAAGTTTCAACTTCGTACGCCCTCCGTTCTTGAGATATATCGTTCGCACACAAACCGACTGCAAAAAAAACATGATTTTTGGGTTCGGGGGCCTAAGAACGTGTATATCGTGTGACTACTCGATTTCAAAAAATGGACATTAGAAACAATACTTTTTTTCTCTTACTTAACATTACTTTCTAAGCAATACTTTCTCTTCCCCTGTTATGTTTATATAGAGCAAGAGTTTATATAGAGCAAGAAAAAATCATTTACCGTTTATACAAAATGTTCCTTTCACGAATGCAGAGGTTTCAAACTTAACTTAGAAAAAAACAGATTGACAACTAAACGTTGAAAAACGATAAGTATAATTTAACTTTTATGAAGTAATTTTATTTTGAGGCAAATTTTTGAAAATGAGATCTCAAACTTGTACAGGTACTCCCCGAATTAATACGGCGATTTGTAAATTTCGGGTGATATTTTTACGGTAAGAAATCGAGACATAGGCTTGGTGATTATATTTCGATTTCTACACTTAACATCTGTAGAATACTGAAATATCCAAAAGAATTGGCTAACAGCTGAAGAATTCCAGATTTTCCAGAACGACATAATTTCATCGGAAACTAAAAAATAATATTCGTAAGATTGTACCAATTATTCTTCTTGGAGGCTGAAAATTTATTAAGCAAGTCACCTCTTTTGGTAAATCTTCAAAGATAATGTTATAAAATACTTTTTTTCTATTCCCTGGATTAATCGTAAATTTGGAAAAAAATAAGGACGGGTATAAATCTGCACGTGAAGAGATACATTTAAAAAAAAGGTTTACCAGAATTAGTCTAGTGGGAGCTGAAACCGACCTCGACTGAAAGAACAAGAGAAAGTAAATGGGTAAGGTTCTTTCGGTTGAGGTCGGTTTCAGCTCCCACTAGACTAATTCTTCTAATTCAATTCTACTTCGTCTAATTCGACTAATTCTAATTCAAAAACCAAAAGGCTACGTTATCCAAAGAACACTAGATATTGATTGGCTTAGAGGTCCAATATGGCCTCATAACAAATTTAAAAATGTAATGTATTTGTTCTAAATTAATACGAGAGCCAGAGCGCCGACAAAGGCGTTAGTACAGTGTGTATCATATAATCTGCTTTTTTAACTCATTAGGCCATTGAGATGAGGATGATACGTATGACGTATAATTGATATGTAGTCTTGTACCGACTCAGACCAACCATTCCTAAAAGAGTTCAGTAATAGAACCCCAACCATCAAAGTACAACTACTGACTAGTATTCAAACCCATATAAAAGTAACTACCTTCATTAAGATTTGAACCGCAGAACCATCGTTTCCGAGAATCAGCTGTTAAACTGCTGAGTCGTGGTGAAGACTTTACCACTAGACTAAACCCGATGGATTCTAAAATAAAAAAAGCTCTACATTTTTCAATGGACAATGTTGTACGATCCGTAAATAAAGTTTAATTTAATGAAATTTATGAACCTAGAGTCTTGTCTGAAGTAAAACAGTTCTTGACAATAATAATAAATGTTAAATAAAATAACTAGAAACAATATTGTTGGCTGTAACTTAGCAACATAATTTCCGTCACATTAAAATTGAAACTTTATTGAGACATTAAAGTTTAATTACGTCAGATCGCTGTAAGTGGTTAAACAAGAAAAAAGGAAAAAGCAGATAACTAAATAATAAACCGAGGAAATAACAAAAGAAAACAGCAAACTATAAAGTACAAAAAGTAAACTTCTGAAAACATTATGTAAGGAAGTAAACAAAATAAAGCAAACCAGAATACAAAGAAATGAATGGTGATTTTCTTGTTTCTTATAAATGTTTGTTCATGAGATACAAAAAAATCTGGTGTGAAACGGTCACACGAATTTCTCTTATCAATGTAAATAATGAAAAATATAACCTATGTTAATTCATAACTATTTCAAAATGAAAAACGTAACCTCATTTTAACCACGAGTGAATGACGCTAAATAAAAATCAACTTCTGTTCGACTTAAAAATACGGAAAGTCAGTAATTGCCTCTAACTAGGCTCAGTAGTAAAAAAAATGCTTAGGTATATTAGTTTTTTTAAATTTTTTATCCCTAATGTGTGTAAGTTGCAATCTGTTCAAATCAGAACAATAAGCAACCCCACGACCCAATGAGATGAGGATGATGTGTATGACATGTAAATGAGATGAAGTCTTGTACAGACCCAGGCCAAGTATTCCTGAGAGAGTATAGTTAATTGAACCCCAACCATCAAAGTACACCGGTAACCAATGTCTAGTATTAAAATCTGTATAAAAGTACCTTTGCCAGGATTTGAACCAGGAATCTTCATCTCCGAAAATCAGCTTTTAAACAGCTGACGACGACTTATCATACCTCTATTCTCATCACGTTTTATTATACTTCTAGACCAACCCGGTGGGTCATGTTAAAGTTGTAGGTTTTTTAATTTTCGATAACTTTGGTTATACACTTTTGTCGTAAAATGCATACTAATAAGATCGCAATCTTAAGAAAATGCCATGTTTACCGATTTTGATTAGAAGAAAATAACATAAAATCACTAATTTTGCTGATATACGAGTACAAAGCGTTGTACAGCAAATGTTCAAATAAAAGTTGCACGTTTTTTAAAATGTCCTACAATTTTTGATTATAATATACCTTTTTCCCTAGAATGCATCTTAAGGCCTCAAAAAATAACATTTTCTTCTACGAGAGCTAAGCTTCTCCAAAAATTTCAGCAGATACAGCGGTTACCCTACCTTGTAGAGCATACAATTTTATAAATGTTTGCTCAAAATGCATATTCAGGCTACAAAATTTAAAAAAAACAATTTTGCCCTAAGAGCACGCTCTTTCAAGAATCTCAGCAGAAATACCGCTAATTCTATCTTGTAGAGATTAAAAAATGTAAAAAACGAGGCAATTTTTAAAATTACCTCGTTAATTGTAGGGTCCGTTTTTGAGAAAATCGTACGAAGAAACTACTATTTTCGGTTGATTAAGTTTGATGAAAATGTTCGTGTTGGTTTCCCTTAGTGGTACCTAACTTAAGTTCCAAGTTTCAAATTGGAACGCTATTTCGTTATTGAGATAGTTCGTGAAAAACACCCTCTCCGTCTGCCCGCACCTTCTCTACATAACACATACAAGCAAACGTACACACACAAACTACCAGTCGGTAAAATCGTGTTTCGGGGTTCAGAAGACTTGGAAATTTGTATTTCCGGTGAAAAATCAATTTCAAAAACCTGCATAAAAACAACACCTTAATTTCTTATATAGCGTAGTACTTATATGGCAAGAGAAAGTAAATAATTAATGAAACCAACGTTTTATCTTTCAAAAAGAAATAACAGAAGAGAAAGACTTGAAAAATTGATAGTATGAAATATAAGTAAAAGATAACAGCGACAAATAAAGCGGACAGAGATGATTAAAAAAATAAAATTAGTTGAATACTAGAGGAGTCAAAAAACTGATTCAGCTGCGAAAGTCTAGTTTCTATAATTCTATTTAATTAACATTCCACAACCATTTTATAAAGTGAAATTGCAAACGTAATTCAATTTCCTTCTAATTATCTTGCAATTTTATTTCTGTAAAACAATAACTAACCATTTTCTTTTTGAAAACCCCTATTTGATTTTTATTTCATTGGGTAAAGGCTAATTTAAAATACAGAATACCGTTCTTTTACGTCAGGTATGAATATATGGGTTTTGAAAATGTTTTTTTTTAAATGAATGATTTTTTCGAAACTTCCGTTTTAGAAGAGAACGAACATATTTTATGTTCAAAAACAATTCTTACATTGTCTTAACTATTGTTTGTCCTTTTCTTAATAAAAAAAAGTCAAACAAAAACGTGTTTTTTAATAATGTAATTAAAATATTGTTTTGTAAATTTAGGATCCTCGTATTTTTCTGAAATAGAATTCGAAGGACTGAGTCAATGAACGAACACTGTCCAGAATATGATTTTATTTATTACGTACAATTATAATTTAAATTACGTATTATGTATTGCTTCAGTCCCAGCTTGGTGTAGTTGTTGTGGAATGCAGTGCGTTGTTACAGTAGTGGGAGATTTTGAGTTGCCACATTTTTATTCCGCCCTGTATTCCTCTTATATACCCATGCCCCTTCATCTACTTGTATGACTCACGCCCCCCAGTTGGTAGTAGTCCCCATGTTCCTATGCATAATCACTCCACTACGGTGAAAAGAGCCGCCATTTTAAATTATTAAACACTTAGAAAATAAAAGGCCGGTGATTATGCCAAACTCTACCCTTTTCGTCTCCCCTAAAATCATAAACTAACCCCTACCTAAAATTGTACCATTTGTCCACGTTAAGTACGGTGCGTGCCTTCCCCTCCTCAAGGCAATAAAACTCCCACATAACTGAAAAAGGCCACTGAAAAACAAAAAAAAGAAAAGAGCCGCTCTTAAACCCACTTGTCCCTTAATATAAATTTTCATCCACGAGTAACTTCTTAAAATACATTACCTCCTTTGAAGTCCCAGTCCCAATCCCGCAAGAGCCAGAATCCTATTTCCTAATTTTAAACTATAAAATTCCCCCTAAATTTCATGAGGTTGCAATTATTCGGTAAAATTGTTCCCCGAGCAACCAGGTGTTCCTTAACACGATGTCGCCATCATAGGGCTTCTCAGCCCTCTCAACCAGGATTCAGGATTCAGGGGAGAATGAATGAGTTAGTAGTGTTTCACAACTGATGCATTTGTAGTTGTAGCGTGTACTAACTAGACTAAAAAAATATTCTTATCATCCGGCACATTAATTTAACAAATACCTACCGGTTTATTAACTTGGTCGGATTCATAATATTTAACTGATCAATTCATATCAAAATATGTAAATAAATAAATGTAATAAATACAAAAAAAAATATGTTAAATACGGAAAATTTGAAAACGAATGTTTTTTATCAAGAGTAATACAACAATCGTTCTCCCAGCATGCGTCACTCATTCATTATACCCCACCCGTACCCTTCACCCCGCAACTAAATGGAGCTTGAAACCGCACAATACTGTATTAATAAAACTGGTGTTTTTAAAATGTGTATGCCTAATAGAGTAGTGTGCTATAATTATGTATGTGTTTTTATAATCACAACGTTGCATTTGGATGAGGGAGGAATCCATCGAAACATATTACATGAAAAATAATGTAAGTTTTTTCATAACGGTTGGATAGAGTGTTGTAGTGTGAGGGCCTGGCATGCTGATAAGCATATTCTTTCAACTCGGTGAGGAAGGCAATAGTAAACCACCTCACTCCTTGTTCTTACTTAGTAAAACATCTAGAGGTTCAAACCAGCCTTTTGCCTGTTGACCTAAAAACAACAATGTAAGTGGAGTGAATACTGTTGATTGAAACCTCTATCAAAATAACTTATTAATTTTTCTTTTCAAAGGAAAACTCTTCTTTCTCTTTCTCCTCTTCTTTCAAACTCTTTCTTTCGTTTTCTTTTTCAATAGAAAAACTCGTTTTCGTTTTACGGGATATTAGCTTTTCCCGAGTAACACTCCAATCATATACGTACCTTATTTTTATTTCTGATAACATATTAACATCGATTACTAAGTTTAATGAGATTAATGAGGTTAATAAGTTTAGTGAGGTTAAACTTAGTGAACTAACAAGGAACTTTTACAACAAAAAATGCATATCTAGAAACGCCAAACTTAGACATCTAAACACAGTCGTTCTACCACAAGTCTTATACGCAGCCGAAACCCTAACATTTCATAGGAAAGGATTATTAACAAAACTAAATAAAATACACAGGAGATTCGCCCAGACAATCCTAGAAACAGTTTCGACCCAGATACCAAGATCCACAAGAAGAGAACGAACGAACACATAATTAATTTCCTAGGCGAAACTCTTAACAACTAAGCTCATAAAACGTCGACTACAATATTACGGTCACATGATGAGATTCCAAAACAAAAATAACGAAACGTACAAAATGATCACATATCAAGAAGGTTTTAAAACCAAAGATAGATGGATCAAAGAAATCGAAACAAACCTAAACACCATAAACGCTTCACGTAACGATGTAACAGATGGAACTGCCTTTAGAAGGAAAATAAAAGATTTTGGGAATTTCCCGACTGCAGAAACAAGGCAGAGGACATGGATGCAGGAACAAAGGGAGAAGGTTAGCGAGAGGATGAAGGCGTACCATGCGAGCAAACGACAGCTTAAAAAATAATTTTACATAACCAGTGCGTTCTTTATATAGGACAATACAAAAAAAAATTAACATCGATTATACAAACTTTTTTTTTAACCGACCAACCTCCCCTCCCCCCGTTATTTATGCCCAAAACAGATAGGTGGAGTATTAAAATAATTTGCACTCAATATGTTAGTTCCAGGGCTACAAAAAATAGTTTTTTTCTTATCACATGGTCAGCCAATAAATGACTGAAATATTTAAGAGCAGAAGAGGTAGAGGTGTAAAAAACACTAGTCCCAGTTATCTCGTCTCAGAGTAATGAATTTCATCAAGCTGTGTTGAATGAAGTGAAGGTATCATTTCCAGGGTGGAAAGTAGATGCTCTCCAGAGGACCCTGTATGCTGATAAGCAAACTTTTAAAATTAGTGAGGAAGGCATTGTAATCCACCTTACTCCTCGTTTTACTTAATAAAGCCTCTAGAGGTTCAAACCAGCCTTCGGCTGATGACCTAAACAACAAAAAATCAATTTACTAAATTCATTTAAAATATTACCAATATTATTTTTGGAGTTCTAATCGGTTTTTTTACTACTTTTGCGAAAAAAGTTATCATTATAATGACGTGCTGATTTGCCGAAAACGTTTACGTACCATAATTTTTATAATATAACTGTTTGAAGATTACCGAGATAGTTATTGCAGTTTGCCAGTCATTTATTTATGCATAAAATATAGTACCTTAAAGTTTCCAGATAAAGTATGAAGTACATAAGCAATAACTTAAGCTACACGTACTTGTAACTTATTTGAAACACACAAATAAGTCAGTATATATTTGAAATTGAAGTTCACATTTTACGTATTTATATGAGTCACGTCATCTGGAATCCTCATTTTGTATTTATTTCTTGATTTCTTGACTATTTTCTACGTGAAGGGGAAATAACTAATAGAGGAGAGATATTTTTATTTGTACAGTTGGTAATACATTACATGCTAGTTTCTATACTGTATTGGAATTTATTACAGAGTGTTGTAGGGTAACGTATATTAGACTGAAAAAGAGTGACTCAAATGCACTGAAATGCATCTTGCTGAAATACGAAACACTAACGAAGAACGTGTTCCATTTTAAATACATGATTTTGATACGGAAGGGAAATTTAGTTTTATCACGCAACCAAACAAATCAGCTTTAAAATGTCGTAACATTTTCATAATAAATTTCAGACTCGCCAAACGTACTACTGGTTTTCTTGTTAATTTTTAACCAGTACTATCACATTTAACAAATTATATCACCGATTTTAATGCTGATTACAAATTTTTTATGCTGCATTTTGGATTTGATACTACATATATAATTATTATATTTTATATCATCAAAAATAAAATTTTTAATAAGAAAATCACATATTCTCGTTAAACTAACCTTATTGGATAAAATTATTTTATTTATTTATTCTTAAATATTACTGCTCCAAAAAAGCTTAGCCGTGGTTAGAGCTGGATTACATAATATAATAGCTGAATGCTCAATATAACAAAAACATTAAAAAATAACTTCTTCTTCTTCTTCTTCTCCTTCTCCTTCTCCTTCTTCTCCTTCTTCTTCTTCTTCTTCTTCTTCTTCGTCTTCTTCTTTTTCTTTTTCTTTTTCTTCTTCTTCTTCTTCTCCTTCTCCTTCTCCTTCTCCTTCTCCTTCTCCTTCTTCTTTTTCTTCTTCTTCTTCTTACTATCAAGGATTAGGCATAAGCCTGCTCCGAACTCACAAACCATCCTGTACGTCTACACAAACACGAGAGACTACAGCCCGTACATCTCGACTACTGCCATCTTCTTCGAGGTCTTCCCAACTCCCGTCTTCCAACTGGAATATATTCCGTCACTTTTAAAGGTATTCTCTCCTCTGGCATCCGTTCCTAATGTTGCCTCCATTGATTCCGGTACTCCTCAACTTTTTCATTCAATACACCCAACTCGGATCTAATTTCCTCGTTATGTACGAGTATTAGATCCAGCCTCAAGTAGCCCTTCGCCCATCTTAAAAACGTAAAACTGGCAAACTCATAACTAGCGTCGGAAAAAGGACAGGATTAACCGGTTCACTTAATCGGAAAGCCAGGAAAAATAACTTCATTACAGTATTATGTTTTGAACCACCGGGTTGGTCAAGGGGTAATGTTGTCGCCTCTAGTCAGCTGTTTAACAGCTGATTTTCGGAGACGAAGGTTCCTGGTTCAAATCCTACTAAAGGTAGTTTACTTTTTTACGGATTTGAATGCTAGAAAGTGGTTACCGGTGTACATTTATGGTTGGGTTTCAATTAACCATACTCTCTCAGGAATGGTCGGCCTGAGTCTGTACAAGACTACATCTCATTTACACGTTATACATATCATCCTCATCTCATTGGGTCATGGGGTTGCTTATTGTTTTAAAATTGAACAGATTGCAACGTACACACATTAGAAAAAAAATTATTCTGTTTCGAACATTTTCATCAAAATCGGTCAACCGTAAGTAGTAAATTATTCGTGTGATAAAAACAGCTACTAATTCTTTTTTAAATGGCTTCATTTATTACATTTTTTATGGTCTACAAGATAAGGTAAGCGCTATCAACTGCAATTTTTTGCTAACTGTGCAATCATGGTATAAAAAAATTTCGTTAATATTTAAAATTTTTCCTTCTATGTTTAATTTTAGAGTAAAATTATTGTATATATTAAAGTGGTAGAAAATTATAAAACCTACAACTTTAATTTCAAATTTCTTTGTACAATACTTAGTTTAGCGTCAATTAGTGATTTTCTCTATTTTTTTAATGAAAATCGGAAATACGTTTTTAAAAAAAATTGCGGTCTTAGTATGAATTTTATGACAAAATTGTATACAAATAAAGTTAGGGGAATTAAAATAAACGACAACTTTTATTATAAGCATTTTTTCTAAAGAGCCCTTGTAGTAATGCAATAATTAGTGATTTTCCGTAATTTAAGTCGAGCAGAGATTTTTATTTAGCGTCATTTACTTATGATTAAAATTCGCATCAAGTAATTGGTTATTAGCGACAACGGTGAATTATGTAACTAGAACAGAGGTTTTTGATTTGTGAAAATTTCCAGACTCCAACCGGGAATCGAACCTCTACGTTGTAGGCTAATGCGCTTACCACTACGCTACGATGGCACAGCCAAGGAAATTTTTAATTCGTTGGTTTTAGAATAAAATATTTTCATTAAGGTAGAAAATATTGGGATAGCAAGCTATAGGCTACATTGAGAATTTAATGAATGCACATTGAGTTAGGTAAGCAGGTTAAGAACGTGTAGATTGTTGCTGCAAGGAAACGCGTGGGTATGTCAAAGGAGGCATGGTAAGCTATAATCAACAAAGGAATGTAACCATCTGAAAAATTAAAATAGAAAATTATTAAAACGGGGAATTTTCACTGTAGATTTTCAATTTATCGATTTTCTCATTTTACTGCAGTAGTATAAATTATGTCGTCACCCAATATTTCATCATCATGTTCATTATCAAAAATAAAACAGCCTCGCGTCACCTGAAAACACATTACGGAAAAGTTTGCAAAGTTAATAGCTTTAAGTACCTTGGGGTGATAATACAACCAAAGATCAGTGAAAATGGAGCGAACAAAAACATACGAGGAAATTTTTCTTATTTTGCAACGTTGATTCATCCGCCGAAGTATATCCGTTTCTTTGTGATTGACCAGTGTACTCGTATTCTTTTTTACTTTCTCTTGCCTAAATGAATATATAGGAAGGAAAGTATTGTTTTCATGTCGATTTTTCGAAATCGAGTTTTCACCGGATCTATACGTTTTCAGACCCCCTGAACCAAAAAAACATGTTTTTAGCGATTGGTCTGTGTGTGTGTGTGTATACAAAATATCTCAAGAACGGAACATCGTACGAACTTGAAACTTGAAACTTAAGTTACATACCACTACCGAACACGACACGAACATTTTCATCAAAATCGGTCAACCGGAAGTAGTAGTTTATTCGTGGTTTTCACTTTTTTGCAATTTTCTCAAAAACTGGTCCTACGATTTTTTTTAAATCGCCTAATATACTCAATTTTTTATTCTCTACAAGATAGCGTAGGCGCCATGTTTGCTGAAATTCTTGGTGAGGCTGTTTTTACGTAAAAAAAGTATTTTTTTAAATTACGGCTTTAATATGTATTATAGCGCAAAATTTTATGAAATAAAAAATGTAGAGAATTTAAAATTCTACAGCTTTTATTTCAAACATTTTTTTGTATAACGCTTAGTTTAGCGGTAATTAGCGATTTTCTGTTTTTTTTTTCACGAAAACGTGTGAAAAATTGGTTTTTTTATGATTTCGGCCTTAGTATGCATTTTACGACAAAAGTGTAGTATATAACAAAATTTATAGAAAATTAAAAAATCTATAACTTTTATTCAAAGCATTTTTCTCTACAGAGCCTAGTTTAGCGTGAAAGAGTGATTTTCCGTATTTTTAAGCCAAACTGAGGTCGATTTTCATTTTGCGTCTTTCATATATGATTAAAATTAGGTTATTCTTATTGAGGTTAGTTTTTCGTATGTTTTATTACTAACGTTATGTTTATTGTTAATTATTTGCATTGGCAAGAGAAAGTTGTGTGAGTGTTTCACACCAGATTTTTTTTATATAGTATATTTTTAAGAGAAGTTAATACGGTCGTCACCGCCTCCCCTCTCTCGATCTCTACCTACATTCGTCCCGATTTGTCTTATCCTCATCCCGAGGTCTCTTCATGATCTCTTTCACTTCATTTGTCATGGATCGTTGGGGTCTGCCCCTTATGTACCTTCCCCCCGGACACGGACGTAATCTTGCATTATATGTTTGCCCTTCTCACTTGCCCATACCATGTGAACCCCTTTTCTCGATGATTGATGTAAATAGTGGAGGTGTGTTTCCAACATTAAATGATGACAAGCTGAATAGAAGAAAAATAAGAGGAAAAAGAAGAAGGAGACAAGGAAAAAGAAGAAGTAGAAGAAGAAGAAGATCAAAAAGGAGGAGGAGGAGGAAAAGTACGAGGAGGAGGAGGAGGAGAAGGAGAATAAGAAGGAAGAGAAGGAAAGGAAAAGGAGGGAGGATGAGAAGAAGGAGGAGGAGGAAGAGAAGAGAATAAGGATGAGAAGGGGAAAAAAAGGAGAAGGGAAGGAGAATATCGAATCCTTAACTGTAAGTAAGGTATCACAATACGACGTGTAAGGTTTAAAACATGACCATTGTAATTTCTATAGGTGCATATTTCTGAAAGATTGCTTAGAGGTTGCTGTCTTGTGCATTATCAGTGAACAATTCATTGACTAATACGGGCAATAAGCCCGAACAATTGTCATAATTTGTTCTATACATAGTATATAGTGAAATATATAAATAATAGGTCTCTTGCTATGAGACACCCTAGGTCTAGAGACGCCGCATTGCGTACATTTAATGTCTCCATTTAATTACTTAGGGTTAATCTTTGCCATAACCCAGAAGAGAGGCTGGTGGCGCATATCTCTCTTAATCCGTTTAAATATTAGGCAATTTAAGCTAAATAAAACTTGTCGGTTAAGTTTATAGTGAAGCACACATCCTCCAACTTTCAGAAAAACAACAAATAATTTACTTCTAGTGTAGTCCTGTTTTGTTTAACTCGCGTTTTATGTGGATACAATGAAAATACAGTGTGATATACTACCCCTTGAAGCCAAAACAAGTTTTATAAGAATACGTACGTCTATATAGGCACACATATTTGTACTATTTCTTCTGGAATAAATATTGCTGGAGCGAAATTGCTGGGTTGAAATTTGAGAAACTGAAATTTTCTCGTTGATCATGAGGGTTAAAAGTACGTAGGTTTCTCGAAAAATAAAATCGGGCTTTAAAAAAATTTGTTGTTGGCCTAAATATAAGCTAAAAATTAGATTAGAAATAGGCTGTTTAGCAGAAGTTAAAAAATCGTAGGAGCCGTTTCTGAGAAAATCGCAAAGAAGTGAATAATTTCTCGAATACACTAAAACTTCCAGTTGACCGTTTTTAATGAAAATACGTATTTCAGTCTAATTCCCTAATAGTACCTAACTGAAGTTCTAAATTTCAACTCTATTTCGATCTTGAAATATCTTGGTCACACACACACATACAAACGCACGCGCACACACACACACACACACACACACACACACCAATCGTTCTTCCCTATAGGTATTTTCACACAGGGCAAGAGGAAGTAAATTTTTTTATCCCTAATGCGGGTATGTTGCAATTCAGAACAAAAAGCAACCCCATGACCCATTGAAATGAAGATGACGTGTATGACGTTTAAATGAGGTGTAGTTTTGTACAGACTCAGACCGACCATTCCTGAGAGAGTTAAAACTGGTTACACTGGCTAACAGTACAGTGGCTACTTATAACAGGTGATTCAAAAAGAGCGCCGGTTTTTAAACGGCTGGTAAATTTTTGTTTATCGGTTGGCAACATTGTTAGACCTCATTTCTATTTCGGAGAACATTCCGATTGACGATTCAGTTGTAGTTTCTCTTGTTCGCAGTGTAGTACTCTCGCAGTCTGTGTCTAACCATGGAGAAGTTCACTATTGCACAACGAGTGTTAATCGTCAAAACATTTTACCAGAGTGGAGAGAGTTATGCGGCTACTGTCAGGCGACTTCGCGGTACTCTAGAACGTAATGAAGCACCGAACGAATCAACAGTTCGCAGGCTCATGAAAAAAATTTTTGAGACGGGTTCAACAGTCGACCTTAAAAGTTCTTGACGTCGTCGTTCTGGCCGAACTGAGCAGAACGTTGCGTTGGTTCGTGACAGTGTGGCTGTTAGCCCAGCAAAATCAATACGTCGCCGTTCTCAACAATTGGGTTTACGATGTTCTTCTGTACGGAGAATTCTTCGGTACGATCTCCAATATCACCCGTATAAAATTCAGTTGGTGCACGAGAAACAATGTTGTTGCTCCGTGAACGGTTCCAGGATCGCATCATTTCTCGTAATTCCGACCATCAATGGCCACCAAGGTCGTGTGACTTGACGCCTTGTGACTTTCATCTTTGGGGTCATCTGAAGTCATTGGTGTATGCCAATAAACCCCGAAACATCATGACTTGAAGGAGGAAATTCGACGGGTTATCGGGCAAATGGAAGTCGAAACTTGTCGTGCAGTAATATCCAATTTCATGGACAGAGTTGATGCGTGCCAGCGCAGTAGAAAAGGACACATGCATGACATCATTTTTCATACATGAAATCGGAAGGTAAGATGAACTTGTTGATGTATTTATTTTCAGTTTTTCAATAAAATAAATCTCTTAATTTGATATATCAAAACCGGCGCTCTTTTTGAATCACCCAATAGTATTCAAATCCGTACAGTTGTTTCAAATTTTGAAGATGGTAACTTTTTTCCTGAGGGATATTTTATATTTGTTTTAAAACAATTTCCTTGTTTAAAAATAAAAATTTCCCCTACAATTTTTTAAATTGTTTTTGTCATCAGTCTCTCGACTGGTTTGATGCAGTTCTCCAAGCAGTCATATCTTGCGCAAGTCATTTCATATCTACATACCTGTAACACCCTACATCTTTTGTAATTTGCTTTATAAACTCTAATCTTTGCCTCCCCCTACAATTCACTCCCTCAATATTACCCTCCATTATTGATAGACCAATAACTGGATGTCTTAAGATATGCCCCACTAGCCTATCCCTTCTTCCTTTAAGATGCTTCTATATACTTCGTTTTTCATCCACTCGCCTAAGAACCTCTAAATTACTTATTTTGTCCACCCACCTAACTTTAACATTTCCCTATAACACCACATTTCAAAAGCTTCTATCCTCTTTCTTTCTACAGCCCCTATCACCCATGTTTCACTCCCTTATGCTACAATCCATACACAGTGTTTTAAGAAATTTTCCCAATCTGTTTGTAGTCAGTAAGCTGTAAATTTTTAGCAGTAAATTGTTTTTATAACAAGATTAAATTAATTTTTATTGTTGTAATTAGCAGTATAATGTTACATAATATATGTGTTAATAAAAAGTTTATTTATCACGCATTAAGTATTTTATTATCATTTATATTTTATTATTAATATTTATGTAAGAATAAAGTTTCACAACGGTTTACACTATATTTTACAATGGTAACGATAAATTCTTGTATTACTTGGTGTAAATAATATTTAAAACAGCTGATATGGTAATTTACACAATTATGAAAAAAATCCTTTTAGTGGTAACGAATGGAGTATAATAATAACAAAAATCTGGTGTGAAACACTGACACAATTTTCTCTTGCCAATGCTAATAATTAACAATATAACCTAACATTAGTAATAAAACATTAGAAATAAACAAAAGAACTAACCTCAATAAACAAAACCTAATTTTAATGATGCGTGAAAGACGCAAAATGAAAATCAACTTCAGTTTGGCTTAAAAATAAGTAAAATCACTCTTTTACGCTAAACTATAGTCTATTCCATTAAAGTTGGCAGTGCCTACAAAACAAATTCCGATTCACAGGCGGTGCACGAAGGAACAGTTCAAACCGCATTTTGATAGAGATCTACCCATACGTAGAGGTAAAACTTGAAGTAACTTTATAAGAAACTTTAAAAATGAAAATAATTAAATGAAATTTTTGTTGCTTCATCCAGCGAATTGCTAATCGTGTTAACTCTGTTTCGCTTTTTAGTTTGAGATTTGACTTGACCAGTGATTTTCTTTTCCTTAATTATTCTGTAAACCGATCGTTCAGAGACGCCTACCATTGCTGAAGTTTTTGCTACAATTTCACTTATTGTTATATTAGCATGTTCAGTTTTAAAATATTTCAAAGCATTTATAATTAATAGTTTTTGTTTAGAATTAATGCCTTGTCGGCGCTTATTTCCTTTAACCGGAGAATCCATTATTATTGATTTAAGAAAATGTAACTACGAACTAATAGTACTACTTATTAAAATTAAAACAACATAATAACAACAAATTTTAGTATCATACGTTTAAAAATATCACAAACAGTATTATAATAAGAATTAACACGACTCTGGATATGTAGCAGGTACTACACTATTCGAATGGAGAAGCAAAACTGATATAATTGCATGTATAGGCCTACAAGTGAAACGGTCGTTGTGTTCAACACAAACAACCAATGAGCAGTTGCCGTCCCACATTCCACACCAATCAATCTACTGACAACTTAACTGGAATGTACTATATAGGCACTGTAGAGAAGAATGCGCTAAATAAAAGTTGTAGATCTTTTATTTTCTATAAATCTGATTATACTTTTTTTGTCGTAAAATGTATGCTAAGACTGAAATCTTTAAAAAATCTATTTTTTCACACGTTATCGCGAAAAAAAAGAAAAATCGCTAATACCGCTAAACAAGCGTTTTACAAAAAAACGTTTGATATAAAAGTTGTAGGAATGTAAATTTTTTACAACTTTTATTATATACATTTTTGCGCTGAAATGTACATTTTTGCGCTGAAATATATATTAAAGCCGCAATCTTAAAAAATAATTTTTTTACACAAAAACAGCATTCTTAAGAATTTCAGCAGACATGGCAACTACCTGTCCTTGTAGAGCATAAAAAAATTAGTAAATGAGGCGATATTAAAAAAAAATCATAGGAAACTTTTTGAGAAAATCGCAAAAAAGTGAAAAATGACACGAATAAACTAATACTTACGGTTGACTGATTTTGATGAAAATGTTCGTGCCGGGTCCGGTAATGGTTTCAAGTTTCAAGTTCGTACGCTGTTCCGTTCTTGAGAGATTCTGTTCACACACCCAGACACACAGACCAATCGCTAACAACATGTTTTTTGGGTTTAGGGAGTCTGAAAACGTGTAGATCCGATTTCTGCTGACTGATTTCTGATTTCTGATCCGATGGTCTGAGAACGTGTTTTCATGTAGCTTTCGAAAAATCGACATGAAAACCATACTTTCCTTCCTATATTTCTATTCCTTCCTATATTCATATAGGCAAGAGAAAGTAAAAAACTCTCTTTAACCACTTCATACGTTCCCTATTTAAACAATACTGTCTTAATAAACTGAACCTACTGTATAAAAGTAACAGCTACATTTACTTGGATTAAAACCAGGTCTTTCGTCGCCAAAAATCAGCTGTTTCGCGGCGTTGACGTTACCCTTAGACCCACTCGGTAGGTTAAGAAACTAAATTAAATTCAAAGTATAAAAAAATCTGGTGTGAAACACTCACACAACTTTCTCTTGCCAATGCAAATGATTAATAATAAACCTAAAATTATTAATAAAATATTAGAAATAAACAAAAACTAACCTCAAAAACATAACTTTATTTTAATCATGAGTGAATGACGCAAAATGACAATCGAACTCAGTTTGGCTTAAAAATACGGAAAATCACGCTTTCACGCTAAACTAGGCTCTGTAGAGAAAAATGCTCTAAACAAAAGTTGTAGATCTTTTAATTTTCTATAACTTTTATTATATACACTTTTGTCGTAAAATGCATACTAAGACCGAAATGTTAAAAAAATCGATTTTTCTCACGTTTTCGTGAGAAAAAAAACAGAAAATCGCAAATTACCGCTAAACTAAGCGTTACACAAAAAAATGTTTGAAACAGAAGTTGTAGGTTTTTAAATTCTCTACAACTTTTATTATATAAGTTTTTGCGCTAAAATTTATATTAAAGCCGTAATCTTAAAAAAACAACGTTTTTACGTGAAAACAGCCTCACCGAGAATTTCAGCAAACATGGCGCCTACCCTATCTTGTAGAGAATAAAAAATTGAGTAAAATAGGTGATTTTAAAAAAAATCGTAGGACCAGTTTTTGAGAAAATCACAAAAAACTGAAAAATTATACGAATAAACTACTACTTCCGGTTGACCGATTTTGATGAAAATGTTCGTGTCGCGTCCGGTAGTGGTATGTAACTTAAGTTTCAAGTTTCAAGTTCGTACGATGTTCCGTTCTTGAGATATTCTGTTCACACACAGACACACACACACACACACACACACAGACACACACACAGACCAATCGCTAAAAACATGTTTTTTGGGTTCAGGGGGTCTGAAAACGTATAGATCCGGTGAAAACTCGATTTCGAAAAATCGACATGAAAACAATACTTTCCTTCCTATATATTCATATAGGCAAGAGAAAGTAATAATAAAAAATATTATTGAATATAATACAAAAACCTGTGTACATTAATAACTGCGTCAACAAATAAACAACAGTTTATCATTAAAAAATCTTTTGTAAAATGAAAAAAAATGTTTAAAATTATCGTATCTTACTCAGAATTAAAATAAGAGAAGAGGAAACTAAAAAGGTGTTCGGAATATTTAATAGTAAACAAACATGACAGACGTGTTCATGGATCAATGGAAAATAACTTATACAGTACAGCACTATCTTGTGAGAGAAGAATACACATTTTGATTCAGGAACAGTAGTAACCAAGATAAGGAACAAACAAAATTATATTCACAACACTGAATACGTAACCTATGCAATAATGAAACTAGAACACACATTGTGTAGCCTTGCAACCGTAGTTGCAATTTTATAAGTTTACAGACAATTTTTTACTGGTTCAATATTATGTGAATTTTATTTTAGAATCGGTTAACCTATTTTTCTTACAGAATGAATAATACTGTTACAATTTTATGATCTGCTAAATATTCTGCCTGCGAATTATGTGGGTTTTTATTCCACTATAACGAGGATATTTATTTTTTTGAAAGTATATTTCGTTTTAAAAATTTACAAATTAAACTTTTAATTTTTAATTTATTTATTTTTTAACGTCGCATCAACTGCAACGGTCATTAGCGACGACGTTGGGGTGGAACTTTATGCAATGTAGGATGAAATGTTTTTTTTTTGTAACGTATGAAAATATGCCGTGCCTGAGTGGGATTCAAACCCAGGACCGTACGATGAGAGGCGAGTACGTTACCAACTGCGCCAATGCAGCCAGCAAATTAAACTTTTTTTTTTTTTTTTATTGAGTGATGATGCCTACATAAGCCTTGGGCTTGTGCGTAGGTAATGATATGTGGTGATTTACAGATGAAAAAAATGCCAGACCTGACCGGGAATCAAACCCGAGACTTTATCTCATTGTTTACAATAATTTTTACTAAAATACTGCTTAAGCTGAGTCCCAGCTCCATGTAGTAGGGAGGAATGCAGTGCGTTGTTATAGTAGTGGGAGAATGAATGAGTTAGTAGTGTTTCACAGCTGATGAATTTGTAGTGGTACCGTGTAATAACTAGACTAAAAATATATTCTTATCATCCGGCACATTAATTTAACAAATACCTACCGGTTTATTAACTTGGTCGGATTCATAATATTTAACTTACCAATTCATAACAAAATATGTAAATAAATAAATGTAATAAATACAAACAAATATGTTAAATACGGAAAGTTTGAAAACGAATGTTTTGTATCAGAGTAATACAATAATTGTTCTCCCAGCATGCGTCACTTATTCATTATACCTCACCCGTACCCTTCACCCCGCAACTACACGGAGCTGGGACTCAAGCAGTACTTATTTTCACTTGTATTTACTTTCCCGAATATGGTACGGTCTGTGCTCAGAAAATAAGTACATAAAGTAAAGAAATAAAAGGTTGGTAGGAATTATTAATAATAGAAATCGAGAATAAATTTCGAAGTTAATCCATTCACTGAACAGATTCAATATTTCGGGTGATCTGTTTTTTGGTGAACACGTTTATTTGGATTCAGGAGGCTTAAAAAGTGTATTTTGGGTAAAAATTAGATTTTAAAACTCCTAGTTTTAAAAACAGTATCTAGTCATGTAACAAAAAAATATTTTTACCGATTTCAATGTGCAAATTATGGAAAATCACTACTGCAATTGGTGCTAAACAAAGTCCCGAACTAAAAAAGCTTGAAATGAAACTCGTAAATTTCTTAATTTATTATAAAATAATTATACACACTTTTGCCCTAAAATGCATATTAAGGGTTCAATCTTAAAAACAGAAAACTACCACGAAAAGCACAGCTACCTTAAAGATTCCACAGACATTTCATTAACCCCATTCTGCAAAGAGCAAAAAATATATATAGAATATGAGACGATTTAAATAAAATCGTAGGAGCCGTCTTTGAGAAAATTGTAAGAAAGTAAAAAATCTCACAAGTAAACTGCTATTTCACACACTTGCAAGCTGACACACGCACCATACACCAATTGGTAGAAACATGTTTTTTGAGCTCAGAGGACCTGAAAACTTGTATTATCGGTAAAAATTTTAAAAAAACTGACACAAAAATACAACATTCCTTACCTATATTTCTCTTACAGGGCAAATAAAAGTTAAGATTTTTTAAATATATCAAAAATTTTAAAAATACCGGGTTAAAAACGAAATTGATTCAAAAATAAACTTACCAGTAATACGAGATGAAACTAAGAACTATGTGAATATAATATATCAGCATACCTGAAACAAAAAATTTAATAATTTATTGTTGTTTTTTTAAGTCGTCAGCCGAAATGCTGGGTTGAACCTCTAGAGGCTTTACTAAGTAAAATGAAAAATGAGGTGGTTAACAATTGAATCAGTCTTTTCAGAAAGCCCATAAGTCTAAAAAATTAACTTTTAGAAAAATTTAAAACTTGTAATTTTTTATGTTTCAATTTATAAAAATATAAATTGTTCAGAGGGCTGTCCCCTTTAATATAAAATATACTTTTGTTTTTTTTAAAGATAAACAATTTGTTTAAACAAATTAAAAATTTAGACTTAAGGTGTTTCTGAAATAAGTTAGAGGAGCCAAAATATTAAATTACGTTGTTTTCTGTAAAATACTTTGTTAGACCAGAAGAAAGATTGTGCTGTACAATTGTGATCATTTATTTACTTCAGTAGTTTACATTATGACTTAAAATAGCTTTCTGCAATAATAAAAACTGAAATTCTTAATTTTAAGAAAGAAAAATGTTGATTTTCAGGGCTATTCATGCTCTTCATCGTTGTCATAAACAGTAGTTATACACCTTAAAAAGAATTTTAAGTAGAATCTTTGCATGGCCTCTTCCACTAAAAAGTAGAGGTTAAGCTTCAAAAGAACATCCACTTTTATTTTTTAATTAGAAGGAAATACTTTAATCCTTAAGAATAAGCCACTAATTAGTGTTATATAATTACTTCAGATAAGCCAGACTTATTTGATTTTTGTAGGGATGGTCTGTTTACATTCAGTTTGTTCTAAAATGCACCAAAGAAAAAATGTAAAATTTTGTCTTATGGGATTTCTGAAATAACTCATTCAATTGCCTTTCTCAATGAGTTTAAAAGTTTGCTTATCAGCATGCCAGGCACTCTGAAAAGTATCTATTGTCCACCTTGCAAATGCCACATTCATTTCATTCACCACAGGGTCTGGCAGTATAATGAAATTCATTAGTCTACCCTCAGAAAAGATAACTTTAATTATACCATATGTAATACCAATAGAAGCTTCTGTAATACATCTTTGCTCTCCGACACTGGTAAAGTGGGGTCAAGTAGTTGGTATAGTCTGCTGAAAAGTACTAATACACCTGTATTGTTGATTAAGACACACAATCAATGAGTAATCGGCATAATATAAAATCACTACCTATTTTTACTTTTCTGATATATTATTTTGATGTCAAAATAAATACTTTATACCAGAATAGTCTAATTGCTTTTAGTTGATTAATTAGATTGTATTATACTCTGCAATGGCTGCTTTTATAATTGTCAACACAAAATGTAAGGCTGTTTATTATATAGTACAAGGAAATTCACCAGTTCAGTTTGGGTTTCCGTTTAGTGCACAAGAGATTAAAGCGTACTGCAGTACCGGTCAACGATGAACGTGGTAATTTACGCATGTACTTATTGGTACGTAGTATTATAAACTAAAATAAAAAAAATCTGGTGAGAAACACTCACACAACTTTCTCTTGCCAATGCAAATAATTAATAATAAACCTAACATTATTAATAAAATATTAGAAATAAACAAAAACTAACCTTAAAAACATAAACTTATTTTAATCATGAGTGAATGACGCAAAATGACAATCGAACTCAGTTTGACTTAAAAATACGGAAAATCACGCTTTCACGCTAAACTAGGCTCTGTAGAGAAAAATGCTCTAAACAAAAGTTGTAGATCTTTTAATTTTCTATAAATTTAATTATATACACTTTTGTCGTAAAATGCATACTAAGACCGAAATGTTAAAAAAATCGATTTTTCTCACGTTTTCGTGAGAAAAAAAACAGAAAATCGCAAATTACCACTAAACTAAGCGTTATACAAAAAAATGTTTGAAATAAAAGTTGTAGAATTTTACATTCTCTACAACTTTTATTATATAACGTTTTGCGCTAAAATGCATATTAAAGCCGCAATCTTAAAAAGAAAATGTTTTTACGTAAAAACAGCCTCAAGCAGAATTTCAGCAAACATGGCGCCTACCCTATATTGTAGAGCATAAAAAATGTAGTAAACCAGTTGATTTTAAAAAAAATCGTAGGACTAGTTTTTGAGAAAATCGCAAAAAAGTGAAAAATTATACGAATAAACTACTACTTCCGGTTGACCGATTTTGATGAAAATGTTCGTGTCGGGTCCGGTAGTGATATGTAACTTAAGTTTCAAGTTTCAAGTTCGTACGATGTTCCGTACTTGAGATATTCTGTTCACATACACACACACACACACACACACACACACACACAGACACACACACAGACCAATCACTAAAAACAAGTTTTTTGGGTTCAGGGGGTCTGAAAACGTATAGATCCGGTGAAAACTCGATTTCGAAAAATCGACATGAAAACAATACTTTCCTTCCTATATATTCATATAGGCAAGAGAAAGTAATAAATTCATACAAAAGTATTGTTGTTGTTTAGGTCATCAGCCGAAATGCTGGTTTGAACCTCTAGAGGCTTTACTAAGTAAAACGAGGAGTGAGGTGGTTTACCATGCCTTCCTCACTGAGTGGAAAAGTACGCTTATCAGCATGCCGGGCCCTCTGAAAAGCACAAATTTTCCACTCTGCAAATGACACCTTCACTTCATTCACCACAGGGTCTGGCTGTATAATGAAATTCATTACTTTCAGAGGAGATATCTCTGATTAGTGTCTTTTACACCTCTACCTCTTCTGTTCTTAAATGATTCAGTCATTTAATTGGCTGACCATGCGATAAGAAACAGAACTATTTATTTTAGCCCTGCAACTAACAGATTGGGTGTAAATAATTTGACACTCCACCTGTCTGTTATGGGCAGACAAAAGTATTAAACACTGGTAACTGTTTAAAGGCATAAGTTTCTAACAACCAGTTCCTATGTTGACTACCGGAATAAGAACGGGGACGCAAGTAGAGGTAATGTGTACAGTGCAAGCTTCTATTGAAATTACATGTAGTATAGTGTCTTTTACACCTCTACTTTTCTGTTCTCAAATACTTCAGTTATATAATTGGCTGACCATGTGATAAGAATCAAAAGTATTTTTCATAGCCCTGGAACTAACAGATTGAGTGCAAATAATTTAACACTCCACCTGTCTGTCATGGGCAAAGAAGTACTTTAGGTCCGTTATAATCAATGTTATTTTCATAAATAAATAACCTCAAAATGATGGTGATTATAAGAGCTTAAAGCTTAATTCTTAATCGATGTAAAATTACTTATATTAATATTTACATTTACCTCGTTTATGAAAGTGAACTACAAGTTCCCAAGTCACCACTTCTCTTTCTTTCACTCCCCATAACATCATCCCTTTTCCATAATGTTCTCTCTCATGATTTCTTCCTTTATCATTTCTCCCCTTCTCTCTTCTCAACCACGTGCTGTACTTACCTCCTCCCACTCTGTCTATCTCCGACTTTCTCTCTTTCTAACCCTCCTCCTCGCCAACTATCCCCTATCCCACCCCTCATGCTCTCCCGGCAACTTCTCTTTCCATCTTTGCTCTCTCAAACTCACCCCTTCTTTTCACTCTCACTCTCTCTCTACACCTCTACCTACCTACCTACCTACCTCTCTCTCTCTCTCTCTCTCTCTCTCTCTCTCTCTCTCTCTCTCTCTCTCTCTCTCTCTCTCTCTCTCTCTCTCTCTCTCTCTCTCTCTCTCTCTCTCTCTCTCTCTCTCTGTTTGTAAAATCCTGAATTCTCAGCAGTTTCATGATGTCCATTTAAATTCTACTAAACGGTAATATCATAGATAAACAAAGTAGGAAAGTTAATGCAATATTTGGTGGTTTATCAGGCAATAAAATTCCGGAAGTGAGCCTTAGAATTAGGCATAGATCTACTTCCATAGAAATTAATTAATTCCTACTTAATAAATTAAACTTTATATATATTGCTCTAGTTGTGATGACGTAACGTAAGGTACCGTTTATAATATTAACGAATTTTCTTTTCGTAAATAACTTACTTTATTAACAATCTTTATTTAGTTTTATGATTTTTTTTTTATACAAAAGTGTTATTTGAATAAGTTAGAACTTTATTATAGTTGTATAAAAAATATACTGATAAAAATTTGGAAACTTAATATTTCTGTCAATAAAATTATAAATAACGTAGGTTATGTATGTACTTGATACGCAGTTATTTTTTTATGAATGACATAACCTTTGTATTATGATGCTATTTTATAATGATTTCTCAAATATTATTGTGTATCCAAATGGAATTGGCGTTGGAGTTCTTTTTTTTGTATTTTTACATAAAAAAACCAATTTATTATCCAATTAAAGCTAACTTGTTGTTGTTTAGGTCATCAGCCAAAAGGCTGGTTTGAACCTGTAGAGGTTTTACTAAGTAAAAACGAGGAGTGAGGTGGTTTACCATTGCCTTCCTCACTGAGTGGAAAAGTACGCTTATCAGTATGCCGGGCCCTCTGAAAAGCACATACTCTCCACTCCGCAAATGACACCTTCACTTCACTCACCACAGGGTCTGGCTGTATAATGAAATTCATTACTTTCAGAGGAGATAACTCTGATTAGTGTATTTTACACCTTTACCTCTTCTGTTCTTAAATGATTCAATCATTTAATTGGCTGACCATGTGATAAAAAACAGAACTATTTATTTTAGCCCTGCAACGAACAGATTGAGTGTAAATAATTTGACACTCTACCTGTCTGTTATGGGCAGAAAAGCTAACTTATAAAACTATACGAAGGGGTACCTAAAAGTAACCGGAATAGCATTGCCATGGGCGGTGCTTGTGTAGTAGACTACGCATTTCTGCCGCACAGACGTATATACCGCAACTCATTGCGAGTTCAGTGCAGTGATTTCAACTCATTACGAGCTCAATATTCATATGCAGTGATTGTTTTTGCTAGCGCTGTTTTGTTCTTGTTTCATTTTTACTTTCTCTTGCCTATATGAATATATAGGAAGGAAAGTATTGTTTTCATGTCGATTTTTCGAAATCGAGTTTTCACCGTATCTATACGTTTTCAGACCCCCTGAACCCAAAAAAACATGTTTTTAGCGATTGGTCTGTGTGTGTGTCTGTGTGTGTGTGTGTGTGTGTGTGTGTGTGTGTGTGTGTGTGTGTGTGTGTGTGTGTGTGTGTCTGTGTGTGAACAGAATATCTCAAGAACGGAACATCGTATGAACTTGAAACTTGAAACTTAAGTTACGTACCACTACCGGACCCGACACGAACATTTTCATCAAAATCGGTCAACCGGAAGTAGTAGTTTATTCGTATAATTTTTCACTTTTTTGCGATTTTCTCAAAAACTGGTCTACGATTTTTTTTAAAAATCGCCTGGTTTACTCAATTTTTTATTCTCTACAAGATAGGGTAGGCGCCATGTTTGCTGAAATTCTGCGTGAGGCTGTTTTTACGTAAAAACATTTTCTTTTTAAGATTGCGGCTTCAATATGCATTTTAGCGCAAAACGTTATATAATAAAAGTTGTAGAGAATTTAAAATTCTACAACTTTTAATTCAAACATTTTTTTGTATAACGCTTAGTTTAGCGGTAATTCGCGATTTTCTGTTTTTTTCTCACGAAAACGTGTGAAAAATCGATTTTTTTAAGATTTTGGCCTTAGAATGCATTTTACGACAAAAGTGTATATAATTAAATTTATAGAAAATTAAAAGATATACAGCTTTTATTTAGAGCATTTTTCTCTACAGAGCCTAGTTTAGAGAGAAAGAGTGATTTTCCGTATTTCTAAGCGAAACAGAGTACGATTTTCATTTTGCGTCTTTCACTCATGATTAAAATTAGGTTATGTTTTTGAGGTTAGTTTTTTGTTTATTTCTTATGTTTTATTGCTAATATTAGGTTTATTGTTAATTATTTGCACTGGCAAGAGAAAGTTGTGTGAGTGTTTCACACCAGATTTTTTTATGATGGCAAGTTTACGTGAACAAAGCTGCAGCTGTGAATCTGTTTTCTACTCGGTAATAGTTCTGCTGAAACTATTTATGTTGAACACAGCTTAAAAAGATGACGCTATGAGAAAATCTCAAATATACGAGTTGATTATTTTCTCAGTTTAAAAATGGTGACATGTTGATTGATGAAAAACCTCGTTCTGGACGTCTATCAACTGTCCGAATCGACGAAAATGTTTAAAATATTCAAGAGCGAGTGCTCTCCGACCGTCGACTGACAATTTGAAAGTTTTAAGAAGATTGCTCAACAGTGGTCGTCAAAAAAAGATCCGATTTGTGGCAGACAGGAGACTGGTTCTTCCACCACGACAATGCACCTGCACACATAGCCATCTCGATGAAAGATTTTTTGACTAAAAATGGTTCCGCTGCCTCACGCACCTTACTCTCCTGATCTGGCTCCGTGCGGCTTTTTCTTATTTCCACACATGAAAAGGGACATTAAAAGACACAGATTGGACAACATTGAAGCGGTCAAGAAAAATACGAGGGAGGAGCTGTCAGCCATTTCTAAAGATGACTACAAAAAATGTTTCGAACAGTGGAAGCACCGGCGGGATAAAGGTATTAAGTTGTTATAGAGATTTTTTTTTGTTTAACGTCCGACTGTTCTGCAATTACTGCTAATGCAGTAATTTAAATTTTAATTACAATTTTAATTACAGAAATGTATTAAAATGGTGAAGGATGAAATGATTTTTTGTAACGTATGAAAATATGCCGTGCCTGAATGGGATTCGAACCCAAGACCGCATGATGAGAGGCGAGCACGTTACCAACTACGCCAATGCGGCCGGCTAATAGTAATAGAGAGTAATTGTAATATACATAGTAATACTCTCTAATTGTAATAGAGAGTATTTGGAAGGGCATAAGGTCGTTTTGTAAAAAAAATTCAAAATAAATAGCTTTTGAAAAAATAATTCCGGTTTCTTTTGTGTACCCTTTGTATGCCTAAAATTACTGAAATTAAAATTTAAATGTATTACTGTAGTGAATTACTGTACTGAAATGTACTGGAAATTACTGTGTACCACAAAAATAATTTCTTGTCTCAAGGTCATACGCCAACTTTTATTAAAGTAATATAGTCGGTGAAATTTAGTATTCTACTAAGTTTAGATTTTTATATTCTATAATAGGCATAAGATGATGCGTAATTTTATAGAGTAATAAAATACTGCTTTGTTTTACGCACTTTAAAAGTAAGGTTAAGTAAGATTTTATTAAGTTTATTTATGGAGAGAGAGTGAGAGATAAATGTTAATAATAAAGTTATCTCACTCTACCGTACTAAAATCTGAAGAGAGAAGCTAGAAGGTTGCAGTTTCATTGTAAGTAAGTTCAGATGCCGGTATGGGTTCAAATTTAAGTTTCACTTTGTGTACGAGTAAAAGGGGTTGTAAGCGCATGATTCAGGATGGGAGAGAGTTGAGTAATAATAATCCGAAGGGGTGATATACCCATCTCACGCAAACTTGAAATTGCGGCGGTCGACTCCCTGTCGACTTTTATGGGAGCTAGAGGAATTGCTACCTATCTGAGCCTTGTTACGCAGTATTATATATCATCGGGTACATTGTATTACAGTGTACATTACACTCGAGGATACCTCAGACAAACCCAGTCATCCTCATATTATTACCTCAGAAACCTCAGAAATATTAACGCAAAATACTGTTATTAGTTGTCAAAAATTAATTAACAAATAAATTAATATATCTCCAAAATATTATTTCAAATCTATACCTCAATTTCCTCATATACGAGGTGTGGTTATTAAAAAACGAAACTGACGTAAAACATTTTATTTTAATTTTATACATAATCACTTATTGTCACTTTCAATGTATACTCCTCTATCCCTACAAAGCTCCATGCAATTTTTCCATTTTTGGAAACAGTCCTGGAAGTCATCTTCTGTCAGGTACTTCAGGACACATGCCGCTTTCTCTTTTACAGCTTCCACAAACTCAAATCTTGTCCCTTTTAATGCAGATTTCACCTTAGGGAACAGGTAGAAGATAATAACATATTATGTAACATGGTTTTTACTTATGATCCGGAAACGAAGCGCCAATTGTACACTGGAAGAGCCGAACTTCACCGAGAGCCAAAAAAGCTCAAATGAACAAGTTAAAATTTAAAGCAATCATGATTGTTTTTTTTTTTTGATATCCATGGGATTGTGTACCTTCACTGGGTTCCTGAAGATCAAACAATTAATCAATATTACTACCTTGAGGTACTTTCTAAACTACGTCAAAGAGTAGGGTAAAAACGTCCCGAAATGTGGAAGGTCAAATCATAGGTTCACCACCAAGACAATGCGCCAGCTCATTCTGCGTTATCTGCCAAGAGGTTTCTAGCCAAGTACAGCATCTCAGTGTTAGAACATCCACCTTATTCACCAGATCTTGCACCATGTGACTTCTACCTGTTTCCTAAGGTGAAATCTGCATTAAAAGGGGACAAGATTTGAGTCTGTGGAAGCTGTAAAAGAGAAAGCGGCACGTGTCCTGAAGGAGCTGACAGAAGATGACTTCCGGCACTGTTTCCAACTATGGAAAATTCGCATGGAGCGTTGTAGGGATAGAGAAGGAGAGTATATTGAAGACGACAATAAGTGATTATGTATAAAATTAAAATAAAAATTTTTACAACGTCAGTCTCGTTATTTAATAGCCACATCTCGTATACACAGAGTTTGTCAAAAGTTTAAGAACACCATGAAAAAAAATACAAAATTTAATTTTTCTTACAAAAGTTTTTATGTAGAATCAACAGTGATATGAAATCACCACATCCCACAATTTGCCATTTCACACTGATATTCACTGATTTTCGGCCCATTTTCAAATTTTTAAGTTAAAAAATTAATCTAAAAATCGATATTAGTAAGCTTGTCGTTGTTTAGGTCAACAGCCGAAAGGCTGGTTTGAACATCTAGAGGTTTTACTAAGTAAAAACGAGGAGTAAGGTGGTTTACCATTGCCTTCCTCACTGAGTTGAAAGAGTATGCTTATCAGCATGCCAGGCTCTCCGAAAAGCACTCACTTTCCACTCTGCAAATGACACCTTCACTTCAGTCACCACAGGGTCTGGCTGTATAATGAAATTCATTACTTTCAGAGGAGATAACTCTGATTAGTATCTTTTACACCTCTACCTCTTCTGTTCCTAAATGATTCAGTCATTCAATTGGCTGACCATGTGACAAGAAACAGAACTATTTATTTTAGCCCTGCAACTAACAGATTGAGTGTAAATAATTTGACACTCCACCTGTCTGTTATGGGCAGATTAGTAAGCTTAACAGCATAAATGACAAGTGGCGGTAATCAGTTGTTTCGTCAATGCTACCAGCTCCTCAGATCCCGATGCCTGTTTGAATTAATACGGCGGCAATTACGAACACAAGCAACATTAGAAAAACAGGTTTTTTTATCTGCAAACAAATTTAAAAAATTATGCATTTACTCCGTGACCAAGATGATACGTGTTATTTTTTTTTTTTTTTCAAAAAAAGGAGACTGGGCCAAAGTCCCTTTCCTACAAGCCTATACACATAACAAAATGCATTAGTCTGAGTGTAGTCATTCAAAATTTATTTATTTTTTGAATTAAAGTTTGGGCTACATTTGGCTCTTTTTCTAGTAATAAAAAATAATTAGTTCTTTAGAAGATAGAGAAATCGAATATGTGCTGAAATACTACTAATTTTAAGGGATATTTGGCTAATGTTTTACATTGTATAGTTTATTAAAGGTATAAGGACAAAACCTAATAATGTGAAAAGTAGCGGTATTCTTAAACTTTTGACAGCCATGTATATAAGTTTATAGCCCATATCAGACAGGTAAAGTGTTAAATTATTTTCACTCGATCTTTTAGTTCTAGGGCTACAAAAATAGTTCTGTTTATTATCACATGGTCAGCTAATTATATGACTGAAGCTTTGTACCATTATAAAATCTGTATGGTAACATACAATTAAAAACAAATTAAAACTTAAAAAAAAAACAATACTGTTCCAAAGACGTGACTTCGGTCGAATAATTGAAAGGAATGGAAAATTCATGCAATGTAGAATAAAAATAAAAATAACATATTAATTTTACAATACATAAATATTTTAATTACTTAAACAATTGATGAGCACAAGATATAAAAATATTAACAATTAAAACTTTATATTATTTTTTTTATAAAAACCTGATATGTAACATTGATGTTCCCGCAGCTCACAATATAAATTATTAACATACCGTTTTTTTTATTAGTAATTTTAAAAATTAATAACAAAACAATAATTATGACTGTTACACTACACGCCAAACTATCTATTGAGACGAACTCTGATCTACTCAAATTAAATTAACGAACTCCCACAAAAATTACAATTGCCCACTATAAATAAACTCGGTACAACCCCCTCTAAGTATGACGTCGGACCAATGAGAACGCTTCTTTTAAGTTTCGAAGGTCTCATTTTCCGTTAAAAAATTATAAGACACGTGTAAGCAATTACTACACACAATACAAATTAATATTATGGTGTAGTGATTGCTTACTTAAACATCGACACATTAATTTTACTTTTAATGGGTTATTTAGACAAGTAACGAACTTCTCCCCACACAAACATTTACCAAATTTTTGCCGACACAAACATACATAAAAATGTATCACTATTATGTCGGGAATATTAATATATATTTATGAGCTAGCGGTTACATTTAATTGATTGTTCTCTTTATTTTTATAACGATTACTTTTAACGGATGTTTAAATAAACTATTTCCTTTGCCAATATAAAATACATTTATTTATCAGCAACATAATTAATTAATGACTAATTATGTGCGATACAGCTTTTAAAAACAGAAAAGGTAGAGGTGTAAAGACACTAATCACAGTTATTTCCTCTGAGAGTAATGAATTTCATCATTATCTCTAATGCGTGTACGTTGCAATCTGTTCAGTTGAGAACAATAAGTAACCCCATGACCCAATGAGATGAGAATGATGTGTATGACGTGTAAATGAGGTGTAGTCTTGTCCAGACCCAGGTCGACCACTTCTGAGAGAATATGGTTAATTGAAGTAACCATCAAAGTACACCGGTAACCACTGTCTAGAATTCAAATCTGTATGTAAAATGTATTCAAAAGTAACTTATTTTACTAGGCTTTGAACTAGGAACCTTCGTCTCTAAAAATCAGCTGTTAAACAGCTGAATCACGGCGACGTGTTTACCTCTAGACCAACCCGGTGGGTCCGATATCGTTAAACAGTAAATTTAAAAACGGCAACATAATTTTGGAAAACCTAAAACTACTTAACAAACGGGAAACGGTTATTTGATAAATGCAAAGGTAATAAAACAGTGAATAACATCATGGTTTATAGAAACGTAAAAAGATATGGGCCTAAACCAGATGAAGGTGTTAAACAGTATAGAGGACAGAGATGAATTTAGAAAAAAGTCAAAGAATTAAAGGGTTTTAAGAAAAATATCAAATGACAAATCAAACGTCAGAAAAAAATAATAAAGAATTTAATTAAAAAATAAAAAAGGCTTGGGAAAGACAAAAACATCTATGAAAAAATAAAACATTGTGATACAAAATCATTAAAAGTATTCCTACATCGGTCGAAATGATAAAAGAAGCAAGAATTAAAGACAAAATTGAGGTTGGATAAAAATAAAATATATTTAAAATTAAATGTTCCATAAGTTATGAGTTAAAGGACAAATTAAATGTTAAAAAAAAACAATTAAAATAATTATGGGGTAAAATAATACGTTTTGACCGGTCTATTTTCAAGTCCGTTTAGCATTTTATGTTATAAAAGAAGTAATTAGCTTCTTCCATTAGCTTTCAAATATATAAGGCAAGTACTAAGAAGCTATTACTTCGAAATTAAAGTACGAGTAATAACTAATTGTAATAGCTTATCTTTATTTGTAGTTCAGAAACATTCTATTGTTTTGTTTTTCTGTTTTTTTACTTTCCCTTGCCTATATGAATATATAGGAAGGAAAGTATTGTTTTCATGTCGATTTTTCGAAATCGAGTTTTCAACAGATCTACACGTTTTTAGACCTCCTGAAACCAAAAAACATGTTTTTAGCGATTGGTCTGTGTGTGCGTGTGTGTGTGTGTGTGTGCAAAATATCTCAAGAACGGAACATCGTACGAACTTGAAACTTAAGTTACATACCACTACCGGACACGACATAAACATTTTCATCAAAATTGGTCAACCGGAAGTAGTAGTTTATTCGTGTCATTTTTCACTTTTTAGCGATTTTCTCAAAAAATGGTCATACGATTTTTTTTAAAAATCGCCTGGTTAACTCAATTTTTTATTCTCTACAAGATAGGGTAGGCGTCATGTTTGCTGAAATTCTTAGAGAGGCTGTTTTCACGTAAAAACATAGTTTTTTTTAAGATTACGGCTTTAATATTTGTATTTTAGCGCAAAAATTTATATAATAAACAAGTAGAGAATTTAAAATTCTACAACTTTTATTTCAAACATTTTTTTGTATAACGCTTTGTTTTGCAGTAATTAGCAATTTTCTGTTTTTTTCTCAAGAAAACGTGTGAAAAATCGATTTTTTTACGATTTCGGACTTAGAATGCATTTAACGACAAAATTGTATATAATTGAATTTATAGGAAATTAAAAGATCTACAACTTTTATTTAAAGCATTTTTCTCTACAGAGCCTAGTTTAGCGTGAAAGAGTGATTTCCGTATTTTTAAGCTAAACTGAGGTCGATTTTCATTTTGCGTCTTTCACTCATGATTAAAATTAAGTTATCTTATTAAAGTTAGTTTTTTGTTTATTTCTAATGTTTTATTAATAATGTTAGGTTTGTTGTTAATTATTTTGGAAAGAGAAAGTTGTGTGAGTGTTTCACACCAAATTTTTTTTTTATTTAGGATGTTTTATTTCTTATAAAGTATCTTGTTTTAGAATATTTTAATTTTTAATCGTAACATAACATTTTGGACTCGGTATCAACGTTCTAAAAACAAAGTTCATGATAATAAGCAGAGTGCCAGTGAATGGAGCTTACCTTTAGTTTAATGAATTAGACCCGGTTAGACAGAGTACAACAGTATTGTTACAGATATAGTCACTTGAGTCTCGAGTTTTCCCTTGTTTGCAACGAGGGGTAAAGGGGGAGGGGGAAAGCATCAGTGCGCATGCGCGACTGCTTTAATTTCAGTACGACAAACATAACTCGTATAATATACCCACAGCATATACAGTAAATCGCGGAACCTTTTGTAGGTTAACTGTACGAATATAACTGTTTTTTACCGTAAACATAAATGTCGGTTTCTCGAAAACGTGGTCAACTATTCACAGTGCTGAAAGCAAAGTAACAAAATGTTGTAAAGTTGAAACTAAACAAAAATGGCTAAACGCGCCTTTTAACAAAAGCCGTGAGCGAGCGGCTAACTACTGTGATGTTTCTCTTTGCACAATTCGAAAAATAAAGAAGGAAACTAAGGACATGAAGAAGCTATTCTTCAACAGTTTTGTTGACACTTGGTATAAAAAGGAAACGGTTAAGTAGATAGTTGAGAGACCGATAATGAAAACGCCGATGACAGCAATAGTAAAGAAGGCAATTCATTGGTAATTACAGTAAATCAAACAATTCTAGTCATTAAATTAAGCTATAGGCAATATTACAAATCCATTTATTTCTTATAATGTTTATGAAGAAAATATTTTCTCGGAATAAATTACAGCTTACAAAATGTATCTAGAAACTGCACGGTAGTAAAATGTACGAGCAGTGTCTCACTGTTGAGGTTGGCAGCAGTGCAAATATTTCACTTCCCTTCCTCACAGCCGATCCATACGCAAAAAGCAATCTCGTGACTTCAGTATAAATATTGAAGTCACGAGATTGCTTTTTGCGTATGGATGGGCTGTGAGGAAGGGAAGTGAAAATTTGACAGTGTTGCCAACCTCAGCAGTGAGACACTACTCGTACATTTCACAACCTTGCAGTTTCTACATACATTTTGTAAGCTGTTATTTATTCCGAGAAAATGTTTTCTTCATAAACCTTATAAGAAATAAATGTAAGCTGTATTATTGCATATAGTTTAAATAAATGACTAGAAATGTTTGATTTACTGTAATTACCAGCTACTTTATTCCATTGGAACAAAATTTTCTATGAATGAATCGCCATCTTTACTATCGCTGTCACCGGCGTCTTCACTATCAGTCTGACCTAAACGTTTCCTTTTATTACCAGGTGTCAACAAAACTATTGAAGAACGCTTCTTCACATCATTAATTTACTTCTTTATTTTTCGAATTGTGGAAAGAGAAACATCACAGTAGTTAGCCACTTGCTTATGGTTTTTGTTAAGAGACAGGGGAAAGGTTTTATGTTTAGCTTTAATCATAGCATTTTATTACATTGCATATTAGATTTCGTTCAGCACTGTGAATAGTCTGCCCACGTTTTTGAGAAACTAAAATTACTGTTTACGGTAACAAACAGTAATATTCGTACAGTTAACCTACAAAAGGTTCCGCGATATACTGTATATGCTTTGGGTATAGTTTAAGAAGGTAGTCAACTCAAGAAGATGACTTTTTTTTTAATTTTTATTGTTTTTTGCAATTATTTGAACTTTAATATTTTCTAAATCTCAGCATGTCTTTACTTTGTTTGTACGTTGACAAAAACGTTGACAAACGTTTGTTTGTCCGTTGACAAAAAGTTATAAAAACATCTGTTTAAAATAAAGCTCACTAGCAAACCGAGTGAAATTATTCCTTAAATTTTAAATTAAGTTTTCCGGAAATGTGGTTTTGCATGATTTTACATTCTTGGAAATTAAATATTTTGGTTTGTACTGAAGGTATTTGGATGGTTTTTTTTCAAATGTTTATAATATCTTGCTGTGTTATCTGTTGAATGATTATTACAAAAATCTCATTACGGATTTAATTAAAAAATAATTTGTGAATACGTAAAATAAATACTTTTGAAAATATGGTTTTTCCTCAATTAATTTCTTGTAAGAAAGAATACATACAAGAGCGTACAAGAGATAATAAACAATAATTTTCTGTATTTTTAGCACAAGAACCATGTTGATATCTTTCTTGGTTCCTGAGATATTTGATTCCCCGTAAAAGCCCGCTTTCCCACCCCCATCCTTTTATTAGGGGCTGTTATTATGTTTTTGGCCTGGTTCAAAGTGGTAGATCATTACTAGTAAATTACTCTTTCATTTAAAATATATAATTATAAATTATAGCCTGTAGTTTTGATTATGGATTACCTTAGCTTATGGAAGTGAAGCATGGGTGCTGTCTAAGAAACAAGAATCCAAGATTCAAGCAGCAGAGATGAAATTTCTTAGACATATAAAGGGATGCACCAGAGAAGATCGCTTCAGGAACGAAGTAATAAGGGAGGAATGTGGAACACAACCGCTAGCTGACATAATCAAGCAATACAAAGGAAAATGGTCAGAACATCTTTTCAGAATGCCGCAAGACCGCCTTCCTTTGAACGCATGGCATCATATACCAAGGGGTAGAAGAGGTATTGGAAGACCGAGGAGGAGATGGACGCCGGAACAGGCTTGGCTCACAGCTAAAATAGCCTAATCCATGACGACGACGACGACGACGACGACGACGATGACGACGACGACGACGACGACGACGATGACGACGACGACGACGACGACGAGTTTTGATTTTCATTTTCTGGGTTGCTACCCCCTTAAGTAGTTATGTTTGTTGTACTGAAATTAAAGCAGTCGCGTATGCGCACTGATGCTTTTCCCTCCTTTACCTCTCGTTGTAAACAAGGGCAAGTTCGTGACTTAAGCGACTATACCTGAAAACCATGATAAACGAGCAGTTGGAGAATACACAGGAAAGAAATGTAGTATAGGCAAGGCAAGAGCATACTTATTAAAATGGGTCAAGAGCCACAACTTTACTCTTGCAACAAAAATGAGACATCTAGGATGTCATATCTTTTCTATGTTCCTATATGGTGTAGAGTCCTGGATCTTGGATAAAACCATGACAAGGAAACTGGAGGCATTTGAGATGAGGCTGTACAGATGAATGTTGACACTCCTATAAACTGCTCCGATACCAAATATAAGGTTCTCAGGAGAATGAAGAAAGACGTGGAAGTCATTTCCACCATCAAATCTAGGAAGGTCCAATATTTTGGACATATAATACGGAATAACTCACGATATTCGTTACTACAAGCCATTCTGCAGAGAAAAATATACGGAAAGTATGGACTTGGAGAGGAAGGGTGTCGTGGCTTCGAAATCTCAGAACTTTATTTGGAAAAAGCTTAGAAGAGCTATTTCGCAGTGCAACAAAATGAAAATTACTATACTATGTTGGTCACCAACATCCGAAACGGTTAGACACCTGAAATTTTTTTTTTATTACACAATATTTTATGTACAATCTGCTTAATAGCAATAAGTACAATTGATCAAATGAATAATTCACATAAAAGGATAAAAACCCAATGGTTTACCCTATATAGGAAGCAATATTTTTAAAAATATCGTTACATCAAGTGTAGTTTTATATGATGGTTTATATGTTTGTGTAAGAGTAAGTGTTTGTGTTTGTGTGTGTTTTTTAGAATCTGAAAGGTAAATCTAGAGGATCAAATCTTTGAAGTCTACGTAATGTGTCACTGTTGTCCAAGAGATTAACTGCCAGAAAGTTCTCATGATTGTTTAATTTTGAAATGTACTTATCACTAAATTCACTGATCACTTCTTTGATTGGTTTGATGTTACAGTCTTCATGGATTCGCGAGTTGTTGACGTACCAAGGAACAGCCAGAATTGTCCTGAGGGTCTTGGATTGGAAACGTTGTAAAATTTCAATATTTGAATTTGACGCAGTTCCCCAAAGCTGTATACCATACGTCCAAATTGGTTTTAGCATCGTTTTGTACAACAATAGTTTGTTATCTATCGAAAGTTTAGATTTATTTCCAATTAACCAAAAATGTTTGCTGAATTTAATGTTGAGTTGTTTGCGTTTAGTTCTTATGTGTTTAGCCCATGTAAGTCTTTTATCCAAATGCATCCCTAAATATTTGACGTCGTCATTTTGTGGAATTTGGATACCATTAAGCGTTACTGGTGGACATGTGTTCCTCTTTAAAGCAAATGTGACATGATTCGATTTTCCTTCGTTAACTTTAATCTTCCATTTACTTAACCAGTGTTCAATTTGTATTAAACTGTGTTGTAATTTTTCCGAAGCAATCACTGAGTTACCATCAGAAGCTAGAATAGCAGTGTCATCTGCAAATGTAGCGGTGAGAACATCATTTCCATTCGGTAAGTCTGATGTATAAATAGTGTAGAGAACAGGTCCAAGAACACTTCCTTGAGGGACACCAGCTTTTATTGGTTTCAAATCAGTAATTGTATCATTTAATTTAACTTGGAACATTCTTTTCGTAAGATATGAACGTAAGATACGATAAAAATTTCCTGGGAGTTTTTCTTTAATTTTGTATAGAAGTCCTGTATGCCATACGCGATCAAATGCTTGTTGAACATCCAAGAAAACGGCAGAACAATATAATTTATTCTCAAAACTGTTTCGGATTTCTTTAACTAAGCGATGAACTTGTTCAATCGTTGAATGTTGTTTTCGAAACCCAAATTGATGGTTTGGAATTAAATTATTATTTTCAAGATGAGGACTTAACCGTAGAAGAAACATTTTTTCGAATAATTTTGAAAGGATGGGAAGAAGACTTATAGGGCGGTAAGATGAAGATACTGATGGAGGTTTACCAGGTTTCTGAAGCATTATTATTTTAGCTACTTTCCACTGATACGGCACGTAATTTAGACGGAGAACAGCATTAAATATTAGTAATAAAACTACTAGTCCTTTACGAGGGAGTTCTTGAAGAATATTTCCAGTGATAAAATCATAGCCTGGAGCTTTCGCTGGATGAAGGTTCTTAACACCTTGTTTTAATTCTTGTAACGAAAAATGAATTGGAGGTAAGTTATTTTGCATTTCTTCACAAAGAAACCTTTGCATTATAAGTTCATCATGTGCATGACCCAAATCATTGAAAGGTGTAAAACGATCTTCCAGTTCTTGAGCAAATAAGTTTGCTTTCTCTTCATCAGTTCTTGCCCAGGTGTTGTCAGCCTTTCTTAGGGGAGGAATGCCTTTAAACGTACGTTTTATTTTTTTAGTGGCTTTCCACAACGAATAATCAGTATCATCATATGGAGTTAAGTTTTTTAAATAATTTTGAAAAGTTTCATTCCTAAAATCAGATATCATTTCTTTTAAATTACGGCAAGCAATATTAAAATTTCTTTTATCTCGCTGGTTTCTACTATATTGCCAAATTCTTCGAAGTCGCCTTTTTTCTTCAATTTTTCTTTTAATTGTAGTAGGAAAATCAAGGAAACAATTGACTTCATTTTCACTTGGAGTTGACTGCCATGCGCACTTTTGAAATGTTTTGTTTACATAATTTATTGCTACTTCAATATCTTCAGGCGTTCGAAGGGGAATGTTTGATATTAAATCCCTTTCCACCATGTCTTTAAAATTACGCCAATCTGTTTTTCTGGTCGTAAGTTTGAATTGTTTTGCAATACGGATTGCACCAGAACTTATTGTCGCTATTACAGGAGAATGGTCAGAACTTAGATCTGCACAAGAATTTACACGTATATAATTTGGTGATATTCCTTTAGTAATTAGAAAGTCTAAAAGATCTGGTATTCTATTGTTATCACTAGGCCAATATGTTGGTTCACCAGTTGAGATAGCCTGTAAATTTAGATTTGTAACAGCCTTATATAATTCTCTTCCGCGAGGTGTGTTGAGACGTGAGCCCCAGGACTGGTGTTTGACGTTGAAGTCACCACCTGTTATAAATCTGTTACCTAGCGTATTAAAAAAAATTTGAAATAGGTTTTTGCTTATGTTATGTCGTGGAGGACAGTAGATAGCTGATATTACTAATGGTCCATTCCAGTCTTCTACACAAACACTCGTTGCTTGGATATGAGCAGTCTTATAAGCTGGTAACTCGTAATGTTTTATGCTCTTACGAATTAATATGGCACTTCCAGCATGAGCTCTTCCATCGGGATGCTTGGTGTCATAAACATTAAAATTTTGTAATTTAAAATGACTTCTCTCGGTGAAATGTGTTTCTGATATAAGAAGAATATCCATTTTATTTAAAGTAATAAACATTTCTAGCTCTCTAGTATGTTGCGAAAGACCATTTGCATTCCAGATGGTCATTTTATAACTGAAATTCATATTTTAAGTTTTGAAATAAGAGTTGTCAAAAGATTGACAAGCGTGTTCACTTGTTCTGCTTGTTTTAGCATCATGTTTTCAATTTTGCTAAAGGTGAGTTGCATTACTTGCATTAAATTGTTATTGTTTTCTAAATTTTCACTTGCATCATTATTACTACGATTATGAAAAGTACTATTAGCATTAAAATCTTTAGTAATTCTGGAATAAGAAATACCTGGTTTAACTCGATTACTTAAAGTAACATTTGATTGAGCTTTTCCGCTGTCAAATATCGTTGGAGTAATTAGAGGTTTGGATCGAAAAAATTTATTTTTTATTATATCTTGATAAACTTTACACCCCTTGTAGCTTGCTGGATGTTCTTCTCCACAATGAATACATTTAGCTTTAGTTGTAACTGGAATTTTACAGCTCATAGATTCGTGATTTTCTCCACATTTTACACACCTTGGACTGTGATGACAATATCCCTGCGTATGAAAGTATCTTTGGCAACGCTTACATTGTGGTATGTTATTTGACCTTGTATGTGGTGGTTCAAATTCTACTTTTAAGTTAAGTAAATATTTCACATTATAAATTTCTTTATTGCTATTATGTGGTTCAAGGTCAACAAAGAACAACGACAATTTTTCTTTGGTTTGTCTATGCAGAATGTTCGTTACATTTCTGACTTCATGCCCGAGTGATGTTAGTGCTTCTTTAATATCTTGCGGGTCCGTAGAATGATGAACATTACGAAGCACAACTCTATATGCCCTCAAATGTCGCGGTTGATATGAATGAAATTGCGCATTATTGTTTTTTAACATACGAAATATGACTTCATGGATTGAAAGATTTTTAGCATTAATTTTTATCGTATCCCTGCCAATAGTTTTAATAACGTAATCTTGATAAATAACTACTTTATTTAGATCTCTATTCAAATCTGAAATTGAAAGAACTCCCGGGATAAATATTGGTGGTGTTCTTGGTTCTATCTTTTTATTTTCTTCTTGATCCACATTTACACTATTTAATATATTAAAGTTATTGGAAAGGGTTAAGTTATCTTGCATATCTTTCTTACTAGTTTTTGAATTATTACTATCATTTATGTTGGCTGAATTGGTTCTTTTTCTTCCTTTATAATTTACTTCCTGCCATCCGACAGCAGCTGTTTCATGCGATAAAGAAGACCGTAATCGGGGATCACGTATTGAAGAAGAAGAAGCATTATTCGTTACAGCTGACTGATCATCACAACTAATATCGGTTGCCATGGCAACAAAAACACAATCCCAAAACTTGGTTGACTTTTTTAAAAAAGTAACCTAACAATAATTAAATTTAAATAAAACAAATAAAAATAATAAATATGGAAAATCTTTCATAAACAAATTAATAAAAAATGAGTAACTCACATTTTTATTTAACGTCCACAAACAAAACAATCCTTCAATTAAATTTTTTTAATAGAATTCAGAAGAATTAATCGTACAAGTACCACGTGTTATTCCACAGCCCTACAATTAATAGACACCTGAAAAAGAACGTAAACATTTGTTTTTGTTTTATCAGTCAGATTTTGGTCAAAGATGGTTTCTTTTACAGCTGATTTTTATATGATCTATACAAAAACAGAGCGCGTGATTCAAAACATTTTTATGTAGGCATTACACTTTTTGGAGTGAATTTATTTCTACCTCAGGTTTTTGATTTTTAATATTTTTTCAGTTTATTTAAAATCTATCATAAAACAATTAATTATACAATATTTAAACTTCATAAATCTACTCTACGTAAATTTTATGTTATTGAATTTTAGTAATAAGTCTTCATGAAAATTGATGTACCTACTACTGAGAAATTAATTCCTATATCATAATCACATAGATAATTTTTAATTTAGTAAAATTCCCACACTATTGCATAAAAAACAAATAAACCACTATTATCACCTCTATTTAAAGACCAACCCTTATGAAGAAAATTTTCCAAAGTTCAGTGATCTCTAAATAGAGATTTTTACAGTACAACGAAGAATACATAATGAAGAAGAATACGTATTGGAAATACCACAGATTTAATTTTAAAAAGTAATAATTACTTTTATGATAGGATTTGAATGTAAATTGTAAATTAACAATTTTATAACTGCATTAATTTTGTTTATTTTGAAAGACATTTACATTTCTAGGTTGTGTAGGAGAGATCCTTTTAAAAACTTGTCAACTAATAATATTACCACGTATCGAGGGCAGAAGGAATGAAGTTCAATTTCTATTAGGGTGTACGTATACTAATAACATTTAATCCCGTTGTTAGGAAAACAAGGATATTATAAAACCTCTCATATTGTCTACGGTACATGTTATTAAAAGGAGTTCGTTTACTGGTACGGTTTTAATGATAAAAAGCGCCACCCTATTTTTTACGGACATCTAATACCTCGCAAAAAGAGCTCTATTGTCTCTCCGTATTCAAAATGGAACTTTTTAATGAATTAAATTAAATTTTTATCCCGGTACTTTACACAAGCTCATCGATTTCTTATGAGAGATGAAAATTAAAAGTATTACTGAACAAAATAAAGTATTTAATCGGTAGCAGCACTGTTTTGTTTTGATGTCTGGGTGACAAAAAACACCAGTGAAGATACTCTACCAGTCAAAAAAATCTAGTGTAAAACACATACACGATTTTACGAATTATAACCTATGTTTGTTGTTAAGATCATCAGCCGAAAGGCTGGTTTGAACCTGTAGAGATTTTACTAAGTAAAACGAGGAGTGAGGTGGTTTACCATTGCCTTCCTCACTGAATGGAAAAGTACGCTTATCAGCATGCTGGACCCTCTGAAAAACATGTATTTTCCACTCTGTAAATGACACTTTCACTTCATTCACCACAGGGTCTGGCTGTATAATGAAATTCATTACTTTCAGAGGATATAACTCTGATTAGTGTCTTTTACACCTCTACCTCTCCTGTTCTTAAATGATTCAGTCATATAATTGGCTGACCATGTGTTAAGAAACAGAACTATTTATTTTAGCCCTGCAACCAACAGACCTATGTTTAATCATTTAACCTATGTTTAATCATGAGTAAACAATATGAAATGAAAAACAATATCGAATTTTAATCACGCGTGAATGACGCTAAATTCAAACCAACCTGTGTAAAACACAAAAAATTAGTACTTGACGCTAAAGTAGGCTCTGTAAAATAAAAATTGAAATAAAATTTGCCGGCCGCATTGGCGCAGTTGGTAAGGTGCTCGCCTCTCATCATGCGGTCCTGGGTTCGAATCCCACTCAGGCTCGGCGTATTTTCATACGTTACAAAAAATCATTTCATCCTACATCCCATAAAGTTCCATCCCAACGTCGTCGCTAATGACCGTTGCAATTGATGTGACGTTAAATAAATAAATTTAAAAAAAATTGTAGGTTTTTTAATTGCCTATAACTTTTATTAACATGCATACACTTTAGTCGTTAAATGCATATTAGAAAGATTGAAGGCATTAATAAGGTCTTTATCTTTCAAAATATAATTTAATCTTTTCTAATCTAATCTTCAAAAAGTCATTATTTATCGATCTAATTGAAAAAATTAACAAAACTTTTGAAAGCTTAAAAAATTTCTATATTTTTATTGTAAAAATTTTATAAAACTTGAAAAATTAACTTTTGTAGTTTCAATGAAGTTATTAGGTAGGAATATTAGTCAATGATTCATTAGTGGGAGGAACAAGGAAAAATAGACTTTCCGAAAGCGGATAGATAATAGCGTACAATAGGTACTAAAAGACAACAGGTGTTTGCAATAATACACGAGTGTCTGTCATTACAATTCAACAAAATAGTCAGTGCGCTCGTTGCACCAGTTATTATGTTAGTACGTGTTATTATGTTGAATACATAAAATGCACTCTTAAAATCTATTACCGTGTATACAATAAACAGTTAATATTAGTCACTAAATTTCATTATGGCTACAAAATGTATGGTACTCATGAACAGGTGTCCCGTTCGTTATCCTGTTATTAACTCACCATTTCAAACTTTAATGTTTACAATTTAACTGAACCAAACTCAACTTAAAAATAAAAATCTGTTGTGAAACACTCACACAACTTTCTCGTACCAATGCTAAAAATGACCAATAATCTAGTAATAAAACATTAAAAATAAATAAAAAACTAACTCGAAAAACATAACCTTATTTTAATCATAAGTGAAAAACGCAAAATGAAAACCGACCTCAGTTTGGCTTAAAAATACGGAAAATCACTCTTTCATGCTAAACTAGACTCTGTAGAGAAAAATGCTATGCATAAAAGTAGTAGATCGTTTAATTTCTTATAAATTTTGTTGTATACACTTTTGTCGTGAAATGCATACTAAGGCCGCAATCTTAAAAAAAATCGATTTTTCACACGTTTTCGTGAGAAAAAACAGAAAATCGCTAATTACCGCTAAACTAAGTGTTATAAAAAAAAATGTTTGAAATAAAAGTTGTAGAATTTTACATTCTCTACTTTTTCATTATACTATCAATTTTTGCGCTATAATACATATTAAAGCCGTAATCATAAAACAACTATGTTTTTACGTGAAAACAGCCTCACCAAGAATTTCAGCAAATATGACGCCTACCCTTGTAGAGAATAAAAAATTGAGTAAACCAGGCGATTTTCAAAAAAATCGTAAGACCAGTTTTTAAGAAAATTGCGAAAAAGTGAAAAATTACACGAATAAACTACTACTTTCGGTTGACCGATTTTGATGAAAATGTTCGTGTCGGGTTCGGTAGTGGTATGTAACTTAAGTTTCACGTTTCAAGCTCGTACGATGTTCCGTTCTTGAGATATTTTGTACACACACACACACACACACAGACCAATCGCTAAAAACACGTTCTTTTGGGTTCAGGGGGTCCGAAAACGTGTAGATCCGGTGAAAACTCGATTTCGAAAAATCGACATGAAAACAATACCTTCCTTCCTATATAGGCTATTGATATAGGCAAGAGAAAGTAAAAATCTGTTGTGAAACACTTACACGGCATTCTCTTACCAATGCACATAATATATATAATAAATGTAACATAAATAATAATAGGTAACCTATGTTATTTCTTAGTAAACAATGTAAAATGCAAAACATAAACTATTTTTAATCAAGAGTAAATGACGCGAAATTAAACTGAATCTCCTTAGACTTAAAAAAAAAATCAATAGTTGATAGGATCAGATCCACCTACACTTGTGATGCGAGACAAGGAAGCGGCGCGAAGCGCCGCTGGAGTGGCGAGTTTTTATCTATATTTTTAGATAAATTATATTTATTAGTAGTCTAAGGTAAATTATTAATTGTGTCAATAATTCATTGTTGTAAGTTTGAAGAGGTTTGTTTATTATTTATTACAGCCTACTCAGATCCCGAAAGAAACTAGCCTTAGATGTCACAATAATATTTTAAATACTATTCGATTAAAATATGTAATACATTTGTATTTTATCCAGCATGTGATAAAGTGGTATGTGGTTTGTTTAACCAAAGAAATTCCTATATTGTTTTCTCTAAGATTTTCTGGACCACTTGTATTGCGGGTTTCCTTAATAAAAGTAGTTTTCCTTCTTATTTTGCTCTTTGATTCTCTTAGATTATGTTTTCTTTTTCTATGATCTCTTGTGCTTTTCTTTTTCATTTTTTATTCACTTTATTGTGTAGATTCAACTTGGATGAGAAGATATCCTACGTGTATTCTAACATGTTGTCTTATTTTCCTATTTACGTTTTGGATTACATGAAATTGGAATGAATTTTTCCAATGTGTCTATAGAAGGAGTGGCCTATGATATTTCTTTATTTGGAAGGATTATTTATTTAAACCAGAAATTTATACAATCTTCATAAATATTATATATTTTAAAATATAAAAGAACGTCGGTAATTCGAAAGTTAGACATTGGTAGTTCGAAAATCCGGATTTCATTACAGTGAAAATATATTTTTTTAATTTATTTATATTATTGATACACACTTTTTCAATTTAACAGAATACATAATCTAGTATAACACGAGGTCTGGTTATAAAATAACGAGACTGACGTTGTAAAAAAATGTATTTTTATTTTATACATAACCACTTATTGTCACCTTCAATATAATATATACTTGTTCTCTATCCCTTCAACGCTCCATGCGAATTTTCCATTGTTGGAAACAGTGGTGGAAGTCATCTTCTTTCAGCTTCTTCAGAACACATGCCGCTTTCTCTTTTACAGCTTCCATAGACTCGAATCTTGTCCCTTTTAATGCAGATTTCACCTTAGGGAACAGGTAGAAGTCACATGGTGCAAGATCTAGTGAATAAGGTGGATGTTGTAACACTGAAATGCCGTACTTGGCTAGAAACCTCTTGACAGATAATGCGGAATGAGCTGGCGCATTGTCTTGGTGGATAACCCATGATTTGTCCTTCCACATTTCGGGGCGTTTTTCCTTACTCTTTGACATAGTTTAGAAAGTACCTCAAGGTAATAATATTGATTAATTTTTTGACCTTCAGAAACCCAGTGAAGGTACACAATCCCATGGATATCATAAAACCATCATCATTGCTTTAAATTTTGACTTGCTCATTAGAGATTTTTAGGCTCTCGGTGAAATTCGGCTCTTCCAATGCATGGATTGGCGCTTCGTTTCCAGATCATAAGTAAAAAACCACGTTTTATCACACGTTATTATCTTCTACCTGTTTCCTAAGATGAAATCTGCATTAAAAGGGACAAGATTTGAATCTGTGGAAGCTGTAAAAGAGAAAGCGGCACGTGTTCTAAAGGAGCTGAAAGAAGATTCAGCAATGTTTCCAACAATGAAAAATTTGCATGAAGCCGTTGTAGGGATAGAGAATGAGTGTATATTGAAGGTGACAGTAAGTGGTTATGTATAAAATAATTTTTTTTTCCAACGTCAGTTTCGTTATTTAATAGCAACACCTCGTATTATACTAGATTATGTATTCTGTTAAATTGAAAAAGTGTGTATCAATAGTATAAAAAAATCTGGTGTGAAACACTCACACAACTTTCTCTTGCCAATGCAAATAATTAATAATAAACCTAACATTATTAATAAAATATTAAAAATAAACAACAACTAACCTCAAAAACATAACCTTATTTTAATCATGAGTGGAAGACGCAAAATGAAAATCGAACTCAATTTGGCTTAAAAAAACGGAAAATCACACTTTCACGCTAAACTAGGCTCTGTAGAGAAAAACTTGTTCTCTAAAAAAACTTTTGAAAAACTTTTAGAAAAACTTTTGTTCTCTAAACAAAAGTTGTAGATCTTTTAATTTTCTATAACTTTTATTATATACACTTTTGTCGTAAAATGCATACTAAGACCGAAATGTTAAAAAAATCGATTTTTCTCACGTTTTCGTGAGAAAAAAAACAGAAAATCACAAATTACCGCTAAACTAAGCGTTATACAAAAAAATGTTTGAAATAAAAGTTGTAGGTTTTTAAATTCTCTACAACTTTTATTATATAAGTTTTTGCGCTAAAATTTATATTAAAGCCGTAATCTTAAAAAAACAACGTTTTTACGCGAAAACAGCCTCACCGAGAATTTCAGCAAACATGGCGCCTACCCTATCTTGTAGAGAATAAAAAATTGAGTGGCGATTTTTAAAAAAATCGTAGGACCAGTTTTTGAGAAAATCGCAAAAAACTGAAAAATTATACGAATAAACTACTACTTCCGGTTGACCGATTTTGATGAAAATGTTCGTGTCGCGTCCGGTAGTGGTATGTAACTTAAGTTTCAAGTTTCAAGTTCGTACGATGTTCCGTTCTTGAGATATTCTGTTCACACACAGACACACACACACACACACACACACACACACACACAGACACACACACACACAGACACACACACACAGACCAATCGCTAAAACATGTTTTTTGGGTTCAGGGGGTCTGAAAACGTATAGATCCGGTGAAAACTCGATTTCGAAAAATCGACATGAAAACAATACTTTCCTTCCTATATATTCATATAGGCAAGAGAAAGTAAAAAGTGTGTATCAATAGTATAAAATAAATAAAATAAAATATTTTCACCGTAATGATATCCGGATTTTTTAACTTCGAATGTCTAACTTTTGAACTACCGACGTTCTTTGCCTTGGTAGCTAGGTCCTTGGCTTTGCCACCTAGTCTGTATAAACGAAGTTGTACTGTATTTACAGATAGCTTACAGAAAAAATTGTAGGTACGTTTTAAGATTTATATTCAATGAGAACAAAACTTCCATAAGATTTTTTAGTAGCGTTAAAAAGGCGGTGGTTAAGCAAAAAATCCCCACGAATATTATTATGCAAAATAAAAAGTAGAAAAAATATGTCAACGTAATAATACTGTGAAATAATGTACTAAAAAATAACAGAAAACTTCCTAGATAAGGAAATTTCCCTATACAAGAGGAAAATTGAGATAAAGTAACAGCCCCCAAGAGAAGGTATTTGGATCAATAAAGTGTTTTTATAGATGTGGTGGTGTTTTTAAGTGTTTAAGGTGTTTTATGTATCAATAAGTTCATATATTTTACTAGTAGTACTTAATATATTCTAATCGGAATACTTTATTGATACATTTTCATATGCCAAACTATATAGCGCATAAATTGTCTGTAGGGTGCACTAAAATTTAACCACTGTCAGGCGTAAAAAAGAAATTGCATTTAAGTTACTTCTTTTAAATCTTTTGAATATAGAGAATGCACTGAAAAGTAATACTGTAATGGAATTTTAAACAAAACATTTTTCGAGATTTAAGTTTTTTAAAGCAAACACTCGATAGTTACTATGGAAAAATATTTTAAAATAAAATATAAATTGCGCCCGCACTGAGCGCGGATTGTAATGAAATAGTGGTTGCAAATATCATAGTTACACCATAGCAGATAAATTAATTTTATTTTCTCTTGTCTTATAAGAATATATAGAGAAGGAAAGTATTGTGTTCATGTCAATTATTTGAAAAAGAGTTTTCACTGGATGTACACGTTTTTAGGCCCCCTGAACCCCAAGAAACACGTTTTTATCGATTGTCATATGTGTATGTGTGTCTGTGTAAACAAAATATCTTAAGAACGGAACATCGTACGGATTTAAAAACGTGAAACTTAAGTTAGGTACCAATACGGAACCGGACACGAACATTTTCATTAAAATCGGTCAAACTTTTAAAAAAATGTTTGTACAACGCTTAGTGGTGATTAGTAATTTTCTATTTTTCGTCATCAAAACCTATGAAAAATTGGGGTTTTAAGATTACGGCCTTATTATACATTTTACAATGAATTTTCCGACGAAAGTGTGCATAATTAAAGTAACTTAATATAAAATTTAAAAAATCTCCAACATTCAATTGGTTTTATACAATTCAAATTGTTTAAATCTTGCTACCACTTAAGAGATTTTTCTTTGTGTTAACTTTCCCTGTAACTGAATGAAATCGTTTTAAATGATAAATTAAAAATGGAAAAGAAAAAAATTATTTTCCAATAACACACGGAAAATAGAAATAAAATATTAATTAATTATAATTTAAAGGGCATTTTACAATATTGTAAACTTTAATTATTTAGAATTATTAATTTAATAATTATATTAGCTTCTGTAAGCTGTATACTAAAGGAATTATTGAGGAAAGAAAAAGAAAAGTATTTTTTAGTAATTATCAATAATTATTATAGTATATAATGTTGAACTGATTCCCGCGCACAGGCTCGTCCTATGCGGGAATTAGTATATATATGTTAAATGTATTCTATTGTATTGTATATTATAAATAAATAAATAAAATTATATTATTATACATTAAAAATTAATTATTAAATATTAATGTATTAAAAAATTACATCTTGTGTATTGAATGCCGGCCGCATTGGCCTAGTTGGTAACGTGCTCGCCTCTCATCATGCGGTCTTGGGTTTGAATCCCATTCAGGCGGCTTATTTTCATACATTACAAAAAATAATTTCATCCTTTACCGTCTGTATTAACAGTAATTGCATAAAAGTTAGACGTTAATCAAAAAAGAAAAAAAAATTTGAATGAACAGGTTAGTTAGTGGATGCAATAATAACAAATACCATTGAAATAATTATGACGAAAATTTCATATATGATTTTCAAAATTTCAAAACAAAAATTTATATAATATTTCGTAAAAATAATTAAAAGGGAAATTTTACTTTTAAAAAGGGACTTTTCATTCTGAAAGGTTACCATCATTCATAAACTTACTATCATGCTATTTCGAATGGACTGTACCTACGCCTTGTGTTATATTTATTATTTATAAATTATATTATATTATTATATATTATAATTATATTATATTATTATTTATATATTTTATATTATATTTAATGTATTAATTATATTTATTATCCAATTTTCCCTATGTTTGTTCTCTAATTTTATTACTTTCTCTTGCCTATATGAATATATAGGAAGGAAAGTATTGTTTTCATGTTGATTTTTCGGATCTACACGTTTTCAGACCCCCTGAACCCAACAAAACATGTTTTTAGCGATTGGTCTGTGTACCTGTCTGTGTGTGTTCGAACAGAATATCTCAAGAACGGATCATCGTACGAACTTAAAACTTAAGTTTGATTCTACTACCGGACCCGACACGAACATTTTTATCAAAATCGGTCAACCGGAAGTAGTTGTTTACTTGTCATTTTTCACTTTTATGCGATTTTTTCAAAAACCGCTCCTACGATTTTTTTTTAAAATCGTCCCATTTAATAAATTTTTTATACTCTACAAGAACGGTAGGCGCCATGTCTGCTGAAATTATTGGGGAGGTTGTTTTCTTGTAAAAAAATTGTTTTTCTTAATATTGCAACTTCAAATGCATTTTAGCGCAAAAATGTACTATATAGAAAAACTTGTAGAAAATTTAAGATTCTACAACTTTTATTTTAAACATTTTTTAGTATAACGCTTAGTTTAGCGGTAATTAGCGATTTTCTGTTTTTTTTCTCACGAAAATCTGTAAAAAATTATTTTTTTAAAATTTCGGCCTTAGTAGTCTATGCGTTTTACAATATACGAGTTTATAATCCAATTTATGGAAAATAAAAAATCTACGACTTTTATTTCAAGAATTTTTCTCTACAGGGCCTAGTTTAGCTTGAAAGAATGAGTTTTCGTATTTTTAAGCCAAACTAACCTCAGTTTGGCTTAAAAATACGAAAAATCAACCTCGATTTTCATTTTGTGTCTTACACTCATGATTAAAATAAGGTTAAGCCGGCCGCATTGGCGCAGTTGGTAACGTGCTCGCCTCTCATCATGCGGTCCTGGGTTCGAATCCCACTCAGGCACGGCATATTTTCATACGTTACAAAAAATCATTTCATCCTCATTACACTCAGTTATACCCCAACGTCGTCGCTAATGACCTTGATGTTGATGCGACGTTAAATAAATTTAAAAAAAAAATAAAAAAAATAAGGTTATGTTTTTGAAATTAGTTTTGTGTTTATTTTTAAAGTTTTATTACTTATGTTAGGTTTTGTTCCATTCTTGAATATTATCTACTAGCATATTCTTCAAAGAAATATTTATTTTCCACGTCATTCGTTTATTAAAAAATTAAGTTTAACTTTTGAATGAGTTTACTATATTGTACAGTTACTGAAAAAAAAAATAATAAAAGTTAAAAAACAATTCTAAAGAACGCGATTCTTAAATAGTAATTATATTAACCACTACACCCAATAATAAATTAAAAGTTAGTGCCACCACGGTGAATTGTACATATATGTTAATTAATCTAACCAAAATTTCATTAGTAAAATTCATTAATAATCCAAATGCAGGTTTACCAACCCACGAATATACATACTGTAACTTAACGTAACTAAACTATATACATGGTGTGTTATATTTACTTATACTAGAGTTGGTAAGTATGGGTTTCTGTGGTTTCATCCGACTAGATCTTGCAGAGTTGTTCCATTTACACACATTTTCATCTTACAGCAATACATTTACTATGAATTTTCAATTAACTTAAATTTAATTAATTCATTCTTAATCAGCGGTAGCTATTGAGGTGAAGTAGGTTCAGGATATCATCGAGATTTATTCTCTCTCAAAATAAGTATAATTTCTATTACAATTATTTTTACTTTCTCTTGTCTATGTGAATATATAGAAAGTATTGTTTTCATGTCAATTTTAAGAAATCGAGTTTTCACTGATTATACCCGTTTTTATACCCCTGAAACCAAAAAAAAATGTTTTTATCGATTGGTGTGTGTGTGTGTGTGTGTGTGTGTGTCTGTGTGTGTGTCTGTGTGTGTGTGTGTCTGTGTGTGCGCACGCGTGTGAACAAAATATCTCAAGAACGGAACATCGTACGAAGTTGAAACTTGAAAATTAAGTTAGGTACCACGAGAGCACCCGACACAAACATTTTCATCAAAATCGGTCAACGTAAAACGAAAGTAGCAGTTTTTTCGTGTAATTTTTCACTTTTTGCGATTTTCTCACAAAAGGATCTTACGATGTTTTATTAAATAGCCTCATTCAGGCCTACTACATTATTTTTATGCTCTACAAGATTAAATAGGCACCACGTCTGCTGAAATTCCACAGGGGAGGCTGTGCTCTCAGAGGAAAAATGTTTTTTTAAGATTGTGGCCCTAAATTACATGTTAAGGCCACATACTAAGGAAGGTTTTGTTTAAAATCGCTTCATTTACTTCATTTTTTATGTTCTACATGAAAGGTTAGGCCCTATGGCGACTGAAATTCTTGAGAAGGCTGCTCTCTCGAAGAAAAACATGTTTATTTTAAGATTGCGGCCTTAATATGCGTTTTAGTACAAAAGTGTATATTGTAAAAGTTGTAGACAATTAAATACCTACAACTTTTATTCAAAACATTTTTCGGTATAACGCTTAGTTTAGTGGTAATTAGTAATTTTCTATTGTTTTTTTTATCATAAAAATCTGTTAAATAAATGGTTTTTTTTAGATTTCAGCCGTAGTATGCATTTTACGACAAAAGTATGTACAATCAAATTTATAGGAAATCTACAACTTTTATTTTTAAAATTTTTCTCTACAGAGCCTACTTTAGTGTGAAAGAGTGATTTTTTTTTGTTATTAACCTAACTGAGGTTGATTTTCATTTTGCGTCTTTCACTCATGATTAAAATTAGGTTATATTTTTTGAGGTTAGTTTTTTTATTTTTAATATATATTATCACTAATATTAGGTTATATTACGCATTTTTCCATTGGCAAGAACCGTTTGAGTGTTTCACACCAGATTTTTCTTACAGTGCTTACTTTAGCAAGTCAGTAATTTTCTATATTTTTCTTATCAAAATCAATGTGCATTAGCGGTTGATTTTCATTTAATGTAATCCACTCATGATCAATATTAGGTGTTTTTAATTATTTACATTGGGAAGAGAAAGTATTTTAAGTATTTCACGCCAGATATTTCAGAAATTAATTACTGAATTGCTGAAGTAAATTCAATGGAAACGAAAATTAATTAAGTAAATGAGATAAAAAATATGTTCTCATATGTAGGTTTTTAAAATCAGTGACGAGAATATAGAACAACAACTCATTTTCAGATGAAAATGATTAAAACAATAAATAGCGTTGAATATATAGGCAATTTATGACATGCAACTGATCAAAGATTTCTATGGTTTTCTTTCTTTCTTCATTTAGTTAATGGACGCATCGTATTTAGTCATATAAAAACGCATGATATAAGCCCCATTTTATTAAGGATATACTTTGATATCGCATGGATTTAAACTTTTTATTTTTAATGTCATTCTCTAACATTAGTAGTTAACAAAGTTACTTGCTTCGTTTCTGCGTTTCCGATTCGATATAAAAATTTTTATTACTTGTAGAGTGGATTAGGGATTATAACAAAAATAATACATTAATTTTATTACCCTGACTAGATTTTATTCGTTAACATACAAAATCCTTGCAATAAAATAACAATAAAAGGGTATTAGTATATAAAACAAAAACAAAAAATTATAGATGAATTTGTAAATAAAAAATTAACCTTTTAAATTATATTTCAAAGTTTTATTATTATTTTTCACTATTAGAGTTGCCTGTGACTTTTTTGTCTAATTTTATTTGTTGGAAGGTTATTTGTTAGTAGTGTAATATGCCCATAACAGGCAGATGGAGTGTTAAATTAATTGTACTTGATCTGTGGTTCCAGGGCTACAAAAAATAGTTCTGTTTCTTATCACATAGTCAGACAATTATATGACTGAACTATTTAAGAACAGAAGAGGTAGAGGTGTAAAAGACACTAGTCAGAGTTATGTCTTCTGATAGTAATGAATTTCACAGACCCTGTGGTGAATGAAGTGAAGGTGTCATTTGCAGAGTGGAAAGTGGGTGCTTTTCGGAGGGCCTGGCATGCTGATAAGCATACGCTTTCAACTCAGTGAGGAAGGCAATGGTAAACCACCTCACTTCTCGTTTTTACTTAGTAAAACCTCTAGAGGTTCAAACCAGCCTTTTGGCTGTTGACCTAAACAACAACAACAACAACAGTAGTGTAATAATTAATTGTAATTATTGATTGTGTAAAATAAATTATTAATTGTTATAAGTTTAAGACCTAGTCAACGTGTTGAAAGAACAAACAGAAAAAGTAGGACTACAGATTCCCTTCTAGAAAACTAAATACCGGGGGTCTCACGAAGAGGTTGCTATTTTTGAATTAATATGCCGGGCGTATCGCTCACTCTACAGACTGGAAAATTTACACTTACAATAATAAGATATGTAAAAAGAGTACCCTCAATTTTAATTTGCTTCTGATTATTCAAAACAAAATGGCGGAATAATAAAATAATATTAATAATAATTTAATAATAATAATAATATCATTATCATTATCATTATTTATTTAGGCTACTTTATTATTATTTACGAGCATAATGGAACCGTGTGAATGATCTTGCACAATGTTCTTGGGTTTCAAACCCTCATCATTAAATAAATGATTTAAGTTAACAACAAACTTAATTGTTCTTGGAAGAATGGTGAGTAAAAACCGTACAGTAGTAAGATAGTTTCGTTCTGAAAAGAACGGTTTCTAATCCCGAGTGTTTTGTGAAATGAGAAGAGAGAAGGACACATATCCTGTATACTTATAGAATCTGGCTCTGGAGTGGGTAAACATGGGAGAACCATATTACAATGGGCTATGTTACGTTTATAATTGTTTACACTCAATCTGTTTGTTGCTGGGCTAAAATAAATAGTTCTGTTTCTTATCACATGGTTAGCCAATTTAACGACTGAATCATTTACGAACATAAGAGGTAGAGGTGTAAAAGACACTAATCAGAGTTATATTCTCTGAAAGTAATGAATTTCATTATACAGCCCTGTGATGAATGAAGTGAAGGTGTCATTTGCAGAGTGGAAAATATGTACTTTTCAGAAGCCCCTGGCATGCTGATAAGCGTACTTTTACACTCAGTGAGAAAGGCAATAGTAAACCACCTCACTCCTCGTTTTACTTAATGAAACCTCTACAGGTTCAAACCAACCTTTCGATTGATGATCTAAACAACAAACGAAATTTACTCTTTTTCATTTCGTAAAATGAAGCTCATATTGGCATGAATTTCAAGTTTAGAACTTTTGGGCAAATCGGGAAAGAATATGCTTCAAAACCAAATAAATATTTAAAAAATCCGTTTGGTAGAACTCTATATTTAGGAGTTAATAGAATTCTCGTTTAAAATACATTGGAAGCGAATTCGTGTTTTAAATTTATATAGATTATACACAAATCTCGACCGGATCTAGGGTTAGGTGTTACAATACACACGAACATATTATGTTAAAAAATCTGGTTTGAAACACACAACTTTCTCTTGCTAATGCAAATAATTAACAATAAACCTGACATTAGTAATAAAACATTAAAAATAAACAAAAAACCAACCTCAATAAACATAATCTTATTTTAATCATGAGTGAAAGACGTAAAGTGAAAATCAACCTCAGTTTAGCTTAAAAATACGGAAAATCACTCTTTCTCGCTAAACTAGGCTCTGTAGAGAAAAATGCTCTAAATAAAAATTGTACTTTTTTCAATTTCCTATAAATTTTATTATACTTTTTTGTCGTAAAATGCATAATAAGGCTAAAATCTTTAAAAAATTGATTTTTACACGATTTCGTGAGAAAAAAACAGAAAATCGCTAATTATCGCTAAACTAAGCGTTATACAAAAAAATGTTTGAAATAAAAGTTGTAGAATTTTAAATTCTCTACAACTTTTACAAGACACATTTTTGCGCTAAAATGCATAATTAAGTCGAAATCTTAAAAAAACCATTGTTTTACGTAAAAATAGCTTCTCCAATAATTTCACCAGAAATGGCGCCTAGCCTATCTTGTAGAGCATAAAAAATTTACTAAATGAGGCGATATTTTAAAAAATCGTAGGAGCCGTTTTTGAGAAAATCGCAAAAAAGTGAAAAATGACACGAATAAACTACTACTTCCGGTTGACCGATTTTGATGAAAATGTTCATGTCTGGTTTTCTAGTGATATCTAACTTAAGTTTCAAGTTTCAAGTTCGTACAATGTTTCGTTTTTTGAGATATTCTGTTCACACACACATATACACACAGACTAATTGCTAAAAACATGTTTTTTGGGTTCAGGGGGTCTGAAAACGTGTAGATCCGGTGAAAACTCAATCGAAAAATTGACATGAAAACAATATATTCCTTCCTAAATATTTATATAGGCAAGAGAAAGTAAAAATAAGCCATTTTTAGTTTGAAAGACCATGAAACGTGAAGATTTGGTACAGAAAACTTTATCCCATCAAAATACTTTTTCACTCTATACATTAGAGATAGAGTAAGGGAGGAGAGAGTAAAATGAAATACGGACACAATCGTCTATTTAATAATGTAACAAGTAATGTACAAGATAATGAAAACAAATTTAGCCGAGAGAACATCAGTCCGGGACGCACTGTTACAGTATTTCAGGGAAATTAATTGTTAATATTTTAGTTGCAATTTGAGCTCAGTGTTAATCTCTGATGATGCCTTAATGTCAAAACGTTGTCTACTAAATTATTTAAATACCTTGTCCTATTTGAACAACAGTTAAACGCAGTTACCGGTGCTTTAGTACCATTTTGATAGACATTCATTTTTAGTTTAAATTACGAGGGAACATTTAACAGAAAAGGATACAATTTTCTAGCGAGTGTTACATATGACCATATTGTAGACCTACGCTAAAACTTGCGCAGAATTTTAAATTCCTCCCTTCCTCACCTATACACCCTTTAACGAGACACCCTTTTATTCCAATTTATGACAGGGTATTTTCTTCTCGCCTCCTGTACTTCATCCCTAAATAATTTAAGCCCATAATACTAACTTCAAACAATTAGGCTAATAAAAACAAATTATTAACGTAGTTTTCACATTGTTTTTGACATTCTTTATTACAGAAGGGTTTTACTGTTAAAGTTGTTAAAGTAATTAAAATGTTTTATTTTATAATGAAACTAAAAGGTTTTTAATTCTTTTTTAAAATAAAAAGTCTGTTTCAGTTACATCTAGGTCCACCGGGTAGGTCTACAGGTAAAGTCGTTGCTGCAAGTCAGGTGTTTAACAGCTGAACTTTGGAGACGAAAGTTCCTGGCTCAAATCCTAGTAAAGGTAGTTAGTTGGTACCTACCTTTATTACCTTTATTTAAAGGTAACTACCTTTACTAGGATTTAAACCACCAACTTACAACCTTCTATTAAAAAAAAATTAATTGTTACTTTTATACGGATTTGAATACTACACAGTGTTTACCAGTATACTTTGATAGTTTGAATTCAATTAATCATATTCGCTTAGGAATGGTCGCACTAGGTCTGTGCAAGACTACACCTCATTTACAAATCATACATATCATCATCTCATAAAACAAATTACAAAAGATGTAGTGCGTTGCAGGTATATTATCAGAACCGTTTCCATACTTAAATATATCCCGCCCACCGGGTTGGTCTAGAGGTAAAGTCGTCGCCAAAATCAGCTGTTTATCAGCTGATTTTCGGAGACGAAGGTTCCTGGTTCAAATCCTAGTAAAGTTAGTTACTTTTATACGGATTTGAATACTAGACAGTGGTTGCCGGTGTACTTTGATGGTTGGGGTTCAATTAACTATACTCTCTCAGGAGTGGTCGACCTGGGTCTGTACACGGCTACACCTCATTTACACGTCATACACATCAACCTCATCTCATTGGGTCACGGGGTTGCTTATTGTTCTGAATTGAACAGATTGCAACGTACACGTATTAGGAATTAAAATATATATATATATATATATATATATATTTTTTTTTTAAAGTCATATTTTTTGTATATGACAGTAGTCATATTTTTTGTATATTTCAGTATATTTTTTGAGTCATGACTTGAATTGACAAGGCAATGCATTGCCAGTGAAAGAATTTTATAGTGTTTGTGAGTTGACTGATGATGGATCCAGGGATCTGAAAAGGCCTTATTAACGTAACGGTAAGATCATTCTTGCTAATTTGTGTGTTTACTGGTGGTTTAATATTATCTAATATATATATATAAATATATGTATACATATCCCAGTAAAAGGATGGTTAAAAATCGTTTAACGAGATAACCTGTTGTTAGCTTATAATCGATTTACTAATGTATAAAACAATTCTATGAATAATTTACTAGTTGCATAAATGCAGAGAAACAATAGAACAGAAATTAGTTGTTTACATTAATTTACAATTCTGTTTACATTACTATTTTCCTCTTGTTTAGCCATATTTGAAACACCCTTTAATCTGTTTTATAATTAAGAGAGAATAGCTTTTACTTTATGTACATCCTGTACTTTTAACGGTGACATTAATGGATTGAATACTAACATTTAAATTTGTTTAACAAAATAGTTGGTTGAAATATAGGGTGTATCAAAAAGTTTTTGATTGAATGGGTGTAAAAAAAACAGTTAAGCGTAAATCATAAATTAATAATATAAACATAAATCAATAAATTAAGCGTAAAGCATAATCTAAGTAATTTTTTAAAATGTTATTTGTTATTAAAATTATTATTATTAGACTAATTTTATTTATTAATATTATTTTATTAATATTAATTAATATTATTATTAATAGGCCTATTATTATTTTTATTTTATTTTATTTATTATATTAATTTTATTATTATTAATTTATTTTTATTTTTTTATATAAATTTAATGGTATTTATCATTTATTTTTAATGCTTTTAACAAAAAATGTTTAATGTATTTCTTGTACCCTTTTTAGATTTTAAAATAGTATTTTTTATAGTAGTTAATAGTATATATATAAATTTGTTTAAATAAATTTTTTGTTTACTTCTATGCGCGGACAGAACTCTTCGTGAAGAAGAATTTTTGCGTATAAGTATATTTAGTTAAAAATATTGTAAATAGCTTAATGTAGCAATAATTGTATTATGTTTAACTAAATAAAACAAATAAATAAAAATAAATAAATATAGGTTGTGCATGTGTTTTAGATTTTTTAAGCATGTTCAATAGAACATCCTTAAAAAAGAAACATAGATATAAATTGTTAGTTTTCAATTTAAAAATGGCGACAAAGAATAATTTATTTTATATTGAGTAATGATCATCCACATGAGCCTTGAGTTGTACGTAGGTATAATGATATTAGGTGATATAAAGATGAAAAGTGACAGACCTGACCGAGAATCGAACCTGAGACCCCAGCATAGAATCCAGTTGCGCTAACCACTACACTATGGGCCAGCCAAATTTTAAATCCTTTCTTCGTGATCTATCAAATTATATTATTATTATTTACTGAAATCTTCTTCTGCTTAATCTTTTTTTTGCCATATATGAATATATAGGAAGGAAAGTATTGTTTTCAAGTCGATTTTTTGAAATCGAGTTCACCAGAAATACACGTTTTCAGGTCCCCTGACCAAAAAACACATGTTCTTTTAGCGATTGGTGTGCGTTTGTGTAAAAAATCTCAAGAACGGAATAGCATGCGAAGTGACCCTTGGATTTTAAGTTAATGTAGGTACTACTAGAGGAACCGACACGAACATTTTCATATTTTCCTAATTTTTAAAATAACGGCTCCTACGATTTAAAAAGAACTTATTTGCTAAAATTGTATTCTATATAAGATAATAGGGTAGGCCTAAGCAACACGTTTGCTGAGATTCTTGGGGATCTGTATTTCGTGGTAAAAAATAGGTTTTTTTAAGATTGCGGCCTTAATATGCATTTTACAACAAAAGCATGAATATAATTCAAATTGTCGAAAATTAAAAACCTACAAATTTTTCTTCAAGAATTTTTATTTCTACAATATAAAAGTATAACTTTTAAACAGTTATTGTTAAAAAAATTTGAGAAAAAATTGTTATCTTAAATTTTCCATAAATTTGAAATAAGTTTTGAATAAAGAAGGTTAATTTGAATAAATAAGAGAAGCATGTTGTTATAAAAATAAAATTTCTAACTCTTCCTTTAAATTTTAAAACCAAAATTTTAAATTCAAATAGTTTTATCTCTGTAACGATTTGGGTTAAGCCAATTTAAAAACAAAAATATTCAGTTCTTCAAGCCTTTACGTCCATTTATTTGGATGAAAAGAAAGTACCACAGAATCCATCACTTGTAAATTTTTAGATAAAATTTTATGATTCTAAAAACTTGTTTTAAAGGAAAAGCAAAGGGGGAAACGAGCTATGTTGTCTGTCCGTATTCGAAATGGAACTTTTTATTATAGTCCGATTCACAAAAGAAAACACCTGACTTTAAACAGCAATATCTTTTGAACCGTTGTATGTAAAAATAATTACGATACATCAAATTAAACCTTGTTTTATTGTTGATTACCGGATTACATTAACATGTAGCCCTATATATACCTCTCAAAATAATCCCCCCTTTACTTTCTTCACTTCTTACTTCTCTTTTCTTTACTTTTCATTCATTCTTCACTTCCACTTTCACTTATTTTTTTCTTTACTTTTCGTTTCTTTACTTTTTAGGGCCTTTGTAGCCCTATATATTTCAAAGTACGCGTGAGCAAAGTAATAGTACGTTGAAGTTGGGTATACTGCAAAAATGGTTAAAAACAGGGTACTTTTTATGCATAATTTATTATATTTAATACACTATAAATCTGCCCATAACAGACAGGTGGAGTGTCAAATTATTTACACTCAATCTGTTCGTTGCAAGGCTAAAATAAATAGTTCTGTTTCTTATCACATGGTCAGTCAATTAAATGACTGAATCATTTAAGAACAGAAGAGGTAGATGTGTAAAAGACACTAATCAGAGTTATCTTCTCTGAAAGTAATGAATTTCATTGTACAGCCAGACCCTGTGGTGAATGAAGTGAAGTTGTCATTTACAGAGTGGAAAATATGTGCTTTTCAGAGGGCCCTGCATGCTGATAAGCGTACTTTTCCACTCAGTGAGGAAGGCAATGGTAAACCACCTCACTCCTTGTTTTACTTAGTAAAACCTCTAGCGGTTCAAACCAGCCTTTCGGCTGTTGACCTAAACAACAACACACTATAAATTTCCGAAAATAATAATGTATGCCCTGTAACCAACAATAAAACAAGCCTTAATTTGATGTATTGTAAATTGTTTTTACATACAACGGTTCATAAGATATTACTGTTTAAAGAGAGTTGTTTTCTATCGTGAATCGGACTATAAATTAAGGTAAATTTTTATCGCGGTGCTTTGCATAAGCTCGTTGATTTCTTATGAGAAATGCAGACGGAGAGTTTCACTGAACAAACTGAAGTATTCTAATGGTTAGCACCACTGTTTTGTTTTGATGATTGGATGATAAAAAGCACTAGTGAAGTTACTCTACCAGTTATACAAAAATATGATATAAAACACACACACGACTTTCTCTTGCAATTGTAAATAATAATTAACAACATAATCCATGTTTAATCATGAGTAAACATTGTAAAATAGAAAACATTACCTAACTTTTTCTCATGTGTTTATGACACTAAATAAAAATAAACCTTTGTAAAACTTAAAAATACAAAAAAATCACTAATTGTCGCTAAACTAGGGTCTGTAAAAAAATAATTTAATTAAAGTCGTAGATTTTCTCAATTTCCTAAAACTTTAATTATAATAGGCCTACACTTTTGTCGTGAAATGCATATCAAGGCCGGAATCTTAAAAAATATTCAGTTCTGTACGCGTTTTTTGTTGTTTAGGTGATCAGCTGAAAGACTGGTTTGAACCTATAGAGGCTTTAACTAAGTAAAACAAAGAGTGAAGTGGTTTATTATTGCCTTCCTCACTGAGTGGAAAATTATGCTTATCAGCATGCCAGTCCCTCTGAAAAGCATCTACTTTTCACCCTGCAAATGACGTATTCACTTCATTCACCGCAAGGTATGGCTGTAGCTTATAATGAATTCATTACTCTCTGTGGTGATAACTGTGACTAGTGTCTTTTACACCTCTACCTCTTCTGTTCTTAAATGCTTCAGTCATACAACTGGCTGACCATGTGATAAGAAACATAGCATTTTTTTAGCCCTGGAACAAGCAAATCGACAGCCAATAAATTAACACTCCACCTACTTGTGTTAGGAAATTTACGCCTTACGTTCATTTATTCGAATTAAAAGAAGCTGCCCAGAATCCATCACTGTAAATTTTTAGATAAACTTTTGTGATTCTAAAAATCTTTTTTTAAGGAAATACCACGCAAAAAAGAGCTCTATTGTCTGTCCGTATTCAAAATTAAATTTTTAATGAATTAAGTTAAACACATTTCCCAGAGTTATTATATAAGATGAAAACTACAGATAGGTAAAAATGTGTTAAGATTCAAAATTAACTAATGGGTAAAGCCCTTTGTCAAATATAATTGATCTAAGAACCACCGTGTTAAAAATATTATTAAATTAATGAACAAGCAATTTTCAGATTTAAGAAGGTAGGGGAAATTTTCGTTATTTATTGAAAGCTCTTCCATTTATTACATTTCAGATGTTTGAACTCGCTAAGTAACACTTCTAAGGAAATAATAGCCATGAAAATGAGTTACTGAAGAAGTCGGTAGTTGGCAGTTCTAGATTGAGTTCGGAATGGAGAAATTACAAAAACATTTGTCGCATAATGTATAGTATATTATTCGAAAAGATTAAAGAAAAACAAACATATTGGTAACATCTGCGAAGAATTAAAAAGAACAGGTTCACACAGGAGGCTTGTCATTGGATTCCATCTAGACGCAGGAAGCAAGAACGATCCGGAAAGGTGTGGATATTTATAATGTTATGAGAGGTGTTGAAAAAAGAAGTCTTAATTTTAAAGCCATTACGAAAGAAATGAACGATGTTTTAGGTTGCAGTTAAATGATCTAGTGTTGTAGAGCAGCCGCTATAATAACGGCTGAAAGACGAGGAGAAGGAGAAGAAGATGAAGAAGAAGCAGGACGAGAAGGAACAAAAAGAGGAGGAGAAGCAGAAGGAGCAGGAGGAGAACGAGAAGGAGAAGGAGAAAGAGAAGGAACAAAAGGAGGAGGAGAAGCAGAAGGAGCAGGAGGAGGAGACGGAGAACGAAAACGAGAAGAAGGAGAAGAAGAAAGAGAAGAAGAAGAGAAGAAGAAGGAGAAGAAAAAGTTGCAGGACGAGAAGGAATAAAAGGAGGAGGTGAAGCAGAAGGAGAAGGAGAAGAAGCAGGACGAGGAGGAAAAGAAGGAGGGGAAGAGGTATAGGAGGAGGAGGAGTAGGGTAGGGGAAGGAGGAGAAGAAAAAGAAGCAGGACGAGGAGGAAAAGAAGGAGGGGAAGAGGAGGAGGAGAAGGAGAAGGAGGAGGGTAGGGAAAGGAGGAGAAGAACTTGTCTTATTTTCATGCAAGAAACATCCTGAATGGAATTTGGTAAAATGTTTTTACATACCCTATATTAAAGCTGTTTCATCTCCCGCCTAATAATTGATACAACTTTAGAGAGAGAAAACGAGATTCATTCATCCCATATTCATGAACCATTGTGAACAAAACAATAATCGTACAATATTATTTAACATTTGAATAACAAATAAATTTTACGATTTCGGTTGTACTATAGTAGCTGTTATTTTATAATAAACAAAATGGAGCATTACTAAACAATACGAATCTATTACTTTAAATCATTTACCTTAAATTATGTTTAGTTAAATAATTATGAATTCTGTCTAGGTAAAATAGATACAATACGTATTTCTGAATTGTCGAATACAATATAGCTTTATTTTGCCCAAAACTGGCAGATGGAGAGTTAAATTATTTTCACTCGATTTGCTAGTTCCAGGGCTACAAAAAGAAGTTCTGATTCTTATCACATGGTCAGCCAATAATATGACTGGACCATTTAAGAATAGAAGAGGTAGAGGTGTAAAATACACTAGTCAGTTGTATCTCCTCTGAGAGAAATGAATTTCATTATACAGCCAGACCCTGTGGTGAATGAAGTGAAGGTGTCATTTGCAGAATGGAAAATACGTGCTTTTCAGAGGGCCCGGCATGCTGCTAAGCGTTAATTTCTATTCAGTAAGAAAGGTAATGGTAAACCACCTCACTCCTCGTTTTACTTAGTAAAACCTCTACAGGTTCAAACCAGCTTTTCGGCTGATGACCTAAACAACAACAGAAAGTAGATGCTTTTCAAAGGGCCTACCATGTTTATAGGCATACTTTTCAACTCGGCGAGGAAGGGAAATCTACCTAAACCACCTCACTCCTAGTTTTACTTCATAAAACCTCTAGAGGTTCAAACCATTCTTTTGACTGATGCCCTAAAAAACAAAATACTTTTGTTGTAAGGATCGTACTTAGCAATAATACACGCTGAAATACTTAACAGAACTTTACCTACAGTGTTCCTTCTTACATGAAACACTGAAATTTAGGACAGATCTTGTACTCTAACTATTTTACTTTCTCTTGCTCTGTATGAATATAAAGAGAAAGTCAATATTGTTTACATGTCGATTTTTCGGAATCGAGTTTTTACTGAAAATACGCAATTTCATGCCCCTTGAACTAAAAACTAACAGGTTTCTAGCTATTAACCTGTATGTGGTATGAACAAAATATATATATATTTTTTAATTTATTTATTTAACGTCGCATCAACTACAACGGTCATTAGCGACGACGTTGGGGTGTAACTATTGTACAATAGAGGAAGAAATGATTTTTTGTAACGTATGAAAATGTGCCGTGCCTGAGTGGGATTCGAACCCAAGACCGCATGATGAGAGGCGAGCACGTTACCAACTGCGCCAATGCAGCCGGCTTTTTTTGATTTAAATTAGGTTATTAGCATGATTAATATTAGGTTATGTTTTTTGACGTTAGAATTTTTGTTTAATTCTAATGTTTTAATACTAATGTTTGGTTACATTGTTAATATTATTTGCATTGGCAAGAGAAAGTGGTGTGAGTGTTTCAAACCAGATTTTTGTAATACTACTCTTTATCGTTTTCACCTGTTGTTATAAGGTTTCTACAGTTATAAATTTTATAAATGAAATGTCAAAAAAAATTCCTGTAACAAAAGATTAAATAATCTCGAAATTATTTTGTTTGGAAGTAATAAAGTCTTTTCATGCAAGTAATTTACGCTTATTTGTTTTACAAATAAATTGTTTTGTAAATGTATCCATATAGCGGTTGGTTAAATATTTTAATTTTCTATACCAAGTTAAAACTTTTTTAAGTAAAAACATAAGTATACTTATAAAAGAGAATGAAGTTTAATGTTTTTGAAATAATTAAGATTCAATCTCATTTAGAAAGTTTGCTATTTAAAAAGTTTTAAATGACCTTTTCACAAAATAACTTTAAAGTTATACTACAGTCTGCTGTTGTACTTTGTAACTGTATATGGTATTTAAAAAATTTCTTATTTTCTAAACTTTCCTTTGTGAAATTTAAATTCAGTATCACGTCAATTACTTTGAAGTTAACTATTATTTATTTTAAGTTAGTTTTTGTTTTTCAACAAAACATGATCTTTGTTTAAATTTTTATATTTCTGTTGTAATTATTTCCTTAATGGTATTTGGTACTAATATTTTATATTCATTATTAACAAGTTTATACATAACATCATAGCTGGAAGTTGGTCGCTCAGTTTGCGGAGAGGGTGGTCGGGAGACTGCGGTAGGAGGAGATATATGGAGATCAGTGGGATAACCCTCTCCCACAGTGAATCAATCCTGTCCCGGTGTCAGTAGGTAAGGTAGGCACATTAACTTCCTCAGTTGGTGATGAAAGAGATGAATGAAAGGGAGAGAGTGAGTGTTGGTCAGTGACAGCGAGAGAGGAATTAGGCTACGGTTCCCTTCCACGCCCCGCTGACAGTATGTAAAATTTGTTTTTAACCCGACATTTTCCTTGTAGTATTATATAAACAGTTCCGAGGGAGGTGGAGGGTTGTTTGCTGATGTCGGATCAAGTGGTCAGGTGGCGGGTTTTTGGTTGGTAAGGCGGTTGCGGCCTCCTTGGGGCTGGACGAGGACGCCTCAATTGAATCTATCACTACTTACCCATCCTGAGGGAGTAAACATGATTTTTTCTCTCCGCCTCGGATAAAAAAAAAACAATAAAACATTTCGAAACTTTACTTACTTACTTACTTTATGCGGGGTTCCTACAGATTACTCCGCATCCCGCATCTCGATCTCCACCTCCTCCTGTCCATCCAGTCCCGTTCTCCTAAATCTCTTTCTTCCATCGCCCTTCGCACTCCCTCTCTCCATGTTCCTCTAGGCCTACCTCTCCTCCGTCTTGCTGATGGAAAGTACTCCAAAATCTTTTTTGGCCACCTCTCCCCACTAATGCGTTGTACATGTCCATACCACTCCAGTTGCCTTCCTTCAATCCTATCCACAATAGAATGAGGTCTTCCAACTCTGTCCCTTATTACCTCATTCCTAACTCGGTCCATTCTCGAAAGCCGACAAGCTCTGCGGAAAAAATCCATCTCCAAAGCCTCCAAATAATGAACATTTCGGCTGCTGATTTGCCAACACTCTGCTCCATAAGTTGTAATTGGCTCAACCACTGCATTATACATAACTTTTTTTGTTCTTAAACTTATTTTTGGAGACCACAATATACTGTTCAGCTTTCGAATTGCCGCCCTTCCCTGACCGACCCTAGATCTGATGTCCTCCTCACATCCTCCATCTTCAGAAAAGAGTTTCGAAACTTTAAGTTTTGAAAATCATTAGTGGCAATTTGTAAAATTTGTCATCTATCATTTTATTTTGTCCGTCCGTCCATCACGCACAGATGTCAGAAACTACAAGTGATAGCAACCAACGGTTTTTAGATTCGTAATCTACACAAAAAGGTAGCGGCCTGGATTGGGTTTGAAGTTAAGTTTCTGACTGAAAGTGGCTCAAAACCGGAAGTCATGAAATCCAAGTCAAAATTCAGAAACAAAAATAGTGTCATACGATTCCTCTTAATCTTAAAAAAGATACAGGTCTATAAAAAGTGTTTTGATATATGTTTATAGGTGATAAATTTTTAAAATTTCGTATTTGGGAATAGTTAGTGGGTAAAAATATGTCTGGTACGCTTGTACCGCCCCTTCGGTGCATTCGCGTATCGGTGGGGCATGACAACAAGATGGACTCCCGGTTGCCAAGATAACTACCGGTTGTTATTTACATCTTAAAAAATCTGGTGTGAAACACTCACACAACTTTCTCTTGCCAATGCAAATTAGGAATGATATAGCTTAACTATATTAAAACTGTATTAAAACATCAGATTTCAACAAAAAAAATAACCTCAATAAACATAACCTAATTTTAATCATGAGTGAAAGATGCAAAATTAAAATCAACCTCAGTTTGGCTTTAAAATACGGAAAATCACTGTTTCACGCTGAACTAGGCTCTGTAAAGAAAAATGCTCTAAATAAAAGTACTAAATCTTTTAATTTTCTATAAATTTGATTATACGAGTATTATAGTACAATTTTGTCGTAAAATGCATAGGCGGAAATCTTAAAAAATTGACTTTTTTACGCTATTTTGTGAGAAAAAACAGAAAAACACTAATTACCGCTAAACTAAACGTTGTACAAAAAAATGTTAAAATAAAAGTTGTAGGATTTTAAATTCTCTACAACTTTTATTTCATACGTTTTTGCGCTAAAATGCATATTAAAGCCCCAATCTTAAAAAAGAACAATTTTTTTACGTGAAAACAGCCTCACCAAGAATATCAGCACACATAACGCCTACCCTATCTTGTAGAGCATAAAAAATTTAGTAAATCAGGTAATTTTTAAAAAAATCGTACGACCTGTTTTTGAGAAAATCGCAATAAAGTGAAAAATGACACGAATAAATTACTACTTCCGGTTGACCGATGTTGATCAAAATGTTCGTGTCGGGTCCGGCAGTGGTATGTAACTTCAAGTGTTAAGTTTGAAGTTCGTACGATGTTTCGTTCTTGAGATATTCTGCGCACACACACACACACACACACACACAAACACACACGCACACACACACACGCGCGCGCGCGCGCGCACGCACGCACACACACACACACACACACACACACACAGACCAATCGCTAAAAACATGTTTTTTGGGTTCAGGGAGCCTGAAAACGTGTAGATCCAGTGAAAACTCGATTTCGACAAATCGACATGAAAACAATACCTACTTTCCTTCCTGTTCATATTCATATAGGCAAGAGAAAGTAAAAATATACAGGTCTATAAAAAGTGTTTTGATAAATGTTTCTAGGTGATAAATTTTTAGTGGTTTTTTTAAATTTCGTATTTGGGTATAGTTAGTAAGTAAAAAAATGTCTGCTACGCTGGTACCGCCCCTCGGTGCACTCGTGTACCGCTTTGACTGAGAATTTGCTTTCAAAAATTCACAATAAACATTATCGTTTACCGTAATCAACTAACGAAAAGAGTAATTAAATGGATTGCAGAATTAGTTTTTGCGTAAGAAGACGATGTTAAATCATGTGTCATTTATATTTTTCTACCGCAAAATAATTAATATATTTATATATAGGTTGGTGATAGCATTTTTCTTCGATCTGAACATTTCAATGACTAATACTTAAAGAACGGTGAAATATTTCGTTAAACAGGGTTCGGCATTATTTTCCTCTTGAAATTTTAGATCGAAATCATGTCATATGTCAACCATCCTGTTTAAAAAAAATTAATTTTGATCCAAGATGGCCGACACCATTTTCAAATACATCCGAATAATTTCATTGGTGTAGTAACTAATTGATTTGATCTGATTATCCTGTAAATCTCAGTTAGCTGTAATTAAGCCGTTCCTAGATTTTATGGACGCCCGGTATAATATTTTATGCGTACTAAATCCAGCCTCTGATTCAACATCGTGCTTTAATGTAAATAAAAAAATGATCTTTGTCGACCACATAAACAAACCGTTCCCAGTATCCATTACGCTTATACATAATTCATTTTTCTTTCCAACTTTTAACGATTCACTGACGTTGGTTACTTTACATGGATTTCAGACCAGATAACACTGTTTTATATAGTACTGCGGGTATCTTTTATCGCAATACTCTATCTTACTTATATATGTAATATACTATCGAATAATAATATACAATCGATAGTTACTATCGACTGTATCAGTGTATGAACTACTATACCGTATGTAATATCAATAGAAGCTTCCGTAGTGCGTCTTGGCACTCCCACAAAGGTAGAAATGGTTGCAACAGTTTGTACAGGTGCTGCAGAACGTACTACTACACCCATACTCAATCCCTCAAAGTGGGAAGCAATTAACTTCACTGCTAAACGAAAATTCCCGCCGCAGCTGCAAATAGAAGTCCATTCACTACCATGGGCCCGGAAAGTGAAATATCTGGGCGTAACCTTGGACCAGCGACTGACCTTCAAGGATCACGCCGAAAACTCCATTCGTAAGGGCAAAATCCTCCTCCACAAGTTATTTTCACTCTTCATCTCTAAATCTCTACCCAAATCAATAAAACTCCTTATCTTCTCAGCCTTAATCCGTTCCGCCCTCCTTTATGGGTCGCCAATATGGTGGCCCATCCTGTCCGAAACCAACAAAAATAGAATCCGTCCCGTCCAAAACAAAGCCCTTCGTTCTATAACAAACTTTCACTACCTAATATCAAACAAAATCATCCACGAAAATCTCCTATTTCCCACCATCGACGACTATATCCACAACACTTCAAGGAAGCTACACGACAGAGGAAAAACAGCTCACAACGAGATCATACGCAGTATCTACTATTCATTCATTTGAAGACCGCATCAAATTGCCATTCCTCGAATACCTTTAAATTATCCCTCAAAATTCTACTCCTCCTGACCCATTATTCTACATCCTAGAGACGATATAAATTCTACCTATTCCATTTCCAAGACCAAATAACAATTTCCTTCACAATCACTCTTCCCATAACAATAATAAGAAACCCACAAAATTCCGTTACCATATTCTCCGAGCGACCAGGTGGTTATCCCACGACGTCATCATCCCTAGGGGCATCTGCCCTATTCTTACAGGACTTGGACTTGGACTCTTGATTATAAACAAAATGATTTATGGGCATAATATGAACCACCATCTATCTTTACTTTTATTTATATTTATGTATTACTTTAACGTCAAAATAAATAGTTTATATCAGAATATTCCAAATTGCTTTTAGTTGATTAATCAGATTGTATAGTACTCTGCAATGTTTGTTTTTATAAGTGTCAACACAAAATGTAAGGCTATTAGTATTTTAAATAAGTATGTAAATATATACATAGTCTTATTATGCCCAAAACGGGCAAGTGGAGTGTTATTTTAATTGCACTCTATCTGTTTGGTCCAGGGCTAAAAAAAATAGTTCTGTTTCTTATCACATAGTCAGCCACTTATATGACTGAACTATTTAAGATCAGAAGAGGTAGAGGTGTACTGTGACACTAGTCAAGAGTTATCTACTCTGAGAGTAATGAATTTCACTATGCAGCCAGACCCTGTGGTGAATGAAGTGAAGGTGTCATTTGCAGGGTGGAAAGTGAGTGCTTTTCGGAGGGCCTGGCATGCTGATAAGCATACTCTTTCAACTCAGTGAGGAAGGCAATCGTAAACCACCTTACTCCTCGTTTTTACTTAGTAAAACCTCTAGAGGTTCAAACCAGCCTTTCGGCTGTTGACCTAAACAACAACAACAAGTCTTATTATAAGTAGCCTAAAGGTAGATACTTTTATACGGTTTTGAATGCTAGACAGTGGTTACCGGTGTACTTTGATAGTTGGGGTTAAATTAACCATACTCTCTCAGGAATGGTCGGTCCTCATCTCATTATCCTCATCCTCATCTCATTGGGTCATGGGGTTGCTTATTGTTCTGAATTGAACAGATTGCAACGTACACATATTAGGAATTTTAAAAAAAAAAAACATTGTTTTTAATTTAAAAAAAATTGTCTGAAAATAATTTTTGCCAGGAAATCATTTTGTCCGGGCAAATTTTTGTTTGAAATTTTAAGTGTGTCGCACCAGTGGAGTTAGGTGAACAGAGAACTGAAGTGGATTAAAACCTTTGAAGTGCGTGCGCAGCGCGCCCATACTTTGCCATTAGGTGAAGTTCGGCCTCCGAAGGGGTTGGGTGGATGAGAGAATAATCTAATTTTAAGTTTTCAATGTGTAAGAAGGTAGTCACGAGCAAATTTAGTGGCGCTGCTCACCTTGGTTTAGGTTTTCCGATTGTTTGAAGTTTAACTTCAGTCGGTTTAAGGTTGGAGGTTTTAAAATTTTGAAGTTTTAATAACTAAAGGTATGAGTCTAAGGTTCAGGTTGAGCATCCTTAATTTGAAAAAATCCTCTGGAAAAATTTTGTTTGAAAACGATTTTTGTCAGGAAAGCATTTTGTCCGGGAAATCTTTTGTTTGACATTTTTTCGAAAATGTAACGAACATTTTTTTGTGTGTTAGTATAATTTTGTTTACCTTATTTTTTAACAAATAATGCACCAAAAATTTCAGGAAGTTAGTATCATTTCTGTACTTTATACTATACTAAATAGAATACATGAAAACAAAATGGTTTAATATCCTAAAAAATAATCATTAAATTATAAATGCGTGCGAAATATAAATAAATCACGGTGTTCATGTTTAAATTTAGCATGAATGGAAGTGATTTGTGCGTGATGTTACTGAAAAGGAAATCCAATATTATGGACAATTTACGCCTGTACCAGCTGAGATAATTACGCATAAATTAGGCCTAACTCAAACTCAGTCTATTGATCGGTACACAAATAGCTTAAATTTTACTTCAATTTTAAACTAAAGGTCAATGGTAATGGACCCACCATCTTATCGATTGGATCTACCCACTCTTTGTAGATAAAGTGATTAATTTTAGATCCACCCCAAATTATGCGTAAATTTAAAATTCAAAAGATTTACATATAAAAGGCAAAAGAACTCTGAATCGTCTATTAAAAGACTCACCACTCAGTAAAAAAAAAAAAAAACATTAGAGTATTGAAAATTACAGATTCCATTAATTTGTTTACAGTAACCACATTAACTTCTAGAAAATTTTAAAGTAGAACTGAATTTCACAAATTTTATAATAAATTTTGAAACGTATCCATAACAATTTCATGAATACCCTTGAAACAAGGGTATAACTTTATAAAAATCTGTTTTATGTTTGTATAATTACCTATATTTTTTGTTTAATAATAATTATAAATTAGAAAATAATTATAAATTAGATATGGGCCGAATTTTTCTTATTTTTAGTGTGTAATTTAATTTCTGATTGCGTTTCATAATAAAAAAGATATTATATTTTCGTAGTCAACATGTTTTGCTGTTTATTTCCTATCCGAAATTAGGAACCACCTGTATCCGAAGTAAGGCAACCGTTTTAAGGGTATCACAAATGCGTATTTTCATTAAAAATTTGTAACAATTTAACCACGAAAAAAAAATTCAATCTGAGAAAGCGAGAATGAAAGAGTATTGAACGGCCTTTCTAATATATCAATATTGTTAAGTTTACTTTTTTAGTTTCTTTGTAATCAAGCGAAAGAAAATAATATCCGAAATATGGCACCTTTCCCCTATGCCTTTAAGATATTTAAAATAGGGTCGGACAGAACCAAATTCTTGTATTTGGAGCCTCTGTTTAAAGTTCAGAAACAACCAAGTCTTAACTGCTTTTTTATCACACTCAATGCTGAGTTATTATGAGAGAGAGCCGCTGGACTGATTTCTTGTGCGACGTGTTCTAACGGTAATTAGCAATTTTCTGTTTTTTTTTCTCACGAAAACGCGTGAAAAATCGATTTTTTTAAAGATTTCAGTCTTAGTATGCATTTTACGACAAAAGTGTATAATCAGATTTATAGGAAATTAAAAGATCTACAATTTTAATTTAGAGTATTTTTCTCTACAGAGCCTAGTTTAGCGTGAAAGAGTGATTTTCCGTATATTTAAGCCAAACTGAGCCAATCGCATCGTACACGAACACCTTCTCTTCCCCTCTATGGAGGACTTTATTTACAATACCTCGAAACGGCTCCACGACGTCGGGAAAACTGACGGACCCCAAATCATTAAGGACTTGTACCGACGCCCACATCCACCCGAAGTCTTTATGCCATTACCATTCCACGACTTTATCTAAATTCCAGTATGACCCACTTATCAAAATTTAGAGTTGCCACAGTTTTATTCCGTCCTGTTTTCCTCTTATATACCCATGCCCCTTCATCTACTTGTATGACTCATGCCCCCCAGTTGGTAGTTGTCCCCATGTTCCTATGCATAATCACTCCACTACGGTGAAAAGAGCCGCCATTTTAAATAATTAAACACTTAGAAAATAAAAGGCCGGTGATTATGCCAAACTCTACCCTTTCCGTCTCCCCTAAAATCATAAACTAACCCCTACCTAAAATTGTACCATTTGTCCACGTTAAGTACGGTGCGTGCCTTCCCCTCCCCAAGACAATAAAACTCCCACATAACTGAAAAAGGCCACTGAAAAACAAAATAAAAGAAAAGAGCCGCTCTTAAACCCACTTGTCCCTTAATATAAATTTTCATCCACGAGTAACTTCTTAAAATACATTACCTCCTTTGAAGTTCCAGTCCCAATCCCACAAGAACCAGAATCCTATTTCCTAATTTTAAACTATAAAATTCCCCATAAATTTCACGAGGTTGCAATTATTCGGTAAAATTGTTCCCCGAGCGACCAGGTGTTCCTTAACACGATGTCGCCATCATAGGGCTTCTCAGCCCTCTCAACCAGGATTCAGGATTCAGGTTAATTTTCATTTTGCGTCTTTCACACATGATTAAAATTTGTTTATGTTTATTGAGGTTAGTTTTTTGTTAATTTCTAATGTTTTATTACTAATGTTAGGTTTATTGTTAATTGGTTTATTGTTAATCAATAAATCATTGGCAAGAGAAAGTCGTGTGAGCGTTTCGCACCAGATTTTTAAATTTTCAAATAAATGAATAGTATTGTAGTTGATGCTATAATAATTGTATATACAGTATCTTCATCTTTACCAATGATTAAATTATATATTTCTTCTTTTAAAAATATTTATTATTCTTGTCCGCATTAACACTCCCTCCCACAACTCCATCTTGTTAGCTGACTATCATCGTACAGCAGTGCCCTCTGTCTTTCATTCCAAAATACCTTTCACTCAATCCCCCGATTTCCATTTCAATTACTTTGTACTGAACATGTTTCGAATTTTTATTTCGTTAAAATTACATTCATAAAGTACATAGTATTTGAATATCAATCACTACAGCTTCTTTGAGTATCTTTTTATAGCGTATATATCTGGAGTAATGATATGCAGTCTTCTAAAAATAATTTTCAGGTTAGTTTTGATATTTCATATTATAACGTTTATTCCAGGTTCTTTTGGGTTCTTGTTATTATTTAATTAATGAAAAACAAACTTAGTTTTAAACTTATGACGAGTATTTATTAACAAATTAATATTGATTACAATAAATCGTTACAAGTGATTACGATTTATTATTATTATTATTATTATTATTATTTGCGAATACTCCCTTGAAATGAAAGACGCTAAGCAAATGCTTCGTTTTGTTTTTCATTTTTTGTTTTTCTTATCTTGTCAATACAGTTTCATTCTTATGCTGTGTTGCTTTTTTCGTTCCTCATCCCATTTTGGCCTGTATGGGTTCGGTTCCTTTGGCTCTAGTGTAACTTCCCATTTGTTGATTTTGCTTCTAAAGCTATCTCTGTCGAAAATTTCCTCCGTTTCAATATTCGCCTCCTGTAGATCTCCTTTGGTTTGTGTTACCCAGTTTGTTGTTGATTGCCACTTCGTAATTTGATTGAGAATCTGTCTAATTAATCTGTGTGTCGGTAATCTCTGTATGTGTCCGTAGAATTTCGCTCTTCTCTTTCTCATATCAATTTCGATATTAGAGAATTTTTCTGTCGTTTCTATCTTCTGTAACCTGTATCCGTCTTTGGTATGTCTTGGTCCTAAATTTTTCCTGATTATGTTTCTTTCCTCTTTCTTGATATCTTCCATTTCGTTTCTTTTATCCAAAGCTAAAGTCTCGCTTGCATACAATGCTGCTGGTTTCACAACCAGCAGCATGTTGTAGTGCCTGATTTAGTTTTATTGACATCGATTTCTTGTTACAATTATTACAATGATTTATTATTATTTATTTATAAATAAATTACAATTTATTTATTTATTTCCCATTGCTTACAAAAAATAAATATCAATACAAAATAACTGTTAATTTCCTTAATTTATTATACTTCGATAATCTAAAAACTATTTATTTTAATTCGCGGTGGTGAAATTAATCCATCCAACTATGGTTTCCCATGTTCAAGAGTAGATCAATTGAGTGCTTCTTTGTCCATTATACTACTGCAATGTACTACGGTAATCTATGAATATGTTAGTAATTACAACTACATGTTAGTTACCTAAATACTAATTAAACTACTAAGACATTTTTATTAAAAAAATAATATGCTGTTGTATAATTACATGTACAAATGAAAACAAAACAAACAATATAAACAAAATAGAAACAATCTTCAGTCTCAGGAAGATAAACACAGAGCACAGAATCTCAAAATTGGAGCATCGGATCATCAGGCCTGAACAAAAGATGTTTCTTTGATGGGATATGGAAACCCGTCTCGAAAGAAGAAGTATACAGAAATACAGAACCTCTAGCAGACCAGATGAGGAAAAAGAGAATTTCCTTCTTTGGACATCTCTTGAGGACAGACTCTTCCAGAATCTCAAAACAAATCATCAACTTTTTCCTAAACAGAAAAACTCAGCCCCACTGGATCAGGGAAATTAAGGAGGACATGAACGGACTCCAAATCTCACTTGAGGACCTCAAAACAAAATCCGGAAATTACCACAGGCTGAAGACCACAAGACTTGAACAGCAGAAACCGACTAAACGACAGAAAGTTGTGTATTCTGACAAGGAACGGCAGAGAAGATCGGATGGATTGAAGGAATACTGGAGAAAGTTCAAGGAGGGAAACATCAGGAAAGGACTCCAAAAACTGAAAAATTGAACCGCAAAAATTGAAATGAGTTGCTTTTAGTTTGATGAACTTATCTAGTCCTATGTGGCTTAAAAAATATATAAAACTAAAATTGAAACCGGAAGACTAGCTCAAAAAACTATATGTTTCCTGGAGTAACCATTTTTTCTATAGCGTCTCTCCCTACTTCCTATAGCCAAATGGTTACTGCTTTTTAAACCTTATGATGTCCGTTGTTATACGGACGTTGTTATATGTAATTGTTGCTATACGAGTGTTATAAACTAGTCTACTGGTATAAACTACTTAGATTATATTTTTCATTACTTACATTGGCAAGAGAAAATTGTTAAGTGTATATTACACATGATGATTTACTTTTTCTTGCTCTATATAAATATTTATATAAAAGGAAAGTACCTATTCTTTTCATGTTAATTTTTCGAAATGGAGTTTTCATCAGATATAGGCTACATGTTTTCGGACCCCTGAACCCAAAAACCTGTTTTTAACGATTGATCTGTGCGTATGTATGTGTGTGTGTGTGTGTGTGTGTGTGTGCGCGCGCGCGCGCGCGCGTGCAAACAAAATATTTCAACAACGAAATATTGTATGAAGTTGAAACATAAGCGGACCCAGCACGAACATTTTAATTTAAATTGTTCAATCGGAAGTAGTAGTTTGTTCGTGCGGTTTTTCATTTTTTTGCGATTTTCTCAAAAACGGCTTCGACGATTTCTTTTAGTATCTTCTTATTTATAAAATTGTTTGCGCTCTACAGATGAAATAAGCGTCGTATCTGCTGAAATTCTTGGGGAGGTTGTGTTCTCGTAGAAAAACAATTATTTTAAGATTGCGGCCTTAATAATCATTTTAGGGCAAAAAATGTATAAACAAATTGTAGAACATTTAAAAACGTACAACTTTTACTTCAAACATTCATTTTTAGCGGCATTGATAATTTTCTATTTTTTTTTCATAAAAATTGGTAAAAAATGAGATTTTTAAGATTACAGCCTTAGATTTAATAACAAATTTTTTATAAAAAAAACATTTTAAGAAACAACACTACTACAACAATATTTTATTTGAAATAATCTGGAACGAGTGGTGGAAGACTTTAAGGACTAACCTATACACAGGACGGACTGACATTCGAAACTTAACCAAAAATTTTTAAAAACAGACTTGACCAAGTGACTCTTACACGACTACGAATTGGTCACACTAAACTGACACACAATCATCTCATGACGAAACAAGACTCTGTTTACTGTAGACACTGCAACACGAAATTAACTGTCAAACATATTCTTGTGGAATGTCCTATCTTGAACACTATACGGAGACAATTTCACTTACCGGACAATTACAAAGACTGCGTTAATCACACACGGTACACAAAGACACTGGACTTTATACAATTTTTAAATATTCAAAGACAATTTTAGTGCAAATAAAAGTGCAATTCATATAAAATAATTTATATTTTAAAAGTCTGAGATTCAATTGTTCAGTGTAAATTTTATTTAATTGAAAAACATCATTGTGAACCTAAAGTGTTATAATCTTATGTAATTTGTGTTTTTTATGTAATAGGGTCACTAAAAACTTAGAATGTTGATGTGACCATAACAAACCAATTATAAAAAAAAGAAACAAAATTTTTATCTACCATAATGCTATAAGCATTTTTCTCTACAGAGCCTAGTTTAAGAGGCAATTGCTGATTCTTGTTTATTTTTAAGTTCTACAAGGTTGATCTTTATTTCATGTCATTCACTCATGATTAAACATTAACTTATGGTTTTCATTTTACATAGTTTACTCATGATTAAACATTTATGTTAAGTTTTTCGTTATTAATAATATCAAACGAAATTTGTGTGAGGGTCTCTCACTAGATTGTTTTTATATATTTTTTGTCATCTTACTAAAAGAATGACGTAAAGTAAAAATCATGAAGAGAAAATGAAATACTAAGTAGGAGAAAAAGTGATTGGAAAATGAAAAAAATTGAATTGTAAAGTTTTAAATTATTTTTAATAATTTTAGAATGAAACAGTTGGTGTTCTATTAAAACAGGCGAAGTTAATTTTAATGACTTGAAGAGTAAATTGAAAGGGATAATTAAAAAAAGTGACCGATCTATCAGAGGCTTATGAAAAGCCCACGACATTAAAGACTACATTTTTAAACGCACCCGAAGCTTATCTTGTCCAACAATATTAACTTAATTGTTATTAGAAAAAAAATAGATCACTGTTCTATTCTATTAAAAAGGGCCGTTAAAATAAAGACTCGTTTTTGTTAAATTAATTATATTTCTGAAAACTCTTGATATTTAATTAGTGCTTCAATTATATATATTTCAATTGTGTTTCATAAATTAAGAAAGGAATTACGAATTTCACTAACTTTGATATATTTTAGAAGTTCCTTGTGCTAAAAATATTAACGATAAATTAATATTGAATTGAATATAAATTAAATTATATTTGATTTATAATGTAGGGCTACCTTTTGCAATGTCACTAAGTGAACAGATGCAATTTTTAATTAATTGAACTTTTACCGCTATCCCTTCTAATTAATCATTTACTATGTTGCCGGCCTTCAATACTTCTCCCGGCCCTTGTCGGCGCGGTAGGCCCTTTGGCGGCGTAACGACAAACCTTTCGGCTGGGTACCGACAGAGGCCTTTTTCATCAAGGCTGAGCCAGTAACTGTTTTCTACCACAGCGATCTCGGCAACTATATAAAGAGCGCGCTACTGAGCCGAGAGATTCAATTCCGATCCAGACAGCAGAAAAGACGTCCACCACGACACGCGGCTACGGGACTCCAACGAAGACTAATCGACGACCCCGCAAGAGAGAAGATGATGCTTCCACTCACCGACCCATCACCGTAAGCCGTCGACCGGACCGACATCGCCCGCTGACGCGAGCGATGTCCACAGCGGTCTCTCGACCGAGCCTTACGCCCACCGGACCGACGATGCAGCCATCGACGCACTTCTGCGAGGGAAGAAGATGATGTCTTCGCTGGACGACGAAACGCAGTGTCGCCCAGCTCCTCGACCACCACGATGACTAAGACCGACGCTTCCCATCAAGGCGACCACCGCTTAAACGCCCCTTTTCAGGGCCACCAAAATTAAAGGGTTTAACTCACCACTTAATATCGCCATCCGGTGACAACACTTTTTTACTTTCTTTTGCTATACATGAATATTAAGGAAGAAAAAAAATTTTTTCATGTCGATTTTTTCTAATCGAGTTTTCATTAAAAATTCATGTTTTCAGCGATTAGTCGTAAATTTGGAACTTAAGTAGGCCTACTTAAGGTACTACGGGACCCAACGCATTTTAATCGAATTGGTCAACAAGAATTAGAAGTTTATTCGAGCGATTTTTCACTTTTTTGCTTTTTTCTCAAATACGGCTCCTACGATTTTTTTAAAAATTATTTCATTTATTACAGTTTTTGTGCTCTCCAAGATAGGGTAAGTTCCATGTCTGTTAAAATTCTTGGGAAGGTGTGCTGTCGTTATTATAGATGTATTTTTTTTAGATTGCGGCCTTAATATGCATTTTAGGGCAAAAGTGTAATACTTTAAGTTGTAGAACAATAAAAAACCAACAATTTTTATTGCCAGCATTTTTTTCAACAACACGTCGTTAATGAGTAATTTTTTTGTATTTTCTCGTCAAAATCAATAAAAAATGGGATTTTTATGAAGATTGTGGCTTAAGAATACATTTTCGATGAAAGTGGAATATGATATAAGTAAGTGATATGACATATGGGTTTGAATCCCATTTCGGCACGGCATATTTTCATACGGTACAAAAAATCATTTTATCCTTCACAGTTACAACCCAACGTCGTCGCTAATGACCACTGTAGTTGATGCGACGTTAAATAACTTAAGTAAAAAAAAAGTAAGTGAAGAGTTTTTAATTTTATTAAAGTTTTAGGTAATAAAAATATTTACAACTTTTATATCAAGCGTTTTTTCTCTCTACGGAGCCTAATACAGCGTCGTGATTTTCCATAGTTTTACTTTCTCTTGCCTATATGAATATATATAAAGGAAAGTATTGTTTTCATGTCGATTTTTCGAAATCGAGTTTTCACCGGATCTACACGTTTTCAGACCTCCTGAACCCAAAAAACATGTTTTTAGCGATTGGTGTGTGTGTGTGTGTGTGAACAGAATATCTCAAGAACGGAACATCGTACGAACTTGAAACTTAAAACTTAAGTTGCATACCACTACCGGACCCGACACGAACATTTTCATCAAATTCGGTCAACCGGAAATAGTAGTTTATTCGTGTAATTTTTTACTTTTTTGCGATTTTCTCAAAAACTGGTAATACGAGTTTTTTTTAAAAATCGCCTGATTTACTAATTTTTTTATGCTCTACAAGATAGATTAGGCGCCATGTTTGCTGAAATTCTCGGTGAGGCTGTTTTTACGTAAAGAAATTGTTTTTTTAAGATTAGGGCTTTAATATGCATTTTAGGGCAAAAATGTATATAACAAAAGTTGTAGAGAATTTAAAATTCTACAACTTTTATTACCAACATATGTTTGTATAACGCTTAGTTTAGCGATAATTAGCAATTTTCTGGTTTTTTATCACGAAAACGTGTGAAAAATAGATTTTTTTAAAGATTTCGGCCTTAAAATGAATTTTACGACAAAAGTGTATATAATAACATTTATAGAAAATTAAAAGATGTATAACTTTAATTAAAGCATTTTTCTGTACAGAGCCTAGTTTAGCGTGAAAGAGAGATTTTCCGTATTTTTAAGCCAAAATGAGATAGATTTTCATTTTGCGTCTTTCCCTCATGATTAAAATAAGGTTATGCTTTTTGAGGTTAGTTTTTTGTTAATTCTAATGTTTTATTACTAATGTTAGGTTATATTGGTCATTATTTGCATCGGCAAGAGAAAGTTATGTGAGTGTTCACTCCAGATTTTTAAGTTTCAACAGAGGTCGATTTTTATTTTGGGTCCACTCTTGGTTCGGCATTTTTGTTTCGAATGGCACAATTATTGTGTCATTCGATCTTCTTAAAGGATAGATACAGTAATTACTAATGGGTTTTGCCATAAATCAAAGGTAAGCCCCAAGCCTTTTAAAAAGTTGCCACCAGCCATAAGGTGTGAGACGCGTCGACTTCTGAAAGGGATTTTTTCAAGTTGACTCGCTTTTCTCCGGAAACTGCTGTAGGTGTTTTTGTTTTGTCTTAGTAGAAAAGAATATAATTTAGACTAAGTACTGTTTTATTGGGAATGTTGTGGTCGTTTGAGATATGACTGACAGGGAACAGACTATTATTTTGAGTTTCAATATTCTTCGGAATGTATATTAATATTTATTTGCAGTATACAATTTTTAAAGAGTGATCCATTTTATCTTACTACACTTTTCTTCTAACCCACCGGGTTGGTCTAGAGGTAAAGTCGTCGCCAAAATCAGCTGTTTAACAGCTGATTTTCGGAGACGAAGGTTCCTGGTTCAAATCCTAGTAAAGGTAGTTACTTTTATATGGATCTGAATACTAGACAGTGGTTACCGGTGTACTTTGTTGAATGGAGTTTAATTAACCATACTCTCTCAGGAATGTTCGGTCTGAGTCTGTACAAGACTACACCTCATTTACACGTCATACACATCATTCTCATCTCATTGGGTCATGGGGTTGCTTATTGTTCTAAATTGAACAGATTGCAACGTACAAAAATTAGGAATAAAAAAAAAACTTTTCTTCTAAAATACCATAAAGTAATTTTAGTTTATTTTGTATTTCTTTTAAAGAATGTTTGTAAAAAAATTGTGGGCCATTGTTAAAAATTATAACAACATTCAATATTTAATACATATTCCGTACGTTTAAAAATGTAGAAAGGAAAACACTTAAATTCTATATTATAACTCACAGATAAGAAAGAGTGAAATCTTCTTTATGCGCTCCTGAAAAATTACATGTTTTGATTTGCGACCGTTTCCTTTGAGATTTAAGATGCAATTTTCAACCTTATCAACATGGGCTTCCTTAAGTATAATAAATAATCAATTACGAGATTTATCCAAAATTTCTGATTACTTACTCTCTTTTGTTTAGAAGGTAAAATAAAAGAAAATTGACTCGATATTGTTGTAAGAAATGCTTTGAAATCTAAATAATAATAATAATAATAATAATAATGAACTACTAAATAAAAGATGAAACACAGATGTCCTAAGGGAAAACATGCGTTGAATAACAACCTTGTTAACGAATCGTTATGTAAAACAGATATATAGGTACCTAATGTTTTTGGAACTTACAGCCATATTGATTAGTTACGTGTATTAAATAATAATTATTTTACTTTATTATTTTTACTTTCTCTTGCCTATATGAATAAATAGGAAGGAAAGTATTGTTTTCATGTCGATTTTTCGAAATCGAGTTGTCACCGGATCTATACGTTTTCAGATCCCCTGAACCCAAAAAACATGTTTTTAGCGATTGGTCTGTGTGTGTGTGTGTGTGTGTGTGTGTGTGTGTGTACAAAATATCTCAAGAACGGAACGTCGTACGAACTCGAAACTTGAAATTTAAGTTACATACCCTTACTGGACCCGACACGAACATTTTCATCAAAATCGGTCAACCGAAAGTAGTAGTTTATTCGTGTAATTTTTCACTTTTTTGTGATTTTCTCAAAAACTGGTCCTACGATTTTTTTAAAATCGCCTGGTTTACTAAATTTTTTATTCTCTACAAGATAGGGTAGGCGTCATGTGTGCTGAAATTCTTGGTGAGGGTGTTTTCTCGTAAAAACGTTGTTTTTTTAAGATTACGGCTTTAATATGCATTTTAGCGCAAAACTTTATATAATAAAAAATGTAGAAAATTTAAAATTCTACAACTTTTATTACAAACATTTTTTTGTATAACGCTTAGTTTAGCGGTAATAACCGATTTTCTGTTTTTTCTCACGAAAATGTGTGAAAAATTGATTTTTTAAAAATTTCGGCCTTAGGCAGCATTTTAAGACAAAAGTGTATATAATAAATTTTATAGTAAATTCAAAGATCTATAATTTTTATTTAAAGCATTTTTCTCTACAGAGCCTAGTTAAGCGTGAAAGTGTGATTTTCCGTTTTTTTAAGCCAATCTGAGTTCGATTTTCATTTTGCGTCTTTCACTCATGATTAAAATAAGGTTATGTTTTTGAGGTTAGTTTTTTGTTTATTTCTAATGTTTTATTACTAATTTTAGGTTTATTGTTAATTATTTGCACTGGCAAGAGAAAGTTGTGTGAGTGTTTCACACCAGATTTTTTTTTAACTTTCAGGGCTACAAAAAATAAATTTGTTTTTTATAACATGGCAGCCAATTTGCTGCCATGGTATAAAAATAAATTAAAGCAAAATCATTATCATGAAATCACATGACTGAAGCATTTAAGAACAGAGGTAGAGTTGTAAAAGGCAGTCGTCATAGTTATATCCTCTGAGAGTAATGCATTTCATTATAAAGCCAGACCCTGTGGTGAATGTCTGCTGATAAGCATACTTTTACAACCTAACTTCTTGTTTTTTTTAGTAAAGCCTTTAGAGGTTCAAACCGGCCTTCCAGGATGACCTAAATAAAATATTTTTTTAATCCTTATTACGTTGACTGCCACACTAAATTTTGTGACACTTACAGCGGGGCCATCGTACTTTTTTATTTTTTCACAATTTATTCTTTTTTTTTTGTTATTTTACGTACGTATTTTATTTAGTAAACAAACACTAATTCTTTTTGTTAAATAAAGTTGTGACACACTTTTGAGCAACGTGGCCAACTGGAATGATTTTTCATTTCAGAGCAATGTGACCCATTTTTGTGGTATGACAAAAAATGTAATAGACAACTGGGTTTAGTTGCAACGCACTCTAGAATATTTCAATCAACCAAAATAAGCAAAAAAAAAAAAATTTAATAATAGCAGCATTGTATTACAGGAAAATAGGAAAACTACCTGTATACGCAATATCCTATTATTTGAAAAAGGCCAACTATTTGAACAAGCTAAGTGCATAATGTCACTCTTTGAAGCCATAGTTTTAGAAACCACATTAGTAACACACGGCTTAAAAATTAGTTATGTACTGTGACTCATTTTTGATGCACATGGCCCATTTTTTAAGACAAGTGTGACATATATTTGGGTCACATAGCAGTCAACGTGCTAATAAGGTATGTGTAAGTTGTAATCTGTTCAATTAAAAACAATAAACAACTCCATAACCCAATAAAATGAGGGTGATATTTATGACTTACATATGAGGCGTATTCTTTTATAGACTCAGGCCGACCATTCCTAAAATATTATGGTTAAATAAACCCCAACTATAAAAATATCAGTTTAATATTAAAATACTTATGAAAAGCAACTACCTCTATTGGGATTTGAACCATGGAATCCTTATCTTCAAAAATCAGCTGTTAAACAGCTGATTCGCGGTGAAAATTAAATTTTAGATTCAGGTATATTCAGGTATTTAGTGAAGTAGTCAAGTCCAGCTACAGCGTTTTTCACACAAAATTTCATGACCACACCAACGCATTGATCACCAAAATATCGAATGCATCACTACCAGGGAATCCGCAATGCAAGTTGAAACATCAACGGGCCCGAAATCTTCTATAAAGTTATTTATTTATGAATTTATTTATTTTTTCTTCATTTCGTATGTCAAATTATTTACACTTAATCTGTTCATTGCAGGGCTAAAATAAATAGTTGTGTTTCTTATCACATGGTCAGCCAATTAAATGACTGAATCATTTAAGAACAGAAGAGGTAGAGGTGTAAAAGACACTGATCAGAGTTATCTCCTCTGAAAGTAATGAATTTCATTATACAGCCAGACCCTGTGGTGAATAAAGTGAAGGTGTCATTTGCAGAGTGAAAAATATGTGCTTTTCAGAGGGCCTGGCATGCTGATTAGTGTACTTTTCCACTTTGTGAGGAAGGCATGGTAAACCACCTCACTCCTCGTTTTACTTAGTAAAACCTCTACAGGTTCAAACCAGCCTTTCGGCTGATGACCTAAACAACAACTTCATTTCTTGTAGTATTGTTATTTCTCATTCATGCATTATAAACATTATCACTCATAGAACATAATATTCCAATGGGTATTACTGGTATATTCCATTTCTTTTTCTTGTAATCTTTTTTTTACTTTTATCAAATTTGCTCGTTGTATTTTAGTAATATATAGTTGCAAATAAAGTTATTAAAGATAAAAAATAAAAATAAAGATTCAGGTATAAGTAGGCCTATATTAAGATGTTTTAAAATCTGGGTATAGAAATTTTTTCTCAGTTGCAATACTGTCTTAGACTATACTTTAGGGAAAGTGGAAGAAAGTAAGAAGTAAAAACCGGTGAGTTAAAATGTGATGAAAATAAGCAATTTTGTTGTAGAGCCTACCTACATTGGAAGTCTAACCTATATTGGACGTAAAATAAAATATGACAGTCTATATATACTAAGAAAGTGGACTTCTTTTCCTTTAAGTTTATTTATTACTTAACTTCCCTCATACATTAAGTTTTTTAATAAAAGAAAATATATTTTTCCTCTATCAATAAAGGATATCGTTGTCATTCTATCAGACTATTGATAAAAGATTTTCTTTATGGTTTATAGCGTTATCTATTCCTTTTGTCATGGCGGTTTTCTTTGACTTTCTTTCAAAAATATACATAGGTTTGAAATAAACAAACGTGGTGTGAAACACTCTCACGACGTTCTTTTGGCAATGTAAATAATGAAAATTATAATCTATCTTTAATCTTTAGTAAACAATGTAAAATGAAGAACATAACCTAATTTTAATCATGAGTGAATGAGGTTAAATGAAAATAAATCTCTGTTCAACTTAAAAATATGGAAAATCAATAAAATTGACGCAAAACTAGGCTCTGTAGAAAAATGCTTGAAAAGTTTTAGATTTTTTAGTTTCCTATAAGTTTAATTACAATTTATACACTTTTCTCGTAAAATGCGTACTAAAGTCGCACTCTAAAAAAAAAATTTTAGGTACCGATTTTATAGGCAAAATGTACAAAATCACTAACTGACGCTGAAGTAAGCGTTCCAGAACAAAATGTTTAAAATAAAAGTTGTAGGTTTTTAATTACCTACAAATTTAATTGTATACGTTTTTGCCCTAAAATGCATAGTAAGATCGCAATCTTAAAAAAGAAATCATTTTTACCGTGAGAGCACCCGAAGGATTTGAGCACACTTAGCACTTATCCTATCATGTACAGCATAAAAGATTTTAAAAAATCGTAGGAGCTGTTTTTAAGAAAATCGCCAAGTAGTGAATAATCGCACGAATAACTACTACGTTTTGTTAACCGATTTTGATGAAAATGTTCGTGTCAGTTCCCATAGTGATACCTAAATAAAGTTCCAAGTTTCAACTTTGTTCGTTATTTTGTTCACACACAGACAAACAGATCAATCACTAAAAGTTGCTTATCAGCAGACCTTCTGAAAAGCATCTACTTATCACCCTGTAAATGACATCTTCACTTCATTCACTACAGGGCTGGCTGTACAATTAAACTCGTTACTCTCAGAGGAGATAACTATGACTAGTGTCTTTTACACCTGTAATTTTGGAAATAAATTACATATCAAATAAGAATAGAAGTAGTATTATTTTATTCTTTTAACTCTACATGTAAACAAAAACAAAACTCAGAATACACAACAATAACAACTTGAAAAACCCATGACTTAAATCAAATCATATGTTAACACCTCCTCCTCTATTTGCTGTGATGCGGTACCTTACGTAGTATCAGCTGGTCAATATGTCTTTTGACGATCCGCCCATCATCTAGATGAACTGTGTACATCACATGTCCATGTTTGGCAGTTATATGGCCCAAGTGCCACTTGGTTGATCCATTGACGTATTCGCGAGCTTGAACTTTATCTCCAACCTTAAAATTCCTGTTGATTCCAACTTGTAGTCCCTTTTCCCGATATTTCGTTGTTTCTAATGTTGGAACAATTATGGAGAGGCTCGTTCTAACACTCCTTCCAAACATTAGGTGGTATGCTGATGTTCCAGTGGCATTTGGCGATTGTCTGAGTTGCATAAGAAGTTTTTGTATTTTATTTTGTAGTGATCCCTTTTCTCCCTCCATAGACCTTAGCGCCCTTTTGACAGTCTGCACGTATCTTTCAGCCTGACCGTTTGAATTTGGGTGGTATGGTGCAGATGTTCTGTGAATAATTCCACATTCATTCATGAAGTTTTTGAATTCTTGGGAAACAAATTGTCTTCCATTATCGGATACCAATATGTGAGGAAAACCAAAGGTTGAAAATATTCTTCATAATTCTTGGATTGTCCATGTACTTGTTGTTGTTCTTGTCTGTATTACTTCCACCCACTTACTGAAAGCATCCACCAATATGAGGTACTGTTGGCCGTCTGTTGGCCCTAAGAAATCCATATGCACTCTCTCCCATGGATTAGAAGGTGGTTCCCATGGATGGATAGTTTTCCTTGGGTTGTTACGCTTTTCAATACATTGTCGACATTCAGCAACTATCGCTTCAATATCCTTGTCCATGCTTGTCCACCAGCAAAAATTACGAGCCAAAGTTTTCAGTTTTATTCCTCCCAAATGGGCCACATGAAGTTCTTGAAGCACACGAGATCTGAGAGAACGAGGAATCATAACTCTCCAGCCTTTCATCACACAATCATCTTGAATAGACAGCTCGTTATCGTGAAATCCATATTGTTCAACAGATTGTCCTGATTTTAAAGCCTGTAAGATTGGACCTAAAACTGTATCCTTAAGGGTTTCCCTAGCTACTATGGTACTGCTGATATTGAGTGTTTCCAGTTGGTTTATTTGGTACCTAGAAAGGTCATCTACAACATCTTGTTGGACCACTTCAGTAGGGAACCGTGAGAGATAATCAGCATTTGAATGATGAGCGGTTTGCCTGTACTCTATATCATAGTCAAACCCTGAGAGAAAATGAGCGTAATTGAATATCCGTGTTGCCGATATTGTTGGTAAGGTTTTTCTTGGGTTGAAAATCGACACTAACGGTTTATGATCTGTAATCAGTGTAAATTTGCGTCCATAACAAAACGGGAAAAACTTCTTCAGGCCCCACAATATATACCCAAGGCTTCCTTATCGATTTGAGAGTACCTTTGTTCAGCTTTTGTCAACGATCGAGATGCAAAGGCGATTGGTCTATCTGTTCCGTCGCTGTGGCGGTGAGATAAAACGGCTCCCAAGCCTACTGGTGATGCGTCCGTTGCTAAGATCAGAGGTAAGTTTGGATCAAAGTGTACCAAAACGTCGTCACTACTGATAATATCCTTAATCTTCTGAAAATTCCTTTCACAAGATAGACTCCAGTTGAACTTGTTTCCTTTTTGTAGTAGCTGGTTCAAGAGATGTAATAGTGTTGCCAAATCCTTTATAAATTTATTGTAATAATTTGCTAGGCCTAGAAAGGTTCGGAGTTCAGATATATTTTCTGGTCTTTTACATTTCAAAATACTCTGTATCTTATTATCTGACTTGTGCAGCCCTTCACTGTCGATCATGTGACCTAAATATTCAATTTTGGACTGAAAGAACTTGCATTTTTCTCTGTTTAGCCTCAAATCATTTATCTTAAGCCGTTCAAATACTTGCTCCAGTCGACAAAAAAGCTGCTCGCTGTTAGAACCTTGTACAATTATGTCGTCGAAGAAACATTGTACACCTTCTAAATTGTTTAATGTTTTGTCCATGAATCGTTGCCACACCAAAGGTGCAACTTTCACTCCAAACATTAATCTGTTCACCTTAAATAACCCTTTATGGGTACTAATTGTTTGCATAACAGCACTGTCCTCATCCATCTCCAAGTGTAAATATGCATTTCTAATATCAAGAGTACAAAATATCTTGCCACCGTGCATTTTTGCCATTATATCCTCAATTCTGGGTATGGGGTAATGTTCGTCCTTGATCACTTTGTTCAGGGTCACCTTGTAATCAGCACAAATTCTAACTGAACCATTTGGTTTGACGACTGGTACTATTGGTGTGCCCCAATCTGACGATTCGATTCGGGTGATTATACCCAATGTCTCTAAACGTTCAAGTTCCTTCTCTACTTTTTCCTGTAATGCATAAGGCATGTGTCTCGGTTTCATGTACACTGGCTGGGTCTTGTCATTTAATTTGAAATGACCCTTTTCATTTGGTATTTTTCCAATTCCTTCTTTGAAAATGTATTCATAACGAATCATCAATTTATCCAGTTCTGGGATATTTTTCTTTTCATCACTTGAGGTTATTATATGTATGTCAGCTGCATCAACCTGGATCTCTCTTATCCAATCTCTTCCAAATATAGAGTCTACACATTTGTTTACTATATACAGTTTTCCGACAAAACTTTGGTCTTTGTACTGAACTTCAACAAACACCACTCCTTTTGGATTGATTATTTCACCAGTATATGTCCGTAGTTGAACATTTGTTTTGAAAATCCTTTTCGTTGAATTTAAAAGTTTGAACGTGTCATAAGATACAATACTTAGAGCTGCACCCGTGTCTAACTCCATTGACATGAGTTTCCCTTCCAATTTCACTTCAATCATAAACTTGTCATTCGATTTTGAATGAAATTGGTAAATTTCATGAGTGTTATCTTCTACACCTTCGACAGTTTCCTCTGATTGTTTTACCTCTTTGTTCGGCTTTCTCAAACATACTCGTGATAAGTGACCAAAACGTCTGCAAAAGTTACATTCAGTATTTTTGAACTTACATTGATTTGCTCTATGTGAATCATCACCACATCTATAGCATTTGTTTCTTAGTCCCTCAAAACGAGATTGTTTTGCAGATCGTTGTGTATCCACGTTGGATTTGCCTGACTTATTATCATTATTGGGCTGTCTGTTCCTGCTAGACACTTGGTGAACGTCATCTTGATTATCCTGTGTTTGTATTATCCTACTCTCACTTTTTGCTAGTTCCAATGTAGCTGCCCTTTCGACTACATCTTTAAACGATTGTAATTGTTTATCTTGAAGCAGCTGAAGACGTATATCAGAGTCTTTTAGTCCCCTGACCAACTGCATGCGAAGTAGAATTTCAGATACTGATTCATGGCATTTTGTACAAGTAAACTGGCAATCCACACTGAGTTTTCTTAAAACATTTGCGTAATCTTGTACAGATTCATTATGTAGTTGAGTACGTGTCGTAAATTTGTGCTGGCGGGCCCAAATACTGGGTTTTGGTTCTATCTGAGCCATTAATAAGTGAGTTAACTCCTCGTATGTTTTATTATGTGGGTCGTCTGGTATGCAAATATCATAAAGTTGTTCATGTATTTGTGGGGTGATTGCTTGTAGGAATAATTCCACTTTAACTTTAGGACTTACGTTTCCCCGTATTTGGATGTAGTTTTCAAAACGCCGGGTGAAGTTTTGAAAACTTTCCTCCTGTGTATATGGTTGAAAAGAAATATTCGGTCCATTTTGAGATAATACAGAAGCAGCCATTGCAGTGGATGTATTGTACTTTTTCTTTTCTGCTTCTAGAAATATCCATATCTCTTCATATATTCCTTCCAAATGCCATCTGACTTCAAGTTCATTTTCTATTGAATTAGTACAAAGTTCAATATTTGACTGTGTATCTTCAATTTCACTCCATATGGTTGATAGTTTGTCCGTGTAGACTGTACATATTTCATGAGAGTTTTCACATTTAGGTAATTCATCTTTTAGTTTGTTCAAGCGTAGTTCTAGTAACTTCCTTTTCTTCATATACTGTTCAATATCTTTTTTTCTCGTCGCCATTGTAATTTTGGAAATAAATTACATATCAAATAAGAATAGAAGTAGTATTATTTTATTCTTTTAACTCTACATATAAACAAAAAACAAAACTCAGAATACACAACAATAACAACTTGAAAAACCCATGACTTAAATCAAATCATATGTTAACACACCTGTACCACTCCTGTTGTTAAATGCTTTAGTCATATAATTGGCTGGCTATCTGATAAGAAACACAACTATTTTTTGTAACTCTAGAACTAGCAGATTGAGTGTAAATAATTTAACACTCCACCTGTCTACTATTTGGAAAATTTAAAATTATTTTTGATAAATTTACTCTCATGTCAATCAAAATTTTAGCCAGCCTAACTCGTTTAAAAATTGCCTGAAGTCTTGAAAATTCTAGTTCTTCCAACGTGTAAACGTCAAATAAGAATCTTACAAAGCATTAGTAAAACAATCCTAATAAATTTCAATGAGATATTTGAAATATTTTGTCTTTTAAAATCGTAACACTAAAATAGTTAACAAACATTTACACACTTTCCAAACAAAATCATTTAAGAACATAACATTTCACACCTGATTTTTACGTAAACATTGTAATCGTTTTCAAAACAAAAGTTGAAACTAAATAAATACGAATAAAGAAAAGAAATGGAAGAAAAATAAACATAGAGCTAAAGGAATCGTAATATTTAAACTATCATTTAAGAACTAAATCCTTTTTTAAAAAAGAAATTCAAAACCAAACATAATTAAATTTTAAGTAGAATGTTTTCACAAATAAACTTTTTTGTGCTTAAAATAAAACAGTTGCAACATACTTAAGGAAATAAAGTAAAAACAAAGTAAAGAAAGCTATAACAGGTGTTCTAAACATCGATATTTAAAAATTTGTCCGTACGTTGTTTCTCTTGTAAAGTGTTTACCGATTTATTCTATGAAAATATTGTTCTAGAATATTACTGAAATGATTCTTGGGCGTTTGTCTTGTGTATCAATTATTAGGCTTAATTAGGTTATAAAGGTATAGCTAAAATTCGCCATTTTGGTTTATTGTGGGGGTGCGGGTAAATATTTTTTACTTTCTCTTGCCTAAATGAATATATAGGAAGGAAAGTACTTATTGTTTTCATGTCGATTTTTCGAAATCGAGTTTTCACCGGATCTATACGTTTTCAGACCCCCTGAACCCAAAAAACATGTTTTAGCGATTGGTCTGTGTGTGTGTGTGTCTGTGTGTGTGTGTGTGTGTGTGTGTATACAAAATATCTCAAGAACGGAACATCGTACGAACTTGAAACTTAAAACTTAAGTTACATACCCTTACCGAACCCGACACGAACATTTTCATCAAAATCGGTCAACCGGAAGTAGTAGTTTATTCGTGTAATTTTTCACTTTTTTGCGATTTTCTCAAAAACTGGTCCTACGATTTTTTTTAAAATCGCCTGGTTTACTCATTTTTTTATTCTCTACAAGATAGGGTAGGCGTCATGTGTGCTGAAATTCTTGGTGAGGGTGTTTTCTCGTAAAAACGTTGTTTTTTTAAGATTACGGCTTTAATATGCATTTTAGCGCAAAACTTTATATAATAAAAATTGTAGAGATTTTAAAATCCTACAACTTTTATTTCAAACAATTTTTTGTATGTCGCTTAGTTTAGCAGTAAATTGCGATTTTCTGTTTTTTTTCTCACGAAAATGTGTGAAAAATTGATTTTTTTTAAGATTTTGGCCTTAGTATGCATTTAACGACAAAAGTGTTTATAATTAAATTTATAGAAAATTAAAAGATCTACAACTTTTATTTAAAGCATTTTTCTCTACAGAGCCTAGTTTAGAGAGAAAGAGTGATTTTCCGTATTTCTAAGCCAAACTGAGGTTGATTTTCATTTTGCGTATTTCACTCATGATTAAAATTAGGTTATGTTTATTGAGGTTAGTTTTTTGTTTATTTCTAATGTTTTATTACTAATGTTAGGTTATATTGTTAAATATTTGCATTGGCAAGAGAAAGTTTTGTGAGTGTTTCACACCAGATTTTTGAACCTAGAATACTTTTTAAATGCTATTACAAATACTTTTTTGAGCTGAAAAGTTAATTGCTTCTGAATATCAGTAAAAAAAAAACTTAAGGTAGACTACCCCCTTAATGAGGAATGTGAATTTCAGTGAATTTCCAACTGAAATCAGAGTGGCTTCCCCGTAATATAAAAGTACCAAAAAATTAGTTCACTTGCATTACAAAGGATAAATTTAAAATAATGAATAAATATTTTAAAAGTGCAAAGCAGATAAATTTTCTTAAGAAATAACACAAGTAGAAATTATAAAAATGGTAATGAAAAGCTACTTTGATTCTTTAAATTGAGATTAGAGAAGGGAATTTTAAATCGATGGTGGTTATACGATACGAACTTTTCCAATTTTCTCTTTGAGGAAATTCTATGCACCAATGATGAAAGGAAGAAAAACAGTTTTCCATTTGGAATACTAATATTGTTAACGAAAATATTCCAAACAAAAGTAATTCCATATTTTATTACAAAATATATGTATTAAAAACTTATTAGAATCAATAAAATTTCATAAAAACTAACTTCAATTATAGATTTTATTTAAAAATATATTGAAATTAGATCAAATTTAAAATTAAGTCAATTGAATTAAACTAAGGAACTGAAATTCGGATTATCCCATAACTAGATACTAATTTCTTCGTGAGAGTTTCTCAAGATCCGTGATAACTATACACATTTTTCATGTGAAATTTTCTTCACTCTTTATTAATTTACTATTTTATTTATAATAAAAGTACATGACAAATGATCGTGAAAAATTACATGCATAAAAGAAGGAAATTATCCGTTAATTACTTTCGATCAGTTTTACTTTTACTAGCCATATAGAGAAGGAAAGTATTGTTTTCATGTCGATATTTGAAATCGAATTTTTAACGAAAATACGCGTTTTCAGGCCCTCTGGACACAAAAGAAACATGTTTTTACTGATTGGTGTGCGTGTTGGTATGAAAAATATCCCAAGAACGGAATAACGTAAGAAGTTGAAACTGGAACTTGCGTTTCCAAGTTTCGGTCTACCGAAAGTAGTAATAAAGTAGTAATCGGTCTACCGATTCAGTAGTAACCGAAAGTAGTAATTCGGTAGTAGTATTATCCAAAGTAGTATTATTATATTATATACATTACTATTATATTTTAGTATTATTATTATTACTACCGAAAGTAGTAATTCGGTAGTAGTATTATCCGAAAGACGTATTTTGGTAGAAACCGAAAGTAGAAATTCGGTAGTACTCCCGTGTTTTGGCAAAAGGATGTATGTGAAAAAATCTTTTAATTAATACTTTTACGATTAATACTTTTTACTTTAGTAAACTGTGTTGTTAAAATAGTTTTAGTCAATGGTAAAATGGGTTAAATGGCTTATGCTTCTTTTTGGTATGTTTTATAATCATTTGCATTTAGAGAAAGGCACACGGCAGACGGATGTATACGCAAATAATACCTTTTGCCTATGAAATGCTGAAAATTAACTATCCAAAAAAAACATAGAAAAAGGTGTATACCATATTTTACATTATGTTTACTGCTGCTCGTGAACAGTCATTTTATAAGGCAAAAAGGTGTATGAACTTAATACACCGTTTTGCCGCTCATACACAATGAGATTTTGTTTTGGTGTTAGTTTCAGATTATGTCCAACCTTAGGCTGTATATTCATACATTTACATACATACATTTTTTAACTGTAGCCTTAAACATTTAGAGCAAAAACTCAATAATCGAAGTTGTAGTAAATTAAAAGACCTATAATTTTGTTTTAAAATTTATTTAACTGTTTCAAGTTGCATCATTTGTATATTCATACAGCCTAAAGTAATCTATTCATGCTATTCTATTCTTCTATTCTTGCTAAGGCAAAAAGGGGTAAATGGACTTTACAGCTTATTGCCAATATAGACTGCGTTTGATGCAATTAATGAAATGGCTGTACACAGTGGGTACACCTTTCTGCCAGTTTCACTTATTTTTTTTGGAATTTTTCCCATTAAGGCAAAATGGTTTAAATGAATTTTTAGGGTTTTAACAAGTTTTTTACAAATTTTTGACTATGGAGTCATGAAAAGAACAATAAAAAATATAACCATACATACAGTACTCAATTAGAAAGTCATTTACAAAAAAAAAACGGCCGCAATTTAAACTTTGAATACAATTTCTGAAAAGTTGTGTTTTTGGGATACACCTTTTTGCCTTTTTAGGGGAGAGTAGTATTATCCAAAGTAGTATTATTATATTATATAAATTACTACTATATTGTAATAGTATTATCATTATATAGTATATATATACATTGCTACCGAAAGTAGTAATTCGGTAGTAGTAATATCCGAAAGTAGTATTTCGGTAGTAACCGAAAGTAGTAATCGGTCTACCGAAAGTAGTTTATTCGTGAACTTATTCACTTTTTCGAAAAACACTTATTAAATATTTCTTAAAAATTAGCTTCTAAGATTTAATTTAAAATCGTCTCATTTATTGCAATTTTTGTGCTTTACAAAATCTAGAATAACAGGCATGTCTGCTGAAATTTAAAGAGGCTATTATCTCGTGGTAAAAATTGTTTTATTTTTTAACTGTAGCCTTAATAAACATTTAGAGCAAAAACTCAATAATCGAAGTTGTAGTAAATTAAAAGACCTATAATTTTGTTTTAAAATTTATTTAACTGTTTCAAGTTGCATCAAGTCTTGGTCGTTAGCGACTACGGTGGATTACGTAACATTTACTGTCGGATTTGACATGTGAAAATTTCCAGACCCTGGCCGGGAATCGAACCCGGGACCTCTGCGTGCGGGGCATGGCGCTAACCACTACGCTACGGAGGCGGCCACATATAAATTTCATTTGTAGGATTTTTTCCTACTTAGCTTAGCGCCAATTATTAATTTTCTCTATTTTATCGTTGAAATCGGAAAATAATGGGATTTTTAAACTATGCGGCCTTAGTATGCAATTTACAACAAAAATGTAATACGAGATCAAAGTTGTTGTTGTTTAGGTCAACAGCCGAAAGGCTGGTTTGAACCTCTAGAGGTTTTACTAAGTAAAACGAGGAGTTAGGTGGTTTACCATTGCCTTCTTCACAGATTAAAGTGATAGAAAATTAAAAAACTAACCACTTTAATTTTTTAAATTTTCTCTAAAGAGTTTAGTTTACCAAGAGAGTTTTGTTTAGAGATGAGTTCATAATTTACTACGAGAGAGAGAGAGAGGGGGGAGAGAGTGTTCAGTGATTTTCCGTATTTACAACAGAGGTTGATTTTTTATAAGTTTTTGTTGTTTAGGTCATTAGCCGAAAGGCTGGTTTGAACCCCTAGAGGCTTTACTAAGTAATAAGAGGATTGAGATGGATTGTTTTTTTGACTGGAAAAATATGCTTACCAGCATGCCTTGCCTTTTAAGTATCTACTTTCCAACCTGCAAAACTTGCATGAAAAGTTTGAAAATTTGCATGAAGTTGTCATTTAATGGCAACTTCACTCATTCACTACAGGGTCTGGCTGTTTAATAAATTTCATTACTGTCAGAGGAGATTTTGACTAGTGTCTTTTACATCTCTACCTCTACTGTTCTTAAATCCTTCAGTCATATAATTGGCTGACCATGTAATAAGATACACAACTTTTTTTGTAGCCCTGAAATTAGCAGATCGAGTGCAAACAATTTAATCCCCTTGCCAGTTATGGGTACTAAAATGGAATATTGTAATAAATAACTCAAAAATCTTTAGAAATATCCCTTATGGCAATCAAATTTGAAGCTACGGGAATTTTTAACGCTGTAGAAGAAGTAGAGGTTGAAAACACAATAGTTCATCACAGGATCTGTCTGTGTAATTATATTCATTACTCTGAGAGGAGATAACTGTTACTAGTGTCTTTTACACCTCTACCTCTATTGTCTTAAATGCTTCAGTAATATAAGTCTGACCATGTGAACTATTGTCTGACCATAAAAAACAGAAATATTTTTTGTAGCCCTGTAACAGCAAATCGAGTGCAAATAACTTTACACTTCACCTTTCTTTTGTGGGAAATTTTATAAGTTATAAAGGAAATAAGTACATTGGATGCCTCCGTTTTAGCCTTCGTATTGTAGAACTGATGTTCAATAAATTGATTTCCAAATCATTTTTAAGATATCTAAGCTGTTTCTTGTATGTCATACTAAAATTTGAAATTTCTTCTTTAACTATTGAGATATAGAGAGCATTGAATCAAGGATTTTTTTCTTATGTCGTTGGGATCTTTATGAATGAGATTATTTGTCATGTATCAGGGCACAGCCCTTTTATCTACACCATAGCAACCATTTTTTATCTTTATATATCTTATAAATATGGTTCCTTCCCATTGTCCTGATCCAAATTTTCTTTGATTATAAAACAAAATTTAGAAGCTGTCACTACCCTTCTTTGTGTCGTCACTCTGCTCATTAACTCCCTTCAGTAGTTCCCCCCGTTACTCAGTACTACATTTGGTGTAGAATACATAATACATTTGGTATGCATACACAATACATTTGGTGTGATGAAAAAGTTACTTTGTACTTGTGCTTTTCTTAAACCTCTATCCTTTATCCTCCTATTTACATATCTCGTCCAACCACCGAGATCAGTAGGTACTTCCGATCTGAAGATTGAAAGGTCTTTGAGTAGTTAACTTTTCGGCTCCATTACAGTAGAACCTCTCGGGTCAAGAAACATTATGAGAGTGGTGGGATTTAACTGGATACAATACGGAAGAAACAGATTCACTGAGACATCTGAAGCTTACGTGCAATGTAGGAAAAATGAGTTACATAAAAAAAATCAATAATTCTAAATATAACAAACAAAAGTAACGTAGATAAAATAACGAATATATTTTTAAAGTAAGTAAAGAATATAAATTTTGTACAAAATTGTTTAGATCTGAAACCGGATTATATAATTTTATATAGATTTCAAACTAACCGACTGAACATAAAATTTAAATGACAGAATAAATAAACTATAAAAACTAAATTTCAAAATTATGATTTATAGAAATAATAATAAATAAATTGGAGCCAAAATAAGGTTATTCAATTCACGTATCTAATAATAAATAAACGAAAACATAAATAAAAATGAAATGAGCAATAAACGAATGAAGCCTGTCTCAAAACGACTGTTTGAAATTTCAAAACAAAAGATTGAAACTACACACCGTTTCAATTCACCAACTACCCCTTCTAACTTTTCCTCTCACCCCCCTAAACTACAATACTCCTCATTCAATTTATTACACGGGATTTTATTCGTTTGAAAAATTGTTTCATACGTTTTCTTTTTATTAAAAGGTAATATTACTGTTTGAAAACTTTCCATTTATACGGACTTGACATCTGTTTTTTATATCATTCTCTGTATTTATGATTTTTCAGTATTTTATTCTATTAACATTAATATTTTTATTGGAAGACATTCCAGAGGGTTTTATGTAATATCAAAACTGGTACCAACTTGTTGATTTTGTAAAAGTAGCCTATATTGTTGTGAATTTTCTATAACTTTTATAGGTATTCAATAAATGTATTTTCTTGTCCATAACATGTAGGTGGAGTATTAACTTATTTGCACTCGATCTGCTAGGTCTAGGGCTACAAAAAAAGTTTTTTCACGTAAAACAATTGTTTTTTAAGATTACGGCTTTAATATGCATTTAAGCGCAAAAATTTATATAATAAATAAATGCAGAGAATTTAACGTCCTACAATTTTTATTTAAAACATTTTTTTTTGTGTAACGCTTAGTTTAGCGGTAATTATTGATTTTCTGTTTTTTCTCAAGAAAACGTGTGAAAAATAGATTTTATAAAGATTTCGGCCTTAGTACGCACTTTACGACATAAGTGTATATAATTAAATTTATAGGAAAATAAAAGATCTAAATCTTTTATTTAAAGAAACTTTCTCTACAGCTAGTTTAGCGTGAAAGTGTGAAATTTTCCGTATTTTTAAGCCAAACTGAGGTCGATTTTAATTTTACGTCTTTCACTCATGTTTTTTGAGGTTAGTTTTTTGTTTATTTCTAATGTTTTATTACTAATGTTAGGTTTATTTTTAATTATTTACATTGGCAAGATAAAGTCGTGTGAGTGTTCCACACCAGATTTTTAATGTACACAGTTGTAATGCCTAGAAATAGGAGGACAACACTAACATTTATTAATGCGTTGTTAAACGAGCAGGGATCGTTAGTCAAACATAAAGCGATATCAAATGGAATAAAATTTGATATTTTTCATAAATATTTTCTTAAGAAAAAGTAAAGAAAAACAACAAAATATTCCTGGTATTTAACATTAGCATTTGTAACAATATACGATTTCAAAGGATGAAATTTAAATTCAAGATTCTCTCGCTGTTCTCTTTTTCTGTATTGAAAAGAACATAATACTTCGGAGTTATATAATCTCCATAAAATGAAGGAGGTTTTAAGAAAGCATCGACCGGAATAAAATATTTTATTTCGTCCCTGAATTTTTATTTTTATTTTATTTTATAGTAGATATTTGTAGCGTTAAGTTTGACATAAAATTTTAAGCGAGTCTTAAATACAGAATAGTGATTTTTGATGTAAAATTTTATTGTCGTTTTTTAAAACTTGTAAATAAGACGAATAGATAGAATGACGACAAAATAAAATCTAAAAGTACATATATGTAACATATACACTGAAAAATCTGGTGTGAAATACTCAAGTGCCTTTCTTTTAACAATATAAATAATGAAAAAACTGTGTTTAATTTATTTGTAAGCAATGTAAGCTGAAAAATCTGATGTGAAACACTCACACAACATTCTCTTGCCAATGCAAATAATTAACAATAGTCTATAACCTAACATTAGTAATAAAACATTAGAAATAAACAAAAAACTGACTTTAAAAAACATAACCTTAATTTAATCATGAGTGAATGATGCAAAATGAAAATCAACCTCAGTTTGGCTTTAAAATACAGAAAATCACTCTTACTCTAAACTAGGCTCTGTAGAGAAAAATGCTGTAAATAAAAGTAGTAGATCTTTTAATTTCCTATAAATTTGATTATGTATACTTTTGTCGTAAAATGCATATTTAGGCTGAAATCTTAAAAAATCGATTTTTTACACATTTCCGTGAGTAAAAAACAGAAAATCGCTAATTACTGCTAAACTAAGCGTTATACAAAACTGCTTGAAATAAAAGTTGTAGGTTTTAAAATTTTCTACAACTTTTATTATAATAGTCTATATTTTTACGCTAAAATGCGTATTAAAGCCGCAATCTTAAAAAAAACAATATTTTTACGAATTAACAGCCTCACCAAGAATTTCAGCAGACATGGCGCCTACCCTATCTTGTAGAGCGTAAAAAATGCAGTAAATGAGGCGATTTTTAAAAAAATCGTAGAATCCGTTTTTGAGAAAATCGCAAAAAAGTGAAAAATGACACGAATAACTACTACTTCTGGTTGACTGATTTTGATGAAAATGTTCTTGTCGGGTTCTCTTGTGGTGTCTAACTAAGTTTTAAGTTTCAAGTGTGTCCGATGTTCTGTTCTTGAGATATTCTGTTCACACACACACACACACACACACACACACACACACACACAGACTAATTGCTAAAAACATGTTTTTTTTGTGTTCAGGGGTCTGAAAACGTGTAGATTTGGTGAAAACTCGATTTCCAAAAATCAACATGAAAACAATACTTTCCTTCCTTAATATTCTAATAGGCAAAAGAAAGTAAAAACATAACTTAATTTTAATCATGAGTGAATGACGTTAAATGAAAATCAACCTCCGTAGGAATTACAAAAATAAATCTTATATTGTTTATTTGTAATTAAATGTATGCCCGTACGCACTCTGATATGTGTGTTAAATTATTTGGACTCGATGTGTTAGTTTCCAGGACTACAAAAAGCAGTTTTGTGTTTCTTATCGCTCACGTGATAAGAATATTCATTATACGGCCTCTCGTCTGAGAGTAATCAATTCATTATACAGGCAGACCCTGTGAATGATAGTTTTTTACTTTCTCTTGCCTATATGAATATATAGGAAGGAAATTATTGTTTTCATGTCGATTTTTCGAAATCGAGTTTTCACCGGATCTATACGTTTTCAGACCCCCTGAACCCCAAAAAACATGTTTTTAGCGATTGGTCTGTGTGTGTGTCTGTGTGTCTGTGTGTGTGTGTGTGTGTGTGTGTGTGTGTGTGTGTGTGAAACAGAATATCTCACGAACATTGCAACACGAACATTTTCATCAAAATCGGTCAACCGGAAGTAGTAGTTTATTCGTATAATTTTTCAGTTTTTTGCGATTTTCTCAAAAACTGGTCCTACCGATTTTTTTTAAAATCGCCTATTATACTCAATTTTTTATTCTCTACAAGATTAGGGTAGGCGCCATGTTTGCTGAAATTCTCGGTGAGGCTGTTTTCACGTAAAAACGTTGTTTTTTTAAGATTACGGCTTTAATATAAAATTTTAGCGCAAAAACTTATTCAATAAAAGTTGTAGAGAATTTTAAAAAACCTACAACTTCTGTTTCGAAAATTTTTTTGTATGACGCTTAGTTTTAGCAGTAATTAGCGATTTTTCTGATTTTTTCTCACGAAAACGTGTGAAAAATCGATTTTTTTTAAGATTTTGGCCTTAGTATGCATTTTACGACAAAAGTGTATATAACCAAATTTATAGGAAATTTAAAGATCTACAACTTTTATTTAACGTATTTTTCTCTACAGAGCCTAGTTTAGCGTGAAATAGTGATTTTCCGTATTTTTAAGCCAGACTGAGGTTGATTTTCATTTTGGGTGTTTCACTCATGATTAAAATAAGGTTGTGTTTATTGAGGTTAGTTTTTTGTTTATTTCTAATATTTTATTACTAATGTTAAATTATATTTTTAAATTATTTGCATTGGCAAGAGAAAGTTGTGTGAGTGTTTCACACCAGATTTTTCTTATTACATGGTGAGTTTAATTATATGACTGATGCATTTAACAACAGAAGAGATAGAGGTCTAAAAGGACACTAGTCAGACATTTATTAAACAGCCTGATTTTCATTTTCCTTTATTCACATCATGTTTAAAATTAGGTTATGTTTTTCTTTTTACTTTGTTTACTAACGATGGAAACATAGGTTTCATGTCGATAAGTATTGTTTTCATGTCGATTTTTCGAAATCGAGTTTTCACCGGATCTACACGTTTTCAGACCCTCTGAAATCAAAAACCATGTTTTAGCGATTGGTTTGTGTGTGTGTCTTTGTGAACAGAATATATCAAGAACAGAACATCGTACGAACTTGAAACTTAAAACTTGAGTCAGGTACTACTACAGGACCCAATATGAACATTTTCATCAAAAATCGGTCAACCGGAAGTAGTAGTTAATTCGTGTCATTTTCCACTTTTTTGCAATTTTCTCAAAAACGGCTTCTACGATTTTTTAAAAAATTGCTCATTTACTACATTTTTTTATGCTCTACAAAATAAGGTAAGCGTCATGTCTGCTGAAATTCTTAGGGAGGTTGTTTTTTCAAAAAAATTGTTTTTTAAGATTGCGGCTTTAATATGCATTTTAACGCAAAATTGTATGTAGTAAAAGTTGTAGAGAACTTAAAATCCTACTACGTTATTTTTAACATTTTTTTGTATAACCCTTAGGTTTAGCGGGTAATTAGCGATTTTCGGTGTTTTCTTTTTACGAAAATGTGTAAATAAATAAATTTTTTAAAGATTTCAGCCTAAGTATGCATTTTACGACAAAAGTGTAAATCAAATATATATAGGAAATTAAAAGATCTACAACTTTTATTCAAGAATTTTTTTTTCTACAGAGCCTAGTTTAGCGTGAAAGAGTGATTTTCCGTATTTTTAAGCCAAACTGAGGTCGAGTTTCATTTTGCGTCTTTAACTCATGATTAAAATACGGTTATGTTCATGAGGTTAGTTTTTTGTTTATTTCTAAAGTTTTATTACTATTGTTAGGTTATATTGCTCCTTATTTGCATTGGTCAGAGAAAGTCGTGAGAGTGCTTCACATCAGATCTTTCTTATCATAGTCAGTTATTCTCATAATAAATTTCTTCCTCTCATCTGGTCTTTGTACTGAAGTGAACGAAATTTTGTGTTTCCAGTACTAATTCGTTTTATTTTTAAAATCGTGATTTGGCAACGTGTAACATTGTGTAAGTATTTAAACACAGTGACATAAACTGTAAAATTTGCTTGATAATGTTAAAAACTTATTGTATTTAGCTGTCCCATTTTAAACCCACCGGGTTGGTGCAGAGGTAAAGTCGTCGCCAAAATCAGCTGTTTAACAGCTGATTTTCGGAGTCGAAGGTTCCTGGTTCAAATCCTAGTGTACTCAATGTTTATTTTTTTTGTTTTGAATCAAGAGTCGCATAAATGTTTCAGGAAAAATTGATAAATTTATTTTATTATAATTAAAACAAAATACATGTATATCTCCAATCAGACAACGAACATTTAAGAAAACAATTAAATTCTTAAAAAATCTTTAAAAACCTTTAAAATTCCTTAAAATTCCTTAATATATTTAAAATTGTTCAAATTCCTTTTATTAAAATATCTCTTAATAAAAACTTGTTGCGCGTATTTAAATCTTTTGTTAAAAAAAATCATAAAATACGTCTTTTCTCTTGAAGAACTTAAAATCGAGTCTTTAACAATCCTTTTTTATATTTCAGTTATTTTTCTTTTTTTTGTAATGTTACTCACATCTGGAGGTGGTAAATCATTCTGGTATATTTTTGTTTATTTTGAGGTATAGATGTGACAAGTGTTGACATATTTATAGCGAGTGTATGAAGATTGTGTGTTTACGTTTGTGTGCGAGTGTGTTTGGTTTTGTATGAGTGTACGTGTGTACGGGTGTTTGTGTGTATGCGTGTCTCATATTACAATCTTCCCCTCCCCCCGGGGGGGGGGGTGAATGCAGAAGCGAAAAGAGAAGAGGTGGATGTTGAAATGTTAAAAAGAATACAAGTACGTAGCAGTGGTCGGCCAGAGACGGTATGTTTCGTTCATTTGGGGTCTCTGTCACAACACATCCACACATCATGCAAACATCAGATACATACTCTATGACAATTATCTCAAGCTCGAGTGTCGCAACGTACGTCACGGAAGAATATTTCTAATCGCCGCGAATTATGTAACCTTTTTAAGATTCGATATGTGCTCTTTGGTTACTTCTCCTCCAACAGTCTTACGGAGTAAGGCTGTAACTGGTGTGGAGAAGCCTATGATAGAAAATGGTTCCGACCATCGGTATGCCATTTTCGCACAAACATTTTTCCGTTTCGAACTTACGGGATGAGTCTTAAGCAAAACTTTATCTCCCACCGAAAACGGATTAGGATGACGTGTAGCATTGTATCGACGTGCCATATCATGATGAGACTTAAGTAGTTGCCGTCTAATTGTACTCATCATGTTACTCGAACGTACGGGATTCCGATGAAGGATGTCTTGGATATTCCACGCTCTATCCAAGGGCGTTTGAGCTGGGAAATTATGTAATATGTCGAACGGACATACACCGTGGGCTGTATGTCGTGCCATATTAAAAGCCAACTGAAACCAAAAGAGGGATTTATCCCAGGTCGTTTGTGCAGTTGCGTGATACGCAATAAGAATAGACATGAGATTTCTGTTTAATCGTTCAGCGTGAGATGGTTGTGGGTGATAAGGAGAGAGTGTGGTCCTTTTAATGCCCAGGTTGAAACAAAATTTTTTAAAAATTGTCGAATTGAAGGTTTTGGCATTATCTGTGACGATTAGTCGTGGAATGGAATAATTTTGAAAAATACGTTTTAATTCTTCTACAATTGAAGACGTATTTGTATTTTTTAATGGAGCTAACCATGTAAATTTTGAAAAGCTGTCTACCACAACAAGTATATATTTATACCCTTGGTTGGTTTTTGGTAGGCTGCCTACGGTATCGATAAAAAGAGTATCAAATGATGTTGTCGGAACCCTGGAACTGAGATTCCCCCATTTGTAATTCATTCCAGGTTTGCTTCGCTGACAAGTTGTACAAGCATTCACCTTTAAAGGAATTTCTTTATATATATCTGGCCAGTAAAAATGTCGCGTTATTTTGTGTATTGTTTTATCGACACCTAAGTGTCCACCTATTTCAGAATGATGGAAATATTTAAACACTAAGTCTTTTAAAGAGTTAGGAAGAACTATTTTGACAGGTTTGTTGTTTCTGTCTTGCAGACATAGCACTCCTTTTGATAAACAAAATTGTTTACCCATCTTTCGTTTTTGTTGGAGTATAAAGGTATCCTGTTCTTGATGTTTCTTTATGTCTGTAAAAGATAGAGGAAACTGTGACAATAAAGCGTTGATATAAGATATATCCTTTGTGGTATCGTCACTAGTGGAACTGTACATTCTCGATAATGCATCGGCAACGTTATTATCGGAACCGCGGATGTGATTAATTTTGAATTTAAAAACAGACAATCTGAGCACCCACCTAGCTAATCTGCCTAACTGTTTAGGTTTGGAAAGAAGCCAGGCTAATGCTTGGTTGTCGGTTTCTAAGAGGAATTCACGGTGTGCCAGGTAAGTTTGAAAACGATCTGTCGCAAAAACGACTGCAAGGCACTCTCGTTCATACGCAGAAAACTTCCTTTCGGCCGTCGTCAACGTCTTAGAAGCGTACGCTATGGGTCGTCTAGATCCTTCATGTTCCTGAAGCAATACGGCTCCTTGACCTGTATCCGACGCATCTGTCTGTAAAATGAAAGTTTTGGAGAAGTCTGGTATTGCCAGTACCGGGGGATTGGCGATTGCCTGTTTGAGATCTTCAAACGCGGTTTTCTGTGAGTCTCCCCAGATAAACTGAGTATTTTTACGACGCAATTTATTTAGGGGTTCGATTCGATCGGCGTAATTTTTATTAAATTTAGAAAAATAGTTAATCATGCCACAGTACCGATGCACCTGTTTCACAGACTTGGGTTCAGGATACTCCAAAATTTTCTGTGTCCTAGTCGAATCTATAGAGACCCCTTTATAGGATAAGGTATGTCCAAGAAATGGTACCTCGTTTACTGCGAACGTCACCTTATCGGGATTAACAGTAATGCCTGCCTTTCGTAAAATCAACAGTACTTTTCTAATATGCTTTAGGTGTTCCGGAAAACTTGTGGAGTATATTAATATGTCATCCATATAATTGAACACAAATTTGTACTTAACGTCCTTAAATATTGTGTTCATGAGGCGTGTCAGAACTTGCGCTCCAGTTGATAAACCGAAAGGTAATCTTTCGTACTCGTATAAACCATCCGGAGTACAAAATGCGGTGATTTGGCGGGATTTGGATGTCAATGGTATTTGATGGTACGCTTGAGCTAAATCCAGTGTGCTAAACCATCGCGCACCTGAAAACCATTGAAAGGCATGGTTTATGTTAGGTAAAGGTTGTGCTTCTGAGTCGATTACTAAGTTAACTGAGCGATAGTCTACGACCAAACGACTCGTACCATTGGGTTTTGGAATTAGGAACGCCGGGGACGAATAAGGTGAAACACTCTCTCTTATCACTTTGTCTTTCAATAATTTGTCTATCTGATGCTTCATCTGAAGTGTTTTTATAGGGTTTAACGGATATGGTCTCGATTTTATTATTTCATTATTTTTGAGTTTGATGTCGTATGTCAAGACATCTGTACGTCCTAGTTTAGTAGTGAGTACATCTGGGAATTCCTTGCATAAATTAATAATTTTATTTTTAATATAATCAGATTGTTCGACATTATTAATCTGATCTGGATATATATCCGTTAAATAAAAATTTTGATGTTTTAACCAGTCAAAGGTTATTATCGATTTCATCGCATTGAATACAGCACGCGTTGTTGTTAGAAAATGTATGCCTAATATGATATTATGCTGTACTTTCGTCAAAACTTTAAAATTTATTTTCCAAGATAGATTTCTTAATATAATTTTGACCCAAACTTGTTTGTTTATTTTTAAAGGAAACCTGTCAGCTGTAAGACAAATAGCGTTAAAGTTTTTCTCCCTTATAATCGCATTTTTATTTTTTAAAAGGTTGTACATTTTTTGACTGATAACATTATGGGTTGAACCACAATCAATAAGAGCGTTAAAGGTATAATTTTTAATTTTTATTTCTAAAGCCTTTAGCGTGTAATTACAGCTTGACTTTTGTTTACCTATTTTTAAATGTTTGTTTACATTACTTTCACAAGTACGTACCATATGTTTATGTTGTTCGTACTTGTGTAAGTTTAGTTTTTTGAAATACGGTAATTCCCTTTTTGTTGCCAAAGTTTACAATTTCTTTTAATGTGTCCTAATTTATTACAATAAAAACACTTCAGTGTTGTGAGCGATGTTCGTGATCTGGTGTTGTTAAATGTTGTTTCTTTTAAGGTATTTTGTTTAATCTGGATAGGTACCAGCGGTATTTGTTGTATTTAGGGTGTCGGTAGTATTCATATTTGATAAATCAAGATCATTAAGAGTTCTGGCATAAACTCTTTCGTAAACATAAGCATCTAGTTTATTAAAGTCTTGTAAATTATTGGGTTTACCAATTATGCCTATGTGCGTGGCATATATTTCATTCAAACCGGTCAAAATCACATTAATTAGTTCACCTTCTGTTAAATCTAGTCTTAATACATCGTGATTCTCTAAAATTTCTTTCATGTATTCCGCAAGGGTCTCCGTCTGTGACTGGTTTCGGTACAATAATTTTAATTTTAATATTTCTTTCATTTTTGGCGTAATTAATTTATTTACTAAATTTTGATGAAATTGATCGAAATTATGGTTATTCCTAATAGAGTTTTCAAAAATTTGTTCCGTGAAACCGGCCATAAACGGAGTTAACAACACCAGGGGCAAATCAACTGCGTAACGTTTCTGTATCTGTTTAATAATTTTGATATTTCGTATTAATGTGTCAATGTCACGTCCATCAGTAATAGTTAAATGTTTTAATTCGTTTTCTATTGGATTTGCAATTTTTGTCCAATTAAATTTCAATTCACGTTGGAAACACAAGGGATCATTGTTACCTACTGCATTTGGTATTAAAAGGCCAGGAACATTGTTTCTAAGAACAGGATTTTGCATTACTGGATGATGTATAAGGTTAATTTGATCATAATTAAGGATCCCTTGTCGTTGATCAGGTAAGGGATTATCATTTAAATGCGCCTCTTCAGGATTTAAATTTTGTTCGAAATTGGGTCTAACTTCGATATTACGCAACTCATTTGTCTTCCAAATATCAAGCTCCTCTCTTAATTTTTGAAAACCTACGGCTTTATCTGGTTTATTGGGTAATACAAACGTTTATATCTTGTTAAGTCGATCGTCAAAAATTTCGGCGTTGTATTTTTCTAATTCATTTAAATTTTCTGCGTTTCTTAACTTTAGTAAATAATTTTGACAATCTGTTAGTTGTTTGTCAATGTCAAATCTACGTATTGTATTGAGGTCGATTTGTCGTCCGTTATCTAATAGTTTTTGTAATCGTTGTCTTTTTTGTCTGACATTTCCCGTTGTGATGCTTTTTCGTATCGTAAGTTGAAAGTTAAGGTTGGTTTCGTCTAGTTTAGTAGGGTCGAAGAGATGACAGGCAAACGGCTCAGACAAAACGTTGGAGTGCTCGTGGATGGGGATGACAACATAGTGGCCACCACTTCCGAACAATTAAAGGTGTGGGAGCGTTATGTTAGCCAACTATTTGAAGATGACCGGGCAGCACACCCAGCCGTGACCACCACGGTAACCGGACCGGATATTCTCAAAAAGGAAGTAAAACGAGCCATCAGTAAGGTGAGGTCGGGAAAAGCACCAGGACCAGACGAGGTGCACGCAGAACTACTCAAAACATTGAATGAGGAAGACCTGGATTCCCTGACGTCTTTGTGCAATAAAGTATATCAGACTGGCGTGATTCCAGTCGAATGGCTTAAGTCGACGTTCATTCCTATACCGAGGGGGCTCAATGCAAGACGCTGCGAAGAACACCGGACGATTAGTTTAATGAGCCACGTTCTGAAGATTTTCCTGAAAATAATACATGAACGGGTCTACCAAAAGTGCGAAGAACAAATGACGGACACACAGTTTGGATTCCGAGGAGGCTTCGGCACGAGAGACGCCTTGTTTGCCATGAATGTCCTCGTTCAGAGATGCCGAGATATGAACAAGAACGTATTCCTGTGCTTCATTGACTACGAGAAGGCATTCGACAAAGTACTACACGACAGGATGCTAGAAATTTTGCAACGAGTGGGCCTCGACGATCGCGACATAAGAATTATCGCCAACCTGTATTGGAACCAATGTGCCAAGGTGCGAGTGGGGGAGGAGCTGTCGGAGGAAGTGCAAATCTGCCGTGGGGTTAGACAGGGATGCGTGCTCTCACCGATGCTCTTCAACTTATATTCGGAGGCCATTTTGTCGGAAGCTTTGGATGGATGCAGAGAAGGCATTATAGTGAATGGAGAGGGCATCAACAACCTGAGATATGCCGACGATACAGCGCTGATTGCAGATAGCGAGGAAGATCTCCAAGTGTTGCTGGAACGCGTCAACACAATTAGCAATGCATACGGACTACGGATGAATATACGTAAAACCAAGTTCATGGTGATCGGTGAAGAGGAGGTCAACGCAGGAATCACACTCGCTGGCTCCGCCATTGAACAGGTGCACACGTGCAAATACCTGGGGTGCTGCCTAAATGACAAATGGGACTACGGTCAGGAAGTTAAAGTGCGTATTGAGCAAGCCAGAGCGGTGTTCACGAAACTAAAACATCTATTGTGCCAGCGTGATCTTAGTCTCAACACGAGGCTCCGAATTCTGAGGTGCTACGTACTTCCTGTACTTCTTTACGGGCAGGAAGGATGGACACTAACGAAACTTCTAGAAAGGAGGCTGGAGGCGTTTGAGATGTGGCTATACCGCCGCATGCTCCGTATATCGTGGACCGACAGAGTACGAAACACGGACGTACTGACTCGGATGGGCAAGGAGATGGAACTGCTATACGACATCAAGCGACGAAAACTGCAGTACTTCGGCCATGTTCTTCGAAACGGGAAATACAGACTTCTTCAGCTGATAATGGAAGGAAAGATAGCAGGAAAGCGCCGGCCGGGTAGAAGGAAAGCGTCCTGGCTGAAGAATTTGAGAGATTGGTTTGGTCTCAACTCCACGTCACTGTTCCGAGCAGCTGTTTCGAAAGTTAGAATAGCAATGATGATCGCCAACCTCCGACGCGGAGACGGCACTTGAAGAAGAAGAAGTAGGGTCGAGAATCAGTTCTATTGGTCCATCCATGTTTATACTTGTCTTTTACGGTTAAGGTTGTTTTGTTTGTTTATTTTGATGAGTTATAGGTATGTAACAGATGACTTACCGGTTGACGTTGGTATACCTTTCAGATGTGAGTTGTTTATAATGTTGTTGCAATTTTGGAAGATCTGTATTTTTTTTTTTGATTTTTCCTTTTCTTTCCTTCTTGGCCTTGACTTATTTGTTGAATCTTGTTCGTTTGTGTTCTGTGATGTCTTGTATTACTTTTATTATTTTTACTGGTTCGTTCTTTATTATTTTGGTGTATTTCCCGGTCGATGCACCATTTTTTTGTACTCAATGTTTATTTTTTTTGTTTTGAATCAAGAGTCGCATAAATGTTTCAGGAAAAATTGATAAATTTATTTTATTATAATTAAAACAAAATACATGTATATCTCCAATCAGACAACGAACATTTAAGAAAACAATTAAATTCTTAAAAATCTTTAAAACCTTTAAAATTCCTTAAAATTTCTTAATATATTTAAAATTGTTCAAATTCCTTTTATTAAAATATCTCTTAATAAAAACTTGTTGCGTGTATTTAAATCTTTTGTTAAAAAAATCATAAAATACGTCTTTTCTCTTGAAGAACTTAAAATCGAGTCTTTAACAATCCTTTTTTATATTTCGGTTAATTTTTCTTTTTTTTGTATTGTTACTCACATCTGGAGGTGGTAAATCATCTGGTATATTTTTGTTTATTTTGAGGTATAGATGTGACAAGTGTTGACATATTTATAGCGAGTGTATGAAGGTTGTGTGTTTACGTTTGTGTGCGAGTGTGTTTGGTTTTGTATGAGTGTACGTGTGTACGGGTGTTTGTGTGTATGCGTGTCTCATATTACACTAGTAAAGGTAGTTACTTTTGTACGGATTTGAGTGCTAGACAGTGGTTACCGGTGTTCTTTGATGGTTGGGGTTCAATTAACCATACTCTCTCAGGAATTGTCGTCCTGGGTCTGTACAAGACTACACACCATTTACGCGTCATCCTCATCTCATTGGGTCATGGGGTTGCTTATTGTTCTGAATTGAACAGATTGCAACGTACACACATTAGAGATTACAAAAAAACCCAGACTCACGTATATGGTACACCTGTAATCTCTGTTATTCGAAGAAAAAGAATAAAATAGTACTTTTAGAAAATGAAACATCCATTTAGAAGATTTCTTTAGCGGTACAAATTTTTCATTTATTTTTATGAAAAGTGGTTCAACGTAAGTGACGTATATGTACATCGTAATTTTGTTGAAAATTCTCTAAGGTTTTTTTGTCTGTTATACCCTACAGCATTTTCCATCATATAAAAATGGTGAAAATTTTGAAGAAATAATATTTGAACATTTACTTTAGTAGTTGCAATGCCACCTGTATCTCAGTAAAATATTAATACAGCCGTCAGTTATGACTGTTGTTACGGCGCGCAAACGAAATAAATGAAATTTCAAAATACGGTAGGCCCTATATGTTAATTAAAAATAAATTTTCCTTCTTCGTACTTTGTCGTTAGTAAAACATAAAGTTAATAAAGGAAAACGTACTGTAATCGTGCAACATTTTATACACCCAGATTTCAACTGAAATTCACATTTTACGACACCCTGAAGCCAAAAAATTATTTTGGATATGGATGCTTCTCTATAACTTATGTGTCTTATTCATTCCGAATTGTAAATTTTTGATCGATTGAATCTAAATGATAATAATAAAAAATCTGGCGTGTAACACTCACACGATTCTCTCCTGCTAATGCATTGAATTTATTTTACATCAATATAAATTCTTTTTAAGTTTAAATACAACATTTTACGCATTTATTGGTCATTTAACAAAGTAATTTTACAGCAAAGCTAAAAAAAACTGTTGTCAGCCGACAAATTTTCCAACTTCACTTAGAAAATCATAGAAAACTACTGAACATACAGTTCTGAAACCTATTTTATTCAACTTATCGGGTCAAAATCTATGATAAATCATCAAATTTATTCATAAAATTGGATCCCTAAAACTCCAGAATCGCTTTATTTAGAAGATTGTGAAACCTATAGTTATGTAAATTTTTTTCATTATTTTGATGAGAACATGCAAGTAAAGTATGTTCTTTTCCTCATGTGACACTCATACTGACAAATATAACCTATGTTACATCATGAGTAAACAATATAAAATGAAAAACATAATCTAGTTTTAATCGTAAAAAAATCACGCAAAATGAAAACCAACCTCTGTAGAACGCAAAAATACGTAAAATCACTAATTGATGCTAAAATAAGCTCCGTTAAAAATAATGTTTGAAATAAACGTTGTAGATTCTTTTTTTAAATTTTCTATAACTTTGTTTTTTATTTTACCATACTCTTAAAAAAATCCTGTTTTTTACCGATTTTGATGAGAAACATACAAACAACGACTAACTGACGCTAAAATAAGCATTGTAGAAAACCTTACTTAAAATCAAAGTGTTAGGTTTACGTTTTCTATCTTTTACAACTTTGATTATAATATATTTTTGCCTTAAAATGCATTTTAAGGCCACAACCTTAAAAAAAAGTTTTTTACCAAGAGAACACAAGCCCCACAGAAATTTTAGCAGACGCTTTCATTATCTTGTAGAGCATAAAAAGTTTAATAAATGAGAGGATTTAAAAAAAAAATCGTATGAGCTGTCAAAAAATGAAAAATAATGGAATGAGTAAAAAACTACTTTCGGTTGACAGATTTTATTAAAAATAAATGTGTCCGGTTTTGTTGTAGTACCAAACTTATTTTCCAAGTTTGAACTTCGTACGTTGTTCCGTTCTTGAGATATATTTTACACGCACACACACACACACACACCCGCACATACCACGTTAAAAACATATTTTTTGAGTTCACGGGGTTGAAAACGTGCATTTTTGGTAAAAAACAATTTGAAAAAATGGACATGAAGACCATATTTTTACTTACTCTTGCATATATGAATACATAGGAAAGAAAGTATTGTTTTCATGTCGATTGTTCGAAATCGAGTTTTCACCGGATCTACACGTTTTCAGACACCCTGAACCCAGAAAACATGTTTTTAGCGATTGGTCTGTGTGTGTGTTTTTAGAGGACCCGACACGAACATTTTAATCAAAATTGGTCAACCGGAAGTAGTAGTTTATTCTTGTCATTTTTCACTTTTTTGCGATTTCTCAAAAACGGTTCTACGATTTTTTAAAAATCGCTTCATTTACTACATTTTTTATGCTCTACAAGATAGGGTAGGCGCCATGTCTGCTGAAATTCTTGGAGAGGTTGTTTTCTCGTAAAAAAGTAGTTTTTTAAGATTGCTACTTTAATATGAATTTTAGCACAAAAATGTATACAATACAAGTTGTAGAAAATTTAAAATTCTACAACTTTTATTTCAAACATTTTTTTATAAAACGCTTAGTTTAGCGGTAATTAGCGATTTTCTGTTTTTTTTCTTACAAAAACGTGTAAAAAATCGATACTTTTAAGATTTCAGCCTTAGTATGCATTTTACGACAAAAGTGTTTAATCAGATTTATAGAAAATTAAAAGATCTACAATTTTTATTTAGAGTATTTTTCTCTACAGAGCCTAGTTTAACGTAAAAGAGTGGTTTTCCGTATTTTTAACTCAAACTGAGATTGATTTTCATTTTGCGTCTTTCACTCGTGATTAAAATTTGTTTGTATTTATTGAGGTTAGTTTTTGTTAATTTTTAATGTTTTATTACTAATGTTTAGATTATATTGCATTTGCATTGGCAAGAGAAAATTGTGTGAGAGTTTCACATCAGATTTTTCTTCTATATATTTCATATAGGGCATGAGGAAGTAAAAGTGAAATTTTCTGTAAACTTGAATTAATTTAAACTAACTTTTTTAAAAATATGAATCATGTATGACGTTAGGTACAAAAGTCATTGTACTTTAACTGATGTATTAATAAATAAGAAAAATGAAATTACTCTAACAGTGGAATAAAATGACAAGCTTATCTATATTTAACATGCTTGAAAACGATGTCAACATAACAACGCATGAATACTTGATAAATTCGCTTCAATCCCTTATAAAAATATATCATGTTTACATTATTTTTGACACTCATTACTCACTCTAGTAAGTTACAAATGATCTTAACTTCCCTTTCCTTTTTTTTCTTTTATCCTTTTCCTTGTTGCAATTTAAAGTACATGATCCGGAAATAAGTACGGGAAATTTATATGGAACTGAAGTTAATGAAACATGAAATTTTGTAGTGCAGAAACATTTGAAAAAATACTTGGGAGGTATGAAAGAAAACGTTCTTAAGTAGATTTTATCATCCATCATCCATAAGTCTTCTTCTAAATAAATAAACGGCAAACCAAACTGATTTTTTCGATGATGCTTTTAACCTCACTACATTTTTACAGTCCATTTGAAATAGCATGATAGTAGGTTTCTGAATAATGATAACTTTTCAGAAAAAAATCCCTTTTCAAATGTAAAATTTCCCTTTTAATTATTCCTACAAAATATAAAATAAATTTTTCTTTTAAAATTTTGAACATTGTATGAAATTTTTGTCATAATTATTTAACTGGTATTTGTTATTTTAGCATTCAGAAACCCATACATTCAATACCCAAGATTCAATATCCACCGTTGGAAAAGTTCCTTCTGCGTCTTTGAGACCGTTGACCATTTTTCCGGGCTCAATGGCCCTGGATTTTATTTGGGTCGACTCCCTAGGCTTTTCCACCCACCACGCCATTAGGAATTCTCCTTCTCCGCCGTGAAGACCGTTGACCAGTTTTCACCTCAGTTGATCCGTGGGTACTTATTTGGCAACGCCTTCATACCTGCCTGCATATCTATAGGACGTTCCCTATCATCCTTTGGGACGTGCCGTGCTGGGGTTGAGCCCATCATCTCAGTGTCTCATATGAGGTTAAGCCCCTACTCGTTTTAAAGCCAAACCTCGCATGAGCTGACCAAGCACGGCTCAAGAACATATAAGAGAAACTGGTCTAACCATTTATTTCGCATGCCAGTACATAAACTTCCTCTGCAAGCATGGAAGTATAAACCTAGAGGAAAGCAACGCTTGGGAAGACCTAAAATGAGATGGATGCCGGAACAGACCATTGAGTTTAATCCTTGAGATGATGATGATTATTATTTAACTGGCATTTGTTATGTTTGCATCCAGTAACCCTTGGATTCAACACACAAGACTTGATTAATTAATTCATTAATATTTAATAATTAATTTTTAATTATTAATAATATAATTAAATGATGATTAATCAATAAATTTTATTTCTTTTTTCCCTGTGTTATTGGAAAAATCATTATTTTTTCTTTTCCATTATTATTATGTTTTAAAACGCTTTCGTTTACTAACAGGGAAAGTTAACACAAAAAATATCTCTGTAAGTGGTAGCACTGACACATGAGCATTACGAAATTCCCTCTGTACTTTACACCATTTATTTACTTGTTATATTGTCATGTTTTTTCAAATGGACTGTACCTATTTTTGTTGTGATGTGGAAACGTTCAGTTTAATGTTCCACATGCGAAGCCATTAGTTGATACCATCTACTGTCTGTCTGTAACTTGATGGCCCCCCCCCCTCGCAGAGGGGAGCAATATGCGGATTGTAAAACCATTTCAGAAAACATATCTATTTTTTTTTTAGGTCACTGAAACTTTTTGGAAATGACGTATTTTTATAAAACAAAGTATTTCGCATGTTTTTTGTTCTTTAAAATTATTTCGAGAAACACACGCTTATGAGAAAATGTACAATTTACTAGTAAAAGTTTTGTTTTTGAAGAAAAACCCGTATTTTTTTCAAATACATCGTTATTGTTCAACAACTATTCCACGGATTAACGTAAAATTTGGCAGGTTTGCTCTGTAATAATTATGAAAAACGATGACGCAATAAAATTTAACTGAAAATCAATACTTTTTAAGTCATAGGACTTAAAACTGATTCTTGAGGGAAGAATCCGAAAGCAATCAGATTTAGCTGAACCTTGGACAACAAAGAAAAATCTGTTTTTCAAAAATGACCTAATATATTAGAAAATACGTAGCAGGTAAGAATTTTAAGTTTGCAAGCAAGCCATCATGCCATACATGGTCAAATGGTTGTGCTACATCGAGAAAGGCAGAAGTGGTAACATTTTTACGCTCAAAGCCACAAGCGATAAAATCTACTACCCTATGCAGTTGATGGATGGTTGAGTAAGATTTGCGAAAACGAAATTGATGGTCTGGGAGTACTTTGTTGTCTTGGAGTATAACAACTAATCTGTTCAGGAGAAATTTCTCAAATAATTTAGAGCATAATGGTAATAAAGAAACGGGCCTATAAGATGTAACCTGTTCAAGCGGTTTTCCAGGCTTAGCGATCATTATAATTTGGGAAATTTTCAATTGTATGGGGAATTCATTAGCACACATTAATGTATAAATAAATATTTTTTAAATCCGTGAATAATTATAGGTATATTTATAAGTATTTATTTATTTACCGGTAAATCAAGCCATGGACAATGTCACTGGACAATACTTCCTTTCTTTTCTTCATTTTAATATCAGACGTATTACTCAGAATTAAAAGAAAAATATTTTGGAGCAAAAATATTTAAAAAATATAGCACAGATTTTTTACTTTAAATGAAATTAAAAATATACACCTTTAAAACATTGATGAAAGATATTAATTTATTTGAAGGTTTGATTCCAAGAATTCTTTTCCTATTTTAAAATAATACATAACGAGTTTGCCTAACTTAAAATGTGAACATAACTTTTTTACTTTTTAAAACATAACCTGAATAAATACATTATATTATTGGTATTGAATACTAATATAGCGAAAGAAATAACTTTTCAAATTCTCTCTTTTCTGGTGTACTAATAAATAGTATGTTGGCTTTCTTCTGCGGTGTGTTTATTCGTTGGGATTATGCAATAGACCAAGTCAAACGAGCGAACGTGTGTATATTTTGTTGTAGTTGTGCGTTTTGAATGACCGCAGAATATAAATAAGTTTTACAGTTTGTTAATACTAATTTTTTTTTTCTGCCCATAACAGACAGGTGGAGTGTCAAATTATTTACACTCAATCTGTTAGTTGCAGGGCTAAAATAAATAGTTCTGTATCTTATCACATGGTCAGCCAATTAAATGACTGAATCATTTAAGAACAGAAGAGGTAGAGGTGTAAAAGACACTAATCAGAGTTATCTCCTCTGAAAGTAATGAATTTCATTGTACAGCCAGACCCTGTGGTGAATGAAGTGAAGGTGTCATTTACAGAGTGGAAAATATGTGCTTTTCAGAGGGCCCGGCATGCTGATAAGCATACTTTTCCATTCAGTGAGGAAGGCAATGGTAAACCACCTCACTTCCTCGTTTTACTTAGTAAAACCTCTAGAGGTTCAAACCAGCCTTTCGGCTGATGACCTAAACAACAACAATACTAATTTAATAGTCATGTCATATGTAGATTTTTTTTAGTATATATATATATTTAAAGTATCGACAGCTTGGTCATTAGCAACGAGTGAGAGTTTCGGTACTGTAATGTTGAATTTTAACGTGTTTAAGGGAAGACCGTACTTTGTATCCCGCCAATGTTAAATTTGCTATTTTTAGGTACATTTTTTATAAGATTGGTAAAATATAAGGCAATTAAATTTTACACACTATAAGTGTCGGGTTTCTTCTCGAGCTACTGACATTTTTTCAATTTAATCTTTATACCATACCATTTTTAAAAAATATTACAAATAACATAAATTTTTACTAATTGTTCTCTACGTTTTTTGCGTGTAACTAATTTTCGGAGCACCTGAGGAAGTCATAAAAATGTCGGTACATGTGGATATACAAGATAATTAACTGGTAAAAATTTCAGCCTGGTAGGTTTATTGGTTTCTGAGAAAAATGTATCTAGTTTTAAAAATCTAAATTTACTAGAAAACGCAAGAAACAAGTACGCACCAATCAAAAACAAAATGTAAACAAAAAGTAAATTTCCCGTCAACAATTGTTTGGAAAGCTGAACCAACAGCCGAGAATCCAAGAAACAGTGATGCAGATATTTTAAAAAACTATAAATAATTATTCTCTTTGCACTAAAACGAGCAGTATGAAATTGTGAAAAATATTCGTTCTCGGTAACATGATAATTTTTCAGTGAAAACTTGATAAAAACTTAATTTTTTCATTAAAAAATTATTTTTTTGACGTAATTTAATGTTTTTTCTGGTAGATCTAGGCATAAACTATTGAAAAGCATAAAAAATCAAAAATCTAAAATTTGAGTTAAAACCATCGTGCCATCTCCCCTTAAATTTTTAGATCCTATCCGGAATTAAACCCGGAAGCTTTTGCTTTGTAGGCTAGTGCGTGCTAATATGTAGATATTTTTATTTCACTCAATATCATTATTAACCCTTCCAGTACCAACTTGCTTCTACGCCGGGGTCCAGGGTTCGATTCCCGATGAGGTCTGGCATTTTTCCATCACTCATTTTCATTCTCATCATTATCCACCGTCTGCATTAGCCGAAATTGCAGAACTGCCAGACGTAAAAAAACCAACGTCTGGAAAACAGGACGTCGATATCTTTTACTTAGTTATAACATCCGGTTTACCGGACGTCCGTAAGTTATGCATTAAGTGCTAACGTCCTGATAACCGAACATTTTCAAAAAAAAACTTTTAAACAGAAATTAATTGAATAATGTATTTTTAAACCGCCTCCGTGGCTTAGTGACTAGCCCACTAGCCTACAAAGCGAAAGGTCCCGGGTTCGATTCCCGACTAGGGTCTGGAAATTTTAACACGTTAAAACTACCGTTAAGATACAAAAAACCTGCAGTAGTTGCTTATGACCAAGCTGTCAATGTGACTTTAAATAAACTAAAAAACTATTCTTTTATCTGTTATGATCCTTATGTCATAACCTAATCAAGTAAAATTTTATGTAGGCTAGGTGTTATCACTCAAGAAAACTAATTACAGTAAATTTGAAATAAAAACTCCATTTCATATTAAAACAAAAGATATTTTTACTGTGAACCATACCTTGAACATCTTGAAATTAAACTCTCGTACTTTCAAACTTAAATTCACCACTTGATATACTTTAGCTTCTCTAACTTTAACTTAATTAAAGTTCTAATCCTTCAATATTTGCCAAGAAATATATACAACTGAAAGTTGTCATTAATCCGAATAGATTAAATACTTTTGATATCGTTAATAATAAAATCCCTGATATAATTCAATAAAATAAAATTTAAGTAAAAGATTTTTTTTTTTTGTTATAAATTATTCGTATTTCATTCCGTTATTCTGCCAATTTAACGTAAATCAAATAAATGATTGTCAATAATTTCAAATTCTTTGAAATGTCAAAAGGAGCATTTTTTTGTATGGCAATATTAAGCGTTCATATTTTTAGATTTGACAGACGTTTCAGATTTATTTTTTCGTACTCGTTTTCTGATGTGTACTGACGCTGTTTTATATCGGATAGTAATTTTTCTGGTATTTATTTTTAACAAAATAAAGGATTATATTTTTAATTACAAATATGTTTTACTTTTTCTTTCTCTATGTGAATATACAGTGAAGGAAAGTATTGTTTTACGTCGATTTTTTGAAATCGACTTTTCACCAATACACGTCTTCCCCTAAACCCAAAAAAACATGTTTTTAGCGATTGGTCTGTCTGTCTGAGTAGGAACAAAATATTACACAAACAGAATTGCATACAAAGCGACGTTGAGACTTGAAACGTACTGTAGTAAGGTACTACTACAGGACCCAACACGAACATTTTCATCAAAATCGGTCAACTGGAGGTAGTAGTTTATTCGTGCGAATTTTTATTTTTGCAATTTTCTCAAAAACGGCTCCTACAGTTATTTTAAAATCGCATAATTTACTCAATTTTTTGTATTGTACAAGATAATATAAGGGTCATGTCTGCTGAAATTCTTGAGAAGGCTGTGCTTTCGTAGAACAATTTTTTTAAGACTGCGGCCTTAATATGCATTTTAGGGCAAAAGTGTATAAGCAAAACTGTAAAACTTTTAAAAACCTACAACTTTGAATTTAAACATTTTTACTTTCTCTTGCCTATATAAATATATAGGAAGGAAGATATTGTTTTCATGTCGAAATTTCAAAATCGAGTTTACACCGGATCTACATTTCCAGACCCCTAAACCCAAAAAACATGTTTTTAGCGATTGGACTGCGTGTGTGTGAACAGAATATCTCAAGAACGGAACATTGTACGAACTTGAAAATTGAAACATAAGATAGATACTACTATTGGACTCGACACAAAAATTTTCATTAAAATCGGTCAACTGGAAATAGTAGTTTATGCGTGTCATTTTTCACTTTTTTGCGAGTTTCTCAAAAACAGTTCTTATTATTTTTTTTAAAATCACCTCATTTACTACATTTTTTATGCTCTACAAGATAGGGTAGGCGCCATGCCTGCTGAAATTCTTGGTGAGGCTTTTTCTCGTAAAAAAATTGTTTTTCTTAAAGATTGCGACTTTAAAATGCATTTTAGCGCAAAAATGTATTCTAGTCAAAGTTGTAGAGAATTTAAAATCCTAAAACTGTTATTTCAAACATTTTTTTGTATAACGCTTAGTTTAGCGATAATTAGCGATTTTCTGTATTTTTTTCACGAAATCGTGTAAAAAAAGATTTTTTTAAAGATTTCAGCCTTATACATTTTACGAGAAAAAAGTATAATTAAATTAATAGGAAATTAAAAGATCTATAACTTTTATTCAGAGCCTTTTTTCACTACAGAGCCCTGTTTAGCGTGAAAGAGTGATTTTTCGTATTTTGAAGGTAAACTGAGGTTGATTTTCACTTTACGTCTTTCACTCATGATTAAAATAAGATTAAGCCTATGTTTTTTGAAGTTATTTTTGTTGTTTCTTTCTAATGTTTTATTACTAATGTTAGGTTATATTGTTAATTATTTGCATTGGCAAGAGAAAGATGTTTGAGTGTTTCACACCGGATTTTTTTTATACAACGCTTAGTTTAGTGACGATTAGTGATTGTCTGTTTTTTTTTCTCATGAATATCGGTAAAAATAGTATTTGTTTACATTGCGACCTTAGCCCACACATTTTAAAACAAAAGTGTACTATGTATCAAAGTTATTATAGGAAATTAAAAATCCTAAAACCTTTATCGAACAGAGTTGATTTTCATTTTGTGTCATTCACTCGTGGTTAAAATTAGGTTATGATTTTCATTTTACATTGTTTACTCATGATTAAACGTAGGTTACATTGGTTATTGAATTTACATTGGCAAGATAAAGTCGTGTGAGTGTTTCACACTATATGTTTACTAATATTTTTAATGCAACCGTCTGAGACGATTGCTAGTACGCAATCGCATTTGTAATTTCAATAGAAGCTTGCACCGTACACGTTCCGTCTACTTGTCTTCTCCATCTAATTCCGAATAGTCAATATAGGTACTGGTTGTTAAAAAACTATGCTTCTAAACTGTTACCAGTGTTTAATACTTTTGTATGAATTTAATTCTAGTAAAGTTATTGGTTAATTGTATAATCCTACTTTAGTTCATATAACATACATAACTGGCTTGTAAATCACGTTTTTCACTCATCTTTGGCCGGTACTGCGTACGCTTTAATCCCTTACGCACTAACCGGAAACTCAAACTGAACTGGAAAATTTCTTTATACTATAATATAATAATATATAGGCCTACTAGGATTTGAACCAGGAACCTTCGTCTCCGAAAATCAGCTGTTAAACAGCTGATTTTGGCGACGACTTTACCTCTAGACTAACCCGGAGGGTTAAAAACAATTAAAGCAATCAACTTTACTGCTGTGCAAAACCATCGGTATTAGCAAAAAATAAGTGTTTCCAATCAAAGCTTTTACGGAAGATAGTTAACGTCCCCTATTATGTAACCAATAAAACGCTACACTCATTCCTAAACGAACCTTCCATAAATGACGTTTTTTAAAACTCTATACAAAATTTAGGAAGAAACTCGTTAACTACCATAACCCATTGATCTCAAATCTGGCCACGCATACTCTCCCAAACAATCCAATAAGACGTCTCAAACGTCGATGGAGCCGGGACCTCAACAATTAACATAGTACTGTAATTGACTATCCATTACAGTGTTCTAAATGCTGCACTTAATGCTACACTTATCTATTCACGTCGGAGTTCTGACACTGAAATGTGTCTCCACACACGTTTATTTATCATAATTATTTTTTTCCAAATTTTGTATTATCACATTCACTGATTGTTTCCAACAGATTGTGAATTTCCTAAATAGAGAAAAAAATAATTGTTGGCCTTAAGGAATAAAAATCTGGTGTGAAACACTCACACAACTTTCTCTTGCCAGTGCAAAAAATTAACAATAAACCTAACATTAGTAATAAACCATAAGAAATAAACAAAAAACTAACCTCAACAAACATAACCTAATTTTAATCATGAGTGAAAGACGCAAAATGAAAATCAACCTCAGTTTGGCTTAGAAATACGGAAAATCACTCTTTCTCTCTAAACTAGGCTCTGTAGAGACAAATGCTCTAAACAAAAGTTGTAGATCTTTTAATTATCTATAAATTTAATTATATACACTTTTATCGTAAAATGCATACTAAGGCCGAAATGTTAAAAAAATCGATTTTTCTCACGTTTTCGTAAGAAAAAAACAGAAAATCGCAAATTACCGCTAAACTAAGCGTTATACAAAAAAATGTTTGAAATAAAAAATGTAGGTTTTTAAATTCTCTACAACTGTTAATATATAACGTTTTGCGCTAAAATGCATATTAAAGCCGCAATCTTAAAAAGAAAATGTTTTTACGTAAAAACAGCCTCACGCAGAATTTCAGCAAACATGGCGCCTACCCTATCTTGTAGAGAATAAAAAATTGAGTAAAACAGGCGATTTTAAATAAAATCGTAGGATCAGTTTTTGAGAAAATCGTAAAAAAGTGAAAAATTACACGAATAAACTACTACTTCCGGTTGACCGATTTTGATGAAAATGTTCGTGTCGGATCCGGTAGTGGTATGTAACTTAAGTTTCAAGTTCGTACGATGCTCCGTTCTTGAGATATTCTGTTTACAAAAAAACACACACACACACACAGACCAATCGCTAAAAACATGTTTTTTGAGTTGAGGGGGTCTGAAAACGTGTACGTTTTCGTAGATCTCGTAGATCCGGTGAAAACTCGATTTCTTAAAATCGACATGAAAACAATACTTTCCTTCCTACTGTTTGTCTGTGACTTGATGGCCCCTCGCAGAGGGGAGCAATATACGGATTGTAAAACCATTTCAGAAAACATTTAATTTTTTTTAGGTCACTGAAACTTTTCAGAAATGACGTATTTTTATAAAACAAAGTATTTCGCATGTTTTTTGTCCTATGAAATTATTTCGAAAAACACACGCCTAATGAGATAATGTATAATTTAGTAAAAGTTTTGTTTTTGAAGAAAAACCGGTATTTTTTCAAATACATCGTCATTGTTCAACAACTATTCCACGGATTAACGTAAAATTTGGCAGGCTTGTTCTGTAATAATTATGAAAAACGATGATGCAATAGAATTTAACAGAAAATCAATACTTTTTAAGTTACAAGGTATTTTTATAAATACATTTTGTAAAATCGCGAAACACGACATAAAAAAGTCAGCATGCGAGAAACTTTGTTGTCTTTAAAGATAACTGTACACTGTAAGCGAATGAAATAAAGAGAACATTTTGAATTAATTTTTAGTGAAAGAATTATTTAAATTTGACGAACCGTATAGGAGTTACAAGGATTTAAAAAACGCTGTGCTTTGATTGTACTGACGTAAAGTATAAGAAAAAACGATAATATTTTCGAGCGCGGTTTTGAAAAGTTAATATCGGGAAAATTTTTCTGTCGTTCGAAAAAGTGCACGCATGAAGTTTATTAACAGAGCTTAAATACATTTTCTCTTAAAAAATCATTCAAATCGGATCATCCATTTTAAAATTAACACAGTTCAAATTTCGCAACTGCGCGGCGCGCATTGCATGATAATAAACTGCGCTCGTATTCTACGATTGTAATAGATGGTAATAGGAGACACGTATATAAACAAACAATTGTAAACATGCAAACTTACACACAACTAAAAATACACACGTAAACACACACGTACACACATACCCTTCACACACTCGACATAAACAAGACATGTCAACATTTGTTACATTTACACCCCAACATAAACAACTACGTCAGATGATTTACCAACTCCAGATGTGAGTGATAAAGAAAAAAAAAAAAAAGAAAATTTAAATTTAAATTAAAATTCAAGAAAAGGATTGTTGAAGTTTCATTCTGTTTTAAAACTTTTATGAGAAGAGACGTTTTTTACAAGTTTTAAGAAAAGGAACTAAAAATATATAATTATTTTAATCAAAGATTTTAATTGTTTTTAAGTGTTTTTAAGAAATTTTAAAACTTTTAATTGTTATTTTAAAATGTGTCTTAGCTCTTGTTTTTGACGAGAATAAAATAAATTTATTTATTTGTTGTCTTACAAATATTGATTACAAAATTCTACCACTGGACATCGATTACAAAATGGTGCATCGACCGGGAAATTAACGAAAACTTAACAGGAAATTAACGAAAACTTAACAGGAAATTAACGAAAACTTAACAAGAAATTAACGAAAACTTGACAGGAAATTAACGAAAACTTAACAAGAAATTAATAATAAGAGGAACTTAATAAAGGAAATTAATAAGAGGAAATTAACAAGAGGAAGACAAGACGTCATAGAGAACAAACAGACAGAAATCAACTTAGTAGAGGAAGAATGTATGTACTGGGACAACCTTGACCTTTGACCACCGGAGATAGGATGACCTTCAAAAAAAAAAAAAAAAAAACCGCCAAATTTTTTTCCCCGCCAAATTTTCAAACTCAATTTTCTCCGCAACCGCTGGGCCGATTTTGATGCGGACGGCACCCACGTGACCGGGAGATCGAGATCTACAAGATAAGCCCTAAAACTCGTCGATCTGATAACCAGGTCACGTGTTACAAGCTATCTCAGGTTCCATAGGGGATACGGCTACGGATTAGGGCTTATCGTGTAGATCTCGATCTCCTGGTCACGTGGGTACCGCCCGCGTCAAAATCGACCCAGCGGTTGCGGAGAAAATCAGGTTTGAAAATTTAAAAAAATAAAAAAATGGCAAATTTTCAAACCCGATTTTCTCCGCAACCGCTGGACCGATTTTGATGTGGGCGGTACCCACGTGACCAGGAGATCGAGATCTACAAGATAAGCCCTAAATCTCATCGATCTGATAACCAGGTCACGTGTTACAAACGATCTCAGGTTCCATCGGGGATACGGCTACAAATTAGGGCTTATCTTGTAGATCTCGATCTCCCGGTCACGTGGGTACCGCCCGCATCAAAATCGACCCAGCGGTTGAGGAGAAAATCAAGTTTGAAAATTAGAAAAAAAAAAAAAAAAAAAAAAAAAAAAAAAAAAATTCTCGCCATATTTTTTTTTTTTTTTTTTTTTTTTTTTTTTTTTTTTTTTTTTTGGGTAAATTTTCAAACTCGATTTTCTCCTCAACCGCTGGTCCGATTTTGATGCGGGTGGTATCCACGTGACCAGGAGATCGAGATCTACAAGGTAAGCCCTAAACCTCATCGATCCGATAAACAGGTCACGTGTTACAAGCTATCTCAGGTTCCATCGGGGATACAGCTACGGATTAGGGCTTATCATGTAGATCTCGATCTCCTGGTCACGTGGGTACCGCCCGCATTAAAATCGGTCCAGCGGTTACAGAGAAAATCAGGTTTGAAAATTTAAAAAAATAAAAAAATGGCAAATTTTCAAACCCGATTTTCTCCTCAACCGCTGGTCCGATTTTGATGCGGGTGGTATCCACGTGACCAGGAGATCGAGATCTACAAGGTAAGCCCTAAACCTCATCGATCCGATAAACAGGTCACGTGTTACAAGCTATCTCAGGTTCCATCGAGGAAACAGCTACGGATTAGGGTTTATCATGTAGATCTCGATCTCCTGGTCACGTGGGTACCGCCCGCATTAAAATCGGTCCAGCGGTTACAGAGAAAATCAGGTTTGAAAATTTAAAAAAATAAAAAAATGGCAAATTTTCAAACCCGATTTTCTCCTCAACCGCTGGTCCGATTTTGATGCGGGTGGTATCCACGTGGCCGGGAGATCGAGATCTACAAGGTAAGCCCTAAACCTCATCGATCCGATAAACAGGTCACGTGTTACAAGCTATCTCAGGTTCCATCGAGGAAACAGCTACGGATTAGGGTTTATCATGTAGATCTCGATCTCCTGGTCACGTGGGTACCGCCCGCATTAAAATCGGTCCAGCGGTTACGGAGAAAATCAAGTTTGAAAATTTAAAAAAATAAAAAAATGGCAAATTTTCAAACCCGATTTTCTCCTCAAACGCTGGGCCGATTTTGATGCGGGCGGTACCCACGTGACCAGGAGATCGAGATCTATAAGATAAGCCCTAAACCTTGCCGATCTGATAACCAGGTCACGTGTTACAAGCTATCTCAGGTTCCATCGGGGATACGGCTACGGATTAGGGCTTATCTTGTAGATCTCGATCTCCTGGTCACGTGGATATCACCCGCATCAAAATCGGACCAGCGGTCGAGGAGAAAATCGAGTTTGAAAATTAAGAAGAAAAAAAAAAAAAAAAAAAAATCCCGCATTTTTTTTTTTTTTTTTTTTTTTTCTTAATTTTCAAACTCGATTTTCTCCGCAACCGCTGGGTCGATTTTGATGCGGGTGATATCCACGTGACCGGGAGATCGAGATCTACAAGATAAGCTCTAATCCGTAGCCGTATCCCCGTTAGAACCCGAGATCGCTTGTAACACGTGACCCGTGGATCGGATCGACGAGGTTTAGGTGCCCGCAGGATCCGGACATTCCGTAGAACGCGTTACGTACGGTTTCGGGTCTTAGGTTCTTTCGGGATCCGAACAATCGGTAATTTTGGTAATTTCGTTTTGAGACACCCTATGCTTTGTTTTATTAGCATTGACGTCATTCGTTTTTTTATCTATGCACGTGCCAGACTATTAATTCAGATGATGCAACTTGATTACTGCAAATTTAAATGTACAGTTAATTTAGATGATGCAACTCTATTCTTTTAATTTTGACAATGTCACATGTTGTTTGTTACGAGTCACGCTGCTTTACTAGGATTTGAACCAGGAACCTTCATCTCCGAAAATCAGCTGTTAAACAGCTGATAATCAGCTGTTAAACAGCTGATAAACAGCTGTTAAAAATCAGCTGATAAACAGCTGTTAAAAATCAGCTGATAAACAGCTGATTTTGACGACGATACAAGTATAAAAGGTCGCAGTTTTCCCATCGAATCATACCATCAGTAGCATCTGCCTGATAGTTCTCCCGACAACCCTACCTGTCAGCTCTTCGAGTTTATTGAAAGGTGAGGCATCTCATACTTTAATAAATTTTATAAATATAAACTTAGAATTGTTTCATTATATATAAACATAGAATTTTTTAATAAAATATAAACTTAGTGATGAGCATACAGTCGAACCGCTGAGGGAGACCTCCAGACTGCTCGATGAGCTGTTGGGAGCACCTAAAATATACCGGTGATAGACCTAGCAGACGATGACCGGGCGGAAGTGCCGGTCCAGCGGTACAACCAACGGCACAACCAGCGAGGCAAGCGGAAGTAAAAAATCATACGTCAAATCGCTACGAATCCGCTAAAAAATGACGTATGCATATTCCATCGTATTATTAGTATCAGTATTAGTATTATATTTATATTAATAATAAAATAAATGTATTAAGCTGTTTATCATTGTTTTTCATTTCAAAGTACCATACTTTCCCCGTTTAACTAAAACATATGGTTTTGCAGGAAATATGGAAAGGCAAGCCAAGCGAATCAGATTGGAACAAGCTGCAGAGTCTGGCACCTTTTGCGTCTTGGAAAATGCGTTCGGCTGCAACCTCCGAACGTATTACTACAAGAATGACAACAGCATCTTCAAGGACGTGACGGTGCTCCTTATCCACCTGAGGGAAGAGATGGAGTCGTTGCTCAAGGAGATGTCGACCTCCCTAAGACCGTTTAAATTTAACATCTTAGTGGAGTGCACGTACGAGAAGGCGACGACGGGAGAGGTGCAAGACGTGGGGTTCAAGACCGTCAACACCTGCGTCTTTCCCGGGTCGGATATAGGAGCGCTTGTAGACATGTGCATCCAAAAACTTGTGGATGAGGAAGCAGAGTTCTTGGGAAAGGGGAGCGGATGGTCTTTGATGACGGTCGATGGGATCCTTCTCAGGATCAGCCGATATAGACCGCTCAGAGGCTCATCGTACCTACCTCTTCCACCTTTCTTAAAGAACCGCAAAGCGGTTATCAACGTCAAGAACCGTGACGAAAGGTGTTTCAAGTGGGCTATCCTGTGTAAACACGTGTCAGGGCCTCACAGGGAAATAATCGATAAACGGTACGACGCCCTGCTTGACAAGTACGATTTCGGTATGGTAGATTTCCCCACTTCCCTCAGTGAAGTAAAGGCCTTCGCCAAGGCTAACGGGGTGTCCGTCAACGTGTACGGGATAGCCGAAAAAGAGGTAATAGAACCTCTAGTCGTCGCTGATGTCGAAAAGGATGACCACTTCGATCTACTCCTGGTCGCAGAGGGTGACGCTCAGCATTATTGTTTCATCAAAAATTTTAATCGACTCATCAGTTCACAGCTGACGAAAAATGAACACAAAATCGACGTATGCAAGCGGTATTTCACCTTCTATAACGACACCCCTAAGGGTAGGGAGAAGATGGCGACCCACCGCGAGTACTGTATAGAGAACTCTCCGCGCAGTTTCACGATGTCCAAACCTAATGATGACACTCCTCCGATGATGAAATTCGAAAACTACAATCATATATTCCCCATCCCAATGGACGACCCGCTCCGAGACTCATCGTACCTACCTCTTCCGCCATTCGTAAAGAACCGCAAAGCGGTTATTAACGTTAAAAACCAAGACAATAGGTGTTTCAAGTGGGCCATCCTATGCAAACATGTGTCAGGCCCTCACAGGGGTAGAATCGACGGACGTTACGCTGCTCTGCTTAGCAAGTACGATTTCAGCATGGTAGAGTTCCCCACTTCCCTCAGTCAAGTAAAGGCCTTCGCCAAGGCCAACGGAGTGTCGGTGAACGTATATGGGATAGCAGATAAAGAGGTAATAGAACCTCTAGTCGTTACTAATGTCGAAAAGGACGATCACTTCGACCTCCTTCTAGTTACAAATGGCGATGTTCAGCATTATTGCCTCATCAACAATTTTAGTCGGTTAATCAGTCTACAGCTGACAAAACATAATGGTCAAATCGATGTATGCAAGAGGTGTTTCGCTTTCTACAACGTTGACGCTAAGGGTCGTGAGGCGATGACTGTTCACAGAGAGTACTGTGTGGACAATCCGCCATGCAGGATCACCCTACCCAAACCTAATGATGACGGTACTCCTCCAGTGATGAAATTCAAAAATTACCATCACATATTCCCAGTCCCAATAGTTGTGTATGCCGATTTTGAGTGTATACTGAAACCCACTGGAGGATACCTCCCCAAACCGACATCTTCTTTCACTATAGCCACGGAGCGCCACGTTCCTATGAGCTACGGGATGTATTTTGTAGTTGACCCGTCGCTTCCCGACGACATCGCCCAGTTAGTGCCGAAAACACCCTTGCTTTATAGAGGCCCTGACGCAACCGCCCATTTTATGCAGACCCTGAAAGAAATAGTCGAGCGGGTAGCCGCAGCGTCAGACCGTAACGTTCCTATGGTCTTTACGGCTCAGGACGAGCTTTCGTTCAAAGCCGCCATAAGATGTCAGATGTGCGATGTAGCGTTCGGGCCTAAGGTGAGACCCAACAGGGATCATTGTCATCTGACTGGAAAGTATAGGACCGCTCTCTGTTCAAAATGCAATCTGATGAGACAGAACCAGAAGTTCTTGCCCGTCTTCATCCACAACTCGTCCAATTATGACTCGCATTTCATAGTCAGGCAGCTCGGCTATGACGAGAAGAAGATATCCGTCATCCCCAATTCTACGGAGAAGTACGTTTCCTTCTCCAAAAACATAACCAAGACGCTAGCCGTGAGGTTTGTCGACACTTTTAGGTTCATGGCCAGCAGCCTGAGCGCTCTGGTAGACAACCTCCCTCCCGAAGGCTTCTCCCATACCGAGTCTTTCTTTAACGGGTCGCAGCTGCCCCTGGTGAAGAGGAAAGGCGTGTACCCTTACGAGTACACCGACTCGTGGGAGAGACTCGATGAGACGGAACTCCCGCCTCAGGAAGCATTCTACAGCAGCCTCACCGGGGAGCACATTTCAGACGATGACTATCGTCATGCTCTGAAAGTGTGGGACAGTTTTAACATCCGCACGCTGGGGGAGTACTCTGACTTGTACCTCAAGTGCGATGTCCTCCTGTTAGCCGACGTCTTTGAGAATTTCAGGTCTCTATGCAGGAAGGAATACGGACTCGATTGCGCCCATTACTTTACTGTCCCAGGTTTTTCTTTCGACGCCATGCTCTACAAGACGCGAGTAGAACTGGAACTCATAACCGATTATGATATGTACATGTTTCTGGAGAGAGGGATCCGAGGAGGAATCTCTGTATGCGTCAAGAAACATGCCAAGGCCAACAACCCTTATGTGGAAGGTTTCGACCCCGAGCTACCCTCCAACTACCTCATGTATGTGGACGCGAACAACCTATACGGCTGGGCGATGAGCGGGAACCTCCCCTACAAGGACTTTTCCTGGGTTGAAGACGAGGAGAGAAAGATCGCGATAGGATCGAATGTAGGCATCATCCCTGACGACTCCCCGCTGGGCTTCTTCCTCGAGGTGGACGTGGAGTACCCTACAGACGCGGAGACGCAGGACTCGCACAACGACCTTCCGTTCATGGCGGACAACGCGACCCCTCCCGGAGCCAGAAACCCCAAACTACTGACCACCCTGCAAAACAAGACCAAGTACGTTTGCCACTACGCCCTCCTTAAGCAGGCTATCGCGCACGGACTAAAAGTCACCAAAGTACACAGGGTTCTGCAGTTCCGACAGTCTGCATGGCTCAAACCCTATATAGACCTGAACACCCTTAACAGACAGTCGGCCCGCAATGCTTTCGAGAAGGACTTCTTCAAACTGCTGAACAATGCCGTCTTCGGCAAGTGCATGGAGAACGTCCGTAAACGCATGAACCTGGAGCTGGTTAGCAACTCGAAGAGGTTAATGAAGCTGGTCGCCAAGCCCTCCTTCAAAGACAGGATCATTTACGACGAGTCGCTATGCGCTGTCGAGCTGTCCAAGACCTCGGTCCGTTTAGATAAACCTATTTACGTAGGCGCTACAGTCCTGGACTCCAGTAAGACCTTAATGTATTCATTTCATTACGATGTCATGAAGAAGAGGTACGGGTCGAAAATCGACCTCCTGTACATGGATACAGACAGCTTCTTCTACGACATCGAGACTCCAGACTTTTACCGTGACATGAGGGACCCAGAATTCAAGACCTTCTTCGACACCTCCGACTATCCCCCGACACACCCGTGCCATTCCACTACCAACAAAAAAGTGCTCGGTAAGTTCAAAGACGAGTGCAACGGCATCCCCATCGCAGAGTTTATAGGGATGAGAGCAAAACTGTACACTTTCAGGACTGGCGAGGGTATTGTCAAGAAGAAGGCTAAAGGCGTCAAAAAGAATGTGGTCAAGAAAGACATCACGTTCGACGACTACAGAAAGTGTCTCGAAGATCCCTCGTTGTGGTTGTACAGGGACATGAAGCTGTTTCAATCCCGCAAGCATGTAGTCAGCACTGTATTGACGAGCAAGCTTGCGCTGTGCAACTACGATGATAAGCGCGTCGCCGTAGATGCCATCCACACCCTAGCATACGGACATAGGAACATTCCGCAGGAGCTCCAAGAAATTATAAGTTAGTCTCCTTCTAGCACACCCCGTTAGTCCCCGCATATGTCTACTAGCCGACTTTATCCGACCTCTAAACGTCGAACCGCACCAGTATTGGAGTTTCATCAGTATTATTAGTCGTAAGAACTTAAGAGCTCATCGCCATACATGTATTCGTTTTCATCTTCATCATCATCATCTTATATCAATAAATGTTTTATTCTTTTATGAATCTGTCTTTTATTTCTTGTAACCTAAACCTCCTATAGTACCTAAAATACATGCAGGCAGTATCGGTGCTCGATTCCTGGGAGGGTCTGTCCCCGACAGATCCTCGCGTCGTGCTGCGCTTTCGCTTCACGATCAACAAAAGCTCAGGCTTCGGCAAGACTTATATCTACAGGTGTAAAGGTGTTGAAATGACGACACGTTTTGAAAATAAGTTTAATACATATATTCTGAAATCAAAGTACTAGACTAATGTTACAAAAGTTCAGACTCTACAAGCAGCCGTACATGTAGGAAAAAACGAATCGAGGTTACAAGACGCGGCTTTACTGGCTGACGCGACAGTTAAAAATGCATTGCTTGCAGTGTTTTCTCTTCTTGGTAATGGTCCATTCGTCTTCGCCGTAGTCGCTCTCCTGTTGAGCGTGTTCTTCGCAGGGCATCTCCGACAGTAGTTTTTTATCATTCTTGAGGTATAGCGGTAAGGCTACCTTCTACCGAGAGGACTACCAGCTCCTTGATGACCGTCTCGTAATCCGAAGGTCTGATGACCTGAAAATCTACAATGAAGGAAGGCATGTTGTTGCGCGCGACGAGACCTAGCGCACACGGGTTAATTTATCCTCCTGACGGCTCCTGTTAAAGGCGTGTACTGAAGGATGCAATCTGTGATTATCAGGCAGTAGGCGGAGGTATTGGCAGGGATGTTGTTTTTACACCCGATCTCGATCCTGATGTCTATGGCGCCGGTGTTCAGCGACTCGTTCTGCTTCGAGCAGTCGATAAAGAAGAGGGGGACTTTGGTCTTGAAGGTCGAGAAATCGATTAGGGGGTGGTTGACCTGTCCTCCGTAGTAGACCTTATGGAACCGCTTAAAGTTTTCGTAAAACATCGAGTACTCTCCCTTTGCGTTTTCGTACGGGTAGTACACGGAATTGAGGTAGAGTTTGATGTCCTGGAGCTCGCAGTGGTCGAAATGAGTTGATACCGCCGTCTTGGTCTTCTTGTCCGTCTGCAGTCCTACTATGACGTAGCGGGGCTTATCCGCCTGGGAGGAGGACTTGACGGTCCAGATCACGTCGGTGCTCTGCGGTAAGACGGGGTACTCGTACAGGTTCCATCTGCGGAAGGCCATCGATATGGGTGCGTCCTGATCCACCATCCTGAGCAACGGGAGTCTGTGCTGGTCGGAAAGCCTGACGTAAGGCATCTTCCACTCCACTTTGGAAAGAGTCAGATTGTAGTCCTTGCCTGCGGGGACCGCCACGGCGCGGTCGTCGGTAGCCGACCTTAGCAGGATAAGTTCCAGCTTGGCGTTGACTATTATGCGGCGGTAATCCTCGCAGAATCCCATGATCCTCTTCAGCGGGACGTGGGCCGTAAGCCTACCTGTGGTGCTGTTGGCGATAGCCGTTACGGCGTCCTTGTTCCACCCTTCGACGTCTATAGAGTGTTGTTCCCCGTACCTGAAGGACGGAATATTTCTCAAGGCCGTCGTTACGCCGACGTTTCGCACCCTGTCCACTTCGGTACCGTTCATCTCCAGCCTTATTTCTTCAAACAGGAAAGCGGGCCAGTTGTCAGAAAGAGCCAGGGCCGCATCCAAAGTACCGTCGGACGCCGAAAGTTTCACGTCCACAAACAGCAGGCTGTCGCAAGGTAGGGTGTACACGTCCTGTTGGTTCACGGGTATCCTTATCTCGTCGTTGTTGTTGAAAGTCGACGACGCGTACGGAGTGTGAGTATGCATCTCCATGCCTATGATGGCGTCGTCCGCTACGGCGTTAGAGGATCCCACGTCTATTATATAGCTCATTTCTGCAGCACGATGAAACCCAACGATCTTAGAAAAGCAGCGTTATCTGAGGAGAGTCTCTTCTTTTTCACTTCACCAAGTGGCGGGTCGAGCTCTACAGGACGAATGTTCTTCGCTCCGTCCGGTACGGTTCTTTTATAACCCTCTTCCAGGTAGACTAACCCCATCGCGTACGTCTTTTAAGGTGAAGCCTGAGGCTGATGACTTCGTTCTGAAAGCTTATCGGTCTTCCGTCCTGATCCACCACAGAGACGGTCAGTCTTCCTATCCTCGAAGTGTTTACGGGTAGATAGATGACGTTCTTGGGAACTTCGATTATCTTATAACCCCGTTCCACCTGCGGGAAGAACTCGTGCAGGGTATGTCCTTCGGCTCCGTTAGTGTACGAGCCCCGCACGATGTTGCAAGTCAACCGGATGGCGTTCACGGCCGTAATGTTGACAGGGCGCTGGGACGTGTACCATTTATTAGGTTCGAGGATCGCCGCATCGAACCCCAGCACCTCTCTGATGGTTCCGGGTACGGAAAAGTCTACCTTTTCTCCGCAGAATATCGAGCACTTTAGAGTGGTGGGGTCTACGACCATGTTAAGTCTTGGGAGCGGACGGCATTCCGTCTTTGATCCCTTTGACGTCTCCTTCTTCGCATCGCTTAAGACTTTCGCTTTCGCTTCCTCCTCCGCCCTTTTCGCTTTAGCTTCCTCCTCCGCCCTTTTCGCGGCCCTTATTTTCGCCGCATTCTCCAATCTCTTAAGGACCTCATCGAGAGGGTCGGTACTGGATCTCTCTTTCCTTTTTCCCTTCTGTTCCTTTTTCCGCTCCTTCGAGAGCTTTTGGTACTTGAGGGATCCTGCGTCTTCAACATCGGTACGGTTATCGTCTTGCTCCGCGTCTCTGCTGCTGTCGCAGTTCACTCCGCCGTACATCTCCAACATCTCGTATTTGATCTTTGAGTGGATGTCGTCAATCTCGTACATGCCTTCGGGCAGCTCCACCTTCATCCCGTCACCGAAGCAGAACAGGTTGTTCACCCCTTTCCGCACGTTGGGTATGTTGTTGTAGCTCATGAAATCTACCAGTCCTATCTCCCACTGACCCTCTCCGAGGTCTATGGGAGGGAAGTAATCGACCTCGATCGTAGAGCTCTTACCGCTTAGGCACAACATCTTTACCCGATAGAAACTCTAGGCACAGATGTCCGCAGACGACTGAATCAAAGTCCTGCCTCCTGGCGTAATTATATCTTATGATGTTCCGTCCGTCTTCTCCGTTCTCGAGGTACCTTACCAGCTCTACGGGAGGCCTCAGGTTGCCGTAGCTGTCAAAGTACTCTACGACCACACCGGTCTTCCTGTAACATACCCAGTGGGTCCCTTCGTTCCTCGCGCTGTCCAAGTTGACGATGGCTGATTCGTTTTCGTAGGGTCTATGGGGGAGCGTGTCACGCATAAACACCCCTCTAAAGTTCGAGATTTCGAGTGCGTCGGCAGCCGCCATCAATTGACTATCGGACAGGGGTTTGTTCGGAAGTTTCAACGAAGTTTTTTTTTCCTTAGTCCGCATCCCGCGTGCTGCGTAGGGTACGGTTTCAAATACAGTCCCTCACCTCGTCGGGTAGTGCTACGGTTAGTCCTGCGGGTGGTGCGACGGTTAGTCTTGCTAGAGGTCTTACGAACGGTCTTCCTACGGGCAGTCTTCCTACGGGCGGTCTTCCCGGTCTGCCTTCGCTTGATCCTCCCGCCGAACTTGCTTTTAGCTTTCATTATGTTGGTCACCGCCCAGGCGGCCGCTTTCTCCGCTATGCTGGAGTCGGACGCTCTCACCCTCTCCCAGGCTCTATCTGCTAACACGCGGTCTGCTTCGGCCCTGCCCGCTGAGTCTTTGCGGTTGTGGTAGGCTATGTCGTGCTGTTTGCACGCAGCGTCGAGAGGGTTGATGCCCGGGTCTCCTCTTCTCAATCTCTTCTGCAGGTCCGTCCCCGGTCCGCAGTACTGATAGCCCGGTATGTGGAGTTCCACGGGTAAAACGTCTATCGCTTTGTTCAATACGGTTCCTACGACGTTCTCTGCAGCTCCTAAGACTCCGCTCGCGATGCTCCCTACCAGTCCGGCTCCTGAATGCGATCTGCTGCGAAACGTGTTGCATCTCCCCATTTTAAGGTCGGAATGAAGCTCGAGGACCCGTGTTTCCTTATTTATGATGCGCTTTTTCCCTCCAGGCGTGACGATACGTCCTCAAACTCTTTGCGCAGCTTTTGGACCTCATCGCGCATTTTCAACATTTCGTCGACTCGCTCGTCTTTGACGGGATCTGAAACTTTCATCTTTTCGGCGTGGGAGGAAAGGTACTCTTTCAAGTACTTGAGGTTGATGGCGTCTTCTTCTTCGATCGGATCTCCTACTTGCGCCATCCTGCGACCGTAAAGGTCGTAGTAAGGTTCGCCACCGCCCTCCTCCAAGACCTCGAGGACACCGTAATCTTCAGCGTAAGCTTGGATGAGCCTCATGCATTCGTTGACGTTGACCGCGTCCGTATACGACTGGGCTACGCCTACGCGACAGATTCTCCGGTCTCTCATGTCCATATCTCCATCTGCGGTAACCCTGTAAGGGGTGAGAAAACGACGTACGGATCTTCCAGTGTCCATAGCGAGAATGAGGGTTACAGACGTAGATCTCCTCTTATAAGCCCCAGCTCTTTGAGTTCCTCGACTATTGAATTTATCTCGCTGTCGTGACCCGTATGGCCCGAGTCTTTAGAAGCTACGAGGAGTCTAAGCCTGTCGCAAAGCTCGTTGGGATCGTCGAAATATACGTACTCGGTCTTCCTGTTTCCGTTCAGCTCCATCATAGGTCCGGCTCGTATACCCTTACCGCGTTTCGGTCGGTCCGGCTTCGGAGGGAAAAGCCGGCTTATGATTGAGACGTACTTTTTCCCTGTGTTGGCCTTCACTTGACCTAGCGCCGAGTTGTTCCTTCTGTGGGCGCTTGTGGCTTCCAATAAGTTTTTGTACTCCTCCAAGTCTTCTTCCGAGTAGATGAACGGATCGGGTTTCCTTTTGAATATCAGCTCGTACAGACCGTGCGTGCCTGGGTACGATACGTCTCCGACGATTATCGAGTCGTCAGGCTTGAGTTGTACCGTAGAATCACCCATCACCAATTCGCTGCCTTCGAAGTGTACCCCGTATGTAGAATCCGTATTGTTGTCGGAGTCTGTGATGGCCTCATGCATGTACTGACGGGCCAGACGTCCGGGAAACGTGTTCTTGACCCATACGGAAGCTCGAACCTTACCTAGAGGCGTCGAAAGCATCTCCTCTATAGTGGTAGGCGTGCTAAACTCCTCCTCGCGAGGTAAAGTCCTCGCCGGGGTGGCGTGAGGTCTGGAAGCGTCCCTCATCTCAGCGGAATTCCCGACAGTTGCATCGTCCTCCGTGAACTCCACTGGGAGGCTGACGCTCGTATCCATCTCATCCATCCTATGGGGGTCTCCCGCATCCATCGGTTCGTCTGAGGTCTTCTTCTTAGTATGCCGAGGTCCGAACCCGTCGCTACTCCTCTTCAGATTGGAATACCTGTAGGGTCCGGTCATCAGATCCTTCCATGAGTCGTCGATACTTTTACCTGCGACTCTGTCTTCTTCGTCATCATCATCATCATCATCATCATCATCATCATCGTCAAGAGCTTTAACCCGGCTAAAAGGCCGCTTTTCAGGTTTCGTCCTAAAAGGCTTCAATGTCTCCCTACGCTTTACACCCTTCAACGGTTCGCTCGTTGAGGAAGGGTCGGTCTCGGCTTTCTTCTCGTTCAACAGCTTCGATAGTGGGTCGGTTAGCGGTTTGAGCTGCTTCTGTATCCTGAGATCTTCCTCAGTCAAGCCATGCTTCAGAACTAGTTGCTTCTCTCTAATCCTCCTGCGTAACTCTGCGATCTCCAGCACTAGATTCTCGTCGACCTGTCTCGAAGCCATCTCATCGTCTATTAACGCAGTACCTTTCCACTACCGTCAATATATACACGACCTGCGACTGTACAGCTTTTTCCAGCTTTTTCCTGCTAGCTGCGCAGCTTTTTCCTGCTTATTCCTGCTAGCTGCGCAGCTTTTTCCTGCTTATTCCTGCTAGCTGCGCAGTCGACTGACCTGCTCTCTAAGCTGCGCAGTCGACTGCGCAGTCGACTGAGCAGTCGACTGACCTGCTCCCTAAGCTGTGCAGTCGACTGCGCAGTCGACTGACCTGCTAGCTGCGCAGTCGACTGCGCAGTCGACTGACCTGATCCCTAAGCTGCGCAGTCGACTGACCTGCTAGCTGCGCAGCTTTTTCCTGCTAGCTGCGCAGCTTTTTCCAGCTAGCTGCGCAGCTTTTTCCTGCTTATTCCTGCTACTGACCTGCTCTCTAAGCTGCGCAGTCGACTGCGCAGTCGACTGAGCAGTCGACTGACCTGCTCCCTAAGCTGTGCAGTCGACTGCGCAGTCGACTGACCTGCTAGCTGCGCAGTCGACTGCGCAGTCGACTGACCTGCTCCCTAAGCTGCGCAGTCGACTGACCTGCTAGCTGCGCAGCTTTTTCCTGCTAGCTGCGCAGCTTTTTCCAGCTAGCTGCGCAGCTTTTTCCTGCTTATTCCTGCTAGCTGCGCAGCTTTTTCCTGCTTATTCCTGCTAGCTGCGCAGCTTTTTCCTGCTTATTCCTGCTAGCTGCGCAGCTTTTTCCTGCTTTTTCCTGCTAGCTGCGCAGCTTTTTCCTGCTTGTTCCTGCTAGCTGCGCAGCTTTTTCCTGCTTATTCCTGCTAGCTGCGCAGCTTTTTCCTGCTTTTTCCTGCTAGCTGCGCAGCTTTTTCCTGCTTATTCCTGCTAGCTGCGCAGCTTTTTCCTGCTAGCTGCGCAGCTTTTTCCTGCTTATTCCTGCTAGCTGCGCAGCTTTTTCCTGCTGTATGTCGGTCTAAACGGGTCGTAGTTCGGTGATGAACGTATCGTAATTAAATCTATAGCGGCCGCCGAGGGTTTTTCTCTCCTTGTCGACTACTAGAAACCCGTTCATGTTTCGAGACCACGCCTCACCGCACAGATTCTTGAACTCCCCAAAAGTCATATCAGGGACTACGTGATCGTTAAAGATATGGCGTAGGTTGCGCTCGTCCTGACGGAACACGAGTAAAAAATTTGCATTATCTCTAACGAGCTGTTTAGGCGCCTTACTATATGTCTGGCATAGGTAAAATACGTCCAGGTTGTTATGTCTCCCCATAGCAAAGTACTTTACCACGTTGTGTTGTTTCTCGCATACAACATCGTCAAACATCATCACGGAATTGGGCTCTACCTCTTCTGGAGGCGGGACTTGCGCATTGTCGCTGAATTCGTGATAGTCTACACCCTCCATATCATGAAACACCCGCTCCAAAAACCTATACTTGGGTTGGTGCAGAGATTTTGAAAATACGTACACATTGCAGAACCTCAGCCCGTTGGGGTCGAACAGCAGGTTGATTATTGCGTTTGTCTTGCCACAATTCGACGGTCCTACGGCCAAACATCTGATACTATTCGGCAGGAGGCGACCGTGTCTGTTTCTCGTTTCGCCTATTTCTCCCGACTCGATAAGCACATCTAAGTTGACGACAGGGAGTTTCTCTTTCTGCTCCCTACACCTCATTTTGCGCTAGTAACCGATAATCCTACATTACAGCTCTTATATAAGGTCTTTCTTGTCGATCCATGAATCGTGACTCTTGTCATACCCTAACCACCTGACCAGCAACCTGTCACCTTTTCTCTTCAATACCTTCTCGACGAGAAATACGTCACCGTATTTCGTCTTACTCAGTTCCTGGGCGTAAAAACTACCTTTGATCACATGTCCTTTTTCGTCTTTGAGCGAGTATGTGACGGGACGGGTGTGCAAAATACGATCTACGGTAAACACCTCATTGGTCCAATTCGGTATGTAACCCTTGTCGAAAGTCTTTTTGTACTTGCTGATCCTGACCTTATCTCCCGGCTCAAACTTGACGGTTTGGGGGGCGCGTTTCTTACGAGTATTGGACAATATATTTCTTAGCACCTCACCTTCGTTCCTCTTGCTTACATCTACAGGTTTGAAACCTATAGTCCTGTGAGGCCTGTTATTGTACTGAGACAGGAGGTCGTCTAAAAGACCTATCCAAACGTAATTGCCTCGTTCTGTAAACTTTCTCCACATCATCTCCTTCAGCGTCCTGTTGAACCGCTCTACTATCGAGGCCTTCTTCTGAGAGTACGTGGAGTAGTGGTTGATCCCGTGCTTGGACAGCAAGGACCTCACAGACGCGTTATACCACTCTTTACCCTCGTCGGTATGAAAATGGCGCATCTTGTGTTTTTCCAGTATGAGACCGAGAGCGCTAGCGACTTCTTCAGCCGTCTTGCTCTTGAGCGGTACGGCAATAGCAAATTTAGAAAAACAATTTATTACTGTCATTATGTATCTGTAACCCTTATTGACTCTGGCGTATGGGATCATCTCTACCAGATCGGCCTGATACAAGTCGTCGATACCCTTCAGCTCTACGTTTCTGGTGGGATAGTTCCTGCGGGCTTGCTTGTGAAGCTCGCGCGCTATACCACTTCTCAAGCTCATCATGCGATGCACTGAGAGCGACACTGCTTATATTTAGGTTAAATAGGGATTTTGAATGGAAAAGACGTTATTTTTATATACATACGTTGAGTGAATCTGTCAAGGTGAAGAATACCATTAAACCCGTTCAACAATTAAATTACCGATTGTTCGGATCCCGAAAGAACCTAAGACCCGAAACCGTACGTAACGCGTTCTACGGAATGTCCGGATCCTGCGGGCACCTAAACCTCGTCGATCCGATCCACGGGTCACGTGTTACAAGCGATCTCGGGTTCTAACGGGGATACGGCTACGGATTAGAGCTTATCTTGTAGATCTCGATCTCCCGGTCACGTGGGTGTCAGCCGCATCAAAATCGGCCCAGCGGTTGCGGAGAAAATCGAGTTTTAAAATTGAAAAAAAAAAAAAAAAAAAAAAAAAAAAAAATTGCGGGGTTTTTTTTTTTTTTTTTTTTTTTTTTTTTGGTAAATTTTCAAACTCGATTTTCTCCTCGACCGCTGGTCCGATTTTGATGCGGGTGATATCCACGTGACCAGGAGATCGAGATCTACAAGATAAGCCCTAATCCGTAGCCGTATCCCCGATGGAACCTGAGATAGCTTGTAACACGTGACCTGGTTATCAGATCGGCAAGGTTTAGGGCTTATCTTATAGATCTCGAACTCCCGGTCACGTGGATACCACCCGCATCAAAATCGGACCAGCGGTTGAGGAGAAAATCGGGTTTGAAAATTTGCCATTTTTTTATTTTTTTAAATTTTCAAACTTGATTTTCTCCGTAACCGCTGGACCGATTTTAATGCGGACGGTACCCACGTGACCAGGAGATCGAGATCTACATGATAAACCCTAATCCGTAGCTGTATCCCCTATGGAACTTGAGATAGCTTGTAACACGTGACCTGGTTATCGGATCGATGAGGTTTAAGGCTTATCTTGTAGATCTCGATCTCCTGGTCACGTGGATACCACCCGCATCAAAATCGGACCAGCGGTTGAGGAGAAAATCGGGTTTGAAAATTTGCCATTTTTTTATTTTTTTAAATTTTCAAACCTGATTTTCTCTGTAACCGCTGGACTGATTTTAATGCGGGCGGTACCCACGTGACCAGGAGATCGAGATCTACATGATAAGCCCTAATCCGTAGCTGTATCCCCGATGGAACCTGAGATAGCTTGTAACACGTGACCTGGTTATCGGATCGATGAGGTTTAGGGCTTATCTTGTAGATCTCGATCTCCTGGTCACGTGGATACCACCCGCATCAAAATCGGACCAGCGGTTGAGGAGAAAATCGAGTTTGAAAATTTACCCAAAAAAAAAAAAAAAAAAAAAAAAAAAAAAAATGGCGAGAATTTTTTTTTTTTTTTTTTTTTTTTTTTTTTTTCAAATTTTCAAACTTGATTTTCTCCTCAACCGCTGGGCCGATTTTGATGCGGGCGGTACCCACGTGACCGGGAGATCGAGATCTACAAGATAAACCCTAATTTGTAGCCGTATCCCCGATGGAACCTGAGATCGTTTGTAACACGTGACCTGGTTATCAGATCGATGAGATTTAGGGCTTATCTTGTAGATCTCGATCTCCTGGTCACGTGGGTACCGCCCACATCAAAATCGGTCCAGTGGTTGCGGAGAAAATCGGGTTTGAAAATTTGCCATTTTTTTTTATTTTTTTAAATTTTAAAACCTGATTTTCTCCGCAACCGCTGGGCCGATTTTGACGCGGGCGGTACCCACGTGACCAGGAGATCGAGATCTACAAGATAAGCCCTAATCCGTAGCCGTATCCCCTATGGAACCTGAGATCGTTTGTAACACGTGACCTGGTTATCAGATCGACGAGTTTTAGGGCTTATCTTGTAGATCTCGATCTCCCGGTCACGTGGGTACCACGCGCATCAAAATCGGTCCAGCGGTTGCGGAGAAATTTGAGTTTAAAAATTTGGCGGGAAAAAAATTTGGCGGTTTTTTTTTTTTTTTTTTTTTTTTTTTTTTTTTTTGCGGGATTTTTTTTTTTTTTTTTTTTTTTTTTTTTAAAGGTCATCCTATCTCCGGTGATCAAAGGTCAAGGTTGTCCCAGTACATACATTCTTCCTCTACTCAACTTCAAAAACAATTCTTCAACAATTTAGGCAAAATCTATAAAATACTCACATCTGAAAAGGTATACACACGTCAATCGGTAAGTCATCTGTTAAATACACATAATTAATCAACATAAACATGGAGGGACAAATAGCACGAATTATTGACCCTACTAGACTAGACGAAAACAACCTTAACTTTCAACTTAGGATACGAAAAAGCACAACAACTGGAAATGTCAGACAAAGACGACAACGATTACAAAAACTGGTAGATAACGGACGACAAATTGACATTAACACAATACGTAGATTTGACCTTGACAAACAACTAACCGAGTGTCAAAACTATTTAGTAAAGTTGAGAAACACAGAAAATTTAAATGATTTAGAAACATACAATGCTGAAATTTTTGACGACCGCCTTAACAAACTTTTAATGTTTGTATTAACAAATAAACCTGATAAAGTCGTAGGTTTTCAAAATTTAAGAGAGGAACTTGATAATTGGAAGGCCAATGAGTTACGTAATATAGAAGTTAGACCCAATTTCGAACAAAATTTAAATCCCGAAGAGGTACATTTAAGTGACAATCCATTACCTAATCAAAGACAAGGGATCATTAATTATGATCAAATTAACCTTATACATCATCCAGTAATACAAAGTCCCGTTTTTAGGAATGATGTTCCTGACATTTTAATACCAAATGCAATAGGTAACAATAATCCCGTGTGTTTCCAACGCGAATTGAACTTTAATTGGACAAAAATTGCAAATCCAATAGAAAACGAATTAAAACAATTAACTATTACTGATGGACGTGACATTGACACGTTAGTACGAAATATCAAAATTATTAAACAGATACAGAAACGTTATGCAGTTGATTTACCCTTGGTGTTGTTAACTCCGTTTATGACCGGTTTCACAGAACAAATTTTTGAAAATTCTATTAGAAATAACCATAATTTCGATCAATTTCATAGAGATTTAGTAAATAAATTAATCACACCAAAAATGAAAGAAATATTAAAATTAAAATTATTATACCGAAACCAGTCACAAACGGAAACCCTTGCGGAATACATGAGAGAAATTTTAGAAAATCATGATGTATTAAGACTAGATTTAAATGAAGGTGAGTTAATTAATATAATTTTAACGGGTTTAAATGAAATATATGCCACACACATAGGTATAATTGGCAGACCCAATAACTTACAAGATTTTAATAAATTAGATGCCTATGTCTATGAAAGAGTTTATGCTAGAACTCTTAATGACATCGGTTTATCAAAAATGAATAATACAGGCGTCATAAACACTGTAAATAACACAGTACCTAATCAAAGTAAACAAAACACATTAAAAGATACAGCATGCAATAAAATCAGATCACAAATGTCAGCAACAACTTTGAAGTGTTTTTATTGTCATAAATTAGGTCATATCAAAAGAAATTGTAAACTTTTGCAGCAAAAAGGAAATAACCATGATCCAAAAAACTGAATGAATACAAATGCGCACAACATAGTCATATGATACGTATTGGTAAACATAACACATGTAAACATTTAAAGATAAGAGAACAAGGGTTAAACAGTAATTATACTTTGAAAGCTTTATCAATAAAAATCAAAAATGATATATTTAATGCCCTTATTGATTCTGGTTCCACACACAACATTATTAACCAACAAATGTATAAACTTTTAAAGGCTAAGAAGGCGATTATAAAAGAGGAAAATATTAAGGCAATCTGTCTTACAGCTGATAGGTTTCCTCTAGAAATTAATAAACAGGTCTGGATTAAAATTAACCTACAAAATATATCATGGAAAATAAATTTTAAGGTATTAACAAAAATACAGCACGAAATAATACTTGGAATGCATTTTCTACAAAAAACACGTGCGATATTTAACGCCACAAGGTCTGTGAAAACTTTTGACTGGTTGAAAAATCAAAAATTTCATCTAATAAATTTATACCCAGATCAGATTAATAATGTGGAACAAACTGAGTATATTAAAAATAAAATTAATAATTTATGTAAGGAATTTCCTGACGTACTCACTACTAAATTAGGCTGTACCCATGTATTAAAATATGATATTAAACTTAAAAATAGTGAAATTATAAAATCTAGACCCTATCCCTTAAATCCAATAAAAACACTTCAAATGAAACAACAAATTGATAAATTATTAAAAGATAAAGTAATTAGAGAAAGTGTTTCGCCTTATTCATCTCCAGCGTTTTTGATTCCAAAACCGAATGGCACGAGTCGTTTAGTCGTAGACTATCGCTCAGTCAACTTAATAATTGACTCAGAGGCCCAACCTTTACCGAATATAAATCATGCTTTTCAATGGTTTTCCAATGCACGATGGTTCAGTACATTAGATTTAGCACAAGCGTACCATCAAATACCATTGACAGAAAAATCTCGTCAAATCACCGCGTTCTGTACCCCGGATGGATTATATGAATATGAGAGATTACCTTTCGGTTTGTCGACTGGCGCACAAGTTTTAACACGTCTTATGAATACAATATTCAAAAACATTAAATATAAATTTGTATTTAATTACATGGATGATATATTAATATATTCCAAAAGTTTTCCAGAACATTTGAAACACATTAAAATAGTATTGTCAATTCTGCGGAAAGCTGGCATTACAGTTAACCCTGATAAGGTAACATTTGCTGTAAATGAAATACCGTTCCTTGGACACACATTATCGTACAAAGGGGTCTCTATAGACTCAACTAGGACACAAAAAATATTGGAGTACCCGGAACCCACGTCAGTGAAACAAGTACATCGATACTGTGGTATGATTAATTATTTTTCTAAATTTATCAAAAATTATGCTGATAGAATCGAACCCCTGAATAAATTGCGTCGTAAAAATACTCAGTTTGTCTGGGGAGACTCACAAAGAAACGCGTTTGAAGATCTTAAACAAGCAATTGCTAATCCCCCGGTACTAGCTATACCAGACTTCTCCAAAAATTTTATTTTACAAACAGATGCGTCAGATACAGGTCTAGGAGCCGTACTGCTTCAAGAACAAGAAGGGTCTAGACGACCCATAGCGTACGCTTCCAAGACATTGACAGAAGCAGAAAGGAAGTTTTCTGCATATGAACGCGAATGTCTTGCGGTCGTTTTTGCAACAGATCATTTCAGGACCTATTTAGCACATCGTGAATTTCTTTTAGAAACCGATAATCAAGCCTTAGCCTGGCTTCTTTCCAGACCAAAACCGTTGGGTAGATTGGCTAGATGGTTACTTCGGTTATCTGTTTTTAAATTTAAAATTAATCACATCCGTGGTTCGGATAATAATGTGGCGGACGCATTATCAAGGATGTACGATTTAAATAATGAAGATATCCCAAAAGATATATCTTATATTAATACTTTATTATCGCAGTTCCCCCTATCTTTTACAGACATAAGACAACATCAGGAACAGGATACCTTTATCCTTCAACAAAAACAACAAATGGATAATAAATTTTGTTTATCCAAAGGAGTCCTATGTCTAAAAGATAAAAACAATAATCTGACCAAAATCGTTCTCCCCAATTCCTTAAAAGATTTAGTATTTAAATATTTTCATCATTCAGAAATCGGTGGACATTTAGGTGTCGCTAAAACTATACACAAAATTACACGGTATTTTTATTGGCCGGCTGTATATCAAGAAATTCCTTTAAAAGTGAATGCTTGTACAACCTGCCAACGCAGCAAACCTGGAATGAATTATAAATGGGGAAATCTCAGTTCTAGAGTTCCGACAACACCATTTGATACATTATTTATTGATACAGTGGGTAGTCTACCAAAAACCAACCAAGGGTACAAATATATTCTAGTGGCGGTAGACAGTTTTTCAAAATTTACATGGTTAGCTCCATTAAAAAACACTAATACATCCTCCATTATAGAGGAATTAAAACGTATTTTTCAAAATTACTCCATCCCGAGGTTAATCGTCACAGATAATGCCAAAAATTTTAATTCAATAATTTTTAAAAACTTTTGTTTCAATCTAGGCATAAAACGAACCACTCTCTCCCCTTACCATCCACAACCATCTCACGCCGAACGATTAAACCGAAATCTTCGGTCTATTCTTATTGCATACCACGCAACTGCACAAACGACCTGGGATAAATCCCTCTTTTGGTTTCAATTAGCTTTTAATATGGCACGACATACGGCCCACGGTGTATGTCCGTTTGACATATTACATAATTTTCCAGCTCAAACGCCCTTGGATAGAGCGTGGAATATCCAAGACATCCTTCATCGGAATCCTGTACGTTCGAGCAAAGTGATGAGTACAATTAGACGACAACTAATTAAGTCTCATCATGATATGGCACGTCGATACAATGCTACACGTCATCCAAATCCGTTTTCGGTGGGAGATAAAGTTTTGCTTAAAACTCACCCCGTAAGTTCGAAACGGAAAAATATTTGTGCAAAAATGGCATACCGATGGTCTGAACCATTTTATATCATCGGCTTCTCCACTCCAGTTACAGCCTTACTCCGTAAGACCGTTGGGGGAGAAATAACTAAAGAACACATATCTAATCTTAAAAAAGTTACATAATTTACTAAGATTAGTAATATTATTAGGTGAAGTGCGTCACGACCCTCGAGCTTGGGATGATTGTACTAAAAGTGTATCTGATGTTTACTTGATGTGTGGATGTGTTGTAAAAGGGGCCCCGAATGAACGAATTTTACCGTCTCAGGCCGACAACTGCTACGTACTCACCTTCTTTTTTTTAACATTTAAGCGCCCACCCCTTATCCTTTTTTGCTTATGCATACTCCTCGAGGGGGGGGAAGATTGTAATAGATGGTAATAGGAGACACGTATATAAACAAACAATTGTAAACATGCAAACTTACACACAACTAAAAATACACACGTAAACACACACGTACACACATACCCTTCACACACTCGACATAAACAAGACATGTCAACATTTGTTACATTTACACCCCAACATAAACAACTACGTCAGATGATTTACCAACTCCAGATGTGAGTGATAAAGAAAAAAAAAAAAAAGAAAATTTAAATTTAAATTAAAATTCAAGAAAAGGATTGTTGAAGTTTCATTCTGTTTTAAAACTTTTATGAGAAGAGACGTTTTTTACAAGTTTTAAGAAAAGGAACTAAAAATATATAATTATTTTAATCAAAGATTTTAATTGTTTTTAAGTGTTTTTAAGAAATTTTAAAACTTTTAATTGTTATTTTAAAATGTGTCTTAGCTCTTGTTTTTGACGAGAATAAAATAAATTTATTTATTTGTTGTCTTACAAATATTGATTACAAAATTCTACCACTGGACATCGATTACACTACTACCATTACTTATCACCAATATTTATTTGAACGAATAACTGTATTGGAATCTTAATTTAGGGAAATTGTTAATTATAGCTCCTTGCATAACTTTCTGTAAAGGAAGATTAAGTAAATTAGTATCCCGTTCTTCATCTCAACGTTTAGTGACATTGTTTATTACATTTCTTCCATCACTGTGAACGGTTTGCCTATGTTTCTGTTATGCATCCATATTTGTTTACGGTTTTAATATATGTTATAAACCATAAAGGCATAACTGAAACTAACATCTTCCTAATTACCTAAAGTATTGGTGAATATATAAAACTATTATCAAACACACATGACCCGAGCAAGACACAACAATTGAAGCACCATTCACAAGTAAATGAAATGTTAATGTAGTAATGTAGTGTTCTTGTAGTAAACGTAATGTGTATGTAATTTATAATATTTGTTTAGCAAAAGTAAACGATAACCTAATATAAATGATAAAATAGTTACGACTACAATATGTAACTTAAATGTATGCCCGGAAAGTAAAAGTTACGTCCGACGCATTGCAACGATACTACATAACTTGTTGAAAAAAAGGACAACATGCTTACTGAAATGTTCGGAAATGGTTTCTTGAAAATAAAAAAAAAACAATATTTTACTTTTTACAAAACCGTTGTCAAAACATAAATTTTACGTGACAGAACAGATAAACAATAAGGGTGTAATTTTATACATGTATTAGCCTATAATACATACATGTAATAGCCTATACATTATGTATTTTATACATGTAATAGCCTATAATACTATTACGTACGCCTTTCATGCGCTTTGGATGCGTGTGCTTGTAATTGATGGTATAGGGCCTACTTAAATCCTTGTAATTCCTATACGGTTCGTCAAATTTAAATAATTCTTTCACTAAAAATTAATTCAAAATTTTCTCTTTATTTCATTTGCTTACAGTGTACAGTTATCTTTAGAGACAAAAAAGTTTCTCGCATGCTGACTTTTTTATGTCGTGTTTCGCGATTTTACAAAATGTATTTTTGAAAATACCTTGTAACTTAAAAAGTATTAATTTTCTGTTAAATTCTATTGCATCATCGTTTTTCATAATTATTACAGAACAAGCCTGCCAAATTTTACGTTAATCCGTGGAATAGTTGTTGAACAATGACGATGTATTTGAAAAAATACCGGTTTTTCTTCAAAAACAAAACTTTTACTAAATTATACATTATCTCATTAGGCGTGTGTTTTTCGAAATAATTTCATAGGACAAAAAACATGCGAAATACTTTGTTTTATAAAAATACGTCATTTCTGAAAAGTTTCAGTGACCTAAAAAAAATTAAATGTTTTCTGAAATGGTTTTACAATCCGTATATTGCTCCCCTCTGCGAGGGGCCATCAAGTCACAGACAGACAGTATATATTCATATAAGCAAGAGAAAGTAAAAATTATAAAACCAGTTCTAACTAAATATCCCATTTTCTTATTATGTTGCTGAATATTAAAGTGCAAATAGGGCTTAGGTATTATTTACTTATATTTTTCCATTTTTACTTTCTCTTGCCTATATGAATATATAGGAAGGAAAGTATTGTTTTCATGTCGATTTTTCGAAATCGAGTTTTCACCGGATCTATACGTTTTCAGACCCCCTGAACCCAAAAAACATGTTTTTAGCGATTGGTCTGTGTGTGTGTCTGTGTGTGTGTGTGTCTGTGTGTCTGTGTGTGAACAGAATATCTCAAGAACGGAACATCGTACGAACTTGAAACTTGAAACTTAAGTTACATACCACTACCGGACGCGACACGAACATTTTCATCAAAATCGGTCAACCGGAAGTAGTAGATTATTCGTATAATTTTTCAGTTTTTTGCGATTTTCTCAAAAACTGGTCCTACGATTTTTTTAAAATCGCCTATTTTACTAAATTTTTTATTCTCTACAAGATAGGGTAGGCGCCATGTTTGCTGAAATTCTCGGTGAGGCTGTTTTCACGTAAAAACGTTGTTTTTTTAAGATTACGGCTTTAATATAAATTTTAGCGCAAAAACCAATATAATAAAAGTTGTAGAGAATTTAAAAACCTACAACTTCTGTTTCAAACATTTTTTTGTATAACGCTTAGTTTAGCGGTAATTTGCAATTTTCTGTTTTTTTCTCACGAAAACGTGAGAAAAATCGATTTTTTTAACATTTCGGTCTTAGTATGCATTTTACGACAAAAGTGTATATAATAAACGTTATAGAAAATTAAAAGATCTACAACTTTTGTTTAGAGCATTTTTCTCTACAGAGCCTAGTTTAGCGTGAAAGCGTGATTTTCCGTATTTTTAAGCCAAACAGTTCGATTTTCATTTTGCGTCATTCACTCATGATTAAAATAAGGTTATGTTTTTGAGGTTAGTTTTTGTTTATTTCTAATATTTTATTAATAATGTTAGGTTTATTATTAATTATTTACATTGGCAAGAGAAAGTTGTGTGAGTGTTTCACACCAGATTTTTATTTTTCACCTCGTAGGTCGTATGACGTCAAAATGCGTCTAAACTAATAATCTATAATACGTTTAGGATACCTTGATCTTTACTACCCCACACTGATTTTACCCAATCGATTTTTATCTTGATGTCATTTAACCCTTTTCTTAACATATTTTAATTACATTAGCTATTGGTGGTAATTTTTTTTATTTTTAGGTAGTCTACAAAAAAAATTCTTAGAATAAACGTTGTAGAATTTTATATTTCCTATAAATTTGGCTATACCGGTACATAATTTTATCGTGAAATGTATACTAAGGTTGCAATCTTTAAAAATCTATTCTTTATCGATTTTTATGAGCAAACTACAGAAAATCATTAACTGACGCTAAACTAAGCGTTGTAGAAAAAAAATTTTTTAAATAGAAGTTGTAGGTTTTTAAATATTCTACAAAAATAATTTTAACTATACACTTCTGTCTTAGAATGCATATTAAGAACGTAATTTTAAAAAAATTGGCACGAGGGCACAGACCCTCCAAGAATTTCAGCAGACACAAAGCTTACCCTATTTTGTAGAGAATAAAAAATTTAGTAGATAAGATGATTTTTAAAAAAATTGTAGGAGTCGTTTTTAGGATGTAATAATGAGAGTTTCTAGGTTTCAACGTTTTTACGGTTACATTGTGAGGTAGAAAGCGAAAAAGGGACCTCTTGTCGGAAGAAAAATGAGTTGTTAGGGTCGATACACCGATATTTAAGGTTTATATAAATTACTTTGTCCGATTATCTTTTAAATGCTTATTTTTTTTTACATATTTTGTTACACCTCGTGGAAACGGCTTTAAATGAGGTGAACATAAAAATAAAAAAAATTTAAAAAAAAATAAAAAAAAACGGGAAGCCTAGAAATGTGGTTTGTGAAAGGAAAAACAAAATTTAACCAAGTAATAATTACACCAGAAGAAAATAATTTAATAATAATAAAAAGTTAAGTTAACAAGAAAGACCCAAAAGATACAATAAATTGCATGCAAAAGTAATAGATGGCTTATAATTTTGCCCCAAAATAATTAATTTAATAATAAATTTATAATAATTTAATAATTAATTTAATAAGAAAATAATTAATTTAATTGACACAAATTCAAAAAAACTTAAGAGAGAGAGAGTTATTAATTTAAATTGATACAGTTCCAAGATTTCTTAATGAGAAAAATTATTAATATCTTCAAAATAAAGTTTTTTAAATTTTTGAATGGCTTAAAAATAAAAAATATGGAGAGACTCCATGTTAACAGAATTACATATACATCAGATTGCAATAGATGGGTGCACCCTGCTAAAACTAGCCAAAAAAATTTGGTTGTCGACAACCCCCAAAAAAAATTTTATACAACTCATGAATTGGCATACATGTATCAAAATGACTTAATTATCATATTATATTATCATTTGCTTTTCGTAAAAAAAATAATTAACAAAATGTTTAACACTTTACTCCCTTAAATGTCAAAAATTAGTTCACCCAAAAACAAGTCTTCAGAATTAGTAGAAAGTAGTTGACCTTATGATGCTGAGAATGAAATCCTTTGGTCATAACCAAAAGTAGGTTGAAGAAAATCCCAAATGATAAATAAATTAAATGAAATGTACATTACCGATATCCAAAACTTGCATAATAAATACTAGTAAGCCATCATTTCAAGGCATGCTCATTACATTAGCTTAAATGTTATTTTGAAAATTAAAGTTGAAGACCAAGGTAGATAACATTATAATAGTTGTTAACTGACATAAACCCAGGTTAGACATCAAGTAGAAAAAACCAAAAACTAAAACCATGGGATGGAATTGAACCCTGAAATTAACAAAATCAAACAAAATTAAAATCTAGCACTCACAGGAAAACAATTTTAAAGCCCCCCCCCCTTTAAGAAAACTTGACAAACAGAAAATTAAACAAAATTAAATTTAGAAAAACACAAGCAGAAATAAATTTTTAAAGTAAGAGAATAAGTATACAGAAGTGTGCTTAAAAAAAAATTTATTCGTGTACCAAACATGTACAGAATAGTCTAGAAAATTCCAGAAGGAAAACGCCACAATTAATTAAAATTAACGTAATTAAAGTCCCACAGACAGGCGTAAATAATTACTTTCAGAAAACAAAAGTAAAAACAATAAGTACTAGTTGAAAATAAGTCGTTTCAAAAAGAAATAAAAAAGTACAACTTAATTTTCCAAAGTTAGATCTTAGAAAAGCAACATCGAATTTACATAAGAATTTGTGTGTGGTTTTCCAGGCTATCTGCTTAAATCTAAAGAAAAAAAACAAGAACTTACCTACGGGGTAGGGTAAAACGAAGAAACACATAATTAATAATTTTGATTTAATAAAATCAAGAAATTTTTACTAATAATGTACATAACCTATAAGTACAATACATTTCGAATCACATCTCATAACAGAATGAACCAGTACGAAGCAGGCAGCAAACGACTAACTCTCCAATAGAGCGCACAACACAAGGAATGACGTCACAACGCCGCGACAATTCAAAATACAAAACCAAGTCCCATGTAACGAGATGACGTTACAATTTATACAAAATATATTTTACATTTTATACATATACTTATTTATACATATATATATATATATATATATATATATATATTTTTTATATATTTTTATATATTTTTTTAATATTATTTTATTTTTATTATTTTTATTATTATTTTTATTATTTTTTTTTTTATTTTTTTTATATATTTTTTTTATATATTTTTTATATATTTTACATTTTATACTCAATATATTTTACATTTTTAAAACTTCTGTAGGAATCACAACACAATAAAAAGAATATCTATTCAAAAAGATCAAGATATTTGGTAAAGAAGAATGCAGATACCTTCTAATGGGTATCCTGATCCCGAAATCTGACCTACCGGACTCAGTTGCAGAACCGCTAAATAAAAGTGAAGGCACTCAGTTTAAAAAAACCTTCAGCAGTGTCAAACATCAACATTTTTAAAAACAATTAGTGTAATTTGTTCTTAAATATGTAAAATTTAGAAAGGGTGATGTAAAAGTTTAAAATGCATTTAACACCAATTTTTTCATCAAAAACTTTTTAAGCTGCTCTAACTTAAACAATTTTTGATAGTAAATTCTGAATTTTGCATCAAATTGGTTAGAATTCAATGGTAAATTTTAAAAGGGTAAATTTTATTAGCTCATAACATGAAATTTTCGACAAGAGGTCCCTTTTCGGATTCCGGCTCACAAGTATAAAATTAAATGTAGAGGCCGGAAAAGAAACGCAGTTGAGGCTATATGATGTAATGGCACTACTTCTTTTGTTGTACGGTAGTGAAACATGGGTCCTAAGGGAATCTGAGGTGGGAAGTTAGAAACAGCTGAGATGCGTTTCTTGAGATTGGTGAAAGGAGTTACACTTAGGAATTATATCAAGAGTGAGACAAATCGGCGTAATTTGGGTAGAACGGAAACTGTAAGGCAGAGGATTGAACAATATAGGGAGAGGTGGTTAGGATACAACATGTAAGCCGCATGCCAGAGGATCGACATCCGCTACTAGACTTTTAAGATGAAGCCCGCAAGGAGTGCGGTCATTGGGTAGACCACGAAGAAGAGGGAAAGAGCAGGGACAGACAATGTGCCTAATCACTAATTCCGTAAATTAGGAGGAGGAGGAGGAGAAGGAGGAGGAGGAGAAGAAAGATATAAAAATTAGATGGACAGAGCTGGAACAGACAATGTGCCTAATCCGTAAAGTTTGAAAGGGTGGGCAAAGTCCATTCAAATTTATTTATGAGTAGGCCTACATTTTGAATTAAGTCATTGCCGAGGAGGAAGGTGAGGGTAGAGGGGTCGAGGGGGAGGAGGAGGAGGAGGAGGAGGAGGAGGAGGAGGAGGAGGAGGAGGAGGAGGACAAGAAAAAGAAAATATAAACTTTTTTTCATTGTTTATTTAACGTCGCATCAACTACTTAGGTCATTAGCGACGACGTTGGGTTGTAACTGTGAAAGATGAAATGATTTTTTGTAAGGTACGAAAATATGCCGTGCCTCAGTGGGATTCGAACCCAAGACCGCATGATGAGAAGCAAGCACGTTACCAACTACGCCAATGCGGCTGGCGTAGTTATTTATTTTTATTAAACAATAGAAAGGTTATTTTTGTTATTTAGGTTAAATTAACGAAATATTGGCGTATTAAATAACCATTAACGTACCTTTTAAAATTTAGTGAAAATATTAGGAAAGGATAATAATAAAGAGTTACCTGCCTTAAGGTGTATGATAAAGGACAATAAACAAAATGGAAACGTGCCTTTAAGATCCATATAATAGCCATCTTAAAAAGTACTTTAACCCATTATTAAGGAAGTAAATTATACCAGCTACTGGTCTCAAACGTTTGTACTGTTTCGTATGTCGTGTTATTTATGATAAAATTATAACAAAGTAGTGGTACGTGTGCGTGACTTTATCAGGTTAAAGAGTAAACTTAAAATGGACATTGTTATTTTCCAATATGAAAATTTAAAATAAATTAATTTCCATATTACCTTTTCGTGATTTAAATGGAAAGAAAAACCGGTTTAATTTTCTCGGCAATCTTCCGGCAGTATCATCCAGTATGTTGGTATAGTGGTCAGGACAACTGGCTTCTATACCAAGCGTTCTCATTTCAATTCCCGGTCAGGTCTAGTATTTATTAAATTCTTCTTCTTCTTCTTCTTCTCCTCCTTCTTCTTCTTCTTCTTCTTCTCCTCCTCCTTCTCCTTCTTCTTCTTCTCCTTCTACTTCTCCTTCTTCTTCTTCTTCTCCTTCTTCTTCTTCTTCTTCTTCTTCTTCTTCTTCTTCTTTTTCTTTTTCTTCTTCTTCTTCTTCTTCTTCTTCTTCTTCTTCTTCTTCTTCTTCTTCTTCTTCTTCTTCTTCTTCTTCTTCTTCTTCTTCTTCTTCTTCTTTTGTAATAGTTTAATCACGCGGCTTCCTTACAATATCGCAAATTCTTAGAAAGTAAAAGACATACATGCCCAAAAATTATTTCTATACCGTAATTTTTCCTCTGTTCTAATAGTTCATTCACTCACTGAAACTTATTGTATTTGAATTAAGGGGTACTATAAAAATTCAGTTTACAGAAATATTTATTCATTCCTAATAAATATAAAGTATTTTCATTCAGGAAACATTAATACAGACACGATTAAAAGTTAAATTTCTAGGAGACATCTCCCAAGAGTTTGAAATTAAAACAGGCGTTAGATAGAGAGTTCTTTTTTACTGTTCGCTGGAGAAAGTTATTCAGCAATGGGAAAACGAACTTTTTCCAATAAAGAATTCTTAAACCAAGTATACACATTGGAGGGTCAAAGAACAGCATAAAGATAAACTTCCTATCTTTTACAGACGACCTATTAATCATTTCTAGGAACACGGAAACACCAATAGAACAAATCAACATGTTAAAACAACAAGTAGAAATGCAGTACTAAAGATTTACTTCGAAAAACTAAATACATAACCGAATATTAAAATAGGCCCACGTTACATGAAGACACAATACGAGAAAATTGGAAAATTTAATAGCTTCAAGTATTTAGGAGAGAAAATACAACCAAAGACCAGCGAAAAGGAAGCGAACAACACCAGACGAGGAAAAATGGTCGGTGCACTTCGAGGAACTCAGCACTTGAATAAGAAGGAAGTACTCTGAAGATATACCAAGATTAGATATTATAATACTATAATACAACCTGTTGGTCTGTATGCAGGTGAATGCCTTCGAATGTCCGGGAAGTCTGTTCTAAGAGAAGCAGAAAACTTTAAAAGAAAGATCTTCCGCAAGAAGATCGCCTGCAGTTCCACATCATAAGATACAAACTCGAAATTGTTGAAAATTTTAGTGACGCCGAAAGAAACTTGAGAAAAGAGAAAATAGAAAAATAGTAGAATTTCTTGTTTCGCAGGGAGAAAATTATGGTTGGTACGAACCTCCTACTGCTAATAAAAATAATCCTCGTGTGTCAACAACCTACACCGCAAAAGAATCTGAAGAGATATAACGTTAAAAAACGGAAATTGTGTCTTTGAAAAAAAATTACTAAACTTTTTCGGGAAAAAACTTAGGCCTATATTATAGCCAAATAACTGATTAAAAAAACTAACTCACTGAATACGGGTTAGCAAATGTGGCGGAAAATCGCCACAATTTTAGTCTTTCTGTGTTGTTGATGAATTCGCAGTAACTTGATATGTGAGAACTAGGACTTAAATAAGAATTTAGTATATCAGTAAGAAACAATCTTAGAAAAGAAAATCATACGGCGATGAGAAAATTGATTCGGGAAGGAAAAACAAAAGAAGTTTAGTAAACTCGTCCCATAAATTTTTTATGATAAAATACGTTGTTTCATTTTCCCAGACCTGTTTAAAATGTTTTATTACATAATGTGAATATCTAAAGACAGCTTACTTAAAAGGGCAGGTAATAATTTTATATTTTTCTTACATTTCACTGCAATTCTTTATTATCATGGTTGTTATTACAGTAGACAAAATATAATTATTACAGCCCAATATTCGTCTTGAATGTAGAAGGAAGATGTTACAAAACTGGTGTTTTAGCACCGGTGACGTCATTTGCTAGTGACGGTATGTACTCATAACGGCCGGTCATGAGTGTGACCCCTACCGTATCTTCTATTTACCGTGGCAAAAACCATTAGTGGTTTCTATAGATATACTCTTTAAGAGGAATAGAATGAGAGTATTTTTGTTTCTAAATTTCAAATTTTATTTCTTTACTTCCTCTTTTAGGCCACTTCCGGTCGAAACCGAAACTTTTAACCCAATTCAGACCGATTAACGTTTTGTGTAGATTACAAATACGACGGACAAAAGAAAAGAAAATTATAGATGACTACTTTAAAAATTTCCACCAATAATAACATGACGTCATAACTACTAGATATGTAAAATATTACACGATTGTAGTTTTCTTATCTCAAATCAGGTCAAAAAATGTATTTTATCTACAAGTAACCAAAATATTTACAATTCTAAAATTGCCCTACAACAATACCATTTAAGTTATTTATTACAGATATACTGAATATTTTACTAGACTAATACAAATAACATAAAATCATACCAAACTCAAAATTATTTATTATTTCTTCTTTGATTTTCATCATGAATTGAAAACTGGTACAATCATTTCATTTTATATCTTTACATATATTTTATCATAGTAATTTATTTCTATATATTCAGTTATTGGTAAATTTAAAAATTTATTACAAAATGAAACAATACATTGTGGAATTGGTATAAGAATTTTTTTTAATAGAAATAATTCAAATAGCCCAGTTTATTTCTGATTGTACATATCTCAATAATTTATGAACACAGTTCATTTTGTATATTATATACATAAATTTCTTTTGAATATATAACAATGGTATCATTTCCGTAATAGACAAAATTTTGTATCAGAAATACCATAAAAATTTCGTACAAAACCTTTACTACATCATATATTTTGCACAAACTAATTTTATAAATTTTTGTCATAAATCTTATTATATATCCACCATAAAAAAATCTATAATTAGATATGTACAAATGAAAGAAAAACAACATTAAATGCAGAACAAAAGAATTTATTTGAAAATAGAAAACTAATTATCGAAACCGTTAGACAAGCTTACAAAATTGTATGTTTCCTGGAATAACCGTTGTTTCTATGGCTTCTCTCCCTATTTCCAATAGCCAAATTGTAACTGCTTTTTTATACCTTATGATGTCCGGCATAATTTTAATTTGTAAGAGGAGCAGATTGAGCAGTTTGGACGCTAAATAGCAGAAATGCCTTCGGTATAAAGTTTGACACTTTACATTATTGTATGTGCGTTATAGCTGTTGATATATTATGTAGACTAACCCTATCCTATCTTACTTATAAAAGTCTGTGATGTCTCTTTGCTTTCGTGCCGTCTTTTTTAAAAGATTTTCCTTCAAAAGATCATTACTACGAATTTTCACATAAATTTAAAAGTTCTCCAGAATTCTAAGCTTTGTTTGATTTGGCAAAGTTTTTTATTACTACAAATCGATTAGTTTTTGTTAGATCTGAACCCGAGGCGTGCCGGACTAAAGAAAGAATATTGTAATTTACATTGTTACTCATGACAAGAGAAAGTCGTGTGAGTCTTTTATACCGGATATGTGTGTATATCTTGTAAAAATAATAAAATAACAATTAAATATGCACTTTATTCCTATACGTTTAGGATAAACTTTAACTTCTTAACACTTTCAGCCCCGATAAGTATTTTTCAGTTTTGGTAGTGGTCCAAGCCACTTGCAGGTTAATTGTAACAACAACTATTATATTATATGCACAATCAGCTGGTAAGAACGCAAAAACCACAGGCACAATGTGCTGCTACCTGGTGAATATTTTTCCAACCCAAGGTCTGAAATCTATTGCTAGAACCCAGTAGGAATTGTTCATACGTTTAAATACATAGAAAATGCGAAGCAGATACGTACACAGCATGCAGAACGTAACTATCGCCCATGTATCAGTCAAATTGATACACACGGGCTGATGATGAAACTTAACTGTGAATCATATTAGCTCACCCGGGCCCAGAGAAAACTCTTTCGTGAGGCAAATTGATACACATAGGACTGAAAGTGTTAAGACTTCTTCTTAAGAATGGATCTCGATTTTATCTAAGCAACAAACCCCTCCACTACGATTCAAACTTCACACAACAAAAGAACTGGCCATGTAATTCTACAGTAAATTTCACGGTAGACTAGAAAACGATCCTAACTGACTAGCTCGTGAGCTAGCTATTAAGTATTACCAAACTTATGAAATCTAAAACGAAAATGGATCAGGAACCTCTTTGTCTGCATAACGAATAACACCACGTCGTAACCGAAGAATGTACCAATGGGTACCTCTTCTTCTGGTAGTTAAATTTCTTACCATCCGTCAAATAACTTTAAAATTGATCATATAGCCTACGGAAATGGTGCCGGTTAGTGTAAAGTACAGTACCGAAAAGCAAAGATCAAACTTTTCTTTAATAAAAGTTTGGGACTTCTTTTAAAAAACAAAAACAAAAAACGTTTTAGATATTAATAAAAAATGTCTTTGGTATTTCTTTTGATTCTCCTAGATATTTCAATATCTTTTTTTAGCTTTTTACTTTCTCTTGCCTATATGAATATATAGGAAGGAAAGTATTGTTTTCATGTCGATTTTTCGAAATCGAGTTTTCACCGGATCTATACGTTTTCAGACCCCCTGAACCCAAAAAACATGTTTTTAGCGATTGGTCTGTGTGTGTGTCTGTGTGTCTGTGTGTGTGTGTGTCTGTGTGTGTGTGTGTGTCTGTGTGTCTGTGTGTGAACAGAATATCTCAAGAACAGAACGTCGTACGAACTTGAAACTTGAAACTTAAGTTACATACCACTACCGGACGCGACACGAACATTTTCATCAAAATCGGTCAACCGGAAGTAGTAGTTTATTCGTATAATTTTTCAGTTTTTTGCGATTTTCTCAAAAACTGGTCCTACGATTTTTTTAAAAATCGCCTGGTTTTTTCAATTTTTTATTCTCTACAAGATAGGGTAGGCGCCATGTTTGCTGAAATTCTCGGTGAGGCTGTTTTCACGTAAAAACGTTGTTTTTTTAAGATTACGGCTTTAATATAAATTTTAGCGCAAAAACCAATATAATAAAAGTTGTAGAGAATTTAAAAACCTACAACTTCTGTTTCAAACATTTTTTGTATAACGCTTAGTTTAGCGGTAATTTGCGATTTTCTGTTTTTTTTCTCACAAAAACGTGAGAAAAATCGATTTTTTTAACATTTCGGTCTTAGTATGCATTTTACGACAAAAGTGTATATAATCAAATTTATAGAAAATTAAAAGATCTACAACTTTTGTTTAGAGCATTTTTCTCTACAGAGCCTAGTTTAGCGTGAAAGCGTGATTTTCCGTATTTTTAAGCCAAACTGAGTTCGATTGTCATTTTGCGTCATTCACTCATGATTAAAATAAGGTTATGTTTTTGAGGTTAGTTTTTGTTCATTTCTAATGTTTTAATACTAATGTTAGGTTTATTGTTAATTATTTGCATTGGCAAGAGAAAGTTGTGTGAGTGTTTCACACCATATTTTTTTATTTGTTATCAGGAACTGTACATTATTGACAACTATTTGATCACTGCTTTGCTGTATTATTTGATGTAGATTAGGCATGAGTTTGATCAGGGACCCCCAGTAGAGTTTGTTCACGGATGGCTGTCAGCTGGTAACCATACAAAGTCGCTTGCCCAACCGGTGTTACTTAACAAATAATAGCGATTTTCAACCAGTTGACTGACTGGGCTGGCCCGAAGGCCTCAATATCTTTAAAATGAAACAATTAGCCTCAAATAATTTTCTAATATGGATTAGTTTTGTTTTTTGGTGTTACGTCCGATTGTTTTGCAATTTCTGCTAATGAAGACGGTGGAGAATTATGATATATGAAAATGAGTGATGAAAAAATGCCTGACCGGCAATCGAACCCGGGATTCTGGCGTAGAAGCCAGTTATGCTAACCTCTACGCCAACGAGTAAGTGAGTGACAGAGAGAAAGATCTTTTTTCTTTTTTTTTGGTTTAACGTCCGACTGTTCTGCAATTACTGCTAATGCAGACGGTGAAGGATGAAATGATTTTTTTGTAACATATGAAAATATGCCGTGCCTGAATGGGATTCGAACCCAAGACCGCATGATGAGAGAGAGAGAGAGAGAGAGAGATGGTTAGTTGATTTTGGGATTTTAGATGGTACGCTTTACAAATAAATGTATGAATTTTTAAATGTTTAAAAATCAAAGCTAATTTTTTTTTTAATTTTGTTTTTTTTACAGATTTTCTAATTCTTAATAAAGAATAAAATGAAGATAATTTGTAGCCCTAATTAATGTTACTTGAGATGGCACTTTCCACTTGCCGCCATCTCCAGGCCTCCTCATCATTCAAAATAGAGGACGGAAAGAATCTCGCTTTTCTTTTCCACATGGCTTCCTTCCGTACTTTTACTTCATTTAAGATGTTTATTAAATCTATTTATCAAATTTTAAGTTAATTGCAGTTAGCCTATATGAGTTAATTGTAGACTTATTTTATAACCTACAACGTAAAACACTTACAATAATATATTTATTTGATTTTATCGCTGGTGACATATTTAAGTTAAAATACAAACTGATGTTTGGTTTTACTCATCTAAATTAGAAAATTATGTGAACTACAAAATTTCATTTAAAAAATATGGATAAAATTCTAATTGTTTAATAATTTTAAGTGCTCAACGGTTTCCGCATAAATTATCAGAAATTCCTTTTTCTACTAATCGTCTAATGTAAACTTAGCCGGTTCGATTCCCGGCTAAAGATCTGGACATTATTAGGCCTACGCCCCAAAACCCATCGTTACAGTTTTTACACCGTAGTCGCTAATGACGAAGCTGTTGATGCGAATTTAAATATACCAATAAAAAAAACAATATAATTTTAGTCGTGATAAATCATGCAAAATGAAAATCAACCTCAGTTTGGCTTTAAAATGGACGGGAAATCACTCTTTGACGCTAAACTAGTCTCTGCAAAAAAATACTTAAATAAAAAGTTGCAGAGTTTTTAATTTTCTATAACTTCGATTATAAGTTATATACTTTTGTTGTAAAATTCATACTTAGGCCGCAATCTTAAAAAAATCCCATTTTTTACAGATTTTGATGAAAAAAAAACAGAAATTCACTAATTGCCGCATAACTAAGCAATGTAAAAAAATGTTTAAAATACAAGTTGTAGGTTTTAAAATTTTCTACACGTTTTAACTAAACATACTATTGCCCTAGAATGCATTTTAGGGCCAAAATCATAAATATACCATTTCTTTATTTCCATTTCATTTTATAATTTAGCATTGTTTTTAAGATTTGCTCAATTACTAACTTAAATTTAAGCTTTCAACTTTGTTCAATATTGCGTTCTTAAGGGAAAGATGGCACGATGGTTTTAACTCAATATGTTCGGTTTTTTGGTTCTTTATGTTTTTCAATAGTTTATGCCTAGGTCTACCAAAAAAAACATTAAATTATGTAAAAAAATATTTTTTGTATGAAAAATTAAGTTTTTATCAAGTCTACACAGAAAAATTATCATGCTACCATGAACGAATATTTTTCACAATTTTACACTGCTCGTTTTAGTGCAAAGAGAATTTTAGTTTTTAAAATATCTGCATCACTATTTTTTGCATTCTCAGCTGTTGGTTCAGCTTTCTAAACAACTGTTGATGGGAAATCGACTTGTTTGTGTACATTTTGTTTTTTGTTTGTGCCTTTTTGTTTCTTACGTTTTCCCGTAAATTTAGATTTTAACACTAGGTAAACTTTTCTCAGAAACCAATAAACCAACCAGGCTGAAATTTTTACCAGTTAATTATCTTGTATATCCGCATATACCGATATTTTTATTACTTCCTCAGGTGCTCCAAAAATTAGTAACACGCAAAAATCGCAGAAAACAATTTGTAAAAATGTTATGTTATTCGTAATTTAAAAAAAAATGGTATGGTCCAAAGATTAAATTGAGAAAATGTCAGTAGCTCGAGAAGAAACCTGACTCCTATGGTGTGTAAAGTTTAATTTCCCTATCTTTTACCAATCCTATGAAAAATGTACCTAAAAATAGGAAATTTAACATTGGCGAAATTCAAAGTACAGTCTCCATTTAAGATATTTCACACACGCACAGACCAATCGCTGAGAACCTGTTTTATGGGTTCAGTGGGGCTGAAAACGTTTACATCCGGTGAAAACTCGATTTCAAAAAATTAACATGAAAACAATACTTTCCTTCCATATATATTCAATATAGGGCAGGAGAAGTAAAAACAGAGCACATTATTCTATTAGCTGTCTTTGGCAACTTACTTCTTAAATGTAAAGGTTGATAAATATTGATTTTACTCCACAACCTTATAGGGTAAATTTGTATTAAGCAGATAAGATTTCGGTTTGTTCTACCGACAAGAGAGTTTTTCCGTTCAGATTTGTTCAATTATTTACTCTCTAACGTCCCGCCGGACATTATTTATTCACTGCTTTTTGTTTCTCTTTTAGACTTAAAGAAACTGTAATTTATCTTAGTTCGGGTTTCAAGAAAAAAGTAATTGAATTATATCGGAATAACAGTCGATTTTTTCGTCGATGAGAGGAACACATTAATCGATTATATCAGCGTCTAAAGAAAGCTATAATATTATACGAGGCGTGTTCAGAAAGTAAGTACCGTTTTTAAAAAAAAAACGAGTAAAATAATTTTTTTTCAACACGATTTTATTTCTGCATGAAAGCCCAAACCTTAAACTATTCTTCGACATAGTTTTCACCGATGTTCAAACATTTGTCGTAGCGAGTGATCAATTTGTCTATACCCTCTTCTTAGAAGGTTCCCGCCAACGAATTAAGTCACGACTCCACGGCAGTTTTCACTTCATCGTCCGTTTCAAAGCGTTGGCCGCCTAGCTCGCGCTTCATGTGCACGAACAAGTGGCAATCAGACGGTGCCAAGTCCGGGCTGTAGGGCGGGTGATCGAACTGCTCCCAACGAAATTGTCGAACCAATGTTTGAGTGTCACCAGCGGTATGGGGCCGAGCATTGTCATGGAGCAACACAATTTCGTTACTGAGCATTCCTCTCCGTTTGTTTGAATTGCCGCCTTAGTTTTCTTAATACCTTGCCACATTATTTCTCAATACCTTGCCGCATTAGTGGTTTCACCTCTTGGGAGAAAATCAATCAGAAAAACACCTTTCCGATCCCAAAAGGCAGTGCACATGATTTTTTGTGCAGACATTGTCGTCTTGAATTTTTGTTTCTTCGGGGATTGCGTGTGTCGCCACTCCATTGACTGCTTTTTAGATTCCAGTGTGACATGACGGACCCAAGTTTCATCATCTGTCACAATTTTGTTTAAAAAATCCTCACCATCATCACTGTACTGTGTGAGAAAAGTCAAAGCACTTCCGAGTCTCTTGGTTTTGTGCAAGTCAGTGGCGGGAACCTTCTACGAAGAGGGTATAGACAAATTGATCACCCGCTACGACAAGTGTTTGAACATCGGTGGAAACTATGTCGAAAAATAGTTTAAGGTTTGGGCTTTCATGTAGAAATAAAATTGTGTTGAAAAAAAATTGTTTTACTTGTTTTTTTTTTAAAACAGTACTTACTTTCTGAACACGCCTCGTATTTATTTAGGAAACGTAGAAGTGTCCTTGAAATTTTTTTTTTTTTTTTTTTTATTCCTAATTTGTGTACGTTGCAATCTGTTCAATTTAGAACAATAAGCAACCCCATGACCCAATGAGATGAGGTTGATGTGTATGACGTGTAAATGAGGTGTAGTCTTGTACAGACCCAGGCCGACCATTCCTGAAGGAGTATGGTTAATTGAACCCCAACCATCAAAGTACACCGGTAACCACTGTCTAGTATTCAAATCCGTATTAAAGTAACTACCTTTACTAAGAGTTGAACCCGGAACCTTCGTCTCCGAAAATCAGCTGTTAAACAGCTGATTTTGGCGACGACTTTTACCTCTAGACCAACCCGGTGGGTTGTCCTTGAAATTAACACCGTAATAATTGTTTACTTTTCTACTGTGCAGTCACTCTTGACTTAACGGCATTGTGTGTTGAGGTGCTTCGTGTTACCATTTGAATCTCCTGTTAGTAGTGCAGAAACTAATTTTAAGGGAAGACTGTATTTTGTATCCCCCCAATGTTAAATTTGCTATTTTTAGGTACATTTTTCACAAAATTGGTAAACGATAGGGAAATGAAACTTTACCTACTTGTAGTTGTCGGGTTGCTCGAGCTACTGCAATTTTCGCAACTTAATCCGTTAAATCATAAAGTTAAAAACAGAATAAGGAATAACATAAAATTTTTACAAACTTTTTTTACGGAATTTTACATATTAATAATTTTTGCAGCTTTTGAGGAAGTCATAAAAGTGCCGGAATATGTGAATGTACAAGATAAATAACTGGTAAAAATTTCAGCCTGGTATGTTTAATGGTTTCCGAGAAAAATCTATCTAAATGTTAAAAATCTAATTTTACGGGAACGGGCAAAAACACGAAAAGGCACAAATCAAAAAAAGTGTACACAAACAATTAAATTTGCTATAAAAATTTGGTTACAAAGCTTAACCAACAGCTGAGAGTAATAAAAACAGTTTTTTTGTAATTTCTAATTTGTGTAGGTTGCAATCTGTTTAATTGAGAACAATAAGCAACCAGAAACATTCGACATGTGTAATAGATTTACAGAATGAACCATTGAAACAGTAAGAAATTCTTTTGTTTGCAATTTGGCTAAATATGTTAAAACGTTTCCTCTTTTATTTAAGTATAGTCCTGTTCTACAATATTGCCATTGGATTTATCGTCATGAATTTATGCGCGAATACCAGTCTTATCTGTATCCCATGGGACTTTACAGCCTACTCTCCATTTTATTTTCCTTATTTTTTATCCATGTCGTCTTATCAAGAAAATTCTGTCTTTCTCTAAATATTTCTTTTCCGGTTAAGGAAAGGGAACTTGTCACTAAAGTTTTTGTAACTTCAAAATTTTCATATTGAATTGTTTTCTTGATTTTGAATAAAATGGAATTTGTACAATGCTGTATACATTTAGCGTAGAAGTTCCTATATTATTGTTATTTTCTGTATTCTGTTAAAAAGTTTCTTTTTTTACCGCCTCCGTATTCAAGACTCTCTTAAATTCGAGGTCGAGGTGGAATCCTCATGCAGGAAGGTGGTAAATCAAATTGGTTTTTTGTTGTTCCATATCTGATCTATCTAGTTCTTCAACTTAGTATTTTAAAACTAAACAGTTTTAATAAATCTCGTTTGATACACTCACACGATTTTCTCTTGCAAAATTAAATAATGAAAAAGCCCGTTTTTCTATCATGAATATGGAATCAAACGAGAACCGGGCAGAAGAAGCGCGTTGTAGCTTCTAAATATTAGAACTTGGTTTGGAAAAATATTGGAAGAGCTATTTTTATTTCGCAGAGCAACTTTAGATTGTTTAATTTTCTATAACTTTAATTACCGTACATAAATTTTTGCTCTGAAAAACGGAATATGCAGAATTTTAGCTGTTTGTATTATCGACAAGTCAGAAAATTAATGAGGTAGCGATGGCTTTTCCATTTACATTTATACAAATTACACTTTTAGTCTCAAATTAATGATAAAAATATCGCCATATAGTTTAAAAACTGACAGATAAACAAAACCCAATCAAAAGTTAATTTTTTTGTAACTTTTGGGATCATATAGAGAAATTTTTCTTATGTTAGTTTATTTCACTTTCTTTATTTACTACTAGCATGGCCCGCGCGGCTTCGCACGCGAAACATGTATAGGACCTAATCAATTTTTTTAAAATAATTATGTAACAGAAATTGTCTAGCGCTAGATCGACTGTATATACTCCAACGTACACACACACACACACACACACACAAACGTTTTGATAAATTTCCCCGCGTACAGCTCTCGTACATTCCCTATTCAACTACTATCTACTTCAACAATATGTACACACGCACACAAATTCACAAACAACGTTTTGATAAGTTCCCCCGCGTACAAATTACGTTCATCCCCCATTTCAACTATCTACTTCAACAATATGTACACACGCACACATACAACGTTTTGATAATTTCCCCCGCGTACGTCTCTCGATATCATTAAACCCCTTCATCTACTTCAACAGCAATATCTACTCACATGTACACACACATACACAGACACACATATTTACGAAAATCTTCATTAGAGCCCTTAGGGTAATTTTTTAATTTTTTTTTGTCTTGAATTTTTATTACGGTACTGTACATTGAACTGCACAATTTCCGTATATAATATTTAAATGGTGGTGGGAATTTCACTTTAAAGAGAAGAGGTACCCAGTGGCACATTCTCCGTTTATAACAACGGGCATTATTCGTTATTTAGACCATGAGGTCTCTACTCCATTTTCGATTTAGAAGTCGCACAGGTGGGAAGTTCCTTGTAGCTAGATTACGGGCTAGTTGGTTTGGATGGACATCTATCTAGTCGTTCGTGAAATTTACTATACAAGGACGCGGTTAGCTCCGTTACTGTAGGAATTTTGAAATCGTCGTGGAGGGTTTTATTACTTACATAAAAGGAAAGCCAGAAGCGTCTTAAGAATTTTGATTGAAAGGCCTCGATTGACTTTAAATTACTCTCTGTTGTTACTCCAAAGAGCTGGACACCATAAGTCCAGATTGATCTCAAAAGGGTTTTGTATAATAAAATTTTGGAACGGAAATTTAATTCCGATCGAGGGTTAATTAAGCAGAAGAGTAGCTTCTGATGGCGGTTAAGTTCATTTTTTAAATTTAAAAAGAAAATGTTGTTGTGAATATAAATACGAATATGCTATCAAAATTTTAAGAAAATCCGTTCAGTAGTTTTGGAAATTAGCCTGCACAAAAAACACGCTTTGTCTTTATAATTAGTAGGTATAGATATAGATTAATTTTTTTTTTAGTTACTTTTGATTATTTATCCGCTTCTGCTTTACGGTCAAAGATTTTTTTTTGTTTTTTTTATTCCTAATTTGTGTACGTTGCAATCTGTTCAATTTAGAACAATAAGCAACCCCATGACCCAATGAGATGAGGATGAAGTAAATGACGTGTAAATGAGGTGTAGTCTTGTACAGACCCAGGCCGACCATTCCTGAGAGAGTATGGTTAATTAAACCCCAACCATCAAAGTACACCGGTAACCACTGTCTAGTATTCAAATCCGTATAAAAGTAACTACCTTTACAAAGATTTGAACCAGGAACCTTCGTCTCCGAAAATCAGCTGTTAAACTCAGCCGTTGATTTTGGCGACGACTTTACCTCGAGACCAACCCGGTGGGTTAAGACCAACACAAGCAACCTCATGACTCAATCAGATGATTATGATATGTATGACGTGTAAATGAGGTATAGTCTTGTACAGACTCAGGCCGACCATTCCTGAGAGAGTATGGTTAATTGAACCCCAACCATCAAAGAACACCGGTAAACACTGTCTAGCACTCAAATCCGTATAAAAGTAACAACTTTTACTAGGATTTGAGCCAGGAACTTTCGTCTTCGAAAATCAGCTGTTAAACAGCTGATTTTGGCGACGACTTTACCTCTAGATCAACCCGGTGGGTGTAAATAAATAAATGTAATAAATACAAACAAATATGTTAAATACGGAAAGTTTAAAAATGAATGTTTTGTATTAGAGTAATACAACAATCGTTCTCCCAGCATGCGTCACTCATTCATTATACTTCACCCGTACCCTTCACCCCGCAACTACACGGAGCTTGGAACCGTACAATACATTTTTTTCATAAAAAGATCACAAAATCACAGCTTTACCATCAGTGGTAAAAGTAAAATTTCTGGAGGATGAAAAAGAACGTTTGACTCGCTTTCCTAGAAAATCGCTCAGAAAGTTATCCTTACAGGCTGGGATTTCACTATCTACTGCTTTCAGAGCTACTTAAAATATTACATCTGCATGCTTACCGCGTCGATGTTATATATGAACTGGTATAAAATTTTTATTCTTAATTTGTGTACGTTGCAATCTGTTCAATTTAGAACAATAAGCAACCCCATGACCCAATGAGATGAGGATGAAGTAAATGACGTGTAAATGAGGTGTAGTCTTGTACAGACCCAGGCCGACCATTCCTGAGAGAGTATGGTTAATTAAACCCCAACCATCAAAGTACACCGGTAACCACTGTCTAGTATTCAAATCCGTATAAAAGTAACTACCTTTACAATGATTTGAACCAGGAACCTTCGTCTCCGAAAATCAGCTGTTAAACTCAGCTGTTGATTTTGGCGACGACTTTACCTCGAGACCAACCCGGTGGGTTAAGACCAACCCGGTGGGTTATGGTCAAAGATTGTTGTAATTTGTATTAATTCTTATATTATCATTCTTGTATTTTTATATATATTTTTGTTAAAATGGTTTATATGTTGTTACATCTTTGACATTGTATTTTCATGGATGGTATCCTCTAACACAGCTTTTGCTACAGTAGATACCTATTCCCACATTTTATATACAATTCCTATTTTTACTTTCTCTTGCCTATATGAATATATAGGAAGGAAAGTATTGTTTTCATTTCGATTTTTTGAAATCGAGTTTTCACCGGATCTACACGTTTTCAGACCCCTTGAACCCAAAAAAAACATGTTTTTAGCGATTGGTCTGTGTGTGTGTGTGTGTGTGTGTGTGTGTGTGTGTGTGTGTGTGTGTGTGTGTGTGTGAACAGAATATCATACCACTACCGGACACGACACGAACATTTTCATCAAAATCGGTCAACCGGAAGTAGTAGTTTATTCGTGTCTTTTTCACTTTTTTGCGATTTTCTCAAAAACTGGTCCTACGATTTTTTTTAAAAATCGCCTGGTTTACTAAATTTTTTATGTTCTATAAGATAAAGTAGGCGCCATGTTTGCTGAAATTCTTGGTAAGGCTGTTTTTACGTAAAAAAATTATTTTTTTAAGATTACGGCTTTAATATGCATTTTAGCGCAAAATTTAGATAATAAAAGTTGTAGAGAATTTAAAATTCTACAACTTTTATTTCTAACAATTTTTGGAAGAACGCTTAGTTCAGCGGTAATTAGCGATTTTCTGTTTTCTTCTCACGAAAACGTGTGAAAAATCTATTTTTTAAGATTTCGGCCTTAGTATGCATTTTACGACAAAAGTGTATATAATCAAATTGATAGGAAGTTAAAAGATCTATAACTTTTATTGAGAGCATTTTTCTCTACAGAGAGTAGTTTAGTGTGAAAGAGTGATTTTCCGTTTTTTTAAGCCAAACTGAGGTTGATTTTAATTTTGCGTCTTTCATATATGATTAAAATTAGGTTATGTTATTGATGTTAGTTTTTTGCTTATTTCTAATGTTGTATTACTAATGTTAGGTTATATTTGTCATTATTAGCATTGGCAAGAGAAAGTTGTGTGAGTGTTTCACACCAGAATTTTTTTGTTTTTTTTTTTTTTTGTTAAAATTGTTAATATGTTGTTACATCTTTGACGTTGTATTTTCATGAATGGTATCCTCCTCCATCACAGCTTTTGCTACAGGAAATACCTAGTTCCACATTTTACAATTATAAAACTCCTATTTCGTTTAATTTAACGTGCATTAGTGTAATTTTATTTAGGTTAAATTTTGTATACTGATTTGTGTATTTTGCCTTTATTTTATGTTATAATAATGAGGAATCAAGATTATTATTACTATATAAAATGAATGTAATTTGAAATTGAGATATCAAATTTTTGATATTTGTATAGTATTTGTTCTCGCCCGCATATTATTAGGGAGAAAGTAAAATACAAACAAGCCGAATCTCACTCAGTTTCTGCTTTACATATGAATGAAAATATATATGCAAATATTTATGGTTATGATCCCATATTTCATTCATGTTTTTGTGTTCGCACACATTATTGTGTAAATAATCTGTGTAATACATAAAGCAGTCAACTGTCATAATGCGGTAGGCTCAAAATCCTTCCATAGTTTTTGTTCTTTATTTTTATTTTATAAAAGTGACGTGAAGTTTTGTTGTAGTTCCATTGATATTCTCCTATTACATACGCAAGGTAATTTTACCAAATTTTAAAAATTTGTTTTTAAAAACGAGAAGGAAACTGTATTACTTATAGCCAAGCAAATTTCTGGTCAGTTCACTTTTTGCGTTCTGTGCAGTAGTACAATAAAGCCCCAGTTACCCGAGCTCCGGTATCCGAGCCCCGGTTGACCGAGGTAGTCTCAAAAAGCTTCGCGCACGATATCCGCATATACCGGCAAATCGATCATAATACTGAACTGTATTTATATTAGTCACATACGGTTTCTTCAAAAAGAGTTCCGGTACCAAATAAAACTTATAGTTTTTAATATTTATTAAATACTGTACAGTACACTAATGCACAAAAACTTCAAAAAATGCAAAAACGCAAATTTAAGCAAAAAATGCTTTTCCTACCATCAATACAATTTTGTTTTGGTTTTTTTGCGATATTTAGAATAAGACGAATTGCAGTAAGTGCACTAAATGTTACGTTATTCAATAAAACTCAAACTCGCTGTGTTATGTCAACGTGTATGCTACTGTGAAGGTTAAGGTACTACAGTCTTATACGGCGGCAAAGAAGCGAACAAGTTCCGTTAAACAAAAAACACCTACGGACTACTTCAAGAAATAACTTTTTTAACTGAAACATTTAGGCCTACTGTATGTCTTTTTCCATTTTGTATTTTTATTTGTACGTTAGTTTTACTTTCTCTTGCCTATTTAAAGTAAAAAATACTTTTTTAGACTAATTATTAATGAATAACAAGGTTGTTATGTATGTTTTTAACCCCCAACGGAAAAGTAGGGGTGTTATAAGTTTAAGGGGAGACTGTACTTTGTATCCCGCCAATGTTAAATTTGTTCTTTTTAGGGAAATTTTTCATAGGATTGGTAAAAGATTGCGAAATAAAACTTTACACAATTATAGTTGCCGGGTTTCTCTAGCTACTGACATTTTTTTACTTTCTCTTGCCTGTACGAATATATAGGAAGAAAAGTATTGTTTTCATGTCGATTTTTCAAAATCGAGTTTTCACCCGTACATGTTTTCAGACCCCCTGAACCCAACAAAACAAGTTTTTAGCAATTAGTCTGTGTCTGTGTGTGAACAAAACATCTCAAGAACAAAACATCATACGAAGTTAAACTTGAAACTTAAGTTAGGTTAAACTTACTACTAGAGGACCCGACACGAACGTTTTTTCTTCGAGAGCACAGCCTCCCCAAGAATTTCAGCAGACATGACGCCTATCCTGTCACATAGAGCATAAAAATGTAGTAAATAAGGCGATTTTAAAAAAAAATCGTAGGAGCCGTTTTTTTGAAAAATCACAAAATGTGAAAAATTACTCGAATAAACTACACTTCCGGTTGACCGATTATGATGAAAATGTTTGTGTTGGGTCCTCTAGTGGTACCTAACTTAAGTTTTAAGTTTCAAGTTTATACGACATTCCGTTCTTGAGACTTTTGCTCACACTCACACAAGCGCGCGCGCACACACAAACACACAACACACCCACACGCACACGCGCACGTACAGAAAGAGAGAGAACGAGAGAGAGAGAGAGACGCACGCACTCACACATACCAATCACTAAAAACATGTTTTTTTGGGTTCAGGGGGTCTGAAAACGTATAGATCCGGTGAAAACTCAATTTAGAAAAATCGACATGAAAATAATACTTTCCTTCCTATATATTCATATGCAAGAGAAAGTATTTTTTTGACACTTTTAATTGAATTTAGTATCTGTTATTAAATTAATATAACAATTTCTAAATGTGACGCTAATGTTTCAAAACTTGATTTACTTGAAGGAGCGTGCAGTCATCACCACAGTCCTACAGTTGGCCAAGAAGATCTCTTGGCCAGAGGCGGCGCTTCAAACGTCTGCGCTGAGTACCCGGTATCGCCAGAGTGTACATGTTTTGTATGAGAGGGTTGTAAGAGAAAGTAAAACTTAGGAAAATATTTTCGTGTATTTCGCAAGAAAATGAAAACTGTAATGTGTTTAGAACAAAATTATTCTAGACTATTTTATAAAAGAGCTTAAAATTATAACGACAAACTATTAGTAATATTAAATTTTGATGTTTAATTGTGTAGTCTCTTTCTTACTCAGAAAAGAAATTATCACGAAGAAAATAAACAGCAAAGAAAATGAAGATTCAGAATAAAATTTGAATTAACATTTCCTTGGCTGAAAGTGAGTAAAATGTTGTAGGCATGTATTTCATGCACAGTGTGCTTGCAATAAATAACAACCTGACTTTCACACTGCGTTCTCATCTAAAACATCTTTGTGTCAGCTGCTTTACGTTGTACTTTTTTCACCCGTTTTCATATCGTGCTTTCTTTTCTAATTTATTTATACATATTTTTTATGTTGACTTATTCACCTACTGTTTTTAGATATTTAGCCTAAAATTATATATGCGAATAACTAACCGTAAAATTTTAAATAACAGCAGTAATTCCACTTAAGTCAGCTACAATTGCAGCAAAAATTAAGAAAAGTCACTGCAAAAGCAACCAATGTCAACATTGGTTCTTATTGATAACCAACTTCATTTAGAAAATTTTTATTGAAATAATTACCAATTATGACTTTGGTTGTTTTCGCATGAAGAAATTATGGTATCTGAGACCCAATGTTGTGTTTGGGTGTCCTTGCAATAATATTTTTCACGCAGCTGGCTGACATTGGTAATAAATACATGCAATATCTTTATGAACTATATAATGAACATTGGTTGTTCTTGCATTAAAAAGTTCACAAAAAATTACTTTGATAACGTGTTTAACTCATTTTACTTTCTCTTGCCTATATGAATATATAGGAAAGAAAGTATTGTTTTCATGTCGATTTTTCAAAATCGAGTTTACACCGGATCTACACGTTTTCAGACCCCCTGAACCCAAAAAACATGTTTTTAGCGATTGGTCTTTGCGTGTGCGTGTGTGTGTGTGTGTGCGCGCGCGCGCGCGTGTTGTGTGAACAGGATATCTCAAGAACGAAACATCGTACGAACTTGAAACTTGAAACGTAAGTCACATACCACTACCGGACCCAACACGAACATTTCCATCAAAATCGGTCAACCGGAAGTAGTAGCTTATTCGTGTAATTTTTCACGTTTTTGCGATTTTCTCAAAAACTGGTCCTACGATTTTTTTTAAAAATCGCCTGGTTTACTAAATTGTTTATGCTCTACAAGATAGGGTAGGCGCCATGTTTGCTGAAATTCTTGTTGAGGGCGTTTTCACGTAAAAACGTTGGTTTTTTAAGATTACGGCTTTAATATGCAATTTAGCGCAAAAATTTATAAAATAAAAATTGTAGAGAACTTGAAATCCGACAACTTATATTTCAAACAATTTTTTGTTTAACACTTAGTTTAGCGGTAATTATTGATTTTCTGTTTTTTCTCACGAAAACGTGTGAAAAATTGATTTTTTTAAGAGTTCGGCCTTAATATGCATTTCACGACAAAAGTGTGTATAATCAAATTTATAGAAAATTAAAAGATCTACAACTTTTATTGAGAGCATGTTTCTCCAGAAAGCCTAGTTTAGCGCGAAAGAATGATTTTCCATATTTTTAAGCCAAACTGAGGTCGATTGTCATTTTGTGTCGTTCACTCATGATTAAAATTAGGTTATGTTTATTGAGGTTAGTTTTTTGTTTATTTCTAATGTTTTATTACTAATGTTAGGATTATTGTTTATTATTTGTATTGGCAAGAGAAAGTTGCGTGTTTCTCACCAGATTTTTTGTAAAAGAATGACATTGGTTGTTCTTGTTCTAAGGTACAAATTTGTCATACCTAGATCCCGAACGAACCTAAGATTAGGTGTTACAGTATTAAAATTAATTTACATAATTTCAAACGGCCCTAGTCATATTGATTACAAAACTTTCTTATCATAAATTACATTGTGTTGTTTAGGTCAACAGCCGAAAGGCTGGTTTGAACCCGTAGAGGTTTTACTAAGTAAAACGAGGAGTGAGGTGGTTTACCATTGCCTTCCTCACTGAGTGGAAAAGTGCGCTTATCAGCATGCCGAGCCCTCTGAAAAGCACATATTTTCCACTCTGTAAATGACAACTTCACTTCAATCACCACAGGGTCTGGCTGTACAATGAAATTCATTACTTTCAGAGAAGATAACTCTGACTAGTGTCTTTTACACCTCTACCTCTTCTGTTCTTGAACAATTCAGTCATTTAATTGGCTGACCATGTGATAAGAAACAGAACTATTTATTTTAGCCCTGCAACGAACAGATTGAGTGTAAATAATTTGACACTGCACCTGTCTGTTATGGGCAGAAATTACATTATTGGAGCGTTATGAAAAATATAATCTCATGTGTTAAAAATTTTACTAGTAGGCCTAACCAACACAAAGAATACATACAAAAGAAAATCATTATTATTACTGAACATTTTCTTTCTGTATTTCTTTTTTGTAACCCATATGTGTAAAAGAGGTTAGGCCAAGTATAATTTCTCCATTACTTTTTTCATCCAATTTTGATGTGTTTTTTTCGCGTTGTTTTACGCTTGTCACGATTCTCATTGACTTTTTCTTTTGTCACACCAACAAAATGAAACTAAAAATAACCTATAATAAGAATTGTTATTTTTATTATATTATGATATTTTTTCCAGTTCTGTCATGTGTTTTTAACAAATTGTTAATTAACGATATAGGAGAAATTTCTCGTACCTTTTAACTTAATTAAATAAGTTTTAGAGCTATATTTTTAACTTTCTCTTACCTAAATGAATATATAGGAAGGAAAGTATTGTTTTCATGGCGATTTTTCGAAATCGATTATTCACCGGATCTACACGTTTTCAGACCTCCTGAACCCAAAAAACATGTTTTTAGCGATTAGTCTGGGTGTGAACAGACTATCTCAAGAACGGAACATTGTACGAACTTGAAACTTGAAACTTAAGTTACATACCACTACCGGACCCGACACGAACATTTTCATCAAAATCGGTCAACCGGAAGTAGTAGTTTATTCGTGTAATTTTTCACTTTTTTGCAATTTTCTCAAAAACTGGTCCTACGATTTTTTTTAAAAATCGCCTGGTTTACTCAATTTTTTATTCTCTACAAGATAGGGTAGGCATCATGTTTGCTGAAATTCTGGGTGACGCTGTTTTTACGTAAAAACATAGTTTTTTTAAGATTACGGCTTTAATATGCAATTTAGAGCAACAATGTATATAATAAAAGTTGTAGAGAATTTAAAAACCTTCAACTTTTATATCAAACATTTTTTTGTATAACGCTTAGTTTAGCAGTAATTTGCGATTTTCTGTTTTTTTCTCACGAAAACGTGAGAAAAATCGATTTTTTTAACATTTCGGCCTTAGTATGCATTTTATAATAAAAGTGTATATAATCAAATTTATAGAAAATTAAAAGATCTGCAACTTTTATTTAGAACAGTTTTCTCTACAGAGCCTAGTTTAGCGTGAAAGAGTGATTTTCCGTATTTTTAAGCCAAACTGAGTTCGATTTTCATTTTGCGTCTTTCACTCAAGAATAAAATTAGGTTATGTTTATTGAGATTAGTTTTTTGTTTATTTCTAATGTTTTATTACTAATATTAGGTTTATTGTTAATTATTTATATTGGCAAGAGAAAGTTGTGTGAGTGTTTCACACCAGATTTTTTTATTATATTATGATATTTTTTCCAATTCTGTCATGTCTTTTTAACAAATTGTTAATTAACGATATAGGAGAAATTTCTCGTACCTTTTAACTTAATTAAATAAGTTTTAGGGCTATATTTTTTTTACGTAAGTCTTTATGAGTGGCTTTTAAAATTGCATAAACTGGAACGTCAGTAACGACTATTAATTTAAACATTTTAGAACAAAAGTGTAAGATCAATTTGTAAAATTTTAAAAATCTAAAACCAATAAAAATATTTTTCTTAGTGCTTAATTTAGCGTCAATTAGTGATTTTCCTTTTGTTTAAGTCCTACAGAGGTTGGTTATCTTTTTGCGTCTTTCACTCATGATTAAAATTAGGTTATATTTATCGAGGATAGTTTTTTGTTTATTTCTAATGTTTTATTACTAATGTTAGGTTTATTGTTAATTATTTGCATTGGCAAGAGAAAGTTGTGTGAGTGTTTCATACCAGATTTTTTTTCATAACTAAACTTAGATTATATTTTATATTATTAACATTGGCAAGAGTAAGTAGTAAGAGTGTTGCACATCATTTTTTTAAATTTTTTATACCCCAATGATAACGTCTTGACAAGTTGACGAAAGTGTGCATGCATTGATAATGTTACAGGCATTACAACTGTAATATTACGACTGATTATGTACACAATGTTACCCGAAAGAACCTATTGGCAACGTTTTTAACTGGGTGAGAGTCATAGAATGTGTATTCTGTGGTTTTTTCTATATTATATAATTTTTGCCCAAAACAGGCAGATGGAGTGTTAAATTATTGCAAATTATCTGCTAGTTCCAGAGCTTTAAAATATAGTTCTGTTTCTTATCACATGGTCACCCAATTATATGTTTGAAGCATTTAAGAACAGAAGAAGTAGAGGTGTTAAAGACAATAATCACAGTTATCTCCTCCGAGAGTAATTTCATTATACAGCCACACACTGTGGTGAATGAAGCGTCATCTACAGGGTGGAAAGGAATGCGTTTCAAAGAGCCTGGCATGCTGATAAGCATACATTTCCACTCAGTGAAGAATGCAAAAGTAAACCATTTTACTCCTGGTTTTACATAGTAAAGCCTCTAGAGGTTCAAACCAGTCTTTTGGCTGATGACATAAACAACAATAAATTATAATATTGGTGATTTAGTTTACTTTCTCATGAAATTTCTTTGTTGAAAGTTTATGGAAGGCATTGTAATGTAGTTTTTTGTTGGCAAAAAGCTCTTCTGTAAGTTGTAACTTATATATCTAGTGCTACCATTATCCATAGATAGGGGTTGTCTAATTAACGACCTAACCCTCGGGTTGGATCTCTAACTAGAGTCAAGGTATCTACAATAAAGTTAATTCTACAACCCACCCCCAACGCGCAATTTCTCTCACTCCAAGCCAATTCTACTATGCCAACTCTCAGAGTTTACTACTGTATGAAAAAGGAATGCAAATTGTGCACATGTCCGGACTCTGAATTAATCTATAAACTGAACACCATGCAAAGTTCTTTACAATTAGCTTTTGAGAAGAAACTACTCAAATAAATGGTACGGCAAACTACCCTAACATTCTCGCTAAACTCCAAGCAGTACAGCTTTACTTATTTCTTTCTCTTGCCTATATAAATATATAGGAAGGAAAGTATTGTTTTCATGTCGATTTTAAGAAATCGAGTTTTCACCGGATCTACACGTTTTCAGACCCCCTTAACCCAAAAAACATGTGCTTAGTGATTGGTCTGTGTGTGTGTGTGTGTGTGTACAAATTATCTTAAGAACGGAACATCGTACGAACTTGAAACTTAAGTTACATACCACTACCGGACCTGACACGATCATTTTCATCAAAATCAGTCAACCGGAAGTAGTAGTTTATTCGTGTAATTTTTCACTTTTTGCGATTTTCTCAAAAACTGGTCCTACGATTTTTTTAAAAATCGCCTAGTTTACTAAATTTTTTTATGCTCTACAAGATAGGGTAGGCGCCATGTTTGCTGAAATTCTTGGTGAGGCTGTTTTTAGGTAAAAGTGTTTTTTAAGATTACGGCTTTAATATGTATTATAGCTCAAAAATGTATATAATAAAAAATGTTGAGAATTTAAAATTCTACAACTTTTATTTGAAAAATTTTTTTGTATAACTCTTAGTTTAGCGGTAATTAGCAATTTTCTGTTTTTCCTCACGAAAACGTGTGAAAAATAGATTTTTTTTAAGATTTCGGCCTTAGTATGCATTTTTGACAAAAGTGTATATAACCGAATTTATAGAAAATTAAAAGATCTACAACTTTCATTTAAAGCATTTTTCTCTGCAGAGCCTAGTTTAGCGTAAAAGAGTGTTTTTCCGTATTTTTAAGGCAAACTGAGATCGATTTTCATTTTGCGTCTTTCATATTTGATTAAAATTAGTATATGTTTATTGAGGTTAGTTTTTTGTTTATTTATAATGTTTTATTATTAATGTTAGGTTTATTGTTAATTATTTGCACTGGCAAGAGAAAGTTGTGTGAGTGTTTCACATCAGATTTTTTTACGTTCTTCTGCCCTATACGTAATATAGGTCTACACGACCAAACTCTCCATAACAGGCAGGTGGAGTGTCAAATTATTTGCATTCTATCTGTTAGTTGCAGGGCTAAAATAAATAGTTCTGTTTCTTACAACATGGTCAGCCAACTAAATGACTAAATCATTTAAGTGCAGAAGAGGCAGAGGTGTAAAATACACTAATCATAGTTATCTCCTCTGAAAGTAATGAATTTCATTATACAGCCAGACCCTGTGGTAAATGAAGTGAAGATGTCATTTTCAGAGTGGAAAATATGTGCTTTTCAGAGGGCCCGGCATGCTGATAAGCATACTTTTCCACTCAGTGAGGAAGGCAATGGTAAACCACCTCGCTCCTCGATTTACTTAGTAAAACCTCTACAGGTTCAAATCACCTTTTGTCTGATAATCTATACAAGAATAACACGACCAGCAAAAAGGAAGCTAACAACAGCAGACGAGGAAAGATGGCCGGTGCACTCCGAGGTACTCCTTCACTTTTTTTTTTATTGAGTGATAATGCCTTGGGCTTGTGCGTAGATAATGATATATGGTGATTTACAGATGAAAAAAATGCCAGACCTGACCGGGAATGGAACCCGGGACCCCGGCATAGTAGCCAGTTGCGCTGACCACTACACCACGGGCCGGTCAAACTTGTATAAGAAGAAAGCACTCTCAAAAAAAGCCAAGATTAGACAATAATTATAGAGTTTAAAAAAATGTGTGTTTGTACGTAAGTGAGTGCCTTAGAACGACCGGGAAATATTATGTCCACAACTCCGTGGAACCTAGATCACAAGCTTTTCACACACAAGCTTTACCGATATTGGATATCATTCTGACTGCCGTTATTCAATAATATAATAAAAAAAAACTGGTGTGAAACACTCCGACAACTTTCTCTTGCCAGTTCTAATAATTCACAATAAACCTAACATTAGTAATAAAACATTAGAAATAAACAAAAAACTAACCTCAATAAACATATGTTGTTTAGGTCAACAGCCGAAAGGCTGGTTTGAACCTCTAGAGGTTTTACTAAGTAAAACGAGGAATGAGGTGGTTTACCATTGCCTTCCTCACTGAGTGGAAAAGTACACTTATCAGCATGCCGAGCCCTCTGAAAAGCACATATTTTCCACTCTGTAAATGACAACTTCACTTCATTTACCACAGGGTCTGGCTGTACAATGAAATTCATTACTTTCAGAGAAGATAACTCTGATTATTGTCTTTTACACCTCTACCTCTTCTGTTCTTAAATGATTCAGTCATTTAATTGGCTGACCATGCGATAAGAAACAGAACTATTTATTTTAGCCCTGCAACGAACAGATTGAGTGTAAATAATTTGACACTCCACCTGTCTGTTATGTGTTATATGTGTTATATGTTATAACATATACTAATTTTAATCAGATATGAAAGACGCAAAATGAAAATCAACCTCCGTTTGCCTTAAAAATACGGAAAATCACTCTTGAAAGCTAAATCTTTTAATTTTCTATAAATTCGATTATATACACTTTTGTCACAAAATGCATACTAAGGCCGAAATCTTAAAAAAATCGATTTTTCACACGTTTTCGTGAGAGAAAACAGAAAATCCCTAATTACCGCTAAACTAAAGCGTTATACAAAAAATGTTTGAAATAAAAGTTGAAAAATTTTAAATTCTCTACATTTTTTATAACAAAAATCTTTGCGCTATAATACATATTAAACCCGTAATTTAAAAAAAAAAACCTTTCTTTTACGTAAAAACAGCCTCACCAAGAATTTCAGCAAACATGGCGCGTACCCTATCTTGTAGAGAATAAAAAATTGAGTAAACCAGGCGACTTTTAAAAAAATCGTAGGACCAGTTTTTGAGAAAATTGCAAGAAATTGAAAAATTAGACGAATAAACTATTACTGCCGGTTAACCGATTTTAATGAAAATATTTTTGTCGGGTCCGGTAGTGGTATATAACTTAAGTTTCAAGTTTCAAGTTCGTACAATGTTCCGTTCTTGAGATATTCTGTTCACACACAGACACACACACACACACACACACACACACGCACACACAGACCAATCGCTAAAAAGATGTTTTTTGGGTTCGGGGGTCTGAAAACGTCTAGATCCGGTGAAAACTCGATTTTGAAAAATCGACATGAAAACAATACTGTCCTTCCTATATATTCATATAGGCAAGAGAAAGTAAAAATAAACACTATAATAAATTTTACAATTGTTATTATTATAAAATATAACAATTAATAGCATAATAAAAAAAACTGGTGTGAAACACTGACACAACTTTCTCTAACCAATGCAAATAATTAACAATATAAACTAACATTAGTAATAAAACATTAAAAATAAACCAAAAAAAAACTAACGCCAATAAACATAACCTAATTTTAATCATGAGTGAAAGACGCAAAATTAAAATCAACTTCAGTTTGGCATACTGAAAATTCCTGCATAATACATGTCGAAAATAGAGCCTTAAACAGCACTCAAAGTCGGTATTTTTCAATAATGTACGATTCCCGCTAAAAAATTATTTAGGACTACACCTGGAATCCCGATTAATTTAATATTTATAGTAGTTATCTGACCTATGCATGGTATTTTGGGTTATTAGTAATGAATTATGGAATAATATCAGAAATTTAGTGATTATGAATAAGTTATGCAACAAAATGCAATCCTACCTTGTTACTGAGCCATCCATTCAATGTCGAAGATCATAAACACGGTTACCGAATCACGATCACTAATAATTAAGTTATCTCCATTAAAACACCATGTTAATAACACCAGATAGTATTAAATGTTACACTTTTAAACAAACACTATATGTTTCTGTATTTTTAATAAACACTGTAAACAAAACAAATTACAAAAAACACAAATATTAAAATATTACAACCACGAAGTCGATCACTCCCGCTATTACTAAAACCGACGCTACTAAAAGCGGGAATCATACCGTAACGAACAGAACTTTTAAGTAATGCCACCACAATTTCTTGAATGTTTGGAAGAGAGTATAAATGATATTCATAGTAATTAAAATGTTATTAAATTGTATGCAGTAAATAAATGTAAAGTTAATTTTGAGGAAGATAAATTGATAACGGGAAGCTAAAAAAATGTATAAAATGATATGGATAAATAAAAACATCTTCCAAAATACTAAATATTGAACTCGAAAAAGTTATAATTATAAAAACTAAATTATGCATAATTATTTAATCCAAAATTATTGTAATTTGGAAAAATTAATTTTGAAAACGCCAAGTATTTATAATAAAAATTAATTTATGTACATGACAAAAAACAATCTTCTTTGTCGTTCAAGAATTAGGTCTTGTTGTTTAGTGTTTGTTTGTATTTGTTGATGTGGCACTGTCCACTAGCATTTTTCACAATACGTACTTTTACAATTAAAGAAAATTTGAAGAAAAAAGAATAAAATAAGGATAATAAAAAGGATAATAATACTGTAAGATAATTTACAATTACGAGGACAACAAGGAATTGGTATAAATGCCCCTCGTTTTCTTTTTTTTTTCATGATACTACCACACATTGATCACATGGGGGGGATCACTTTGCGTTTCTTCATTATCTAATATTTATAATATAATTATATATAATATTATGTATATAATATAATTATAATATTATATATATATATATAATATATATTATAATATATAACATAATTACATTTCTATAAAAATCTTAACATATAACGTTATTGTAGTTAACTCATTACGTTATTGTAGTTAACACATAACCTTAATGTAAAATATGTGAATCTTAAGCGCAAAAAGTGCTAGTAAAACGCACGAAAAGTGCTACTATCGTGCGTTCGGAAAGTCGCTGTGCACTGGAATTGTGACTATGGATTTATGAAAATATGTATAAAGAAATGACTAAGCATTTTGGAAAAAAATTTATTCAATACCTTAATTACATTGTTAAACCGTGATTACATTGTTTATAGAAGGTGTTCAAAATGACCTCCATTGGCATCAATACAGCATTGCACTCGTTTCATTTTGTTTGCAAACACCTTTCGCAACTGAAGAACAGTGATTCCTTGAATGTATGCCGTTATTGCGGCTTTAAGTTCGTCAATCGTGTGTGGTCTGTTCCGATACACAGTTTGTTTCGCCGCACCCCATAAAAAGAAATCGGGGGGAGTCAGATCAGGAGATCTTGCAGGCCACAAATTCTTTGAAATTATTCGTTCACCAAACACGTTGCGCAGGAAAGCCATTGAGATGTTAGATGTATGTGCTGTTGCCCCGTCTTGTTGGAACCAACCATTATTCATTTCCACTTGTGTTATTTGATGCGTAAAGTTCTCTAAAATATCAGAACAATAACGTAAAAATTTTTTTCCAAAATGCTTAGTCATTTCTTTATACATATTTTCATAAATCCATAGTCACAATTCCAGTGCACAGCGACTTTCCGAACGCACGGTACATTAACAAAAACAAACTACACAAAACATAACGTGGTAGGCCGCATACTAAATCTTCCAAAAAATCTAAAAATTACCTGCTTTTAGCTTTTATTTGTTATCGGGACTGTACATTATTGACAACTACCCAATTTGATCGCTGCTTTTGGCTGTATTATTTTGACGTGGATTAGGCGTGAGTTTGAACAGGGACCCCCAGTAGAGTTTGTTCACGGATGGCTGTCAGCTGGTCACCATACAAAGTCGCTTGCCCAATCGGTGGTACTTAACAAATAATAGCGACTTTCTACCAGCTGACTGACTGGGTTGGCCCGAATGCCATCTAAAAATTAAACTCGAAATAATTATAAGTTTAAAAACTATAAATGATACATAATTATTTAACTCAAAAATTATTATAATTTGGAAGAATTAATTTTAAAAAATTCGAATGTTTACAATATAAATTACTTTACCTATATAACTAATATAAAATCTTTTTCCTTCGTAGCGTAGTGGTTAGCGTATTGGCCTGCCCCACGGAGGTCCCGGGTTCAATTTCTAGCCATGGTCTAAAAATTTTCACCTGCCAAATCCCATAGTAAATGTTACATAATCCGTCGTAGTCGCTAATGGCCAAGCAATTGATGCGACTTTAAAAAAATAAATTAAAAAAAAAATTCGTCCTCAATTAAGTCTTGATCTATTCCGGTAGTCATCTTCTGTAAGTCTGTTACTTAACATCACTAGTAGTTGTTTTATAAAGTATAAATAAAAAAAATAATAAACTTTTGTAAAAGATAAAATAAACATCGAGTTTTTGAACAATTTTTAATTAATACTGAAGTGAGAACATTCCACCGGTGTACAATTTATCAAACAGTCCAACTAGTAGTAAAATAACTAATTATTTTATAATCCATTTTTACGTGCTATCCCTAGACAACTACTAAAGAGACTGACCAATGTATTTCTACTAACACAGGTCAAGAGTCGAGTTAGTGGATAATTTTTTTCGTTCACCCGAGAAAAGTAAAACTGGAAGGGTGGAACAAGAAAACACTTGTTTGTAAAGGACGTTGATATCCCCCTTGTTGCAGCTGTTGAACTGAAATCCAATCATAACATTACTTCTTCGTAGACATCTGTTTTTTTACTTTACCATCTCTCTTTTGAAGGGTGAAAGATTCGACCTATAGACCTATATTTTTGTTACCCGACACTTTATCCAGTCAATGAATTTTACAATATTGTTTTTGTACTTAATTAAAAACTTTATTTATTGTTAAAATGTTGATTATTACTTTTCTTTTTAATTTTATCTGTATTGTAGAGTGAATCTTTTGATACTTGTCGCAAAAACAACTGTGCTGAACGGTTTGAAACTTAAAAACTAATGTTGAAAATTATTAATGTACGAGTAGAAAGTCAATCAAACTTTACTTTGATACAAAACTAAAATAAAATTTTCCCAAAACCGCTTAACTTATTTTGACTAAATTAAGTTTTATTTCAGTTTTACTGATAAGTTAACTACTCTAATTTTACTGGATAAGTGGAATCTGTAAGAAAATTTATGGGAGGTAATGTGCAGTAATTTACAATTTTAGTGTTACCTCAATTACTATTTAAGGTTCTAAAAAGGTGTTCTTAGAGAAAGAAATTAATATTTTAAAAAATGTTATGACTTAAGTTTGGTATCAGTTTGTTTGAAAAAATTAAAATAATAAATACAAAAACATTATAATTATAGGTATTTGTCGTTTATCTTTCAAATATAATTATTTATACTACAAATATGGCCTTAAGTCGTAAATACTAAAAAAAAAACTAATCCTTGTTGATCCTTGGCATCCATCAAATCAAGTCAGGTATTTTTACTTTCTTATGCCTTTATACAGAAAGGAGAAAGGAAATATACAGAAAGAAAAGTATTGTTATCATGTAGATTTTTCGAAATCGAGTTTTCACCAGATATACACGTTTTTAGACTCCCTTGAACATAAAAAACATTGTTTTATAGCGATTGAAGTGTGTTCACACACACACGCGCGCGGGCGTGCACACACACACACACACACACACACAGGTATTATTAGAGGACCCGACACGAACATTTTCATCAAAATCGGTCAACCGGAAGTAGTAGTTTATTTATGTAATTTTTTTTTTTTTGAATTTTTTTCTTAAAAACGGCTCCAACATTGTTTTTTAATTGTCTCATTAACTACATTTTTTTATGTTCTACATGATAGGTTTCGACCGGAAGTCAAGAAATCAAAATCAAGTCAGGTATTTTTACTTTCTTATGCCTTTATACAGGATTTTTGATAAAGGTTTTTTACAGGAAGGAAAGTATTGTTTTCATGTCGATTTTCCGAAATCGAGTTTTCATCAGATATACACGTTTTCAGACTTCCTGAACACAAAAAACATTGTTTTATAGCGATTGGCGTGTGTTCACACACACACGCACGCACGCACACGCGCGCGCTCGCACACACACACACACACACACACAGGTACTATTAGAGGACCCGACACGAACATTTTTATTAAAATCGGTCAACCGGAAGTAGTAGTTTATTCGTGTAATTTTTATTATTTTGCAATTTTTTTTAAAAATGGCTCCAACATGTTTTTTTAAATTTCCTTATTTACTTCATTTGTTTATGTTCTACATGATAGGTTTTGACCGGAAGTCGAGAAATCAAAATCAAAATTTTGAAACAAAAATAGTGCCATTCAACGCCTCTTAAAGAGTAGATACAGAAATCACAAATGGTTTTTGGGATAGATCAGAGGTAAGTATTTTCTTTCTTACAAAAGCTAAGTGGGTATAATCTCTTACAATAATATTTTATTTAAAAAAATTTCCACCAGCCATGAGATGTGCGTCTGATGAAAGGAATTTTTTCCAAATAAATTATAAAGAGTAGCTGCTTAACTAAATCCTACACACACGCCCATATTTTCCTACAAACACATTCTTGGCTTCAAGTAGTCATAAATGATAAAGATTAGTTAAATATATGTTTTAGTAATCAAATTATGTTATAAAAACACACAATTTTTTATTTGATTTCAAATATTTAATTTGTCAGAAAAAAATTTAACGAATAATCTTACACAATAAACTCGTGACTTGGATCACGTTTTATACGCGAACGTTTTCCACGCAATTTGTTTCTAAAAAAAAATTATTTAGTTTGGTAAGGGTTGTTCAAAATAATGTCAGAGATTTTGGTTTTCTTTGTATTTTATTCTTTTATTCGAAATTCACGTACTTTATGTTCTCTGCATACAAATTATACTCGTACAAATAAATCATAACTCATAAATTTAAATTATTTGGTAAATTTTATGCAAACAGCGAACTTGACATAAATTTAAATTTCCAAAAGTTATAACAGACTTAAGTTTTGCAACTATATGATCATCTTTGTACAGCCAAAATATTGTTTAGTAAAATCTACCACTGTACTTGAACGTTCTTACCACGTTAAGAAATATTCTTAATCAAGGAGGAGGAGAAGATGAAGGAGAAAAAAGGAGAAGGAGGAGGAGGAGAAAAGGGAGGACGAGGAGGCCGAGGAAGAAGAGGAGGAGGAGGAGGAGGATTATTGAATAATCAATATTCTTAATCAATTAAGGATTAATAATCAATATTCTTATCAATTCTATCCTATTAACGGATTCATTAAAAAAGTGTGGTGGGAAACAATCACACGTCTTTTTCTTACCAATGCAAATACTGAACAATATAACCCAACGTTAGTAATAAAACATAAGAAATAAACAAAAAAGTAACCTTATTTTAATCATGAGTGAAACCATAATGAAAACCAACCAGTACTTTGGCTTGATAATACGGAAAATCACTCTTTCACGCTAAACTAGGCTCTGTACAGAAAAATTCTTAAATAAAAGTTGTAAATCTTTTAATTTTCTACAAATTTGATTATACACTTTTGTCGTTAAATGCATACTAAGGCCGAAATCTTTAAAAATCCATTTTTTATAAATTTTCATTAAATAAAATCAGAAAATCACTAATTACCGCTAAATTAAGCGTTATACAAATAAAATGTTGCTAATAAAAGTTGTAGGTTTGTAAATTTTCTACAACTTTAATTGTATACACTTTTGCCCTTAACTGCATATTAAGGCTGCAATCTTAAAAAAAAAACATTTTTTTTATGAGAGCTCAACATCCTCTTCAAGAATTTTAAGCAGACATAATTCCTACCCTTTCACGTAGAAAATACAAAATGGAATGAAGATAATAACTCTGTACGGAAGTGAGGCATGGACAACAACAAAACCTAAGAGCGGAGAATCCAGACGCCAGAGATGAGATTTCTCCGAAGGACTAAGGGGTGTATTTGCTTAAAACAAATAAGTAATGAGAAAATAAAGTCAGATTGGGTATTTATAACATGAACGAAAAGATAAAGGATTATCCCCAAAGTTGCGGACAGCACATGGTATGCTCAGGAGATGAAAGGGATGTCGGTAGACCTAGGAAAAAATGATCATAGATATAGTATATGCGTTTGGAACAAGCTACGGTCTACTCCCTGGTTATAAGAATAATAATAATAATAATAATAATAATAATAATAATAATAATAATAAGAAGAAGAAGAAGAAGAAGAAGAAGAAGAAGAAGAAGAAGAAGAAGAAGAAGAAGAAGAAGAAGTAGAAGAAGGAGGAAAAGGAGAAGAAGGAGAAGAAGGAGGAGAAGAAGAAGGAGGAGGAGGAGAAGTAGAAGAAGAAGGAGAAAAAAGGAGAAGGAGGAGAAGGAGAAAGAGAAGGAGAAAGAGAAGGAGAAGGAGGAGGAGGAAAGAAGAGGAAGAAGGAGAGACAAAAGGAGAAGGAGGATGAGAAGGAAAAGGGGAAGGAGAGGAGAAGGAGGAGAAGAAGAAGGAGAAAAAAGGAGAAGGAGGAGGAGAAAAGGGAGGAGGAGGAAGAGGAGGATGAGGAAGAGGAGAAGGAGGAGGAGGAGGAGGAGTAGGAGGACGAGGAGGAGAAGGAGGAGTAGGAGGACGAGGAGGAGAAGGAGGAGTAGGAGGACGATGAGGAGAAGGAGGAGTAGGAGGACGAGGAGGAGAAGGAGGAGTAGGAAGACGAGGAGGAGAAGGAGGAGTAGGAGGACGAGGAGGAGAAGGAGGATAGGATATTCTAATTTAAAGTTAATTTGGTCGTACAATAATCTAACTCTTCAAGATTATCATAATATCAGTGATAATAGAGAATTTTGTAGCGAACTCATTTCTTCAAGGTAGGTATTACCGTCCTGAACAACCTCTTTTACATTCTTGTTCTCATAAGAAAGAACGTCTCTTTCATTTCTCTTAATATGAAAACTACTTATAACAACAGTTTTTCCTCCTATTTGTCTTCTTTTGTTGCTTCATTTTTGTCTCGTATTAATTTAGTTTTATTGCTTTAGAAAATTTCTTATTACATCTTTCTGCATTTATTATCTTAGTGATTTTAATAATAATATTCTTATCCTCTTTATCTTGGTACTGAAAATTCAGAAGAGTACTTTTTACTTTTAAGCACATTTCATTTCGTGTTTATTTATTAATTAAACTAAATACGTAAGTTAAAGTAATTTTGTTTTAATTATTACTTTAATTAATATTGAAGATATGAGTTTATATTAAATTTATTAAAATTTATATCTTAATTGTAAATTTTACTAAGTAAATTATCATTGTATCTGTAATTAAAGTCTATTGTTACATTAATTAAAAGTTTTAATAACTTTAAAACTTCAAAAAAAATTGTGTAAATTTAAAACCTTGCAATATTCTTATAAACTTTACGCTAAATCAAGTAAACACTTTAATGTTATTAGTTTTGTGAGGTTAATTCCAGGTTCTTTCAAGATATAGAATGTTTTAAATAAAAAAATTTCTATATAAAGTTATGGCAAAAAATTTATTAACAAATTTGTTAACATGTATATTATTACGATACATTAATTTATTGTAGTTGTTTAGGTCATCAGCTGAAAGGCTGATTTGAACCTGAAAAGGCTTTACTAAGTAAAAACAAGAAGTAACATGGTTCACCATTGCCTTCCTCTCTGAGTGGAAAAGTATGGTTATCAGCATGTAAGACCCTCTGAAAAGTATCTACTTTCTACCCTGCAAATGACACCTTCACTAAAAACGAACACTTCACTTCATTCACTTCACTTCACTTCACTTCATTCACCAAGGGTCTGATTGGATAATGAAATTCATTCAGAGGAGATAACTCTGAGTAGTGTCTTTTACACCTCTACCTCTTCCGTTCTTAAATGATTCAGTCATATAATTTGGTGACCATGTGATAAGAAACAGAACTATTTTTTGTAGCCCTGGAACTAGCAAATCGAGTGTAAATAATTTAAAAATCTACCTGCCTGTTATAGACAAATAAATTTATTACTAACATTAATTATTGCAGTTATAACTACTTAAATTCGGAGCAGATTTATTGGCGTGTGTAGGTTTATTATTCTTCTCTCCCTCATCACCATTCCTACTGTTCGGTTGAGAAAATGTTCCTTACGTTGACTGTAACTTAGAGATTCTATGTTACCTTAACTTAACGTCTCCGAGGATAGCATTAAGCCCGCGTACACCCCATGTACAAATTACTACTTAGTTTATATTATGAGAGAATTCAATTAATTAACCAATTAAGGGTACCCGGAATGCCTATCTCCGTAATAATAATGTAAGGAACATTTTCTCAAAAACTACTTCAGTTATCCTGTTAAATTTTTTTGTGGTTGCTTTTCAGGCCATTCTACACCCACATAATTAGTAGCATCTATATGTATATGTTGTTAGGAAGATAAGAAAATGATTTTTGAAATTACCACTTTTGAAAAGCATAATTTTTTGCCTATTTAAGTGGAAAATAAATATTTAAACACATTTTTTTTACTGTAATATTAACTCAGTACATTCAAATTGTTGTATAAAAGGCTGTGCAAAAATTTCATTAAAATCCGTTTACATTTGGCTGAGAAAATGTTCCTTATATGTCAAAAATTGCTGTTTACAAGAAACAAGAAAAAATTAAAAGAGTACACATCAGAAGTACTACAAAATAGTTACCTCTTATACATTCCAGGATCATAATCTGGAAATTCCTCAACTGTTACATTCACAGCTGATCTAATGCTGACTTAAAGTTTTAAAACAAAGACAAAATTATGAGTTATGTATGTCATTCAAAAAAAGAAATGTGTTTATGCAAACTGATAGTGTTTAGAAAATAATGTAAGGGTTCAACATATTTTTAATTTCTTTTTTGGTTAAAAATTGTAAAAACCCCAACAAATTATACATCATTGGATTCAGAAAACTCTGAATTTTAATAATGTGCAAAAAACCAAATATGTGAAAATTTTTAATTTTCTCCGTTCCGGGTACCCTTAACGAACAGAAAACGTTAATACATTTTACAGATATATGTATAAAAACAAAAGAAACATTTACAAAGCATTAGTTCTTCAAATGCATTCATGCATAAAGTTTTAAATTTGCTTGTCAAAGGACTTTTTTACTTTGTCTTTATAGTCATGTATATTTTAATTAATTAAATTAAAACAGTACAAGAAGAAGAAGACGAAGTATTACGTGCGCAGCTTAAATAAATAAACTCAGTAATGACTCTTGTACAGTATTTCACTATTACTTTTACTATTATTACTCTCTACAGTTTGCTCTTTTTCAGCGCTAATGTCTGATCAAACTAAATTTGCTGATGTAACGTGAAAGATTGTTAGCTGAATTAAAAACAAAACGAAACAAAGAAAGGCATGGAAAAAGATCTCAACTAATGTGGATTAGTTACAATACGTTTACTTTTTTGTTTTTCTTTTCTTTTCGACAAGGTTTTTAATTATAAAAGTTTGTAATAAAGTTAAATGTTTTGTTAATAAACTCTTGTATAACATCGATAGTTCGTCACCTTCTGAGAACTAAGAGGGTGATGATTTATCATATTTCTATTCATAGTGTTTCAAACTTAAAGGTAATCTTTCAAGCGCTTGTTAACAAAAACAATTAAGGGAGCAGACTGATTTAAATAAAAAAGTTGATTTTTTTTTCAATTTTACCATATATATTGATAGATCGTCTTACCCTATTTAAATTGATATATATATTGTTTTAAGTCCTAATATAGGATGATAAGTATGACGTGTAAATGAGGTGTAGTCTTGTACAGACCCAGGGCGACCATTCCTGAGAGAGTATGGTAAATTAAACCCCAACCATCAAAGTACACCGGTAACCACTGTCTAGTATTCAGACCCGTATAAAAGTAACTACCTTTACTAGGACTTGAACCAGGAACCTTCGTCTCCGATAATCAGCTGTTAAACAGCTGATTTTTGTGACGACCTTACCGCTAGACCAACCCGGTGGGTTAGTGTAGTAAATGAGGCGATTTTTAAAAATATCGTACAACCCTTTTTTGAGAAAATCGCAAAAATGTGAAAAATGACACGAATAAACCTCCGGTTAACCGATTTTGATGAAAATGTTCGTGTCGGCTCCTCTAGTAGTCTCTAACAAGTTTCAAGATTAATTTTGTTGGTGCACCTTTCTAACCAACTGTTGATGGCAAATTTACTTGTTTGTCTACATTTTTTTTATTGTTATTTAACGTCGCATCAATTGCAACGGTTATTAGCGACAACGTTGGGGTGTAAATTTGTACAATGGAGGATAAAATGAAAGTTTTTAACGTATGAAAATATGCCACGCCTGAGTGGGATTCGAACGCATGACCGCAAGATGAGAGGCGAGCACGTTACCAACTACGTCAATGCAGCCGGCATACATTTTGTTTTTTATTAGTGCCTTTTTGTTTTTTAGTTGTTTTAACAGCTATTTTTAACATTTTGATACATTTTTCTCCGAAACCATTAAACCTACCTGGCTGTAATTTTTGCCAGTTATTCATCTTGTACATTCACACACACTGCCATTTTGATAACTTCCACAGATGTTCCAAAAATTAGAAATATGCAAAAAATGTAGACTGAAAACTGTAAAAAATTTTATTTTATTCGTTATTTTGTTTTTAATCATATGATCTCATAGATTAACTTTAAAAATCTGGTGTGAAACACTCACACAACGTTCTCTTGCCAATGCAAATAATTAATAATAAACCTAACATTATTAATAAAATATTAGAAATAAACAAAAACTAACCTCAAAAACATAACCTTATTTTAATCATGAGTGAATGACGCAAAATGACAATCGAACTCAGTTTGGCTTAAAAATACGGAAAATCACACTTTCACGCTAAACTAGGCTCTGTAGAGAAAAATGCTCTAAACAAAAGTTGTAGATCTTTTAATTATCTATAAATTTAATTATATACACTTTTGTCGTAAAATGCATACTAAGACCGAAATGTTAAAAAAATCGATTTTTCTCACGTTTTCGTGAGAAAAAAAACAGAAAATCGCAAATTACTGCTAAACTAAGCGTTATACAAAAAAATGTTTGAAATAAAAGTTGTAGAATTTTACATTCTCTACAACTTTTATTATATAACGTTTTGCGCTAAAATGCATATTAAAGCCGCAATCTTAAAAAGAAAATGTTTTTACGTAAAAACAGCGTCAAGCAGAATTTCAGCAAACATGGCGCCTACCCTATATTGTAGAGCATAAAAAATGTAGTAAACCAGTTGATTTTAAAAACAATCGTAGGACTAGTTTTTGAGAAAATCGCAAAAAAGTGAAAAATTATACGAATAAACTACTACTTCCGGTTGACCGATTTTGATGAAAATGTTCGTGTCGGGTCCGGTAGTGATATTTAACTTAAGTTTCAAGTTTCAAGTTCGTACGATGTTCCGTTCTTGAGATATTCTGTTCACATACACACACACACACACAGACACACACAGACCAATCGCTAAAAACATGTTTTTTGGGTTCAGGGGGTCTGAAAACGTATAGATCCGGTGAAAACTCGATTTCGAAAAATCGACATGAAAACAATACTTTCCTTCCTATATATTCATATAGGCAAGAGAAAGTAAAAGTAGTTAATTTAACAGAGGCGAATTACAACGTACAGTCTCCCTTAACTAGATGTTGTTGTTGTTTAGGTCATCAGCCAAAAGGCTGGTTTGAACCTGTAGAGGTTTTACTAAGTAAAACGAGGAGTGAGGTGGTTTACCATTGCCTTCCTCAGTGAGTGGAAAAGTACGCTTATCAGCATGCCGGGCCCTCTGAAAAGCACATATTTTCCACTCTGCAAATGACACCTTCACTTCATTCACCACAGGGTCTGGCTGTATAATGAAATTTATTACTTTCAGAGGAGATAACTCTGATTAGTGTCTTTTACACCTCTACCTCTTCTGCTCTTAAATGATTCAGTCATTCAATTGGCTGACCATGTGATAAGAAACAGAACTATTTATTTTAGCCCTGCAACAAACAGATTGAGTGTAAATAATTTGACACTCCACCTGTCTGTTATTGGCTTAACTAGATATAGACTTAATAATTTATTTTTTTAATTTTTTTAGAAATTGTAATTTTTTTAAATGCCATTGTTTAACCCTAGCGTAGTTTTTAAATCTCCTTTGTTCTGTGTTACTAATTAAAAGAAGAGAAACACGTACAGTATTCAGATGAACTAATGTCCCCTAGCCGTGGGAGTGAGAGAATGCATGACGCTCTCACTCGCACAAGCTATACGCGCCGTTCCAATAACATTGTCTTTAATTTTACTCATTGTCGTGAGCAAGCGTTCATGCATTCAGTAAACTAACAAGCAAGATAACGACTGTAGTATGTTTTCAGATTTAGATTATAACGGTAAAGACCTTTCAGCGCATGCGTAGTTATGCCACATATCTCCCTCTCACTCGCTCGGCTATGGGACATTAGTTCGTCTGATACCTATACGTATGTGACTTTTAGCCATAGTTAGGTAGGGTAATTTCCTTCATCTCGTACATTGCGAATTGTTATAAAGCCATTATAGTTTTGAAAAGAATGTGTAGTACTACTGTGAAAAAATATGAAAATAAAGTTTCATTATTATTAGTATTATTATTTTTATTTTTATTATTATTATTAGCCGCAGAGCTCCCGAAGTGGAAGACGCTGAGCATTATTCACGATCATTGATTATTGGACTTGGTGTTTTTCTTGTTTGCCCACCAGTCTTTCATTTTCTAAGAAAAATCAGCTTTTCTTTCCTCACTCCATCTTGTTCCAACTCTTGGAATTTTAACCTCTGGAATAATCTCCCATTCATTAATTTTTGTTCTAAAACTATTTCGATTGGTAACTTCATTATCAGTAATGTTTGCCAGAACTAGATCTTTCTTAACGTGTCGAATCCATTCCCCTCCATTGACAAGCGAAGCTATTATTATTATTATTATTATTATATTTCATAGCGTCTACATAAATGTATCAACCGAAATTACGACTATGTAAATCACTAGATAAATAATATTGTTAAGCTACAAAATATATAAACAGTGTGGAGAATAAACCTTTCTTTGTATTTCTAAACAATTTGAGATTTTACTTTTGGGATTCCCATCGTATAACCTATAACGGAACGGGAGAGAGTAAAAATATTAAAAGGTAAAGATGTGGAAGGTACTTTTTATATTCCTCAGATGTACACAATACCTTTCCATTGAAATCAATGCTATACGGGTGAATCGTGCCCGTTTCAATATATTACTTTTATTTGGTTGATACATAATAAAAAGAAATCTCCTCTCTCTCTCTTTTCTTAAGGTTTTGATGAAGTCCCACATCCAATAACGAACAGCACACAAAATACATACACGTACCGAATTGTAAAGTTACTAACATTTAGAAGAATAGCAATCTATTCTACATAACATCGTAGATCAAAGACAAGAGTAAGAGTTAATTCTTGGATTTTTAAAGAAATATTTTAAATAATAATAAATCATTAAACATCAAGATAAATAATTTTCATTTACTATGTTAATATTTCATAGCAGGAATTAAATATATGAAACCAAAATTTTATAAAAATATTTAATGTTAATAATAATTCCAGAAGCCAGATGATTCAAGTGAAGCCATTCAGAAAAACAAATGAATAGATAATTTTTATTCCTAATTTGTGTACGTTGCAATCTGTTCAATTTAGAACAATAAGCAACCCCAAGACCCAATGAGATGAGGATGATGTGTATGACGTGTAAATGAGGTGTAGTCTTGTACAGACTCAGGCCGACCATTCCTGAGAGAGTATGGTTAATTAAACCCCAACCATCAAAGTACACCGGTATCCACAGTCTAGTATTCAAATCCATATAAAAGTAACTACCTTTACTAGGATTTGAACCAGGAACCTTCGTCTCCGAAAACCAGGTGTTAAACAGCTAATTCTGGCAATGACTTTACCTCTAGACCAACCCGGTGGATAAGATAATTTTAATAAATAATTTTAATTAAATGAAATTTTATAAAAGAGAATAAGATAACATCAAAACATGGATGAATTAAGAAACTAAATTAAATATAATAACAATTTTAAAACCAATAAATAAAATTTTGAAAAAGGAATCTATTAAAACTATAATAAAACAGATTGTAACATTGGTCCGATCCCCCATTTGATCAAGATCAATGGTCCGATCCCCCATTTGATCAAGATCAATGGTCCGATCCCCCATTTGATCAAGATCAATGGTCCGATCCCCCATTTGATCAAGATCAATGGTCCGATCCCCCATTTGATCAAGATCAATGTTCCGATCCCCCATTTGATCAAGATCAATGGTCCGATCCCCCATTTGATCAAGATCAATGTTCCGATCCCCCATTTGATCAAGATCAATGTTCCGATCCCCCATTTGATCAAGATCAATGGTCCGATCCCCCATTTGATCAAGATCAATGGTCCGATCCCCCATTTGATCAAGATCAATGGTACGTGGCACACGCAAAGCAGAGACTACTATTAATCAATTAATTCATTAACAATAAAATTAATTTTGATTGAAATACACCTTTACAATTTGAAAAATATCATTAAATTTTTATCTTGGCCTTCCAAAAACTGAGAGACTGTACCATTGTGAACAAACTCATGCCTAATCCACGTCAAATAATACAGAAAAAAGCAGCAATCAAATTCAGTGTTTATCAATAATTACAGTTCCTGATGACAAAATAAAAAAATTGTTTATCTAACCATAAAATGGATTAATAAAAGTAGTTAAAAATTATTAAGTTCCCACAAAATTGAAGGTTGTTTAAGAAAATCAACCTGTACGTTGGAATCTTATAGGTATAACCTACGTACTTCTAAAACTATTTATGATAACTTCAAGAATCTCTTTGTAATCAAAACTTCACGTTGTTTTCTATTGTTTAATCATCCTATTCATATACTATTTTTTACTTAATGAGTTTTTAAGAATGTTTGGAAAAATCTGTTACTAGCAGCGGCGGCTATTCAGGTGAAATAGGTGCAGAGCCTCTTCACCTGTGCACTGGATAGTATCGTGATTTATTTTCACAAAATAATATAATGTCTGTTAAAATTATTTTTTATTTTACAATAAATTTAGAAGTAAAAATAATAAATTTAAAAAAATTATTTATGGTCCGAGAAGACAGGAAGGTTACAGACTGAGATCAAATGAAAAAATATACAATGGAGTTAAAGACGTGGAAGTAACATTAAGAAAACGACGATTGAATTTCTTTGGACATATGGTTTGAATGAATCAATCAAGATTAAAGAAACAAATTTTTCATAAACTCTGTAACTACAAGGTTCAAGGTGACTATGTTAAACAGATGAAGGGACAACTCAAGAACTTAAACATTACAGAAAAATACTGCCTAGATCGAGAAGAATACAGAAACAAAATTTTTGGACTAAAAGTTCTTGTGGATGAAGGGAGGAATGTCAATAGGGGAGAATGGACTGTTGAAAGGAGAGTCGAACAGTTGGAGAGGATGAGGAACTTCTGGAGGAGTAAGAAGGAGGCTGTATGAGGTGATATTTGGGTGGTCCTCGAAGGCCTATCCGCGATGAAAACAAAAATGAATAAGTATCGTGTACAAAAGTATATACAATTATTGTATCTGCTTAGAGCGCTTTTTAATGTTTTAAATAGCCCTGACCCACCGGGTTGGTCTAGCTAGAGGTAAAGTTGTCGCCAAAATCAGCTGTTCAATAGCTGTTTTTCGGAGACGATGGTTCCTGGTTCAAATCCTAGAAAAGTTAGTTACTTTTATACGGATTTGAATGCTAGACATCGGTTACCGGTGTACTTTGATGGTTGGGTTTCAATTAACCATACTCTCTCAGGAATGGTCGGCCTGAGTCTGTACAAGACTACACCTCATTTACACGTCATACATATCATCCTCATCTCATTGAGTCATGGGGTTGCTTATTGTTCTCAATTGAACAGATTGCAACGTACACACATTAGGAATTAAAAAAAAAAAAAAATAGCCCTTGTGATAGTCTTAATATACGTAATAAATGCCCAAGTGAAGAGTTAGACGAGTGGCAGCCGCTTCTCTTCTAGCGCATAGCGGGTTGCCATGACAACGGAGATATCAGCGGCAAACATGTACGTCTTGCTCTCTCTCTCTCTCTTGCTGTCACTTGTTTTCGGCACCCCTTCTCACTTGTTCAATCTCTCTCTCTCTATCTCTCTCTCTCTCTCTCTCTCTCGCTCTCTCTCTCAAACTCACTCACACTCTCTTTTTTCAATAGAAAAAGAACGGGAATAGAACATTTCAAAGATAACATTTAAAATTACTTTATCGTTTCATCTAACGTTAATAAGAATTGAAATTTCGTGTAATGTGATATTTTGAAAATATTTTCATTGTAAAAACGTTTAAAATGTATAAAGGCTTATTCAAGTGGAAATTTGATGGCGTCATTTCTCTGTCTGCTGTTGTTTTTTTTCTTTTTATTTCTTTCTCTTTAAGAAAAGTGTATTTGACAAGTGTAAAAATATAATAGTAAACTATATTTAAAATCAATATTTCTACTGAACATCAAAGTTATAGTGAATTTTTGTAGTATGCGTTTCTATGTAGAAATATTTCTACAGTAAAGAAAAAAATGGTGTGTCCTTGATGGTCAGCAAAAAATTAAGATTATCTTTTAAATTTCTTTACACCAAAAACATTAACCAGAAAGTATCAATCTAATTTGTGTTTCTTTTCGCTAATTTTTTCCACTGATTCTTTCAAATAATTTTGAAAATGTAATAGAAAGGATTGATTTTTTTTGTTTTTGTTTCATCGACAAGAGAATAAAACCAGTGACAATACTGTAAACGTTTTCCGTATCATTTTATACAAGAATCAGCTGTTTAACAGCTGATTTTCGGAGACGAAGGTTCCTGGTTCAAATCCTAGTAAAAGTAGTTACTTTTTTATGGATTTGAATACTAGACACTGTGGTTACCGGTGTACTTTTATGGTTGGGGTTTAATTAACCATACACTCTCAGGAATGGTCGGCCTGGGTCTGTACAAGACTACACCTCATTCACACGTCATACACATCATCCTCATCTCATTGGGTCATGGGGTTGCTTATTGTTCTAAATTGAACAGATTGCAACGTACACAAATTAAGAATAAAAATTTTATACCAGTTCATATATAACATCGACGCGGTAAGCATGCAGATGTAATATTTTAAGTAGCTCTGAAAGCAGTAGATAGTGAAATCCCAGCCTGTAAGGATAACTTTCTGAGCGATTTTCTAGGAAAGCGAGTCAAACGTTCTTTTTCATCCTCCAGAAATTTCACTTTTACCACTGATGGTAAAGCTGTGATTTTGCGATCTTTTTATGAAAAAAATGTATTGTACGGTTCCAAGCTCCGTGTAGTTGGGGGTGAAGGGTACGGGTGAAGTATAATGAATGAGTGACGCATGCTGGGAGAACGATTGTTGTATAACTCTGATACAAAACATTCATTTTCAAACTTTCCGTATTTAACATATTTGTTTGTATTTATTACATTTATTTATTTACACCCACCGGGTTGATCTAGAGGTAAAGTCGTCGCCAAAATCAGCTGTTTAACAGCTGATTTTTGGAGACGATAGTTCCTGGTTCAAATCCTAGTAAAAGTTGTTACTTTTATACGGATTTGAGTGCTAGACAGTGTTTACCGGTTCTTTGATGGTTGGGGTTCAATTAACCATACTCTCTCAGGAATGGTCGGCCTGAGTCTGTACAAGACTATACCTCATTTACACGTCATACATATCATAATCATCTGATTGAGTCATGAGGTTACTTGTGTTGTTGTTTAGGTGAACAGCCGAAAGGCTGGTTTGAACCTCTAGAGGTTTTACTAAGTAAAACGAGGAGTGAGGTGGTTTACTTTGCCTTCCTCACTGAGTGGAAAAGTACGCTTATCAGCATGCCGGGCCCTCTGAAAAGCACATCTTTTCCACTCTGTAAATGACAACTTCACTTCATTCACCACAGGGTCTGGCTGTACAATGAAATTCATTACTTTCAGAGAAGATAACTCTGATTAGTGTCTTTTACACCTCTACCTCTTCTGTTCTTAAATGATTCAGTCATTTAATTGACTGACCATGTGATAAGAAACAGAACTATTTATTTTAGCCCTGCAACGAACAGATTGAGTGTAAATAATTTGACACTCCACCTGTCTGTTATGGGCAGAAGAGGTTGCTTATTGTTCTGAATTGAACAGATTGCAACGTACACACATTAGGGATTAAAAAAACAATAATAAAATATTTATTTACATATTTTGATATAAAGTAGAAAATTAAATATGATGAATTCGACCAAGTTAATAAACCGGTAGGTATTTGTTAAATTAATGTGCCGGATGATAAGAATATTTTTTTAGTCTAGTTAGTACACGCTACAACTACAAATGCATCAGCTGTGAAACACTACTAACACTCATTCATTCTCCCACTACTATAACAACGCACTGCATTCCTTCCAACTAAATAGAGCTGGGACTCGAGCAATACGTGGTTTTGTAGAGAATGTGTATGGGTTAATATTGTAAAAACAAGAACATAAATAAGTTTATTAATAATACTAACCCACCAGGTTGGTCTAGAGGTAAAGTCGTCGCCAAAATTAGGTGTTTAACAGCTAATTTTCGAAGACGAAGGTACCAGGTTCAAATCCTAGTAAAGGAGTTACTTTTATACGGATTTGAATGCTAGACAGTAGCTGCCGGTGTACTTTGTTGGTTGGGGTTCAATTAACCATACTCTCTCAGGAATGGTCGACCTGAGTCTGCACAAGACTACACCTCATTACTCGTCATACACATCATCCTCATTTCATTGGGTCATGGGGTTGCTTATTGTTCTGAATTGAACAGATTGCAACGTATACACATTAGAGATTAAAAAAAAAGTTATTAATACTCATAATTTATTTGCAAAAAAAAACTCTTATTTACGATTATAAAAGTATAAACTATTTCACTACAACAGCCCACCATTACAGTACAAGGAAAAAGGATCTCTTACTTTTACGCAAGGCCTCAAAAATTTTATAGCAAAAGCAGTTTTGCTACTTAGCAAACCTAAGCTCCTCAATCTACTCCCCTTACAAATTAAAAATATACCGGGCATCATAAAGCATAGAAAACCACTATTTGGCTATTGGAAGTAACGAGAAACCATGGTTACACCAGAAACCATAATTTTGTAAACTCGTCACCGGTTCGATATTTCTTTTTTACTTTCTCTTGCCTGAATGAATTTATAGGAAGGAAAGTATTCTTTTCATGTCGATTTTTCGAAATCGAGTTTTCACCGGATCTACACGTTTTCGAACCCCCTGAACCCAGCGCGCGCGCGCGTGTGTGTGCGTGTGTGCGTGCGTGCGTGTGTGTGTGTGTGTGTGTACAAAATATCTCAAGAACGGAACATTGTACGAGCTTGAAACTTGAAACTTAAGTTACATACCGCAACCAGACCCGACACGAACATTTTCATCAAAATCGGTCAACCGGAAGTAGTAGTTTATTCGTGTAATTTTTTAATTTTTTGCGATTTTCTCAAAAACTAGTTCTACGATTTTTTTTTTAAATCGTCTGATTTACTAAATTTTTTATGCTCTACAATACAAGATAAGTTAGGCGTCATGTTTGCTGAAATTCTTGGTGAGATTATTTTTGCGTTAAGAAATTGTTTTTTTTAAGATTACGGCTTTATTATGCATTTCAGCGCAAAAATGTTTATAATAAAATTTGTAGAGAATTTGAAGTCCTACAACTTTTATTGCAAACATTTTTTTGTAACGCTAACTTTAGCGGTAATTAGCGATTTTATGTTTTTTTCTCACGAAAACGTGTGAAAAATCGATTTTTTTTAAGATTTCGGCCTTAGAATGCATTTTACGACAAAAAAGTATAGAATCAAATTTATAGAAAATTAAAAGATCTACAACTTTTACTTAAGGCATTTTTTTCTACAAAGCCTAGTTTAGCGTGATAGAGTGATTTTCCGTATTTCTAAGCCAAACTGAGGTTGATTTTCATTTTGCGTCTTTCTCTCATGATTAAAACAAGGTTATGTTTTTTGAGGGTAGTTTTTTGTTTATTTGTAATGTTTTATTACTAATTAAAAAGTAAATAGCTGTAATGTTTTATTGACAATTAGTTGCATTGGCAAGAGAAAGTTGTGTGTTCCACACCAGATTTTTCTATTTGTAAAAAACTTCGTTTGCACATTTAATATTTATCTGTGTTTGTTTTTTCTTTTCAATTGTGTATATAATTATATAGTAGCATACTTGTTTGATAAACATGTAGTTTAATGAATATTTAAGTAACTAACATTTAGTTTTAATTACTAACAGACTAGTAGATTACTATAGTAGTTAGTAGCAGTAGTTTAATGAACAAACAAGCACTGAATTGATCTACCCTTGAACATGGGAAACCATAGTTTGGTGGATTAATTTTCTCACCACGAATTCATATAAATAGTTTTATATTTTCAAATTATAATGAAGCAAATTAACAAAATATTGTAATGATTTTTTACTTTCTCTTGCCTATATGAATATATAGTAAGGAAAGTATTGTTTCCATGTCGATTTTTCGAAATCGAGTTTTCACCGGATCTATAAGTTTTCAGACCCCCTGAACCCAAAAAACATGTTTTTAGCGATTGGTCTGTGTGTGTGTGTGTGTGTGTGTGTGTGTGTGTGTGTGTGTGTGTGTCTGTGTGTGTGTGAACAGAATATCTCAAGAACGGAACATCGTACGAACTTGAAACTTGAAACTTAAGTTACATACCACTACCGGACGCGACACGAACATTTTCATCAAAATCGGTCAACCGGAAGTAGTAGTTTATTCGTATAATTTTTCACTTTTTTGCGATTTTCTCAAAAACTGGTCCTACGATTTTTTTTTAAATCGCCTTTTTTACTCAATTTTTTATTCTCTACAAGATAGGGTAGGCGCCATGTTTGCTGAAATTCTCGGTGAGGCTGTTTTCACGTAAAAACGTTGTTTTTTTAAGATTACGGCTTAAATATAAATTTTAGCGCAAAAAGTTATATAATAAAAGTTGTAGAGAATTTAAAAACCTACAATTTCTGTTTCAAACATTTTTTTGTATAACGCTTAGTTTAGCGGTAATTTGCGATTTTCTGTTTTTTTTCTCACGAAAACGTGAGAAAAATTGATTTTTTTAATATTTCTGTCTTAGTATGCATTTTACGACAAAAGTGTATATAATTAAATTTATAGAAAATTAAAAGATCTACAACTTTTGTTTATAGCATTTTTCTCTACAGAGCCTAGTTTAGCGTGAAAGCGTGATTTTCCGTATTTTTAAGCCAAACTGAGTTCGATTGTCATTTTGCGTCATTCACTCATGATTAAAATAAGGTTATGTTTTTGAGGTTAGTTTTTGTTCATTTCTAATATTTTATTACTAATGTTAAATTATATTGTAAATTATTTGCATTGGCAAGAGAAAGTTGTGTGAGTGTTTCACACCAGATTTTTTTGTAAAGTAAAGGGAAAATAAACAAATATACATTCTCTCCACACCTGACTCTCTTGCTTTTGGACACTCTGAGCTGACAGCTTACCAGAACTTTGTTGTTGTGTTGTGTCAACAGCCGGAAGGCTGGTTTGAACCTCTAGAGGTGGTTTACTAAATAAAAACGAGGAGTGAGGTGGTTTATTATTGCCTTCCTCACTGAGTTAAAAGAGTATGCTTATCAGCATGCCAGGCCTTCTGAAAAGCACTTACTTTCCATCCTGCAAATGACACCTTCACTTCATTCACCACAGGGTCTGGCTGTATAGTGAAATTCATTACTCTCAGAGGAGATAACTCTGAGTAGTAGTGTCTTTTACACCTCTACCTCTTCTGTTCTTAAATAGTTCAGTCATACAATTGGCTGACTATATGATAAGAAACAGAAATTGTTTTGTAGCCCTGGAACAAGCTGATCGAGTGAAAATAATTTAATACTCTACCTGCCCGTTATGGGCACAGAACCTTGTAATAGTTATAATTACGAAAACATAATTAGTAAATTAAATTTTATTAAAACAATACAATAAGGCGAACTAATATTAGAGCACAATTAATTTGATTCTATAACGAAGAGATTTTGTAAGAAATAAGAAGGGTATTAAAAAGGTAGAGAAAGAGAGAGTAAGAGTGAGTGAAAATTGTAAGCATATTTCAGAGTGTATGAGAGAGAGAGAGAAAATAGAGAGATATCCGTTGCTGAATTTAACGTGCGTTAAATAATTCAGCGACAATGATGATAAATTACGTGTTAAGAGAAGTAATAAATCACTGACCATAAATTATTAGGTTGTCACACACGTATGTGTGAGGATGTGTGTGTGTTTGTGTGTTCATACACCTATTATACGTAGTATATACTGGATTAAATATGTAATATATGATAATTGGCATCGTTATACTGTATTATGCTTGCTTCAATACCAGTCAGTATTTTCTGTTAGGTTAATCTCAAATAAAAAATTGTAATGGTAGGTCATGCCAACTGTTAACTTTATTAATCTCTTCCAATTTTTACTTTTCAAAACTCTACTCATATTAAAGAGTTGAAAAAATTTAATTAGTGAAAAATTTTCAATATTTTTACTGGTCTTCATGTTTCTTCACTCCTTAAAGCCAAAAATGTAAAATGTGCCCATAACATACAGATTGAGTGTTAAATTATTTTCACTCAATCTAAGTGGACACCAGGAGGTTTTTAAACATTTATACTGTAACTAAAATCCTTAGTATAATCTTTAATTGCTTATTTCGGAAAATTGTAACTTTGTTGTTTTTCAAATACTTCAAAAAAATCATAACGTTAGTTGTAATTAAGATAAATTAATAACTTTTTCCTTACTGATTCAGTGGGCCTATATTCTGCTCTAGGGACCTGGGTATCATTATTAAGTAAGTCTTATCAGAAATTTTATTACAGAGTTTAAAAGTTGAAAAATAAAAAATATCTTTTGAAAAAAATTAATAAAAATTATTTGAGGAAATGTATCTTAGAGTAAATAATATGTCCTAATACGTGAGGGGTGCAATCAGGTATAGAAAATATCTGGTCGCAGAATTTAATTACTGAAAGTAGTTATTATTTTCTTTTTAGTGAAGATTAATAAATTTTGGTTTACGGGGTGTGAATTTCTCCTTTGTGAATACAGGGGGGCTTCGTGGTTTGGGTAATAAGGCTTATCTATTGATAACAAATAATCAGTGGAGTTTTTTAATTTTATTAAATTTATAAAAAGAGGGTTAAAATTTATTTACATGTTTTAATAATTAATTAATGTAAGGGTTTTTGTTTTAGTGTCTTCAACCTGGCGACGGCCTCTAGGTTATGTCATAAGTGAATACAGTAGTAAATTGATTTATTTTATTTTTTCTTTGTAGTTAATGTATAGTATTAAGTGTATTTTGTAATGTAAATGTATGTAATATTGACAGTATAATAAAATTCACTATTATTATTATTATTAATAATAATAATATGTCCCTATATAATTTTATGCGGTTTTTGTTTGTTTTCAAATGAAATTGATAGGGCTAATATAAATTAAGATATGATTATTTTCACGAATTACTGAATTTTCTCTTCTCTTCCTTGGGGAGGAGTTTAAGTTGTCATATAGTTATGAAAATTTAGCAGTACATTCTTCTTTGTGTCCCCAATGATCACGTCTGCATTAACATAAATTGCAAAACAGTCAGACGTAAAACCAAAAAAAACCCAATGATCAGTTCAAATATGAGCTTCGTACTCATTAAAAAAATTTTTTTGGGTAGAGTCCGTCCTTAAATTCTGTAAATACTTCAAACCGACTTTTCATCAGCTGACTCGATGGTTATCTGTGCTAATAATTAAAAATACAATAATGAGTTAAATTTAAAAAATATTACTGAATCTTACCTGCATCTGTGATCCTGGCATTATATTTGGTGGCAGTTGGTTCCAACAGGACAGCCGATGATAACTGCAAACCATGGTTCAAAATATGCACAAAAACACTGGCCACTACCACAACCCACCCCCAACCACCCTCTAAATAATAATGCCTCGTCAATGTGGCTGTCTTTTTTGGGTCCATCGATGCCAAATTTGGCTGTTCTGGTAAACCGAGATCAGGTTCAGTTTTTTTATCCTCTTTCTCGTTGCAGTTTGCATCCAATTTTGTTGCCGGACGTCCATCTTCCAGTCTTACCACTACAACTGGCCACGTATTACTTCTATTTAACATTTTAATTAATTTATCATATAAATTTTTTCAAAAATTTTAATGTTGGTATCACTGATAATTTAGTCAAACGTCTTGTAATCACATATTTCAATAACATCACTTATTGAAAAATCTTATAAATTTTATATATATTCATCTTTAATTTTGTTCACTTAAACACAATCTTTTATAAGCCTAATTCATAATAGTTTTGTCACTAAATATGTTCTGTAAAAAATAAAAAGATTATGGAAAAATTATATTTTGTTAGTAATCAAAATTGAATAGATTTATCAATTTTATTTATAATTTTGTTATTTATTTTGTTTGAATAAAAATCGTTTGTGTGTGAGTTATTGTGGGCTCAAGGGAAAATTAAGGTCGTAAGGAAATAATATAGATTATTCCAGAATATTATGGAAGGAAAAATAACAGGTAAACGTGGTCCAGAACAAAAAGAAACATCGTAGCTAAAATACCTACTGACACGGAGTAGATAAGTTGGTTTTTATATTGGCTGCTAATAAAGTGAATATTAAATTGCAGGAATGGTTATCAAAGTTTCGAAATGGCAAAGTATGTGAGGAAGTAGAAAAAAGAAGAAGGAGAAGGAAGAGGAGGAGTAGACGAAGAAGTCAAGAAGTTGACTACATTAGAATGTTGGTTATAACAGAAAAATATAGTAAAACATCGTCTATGCACATGCGCCAACTAAAGACTGGAGAAGATTTTTCTCTCTAACTGCCTCCTTGTAACAGCGGGAGGAGCGTCAGTGATAATTAACAGTTGAATCGACTATAGGGGAGTAGTATTTACGCATTGTAGTGGGTGAGGCTCAAACAGCATTAGCAGAACAAGTTACGTCCTCAAATTTTTTTAATTATAAAATAATAGTAGTTGAAAATATTGAGGGACTGTTTCAGTTGCTCTTCAGCGGGGTTCCTCAGGAGTGCTATAGATCAGATCCTTGATACAAAGTGAAGTGAAATCAACCCCTCAACAGCAAGAAAAGGAGGTAGAAAAAGTAAAGAGAAAGAGGAAATTACATTTTTGGATATTTTTTGATTAAATTTAAAAAATAAAACAGAAATAGGCCTACGCTGCCTCCGTAACGTAGTGGTAAGGTGCTAGCCACCAACGCGGAGGTCCCGGGTTCGATTCCCGGCTGGGGTCTGAAAATGTTCACAAGTTAAAACCCACCGTAGTTGCTAATAACCGAGCTGTTTATCTGACTTAACCCTTTTAGTGCCGAAACAATATTAAAAAGTGCGATCTTAAGTGCCATTTAATTTGAATAAGGGTGTACAAAAAGTGCCAGCCCTTATTTCGAAAACTTGCAGGCGTAAGCCTGCCACTGCTGAACAAAATTTCAACATTACAGGATATAAAATTTCCTATCAAAAATTAATTTTTATTGTGTTAATAAAAACAGAAATCGTTCTAACACTAAAAATATTCGAAATAATTTTGTTTTTAGTTTAAGTGAAGTCGCATCGACAGCTTGGTCATTAGCAACTACTGCGGGTATTGGTACCGTAACGGTGGTTTTAACGTGTTAAAATTTCCAGACTCTAGCCGGGAATCGAACCCTGGATTTTTCGCTTTGCAGGCTAACACGCTAGTCACTACGCCGCCATTTCAAAATACATCATTTCATTAATTTTTGTTTAAAAGGTTTTTGGAAATGTTCGGTTATCCGGACGTTGGCACTTTAAGCATAACTTGAGACCGTCCGGTAAACCGGATGTTATAACTACGTAAAATATATCGACGTCCTGTTTTCCGGACGTTGGTACTGTAAGGGTTAAAAGAAAATTTTTTCGACACTTTTGTATTGAAAATTTTGTAGGGCTATGTCGTATTATAACAATATTTCTAAAGTGAATCTAAAGGTTCCAAAACTTGAATTACTTACTGGTGTTCGAAGTCATCATTACAGTCCTACAATTGGCCAAAAAGAGCCCTTGGCCGGAGGTCAAACGTCTGTGCAGAGTACTCGGTATTGCCCTAGTGTACATGGTTGGGTTGTCATGTATTTAATAAATAAATAAATACTCCTCATATTACAAGTAGTATTCATTTGATTATGTTTATGTAAACAAATGCTTTGTCGAGCATATTATCCAAAACTATAACTGGAATAGGAAACCCGAAATAGTTAAATTTCAAAATTCAATATTCGTTTTAACAACTGAACCAATTCAGTAAAATTTATTTACTTATGTTAAATAAAAATAAAATAAATAACATTTTTATTTCCCATTAAAACTTGTGAGAATTGCGACTGAAAATCATATTCTACCACGTATATTCTGTAATTGGGTATTTACGACTAGTTTACAAAGAATAACTTTTAAAAAAAGAGAAATTCTCTATGGAAAACTTTTCCAGATACCCAGCAAATTTTTACTGTAACCGGAAAACTTTAAAAGTCTCTTACTTTAAAAGTTTACTTTAAAAGGTAAAATTAGAAACGAAACTTATGGAATGTTATTGCAAGAAATTTAATAAAAATTTATTTGAACTTATGTTTTTTTTACAATTTAAATTATTTTGTAAGAAGTTTAGTTGTTTATTTCAAAATAGTATCAAATTTCTTGTCATGTCTACAAATTGGAAATTTCTCACACAATATTATTTTTTCCATTATTTTTATCATGTACCCACCGGGTTGGTCTAGTGGTTAAGTCTTCACCTTAGTCAGCTGATTAACAGCTGATTTTTGGAGACGAAGATTCCGTGGTTCAAATCCTGGTGGCCTTTGGGCCAGTCCAGTCAGTCAGCTGGTATAAAGTCGCTATTATTTGTTAAGTAACACCGGTTGGGCAAGCGACTTTGTATGATGACCAGCTGATAGCCATCCGTGAACAAACTCTACTGGGGCCCTGTTCAAACTCACGCCATTTCAAAATAATTATACAGCCAAAAGCAGCGAGGTAGTTGTCAAAAATGTATAGTTCCCGATAACAAATAAAAGTTTAAAAAAAAAGAAAAAAATCCTGGTAAAGGTAAACTTTTAAACAGATATTGATACTAGACAGTGGTTACCGGTGTACTTTGATAGTTGGGGTTTAATTAATCATACTTTCTTAGGGATGGTTGCCTGAGTCTGTACAAAACTACACCTCATTTACATGTCCATATCCCGAACGAACCTAGGCTTATATATTACAATATTCTTTAAATGAATAATTAATTTATATAAACTGGACAATGGTTAATTTTATTAGAAGTTGTGAAGCTAAGCAAGTGGGTTTTTTTATCTTACAAATTTAAACATTTTCTTTTACTCTTGTACTTAGCAAAGAAACCATTCAACTTAGCAAAAAAATTTTGAATATTGCTTTTATTATGTATATTCCCTTCTTACTAAAATTACAGTAATATAGGCCTATTTTGTTATTTGTTTAACATCAAAATAAAACTATAAAAATAATATTTTACTAACTAAAATAATTGTCTTTTGTAGTATTTATTTTTGACTAAACATTAAAGTTTAAAATACAGATTTTCTCGATATCTAACCAGTAGGCGTGTATCCAATACAACAACCTAAAATGTTATCTGGTATTCTTTCCACACCGCTGGATAAATTGGTATAACTTAACTCAGATAATTTACAGTCCATCGGTTTAACAGAACCGCAAAACTACTTTTATTTTATAAACTAAAATAATTTAAATTTTGGAAAAAAATTGTTCCGACATAATTTTATTAACATCAGTACAGAAACTTCATTATAAGTACATTAAACACAGAAACAAAATTATTTATATTAAAAAAAAATTAAACACCAAAATTTACAATTTGACCACTTCCGTAGCGTAGTGGTAGCGTGCTAGCCTACAACGCGGAGATCCCGGATTCGATTTCCGGTTAGGGTCTAGAAATTTTAACACGTTAAAACCCACCGTGACAGTAACAAAACCCACAGTTGTCGCTAATTACCAAGCTGTCGATACGACTTTAAATAATTTTTTTTTTAAATTCACTTGTTTTGGTTGATCTTTATAATGTCTCCACTAAATAAATCGAAGATATCACGTAAAGTAAGGCAGGGCTGAATTCTTTCGCCTTTAAAAATCAACTTATATTTTGAGGAAACCTTTAATGAAGCCTTGCAAGGTGTGAAAGAGTTAGGAGTCAGGATAATAACATTAGATAAGTTGACTCTTGGTTCCAGGACTACAAAACAAAGATCGGTTACTTATCATTATAGTCAGCCAATTATATGACTGAACTATTTAAAAACAAAAGAGGTAGAGGTGTAAAAGACAATCAGAGTTATCTCCTCTGAGAGTAATGAATTTCACTATACAGCCAGACCCTGTGGTGAAAGAAGTAAAGCATTTGCAGGGTGAAAAGTAGATTCTTTTCGGAGGGCCTGGCATGCTGATAAGCATACTCTTACAACTCAGTGAGGAAGGCACTTGTAAACCACCTCACTCCTCGTTTTTACTTAGTGAAACCTCTAGAGGTTCAAACCAGCCTTTGGCTGTTGACCTAAACAACTTTTGCTTGTTCCAGGGCTGCAAAAAAAATAATTTCGTTTCTTATTACATGGTCAACCAAATATATTACTAAAGCTTTTAAGAACAGAAGAAGCAGAGGTGTAAAAGACACTAGTCACAGTTATCTCCTCTCAGAGTATTGAATTTCATCATTAAACAGGCAGATCCTGTAGTGAATGAAGGTAATTAAGGTGTTATTAGCAGGGTGGAAAGTAGATTCTTTTCAGAAGGCTTAGCATGCTGATAAGCATACTTTTCCACTCAGTGAGGAAGACATGGTAAACCACCTCACTCCTCATTTTACTTAGTAAAGCCACTAGAGGTTCAAACCACCCTTTCGGCTGATGACCTTAAACAACAACAACAAGGAAGTTATTAAATCTACAATTTTTATTTAAAGTATTTTTTTCTCTATTGAGCTTAGCTTAGCGTCAATTAGTGATTTTCCAAATTTTTAAGTTCTACAGAGTTTAATTTTTATTTTTCGTTATTCCACTCAAAATTAGAATTAAGTTATATTTTTTATTATTTACATTGACAATAGAAAGTTTTGTGAGTGTTTCACATCAGAATTTAATAAAACATTACGTCTATCTCTTTTGGTTCCTGTGGAAGAAATACAAAAGTTAACCGTAAATAATACAGGGATGGTTACTTCCATAAGTTTTTGGGATGTATAGATAATTCAAAATTCCTTCTAGGAGTAATTGAAGAGATTTTAGTTTGTAAGTTTTAGCTCAAACGGATGAGTAGTTTTTTATTACACGCACATCCAAAAACAACATTTTTGCCTTCAGGAAATTAAGAAACGTGAAAATCATTGAAAATAAGAGTATTAAAAGTTTAACTATTGTAACAAACTAAAAAAGTTAAATAGTTGGAAAAGTAACAAATAATAAACTAAAATCAGTGCGTACCGTTGCAAAGAGTTTATAATTTATTTAGAATACAGCAACTTTACGTGCTGCGTATTTCGTATACGTTTTATATTCATTTGTAATCTGAAGGGAAAAATTAAAGCAACTGTACAAGTTCCTTGAATGACGTCATCATTTTTAGAAGTTTTATTATTATAATAATTTATTCATGAACTTGGAAAAGTTTGCTATAGACATGGGAAATAAAGTTGGTGGTATAAGTTATTTTTAAATGATATACATTTTTACAAGTAACTTTACAACTTTTTTTAAAACTTTACTTAAAAACGAGATATGTTATATTTTAACTGAATTAATCCGTAGTTGTTTCTATAGATTTTATTTTTATTTTTGTCAAAAAGAATAATTTATAACTTTAAAACGAAAGAAAATAATTTCAGCCGCCTTCGTGGTGTAATGGTTGGCGTAGAAGCCGACAAAGCGGAACGTCTCGGGTTCGATTACGGGCTAGGATCTGGTAATTTTTGCACGTTAAAAACCATCGTTCCAGTTTCGAAATTCACAATAGTTACTAATGACCAAGCTGTTTATCTGCCTTTAGAATAAATTAAGAAATATTGTATGAAATACTCACACGACTTTCTCCTGCCAATTTAAATTATGCACAACATAACCTTTGTTTAATCATGAGTAAAATATGTGAAATTAAAACCTAACCCAAATTTAACCAAGTGTGAATAACGATAAATGAAAATCAACCTCTTCGTGGTGTAATGGTTGGTGTAAAAGCTGTCAAAGCGGAACGTTTCGGGTTCGATTCTTAGCAAGGATCTGGTAATTTGTGCACGTTAAAAACCATCGTTCCAGTTCCAAAATTCACAGTAGTCGCTAATAACCAGGCTGTTGATCCAACTTTAGAATAAATTAAGAAATATTGTATGAAACACTCACACGACTTTCTCCTGCCAATTTAAATTATGTACAACTTAACCTTTGTTAATCATGAGTAAAATATGTAAAACTAGCAAACCCCGCTCGCTTCGCTTCACAGCAGCTAATGTAGGTCTCATTAAATTATTTTAAAACCTCTCTATATACAATATTTGTGGTTTTGTTGCCCTGTGGCAGCAAAATAAATTGTTTTTCTGCACTTTCAGCTCTAGAAAGTCCGACATAAAGTTGTCCATGAGTGAAAGAAGCACTCTTGTCTCAAATCGATTCCCACCTTTTTAAATGTTTGTCCCTGCGATTTACAGAATTAAATAGAATGCATAGAAGAATACCGATGGAAAAGAAAGAGACAGTTGATATATGACTGAGATAAGAGATAGTAATACGTGGGTGGAGGTCGCAGAGTAATTGGAAATACATGACTCATTCGCTACCTGTCGAATGAAAACAAATATATACGAAATACAGTACAAAAATAAAAATTTTGAATATTTCCGAATTTTTAATGTTTTTGGAATCGGATGTTATTCTTCACTTTTTTCTTTGAAATATAAATGTTGAATCGTGCTTCTAGCCCAAAAAATACACCATCCAGAGGACTTCGAAAAAATAAAAGTGCTATGCACCCAATAAACTAAAACAAGCGACATCGCCACAGTTTAAGTTGCTTAACTCACTTAATTAAAGTTACTTAAAGTTGCAAAATAGCCTATATTGATCAGAAAGCTCTAAGCTATACAACAATGAAAGACTTTTTTAAATCAGTTCAGTAGTTTCTGAGATTACCTCATACAAACAAACGTTTCTTCTTTATTATATTAGTATAGATTAAAACTTAACCCAATTTTAAATTAACTTAATGAAAATCAACCTCTGTAGGACTTAAAAATATGTAAAATTACTATTTGACGCTATTTTAGGCTCCGTAGAGAAAATGCTTGGATTAAAAGTTGTAGATTTTTAATTCGCTATAAATTTAAAAATTTATACCCTTTTACTCTAAAATGTATATTAAGGCCCCAATTTAAAATATACCTATATATATATATATCACGAGAGTATAGCCCTCCCAAGAATTTCAGCACACAAGGCGCTTACACTATTTTGTACAGCATAAATAATTTAGTAAATGAAGCGATTTTCAAAAAAATCGTAAAAGCCTTTTTTGAGAAAATCGGACGAATAAACTATTAGTACTTCCGGTTGACCGATTGTGATGAAAATTTTCGTGTCAAGTTCAGTCATAGTACTTAACTTCATGTTTCAACTGCGTACGATATTCCATTCTTAAGATATTTTGTTCACACACACACACACACACACACACACACACACACACACACACACACACACGCACACACACACGCACACACACACACACACACACACACACACACACGCATACACACACACACACACACGCACGCGCGCACACACACACACACACACACACACACACACACACACACATACACGCATTGCTAAAACATGTTTTATCGGTTCGATTTTAAAAAATTGACATGAAACAAAACTATTTTTCCTTATAAATTAATATAATGTAAGAGAAAGTAAAAAGGTCAGTTGGATAAAGTCGTAATCGTCGGATATCGTTGTTGTTGCCTAAAATATTTGGATGTTATTCAAGTTTTGCTTTGTATTCGTGACGTATCTTGATGTTTCTTCCTTAACTGTTATGTTACGGTATGTGTAAATTATGATGAACAGTGATGTCTTATTTACCAGGGAGAGTCAGTGATAGTGCATACAATTAATTTTAGATTGGAGCGATTGTACAATGTTCATGTTTGACATTGCTGACGCTTCCCTTAGCAGGATTTCATTAAGTCTAAATAGGTGTCAGGACTAATTTGTATATTGTCAATTTGTTTTCAAAAGATAATTTTAATTTTTTTTTTTTTGTACATTTGGGAAAATTTGAGGTTTACCTCTATTTTGAACGAAATTTTTCTGGGTTTGTCGATTTCGTTAAATTAAGGTTCGACTATAATTTGTTTTGTTTGTAACTTATACTGGTACAGCAGCCAAACGTTAAATTTTCTTCAATTTTATTCAGCATATTTAAGGGGAGACTGTACTTTGTATCCCGCCAATGTTAAATTTGCTATTTTTAGATACAGTTTTCATAGGATTGGTGAAAGTTACGAAAATGAAACTTTACACACTTACGTTGTAGGATGGCTAAAACTACTGATATTTTTTCAATTTAATCTGTTCGACCATAAAGTTTTTAAAAGAATAACGAACAACATAAAATTTTTACAATTTTGTTCTACATTTTTTGGATATTACTATTTCTTTAGCACCTGAGGAAGTAAAAACAATGTCGGTGAATGTGCATGTACATGATTATTAACTGGTAAAAATTTCAGTCTAGTAGGTTAAATGGTTTCTGAGAAAAAAGTACCTAAGTGTTAAAAATCTAAATTTACGGGAAAAGGCACAAATGAGAAACAAAACGTAAACAAACAAGTTTAATTTCCCATCAACAGTTGGTTAGAAAGCCGCACCAACAGCGAAGAATATTAAAAATAATGAAGCAGATATTTTAAAAAAAACTACATTTTTTTGCGCTAAAACGAGCAATATAAGAATATGAAAAATATTTGTTCTTGGCGACATGTTAATTTTTTAGGATAAACCTGATAAAAACTTAAATTTTTTTGATTATTATAATTTTTTGTTGTAATTTAATGTTTTTGTGGTAGGTCCTAGGTCTAAACTATTGAAAAACATAAAAAACCATAAATAAAAATTTTCAGTCAAAACCATCACACAGTTTCCCCTTAAGTTATTTCATTATTTTTGTACTGTAATAACTATTATTTTAATAATTTTTAATGTTGTGTTTTTATTCTAATAATAATGGAATTTAAAATATTGTCTTCATTAGGCTTCTTCCTAAAGTTAAAAATTCAGCAAAAAAATTTATTAGAAGTAAATTTTTATTTTCCCCTCTATAACTGGAGTCATGTGTTATTTTAGAAATATATCAGTCAAAAAATTGTGAATAGATCAGAAAGCAAACCAAAATTATCACCGATAATAAATAAGTATATTTATGTGTTTTACAATTTTTAGTTTATTAATGCTATAGTGCTATAGTTTATTTAGTGCTTCCTGGTTCAAATCCCTGTAAAGGTAGTTACTTTTATACAGATTTGAATACTAGACAGTAGTTACCGGTGTACTTTGATGATTGGGGTTTAATTAACCATACTCTCTCAGGAATGGTCGGCCTGGGTCTGTACAAGACTACACCTCATTTACACGTCATACACATCATCCTCATCTCATTGGGTCATGGGGTTGCTTATTGTTCTAAATTGAACAGATTGCAACGTACACAAATTAGGAATAAAAAACAAAATTAGTGCTAAATATTTTGGTCATTATTATTCTTTTGTTTTACATCTGGCTGTTTTGCAATTTCTGTTAATGCAGACGGTTTTGGTCATTAGAGACTGATTACTTTGGGTTGAGAAACAGTGGGTATAAAAGTTTAATAATTTTTCAGATCCTAATCGGAAATCAAACCAGTGATCTTCTGCATTGCAGCGTAACGTGATAGACATAAAATAATATAATTATAAATATTTTTTTGGGGAAACAGCTAATTTCATAAAGAAATCCTTGTATAATTATAGTACAAAATTCCCGCCTAAAATAACAATATAATTTACAAAATTCGTTTACCTGATATTTATAAAAAGTATTTTGTTGGTTTTTGAAAAATATGTTCATATAAATTTTCAATGTTTGATTTGATGTAATTTTTAGTGTGTTATAATAACGAATATGATTAAACTTTAGCTAAATTTTTCCTTTAAAACTCAAGTTAAATAAAAATTTTGCCCGTAACAGACAGGTGGAGTGTCAAATTATTTACACTCAATTTGTTAGTTGCAGGGCTAAAATAAATAGTACTGTTTCTTATCATATGGTCAGCCAATTAAATGACTGAATCATTTAAGAACAGAAGAGGTAGAGGTGTAAAAGACACTAATCAGAGTTATCTCATCTGAAAGTAATGGATTTCATTATACAGCCAGACCCTGTGGTGAATGAAGTGAAAGTGTCATTTGCAGAGTGGAAGATATATGCTTTTCAGAGGGCCTGGCATGCTGATAAGTGTACTTTTCCACTCAGTGAGGAAGGCAATGGTAAACCACCTCACTCTTCGATTTACTTAGTAAAACCTCTACAGGTTCAAACCAGCCTTTTGGCTGATGACCTAAACAACAACAAATAAAAATTATAAATTTTGGGTAAACCCTTGAATAGTCGTGAACCAGTTATCCCGTATAATAAATTTGTAATTATTCAGAATTTGCATTTATAGGCTGTTTTAGAAAACAATCAATTTAATAAAAAATACTTTTTGTATAATTTTAGTAAAACTTCCGGCAAAAAAAATTTCTAATTCATTTACCTGATACATGATTTTTATCTGATAAATTTTATAAAACATAAGTTTTTTAAAAATTGTGTGTATAAAATTTAAATTTTTTATATAATTTTGATTTGTTTTATAACTATTATAAAATTTTATTTTAATTATTTGATATATAAAAAATTTGTACCAAAAATTTTATTGTATTAGACACAAAGGTTAAAAAAAATGATCACATGTATCCACAATTCGAAGTTTTTAAAAGACTTATATTTACGAACACGGCGAAGTGATGAAGTGAATTATAACAACCACGAATTCAGAACGATATATACCGGACAACGTTCCGGTAGCAACTGGCTGGATTCATACAAGTTGTGTTGGTTGTGGGAGCGGGAGAGAAGTACTCAGTCAGTCCTGGTCTACCTCAACCTGATATCAGTACGCCCCCGCTCTTTCAAATTCAACCCCTTATCACCCTCTTTTACTCCAATACTGTTATACAGAAGCATACCCTTACCTCCCGCTCCGTAATTTCAGTTGCGCATGTTTAAAGAGAGCGTACCGCTACCGCCACTCTTTCATTCTCGTTTGTAAACGAATATAGTCTGTCCAGTTTCAACAAATAACTCATAAAACCCATTGAAGTTTTTGATAAACTTTTTTCTTTTTTTTTTACTCCTAATTTGTGTACGTTGCAATCTGTTCAAGTCAGAACAATAAGTAACCCCATGACCCAATGAGATGAGGATGATGTTGTATGACGTGTAAATGAGGTGTAGTCTTGTACAGACCCAGGCTGACCATTCCTGAGAGAGTATAGTTAATTGAACCCCAACCATCAAAGTACACCGGTAACCACTGTGTAGTATTCAAATCCGTATAAAAGTAACTACCTTTACTAGGATTTGAACCAGGAACATTCGTCTCCGAAAATCAGCTGTTGAACAGCTGACTCGCGGCGACGACTTTACCTCTAGACCAACCCGGTGGGTTATAAACTTTTTTGGGCTTATACTAATAAAGAGGTTTAATGGAACGGCCTATCTACCCAATGTTAATTTATATGATTTTAGGAACATTTTTCTCAAAAACTATAAAACCAATTCCCTTCCAATTTTTTTTTTTTGTTACTTTTCTTGTAATTTTTTCTACATGTTGTGATAATTTTGTTAATATATTGCTATTTTTTCTTTTTCTTTTTATTTTTTCTCCCCTTAAGGCGAGACGGAATCCCTATCTTGCACCATGTTAACAATAGGAACATTTTCTCAAAAACTACTGTACCATTTTACTTCAAATTTTAACACATTTTCTATAGTACCGTTTTACAAAACCATGAGTTACGACGAAAAATAATTTATTTTTACCAAGGAATTGTTTTGTCACTGACTATTCGGAACCTGGAATTTGAGGCAATTTTGTATTTTTAAAATTTTTGTAGTTAACTAAACTGCCCATAACAGACAGGTGGAGAGTCAAATTATTTACTCTCAATCTGTTCATTGCTGGGCTAAAATAAATAGTTCTGTTTCTTATCACATGGTCAGCCAATTAAATGACTGAATCATTTAAGAACAGAAGAGGTAGAGGTGTAAAAGACACTAATCAGAGTTATCGCCTCTGAAAGTAATGGATTTCATTATACAGCCAGACCCTGTGGTGAATGAAGTGAAAGTGTCATTTGCAGAGTGGAAAATATGTGCTTTTCAGAGGGCCCGGCATGCTGATAAGCATACTTTTCTATTCAGTGAGGAAGGCAATGGTAAACCACCTCACTTCTCATTTTACTTAGTAAAACCTCTACAGGTTCAAACCAGCTTTTCGGCTGATGACCTAAACAACAACAGTTAACTAAAGTGACTCAAAAAAGTAATGGTTTTGTTGAGTAGCAATATAAACTATGTGTAATAAAAACTATCATAAAAAACACTCACACAACTTTCTCTTGCCAGTGCAAATAATTAACAATAAACCTACCATTAGTAATAAAACATTAGAAATAAACAACAAAACTAACCTCAATAAACATAACCTTATTTTAATCATGAGTGAAAGACGCAAAATGAAAATCGAACTCAGTTTAGCTTAAAAATACGGAAAATCGCTCCTACACGCTAAACTAAGCACTGTACAAAAAAAGTTTTAAATAAAAGTTGTAGATCTTTTAATTTCCTACAAATTTTATTTTACACACTTTTGTCGTAAAATGCATTCTAAGGCCGAAATCTTAAAAAAGTCGATTTTTCACACGTTTTCGTGGGAAAAAAACAGAAAATCGCTAATTACCGCTAAACTAAGCGTTACACAAAAAAATGTTTGAAATAAAAGTTGTAGAATTTTACATTCTCTACAACATTTATTATATAATGTTTTGCGCTAAAATGCATATTTAAGCCGCAATCTTAAAAATAAAATGTTTTTACGTAAAAACAGCCTCACCCAGAATTTCAGCAAACATGACGCCTACCCTATCTTGTAGAGAATAAAAAAATGAAGTAAATGAGACAATTTTTAAAAAAATCGTAGGACCAGTTTTTGAGAAAATCGCAAAACAGTGAAAAATTATACGAATAAACTACTACTTCCGGTTGACCGATTTTGATGAAAATGTTCGTGTCGGATCCGGTAGTGGTATGTAACTTAAGTTTCAAGTTTCAAGTTCGTACGATGTTCCGTTCTTGAGACATTCTGTTCACAAACACAAACACACACACACACACACACACACACACACACATACACACACACACACACACACACACACACACACACATTCACACACACACACACACACACACACACACACACATATATACATACATACACACACGCACGCGCGCACACACGCACACACACACAGACCAATCGCTAAAAACATATTTTTTGGGTTCAGGGGGTCTGAAAACGTATAGATCCGGTGAAAACTCGATTTCGAAAAATCGACATGAAAACAATACTTTCCTTCCTATATATTCATATAGGCAAGAGAAAGTAAAAACTTGAAGTGGATTGATTCGGTAGTTTTTAAGAAAATATTATGTACTACAAAAAATACAATATTCGGCAAACAGCAAAAAACTACAACTATTAGCATTAAATCATCACTAAAGATACAGCATAAAATTGAAATGCAAGCTACTTTTCAAAAATAAATTTTAAATATAATGGAAAATTTGAATGTCAAGTATTTTGTATCTTCAGAAAGTCATGAACTATAAAATGGCACTAAAATTAAAAAGTCGAAAAAAATTGTTTTGCTTTCCGTCTTCCCTTAAAGTACTAATACTTTAAAGGAGCCGAAGCTCTTCCCGGATCAATTCCAATAACCCAATATGAAATAAGTAATAAAATTTAAAGAAGTATAACAACTTTTAATGAAATAACTGTATTGGTAACAGTAGAGGGGAGTAGATGACTTTTCGAAAGCGAATTGACTATATTAACTCTTCTACAATTTAACACAAGCACCTTTGCCCTCTTTAACTGTTCCATTCTGTCATCCAATTTTCTAAAATACGTCATTGGTTCAGTCATTCACAAAATTTTAATAAAATGTTAAGTTCATTTCATTAATAAAAAAATAAAACAACCGCGGTAATTAATGTAATTATTACATTATACAAAAAAACCTCTTAAATACAAAGACCATTCACCTCGTTTCATGTTATTACTACATCTTTTTATCCGTATTTTTTTTCAACTCTAAAACCTTAACCTCGCTCTCCTTTTTTGAAAAAACCATCTCTTTAATCCTTTTATCAACCTATTACAAAAGATTTTGTTATTAAAAATAAGGTGTCCGTTTATATTTAACATCAAAGTAAAATTTTCATGTTATTTTTTTTAACTTATTATTAAATAAATAATTACCCTTCTCTTTACTTTCATAAATTAAGTTCTCGTTGTACAATGTAATAGTTGTTTGTCTGGATTGTTAAGTAAAAACATTATTCATGTAAAAACAGAATTTTAAAAACAAACGCCTAATTACCCGAAAATAATTTCAATAAAAAATTAAAAATAACTGAGCTAAATTATAAACAAAATTTTTGCTTACTTTCTGCAAAAAAATAAGTACAAAAGTAACCTTTAAAAAGGGCTTTTGCAATTTGTTTTCATAATTATACAGAAAGGAAGATATCTAAGGGAATAAGTGCGCCCTGTCTATCGCTATGTTAACTTTTGTATCTTTTTCTAAACAACCAGTAAATGTACTATCTTTATTTTGTTTTCTATTTGTATGAATGGATACCTAAGCAGACACTGGGCTATAAGCCGGAGGGTAGGAGAGAACGAGGACGCCCGAGAATGAGATGAGCAGATGTGAGAGGTTCGGAACAGGCAGAGATGCCTAATCCTTGAAAGGCAGAAGAAGAAGAAGAAGAAGAAGAAGAAGAAGAAGAAGATTGTATGAAAATTCAAAACTTTTTACACTTCTTGTTTGATGTTTTTTACAAAAGAACGTTTCGATTTTTTTATTGGTTTTTCAAATTCTCATATAATACTGCACATAAACAACTTTTAATTTTTTTTTCTCAAAAACTATTTGAGATAACACAAAAATTCTGTGAAAATTTGCAGAAATTTGTGATAGAAATCCTAAAAATTTCAAAGTGATATCTTAAGTAGAACCTCAGAAAATGGTATATAATCCTTAAAAAATAGAATTTCCAGAAAACAGAAAAATAAATAGTTCACTAGTAGTGTCCCGGTGCGTAGGAAGGATTATCTGGATCCTCTTCATCTTGGTACATCCTTTAACTTCCTTTTACTAATTTGTATTTTCCTTTCTAATTTTTAAAAAAAGTCTTTCAAATATTTTCACTATTTGATATGTGCTGTGAATCCAACTTCAGCATCACCTTACAGAAATGCTTGCCTGGATCTAGTCCTAATTCCTTCAATACTAAGCACTGGATGATTTTGTAATAGCCTTCGATAGGTACCCACGAAAATAAATAAATAAATATACTTTTACTTTTCTAATTATCAAGTTTTGCCACCATTTCAAAGCGAGATTTCAAGATACATAATAGGCTAAAAATCCGGAAATCAATAATTTTCATCTTTTCGTGTACTACTCCTCTTAATACGTCTACAAAATAGTTAACCACAATAAAAATTGTTTGAACAAAAACCTTGTCAACCAGGGAGAAAACATAAAAGCATAGCCAAAATCTTTAAAACCGGTTTAAAAAACTGAAAAATTATTTAATCAAGACCTAAAACATTTTTAGAGTACGTAAGTCTCTTTATATTTAATTTGTTTAAGTTACTCGAAGGGAGATGAAAACACCAAAATTTTAGCTAAGAAGTAACATCAGGTAACTAATATACACAATTCCTTCTTAAAAATGAGCTACAAAATTAAAAATTTCTTGTAATACTCTCAAATATATTTAAGTATTTTATGTGTAACCTTTAAAAATAAATCTTTAAAAATAAGAAAGGATGGTAGAAGCACAAGTGATATCAAAAGTAGAATTGCTCAAGCTAGAAAAGCCTTTGAAATAAATAACAGCTTACTGACTACCAACATTGATTTACAGATTAGGAAAAATTTCTTAAAACATTATGTTTGGAGCGTAGCATTATACGGGAGTGAAACGTGGGTGATATGGGGCTGTCGAAAAGAAGAGGATACAAGCTTTTGAAATGTGGTGTTATTGGAAAATGTTAAAGATTAGGTGGGTGTACAAAATAAGTAATTTAACGGTTCATAGGCGAGTGGATGAAAAAAGAAGTATATGGAAGGATCTTACCAAAAGAAGGGATAGGCTAGTGGGGCAATCTAAAGTCATCCAGGTATTGGGCTATCAATAATAGAGGGTAATATTGAGGGAGTAAATTTTAGGGGGAGGCAAAGATTAGAATATGTAAAGCAAATTAGAAAAGATGTGGGGTGTTACAGGTATGTAGATATGAAACAACTTGCGCAAAATAGAACAGCTTGGAGACGTGCATCAAACCAGTCGAGAGACTGATGACAAAAAAAGTGTAACCTATACATAAATATTTGCCAAAAAATTTAAAATTGAGTAGAGGATTACTGTATACAACTTGTAAATATGAATGCAAAAGTATAAGGCATGTTTACGGAAAACATTTCGTAAGATGTATATATTTTAAAGTATCTGCTACGTTTCCATGCCCTTACAGGACGAAATAAAGTAAGTGGCTTCGCTCCAAAAGGTAAACACTATTTCAAATCTAGGCTTACTCTAGTTTATTTACTTCTCTCTAACTTTCCAATCGATTTCAAAAGAAAATTTATACAAAAAGTAAATAGATTCAATCCTTGTATAGGCTTTCTAGCAGAAGCAGTAATGTTAGTTTATTTATCAAAGAAAAACTAATAGAAAAAAAGAGAAAAAGTAAGTTGGTTTTTATTGATTTAGTATTGTGTAGTAGGACTTCATGAACCATTTTTTTTTTATTTATTTTTTTTTTTATTTGTTTTGGTGATCCCCGAAAGGCTTGTTTGAACCTCTACAGATTTTACTAAGTAAAACGAGGAGGAAACGAGGAGTGGTTTACAATTACCTTCTTCACTGAGTGAAAAAGGATGCTTATCAGTATGCCAGGCCCTCTGAAAAGCATCTACTTTCACCCCGCAAATGATACCTTCACTTCATTAACTACACGGTCTGGCTGTATAAGAAATTCATTATTCTCAAAGGAGATAACTCTGACCTTAGTATCTTTTACACCTCTACCTCTTCTGTTCTTAAATGCTTCAGTCATATAATTGGGTGACTATGTGATAAGAAAAAGAAATATTTTTTGTGGCCCTGGAACTAGCAGATTCAGTGCAAATAATTTAACACTCCACTTGCCTATCATGGGAAATTTTTTTCTTTAAATAACTGAATAAATTGAAATATCTTGTCATAGTTTGTACTTAACCTATCAGGTTCATCTAGTAGTAAAGTCATCACCACTAGTTACCTGTTGAACCGCTGATTTTAGAGACGAAGATTGCTGATTCAAAACCTAGTAGTTACTTTAAGACTGCAAACTTAAAAGAAATATGTTTTCTGCGAGACTACAGGCCCCCTAATAATTTCAGCAGACTATTTACCGCTTACCCTACCTATTAGAGCAGTGTTTTTCGACCGCTGTGTGGATCGCGACCCTTTAGGGGGTCGCAGGACGTGCCGGGGGGGGAGGCGCGAAATACGAAAAAAGTTTTAACTAGTTATTATTATAGTTATTTATTTAAAGAAGAGACACAAAAATTGTACATTACTTTTACAACTTTTTTCAATTCAATTAACGCGAAGTTTGGGCTTGATTGTATTAACCAATTTTTGAATGCTTGGATTTATTTTGTAACACATAGAACGATGTAAATTTCCAGTATCAAACGTTTTCTTAATTTGGGTTTCAAATTCACCATTACAGAAAATCCTTGTTCACAGTTGTAGGATCTGCCAAATGGTTTCAAAACGTTCAACGCTGCTCTGGACAGTCGTGGGTGTTCATTTTTAATACTTAATCCAAAATTTGTCGGCACAAGCATAGTTAAAAGTTAATTTTATTGCCTGATCACTTCATAGCTCTATAATGATTTGTCTTTCTAATTCACCGCGGTTTAATTGTTTTTCTGCTTCTCCTTTCTGTCTACCTCCTTCACCACGGTTTATTTGTCTTCCTTCTTCTCCTTTCTATCTTCTTTCTTCCCCAAAATTAATTTGTCTTCCTCCTTCTCCTTTCTGTCTTCCTCCTTCACCGCGGGTTATTTGTCTTCCTCCACTCCTTTCTGTCTACCTCCTTCACCCCGGATTATTTTTCTTCCTCCTTCTTCTTTCTGCCTTGCTCCTTCACCGCGGTTTATTTATCTTCCTCCCTCTCCTTACTGTCCTCCCCTTCACCGCAGTTTAATTGTCTTCCTCATTCTCCTTTCTGTCTACCTCCTTCACCGCGGTTTATTTGTCTTTCTCCTTCTCCTTTCTGTTTTCCTACTTCATGCAGTTTATATTTTGTCTCCCTCCCTCTCCTTACTGTCTTCGTCCTTCATCGCACTTTATTTGTCTTCCTCCTTCTCCTTTCGGCCATCTCCCATCACCACAGTTTATTTGTCTTCCTCCCTCTCCTTACAGTCCTCCTCCTTCACCGCAGTTTATTTGTCTTTCTCCTTCACCGCAGTTTAATTGTCTTCCTCCATCTCCTTTCTGTCTACCTCCTTCACCGCGGTTTATTTGTCTTTCTCCTTCTCCTTTCCGTTTTCCTACTTCACGCAGTTTAATATTTTATCTCCCTCTCTCTCCTTGCTGTCTTCCTCCTTCACAGTACTTTATTTCTCTTCCTTTTTACCCGCAGTTTATTTGTCTTCCTCCTTCTTCTTTCTGTCTTCTCCCATCAACACGGTTTATTTGTTTTCCTCCCTCTCCTTACACTCCTCCTCCCTCACCGCTGTTCATTTATCTTGTTCCTTCTCCTTTCTGTCTACCTCCTTCACCGCAGTTTAATTGTCTTCCTCCCTCTCCTTTTTATCTGCTCCTTCACCATGGTTAATTTGCCTTCCTCCTCTTCACTCTGTTTTTTGTTTATTTGTCATCCCCAACTTTCTTCTCTCTTCCTCTTTCACCGTGGTTAATTTGTCATCATCCTTCTCCTTTCTGTCTTCCTCCTTCACCGCGGTTTATTTGTCTTTCCCCTTCGCCTTTCTGTTTTCTGTCTTCACTGCAGTTTATTTGTTATCCCCTTCTCCTTTCTGTCTTCCTCCTTCACTTTGGTTTATTTCTTTTCCCCCTTCTCCTTTCTGTTTCCTCCTTCACCGTAGGTAATTTGTTTTCCTTACTCACCGCTGTGTCTTCCTCCTTCACCGCGGTTTATTTGTCATCCTCCCTCTCCTACCTGTCTTCCTCCTTCACTGTGGTTTATTTTCCTTCTCCCTCGCCTTTCTGTCTCCTACTTCACCGTAGGTTATTTATTTTTTTCTCTCCTTTCTGTCTTCCTCCTTCACCATGGTTTATTTGCCTTCTCCCTCGCCTTTCTGTCTTCCTCACCACAACAGCAGCATGGTCACGCTATCTATCGGTTTTCATTGGAACTTACTTTACAATATATGTGGACGCTTACGCTATCTATCGGATTTCATTGGAACCTTCTTTACAATAAATGTGGACGCTTACCCTATCTATCGGATTTCATTAAAACTAACTTTTAAATAGATGTGGAAGCGTAGCACACTAAGCTAGTTTCGATTAGTTCCGGTAGATAGCGTAAGCGTCCACACCTATTGTAATATTAGTTCGAATGAAATCCGATAGATAGTGTGAGCGTCCACACCTACTGTAAAGTTAGTTCCAATGAAAACCGATAGATAGCGTGACCATGTTGCTGTTGTGGTGAAGGAAGTCAGAAAGCAGACGGAGAAGACAAATAAACCGCTTTGAAGGAGTAAGACAGAAAGGAGAGAGAGAAAGACAAATAATCCACGGTGAAGGCGGAAGACACAAAGGTGGGAGGAGAAAAATTAACAACGGTAATGGCGAAAGACAGAGTGGAGAGGAAGAAGACAAATAAAACGCGGTAAAGGAGGAAGACAGAAAGGAGAAGGAGAAAGACAAATAACCCGCGGTGAAGGCGAAGACAGAAAGGTGGGGAGGAAGAAAAATTAACAACGTTAAAGGCGAAAGACAGAGAGGAGAGGAAGAAGACAAATAAAACGCCGTAAAGGAGGAAGACAGAAAGGAGTGGGAGGAAGACAAGTAAACCGCGGTGAAGGAGAAAAACAAATAACCTACGGTGAAAGATTTTTTTTTTTTTTTTTTTTTTTTTTTTGGTTTAACGTCCGACTGTTTTGCAAATTGCTGCTAATGCAGACGGTGAAGGATGAAATGAATTTTTAGTAACGTATGAAAAAATGCCATGCCCGAGTGGGATTCGAACCCAAGACCGCGTGATGAGAGGCGATCACATTACCAACATCGCCAACGCGGCCGGCGATGAAAGAGGAAGACAGAAAGGAGAAAGAGGAAGATACAAATAAACCGTGGTGAAGAAAGAAGATAGAAAGGCGAAGGGGGAAGACAAATAAACTGCTGTGAAGGGGCAAGACAGAAAGGCGATGGAGGAAGACAAATAAACCGCTGTGAAGGAGGAAGACAGAAAGGAGAAGGACGATGACAAATAAACCACGATGAAGGAGGACGACAGAAAGAAGAGGGAGAAGAAAGGAGAGGGAGAAGAAAGGAGAGGGAGAAGACAAATAAACTACGGTGAAGGAGGAAAACAAAAATGAGAGGGAGTAGACCAATAAACCGCGGTGAAGAAAAACAGAAAGGAGAGGGAACAGACCAATAAACCGCGATGAAGGAGGAAGACAGAAAGGAGTGGGAGAAATGAAATAACCCGTGGTGAAGGAGGAAGACGGAAAGGGGAGGGAGATGACAAATAAACCGCTGTGAAAGAGGAAGACATAAAAGAAGAGGGAGAAGACAAATAAACCGCGGTGAAAGAGGAAGACAGAAAGGTGAGGAGGAAAACTAATGAATCGTGATGAAGTAGAAAGACAGAGTGGAGAGGGGGGGAGACAAATAAACCGCGGTTAAGAAAGAAGACAGAAAGGCGAAGAGGGAAGACAAGTTAACCGCGGTGAAGGAGAAAGACAAATAAACCACGGTGAAGGAGGAAGACAAAAAGGAGAAGGAGAAATACAAATGAACCAATGTGAAGTAGGAAGACCAAAAGGAGAGGAAGAAAAACAAATAAATCGCGGTAAACAAGAAAGACAGAAATTTATATTAGTTATATTAAAAATTTGCTTTATAAATTTTTTGAAATGATAAATAAATTGGATTATCAATACGAGTTTTTGAAAGTATTGTAAATCAATTATTAATAACAAATTGTTTTATTAATGTTTTAAGCTTTTTTTCTTAACACAATACAATTTTATTTATATCATGTTTTATCTAGTTTCTTAACGGGTGGACGCGAATGGATAGCAGATGAGAAATTGACATCTCTGAGACAATATGCATAATATACTTATTTTATTACATAGGAGTGATGCTAGAGGTCTCTGGTGAGAAATCCTTCAAGGTTTGGTGTATATAATTGTTCAAAACACCGAAATTTTGGATCCGGTACCAAAATGTTTTTTTTTATGTTTCTCTGGTTAACAATAAAATTCTCAAAAAATAAATATAGTTGCCCGTAACAACGTACTTCAGTTTAAAAAAAAATCGTTCAAAAACCATGTCACAATAAATCTTACGCCAAATTACACTCGAACTCCAAATTTATAGGAAAATGTCAATGTACGGACGCGAAAATGATAGTAGTACACAGACACAGACACACACACACACGCACACACACACACATATATATATATATATATATATTATTTTGTTCACACAGGATAAACGAGTGGAATGAGATGCCAGAGAATGAGGTCCTTAGGAGGACAGGTACGAAGTGGACAGTGGAGAGGAAGCGAACACATGGGGAGAGAATGAGAGAAGTATGGAAAATGAGAAAGAATTCCCAAAAATGAGTCGGAATGCTTTGCGTGATCCATCAGGGTCCATACGCACATAATAATAATAATAATATAATAAATATATATTGAAGATTTAAAATTTTTTTTTAAACATTATTCAGAGCGGTTGGCATAATATTCAACCTAAAAAGGTTGAATATTAAGAAAAGAAAAGAAAGAAAAGAAAATATTACGAAAAGTTAAGAACCACTTGTTCTAGATCATAAAAATTTTGTAAATGAGGCATTTTTTTAAAAAATCGCAACAATATGAAAAACTGCACGAATAAACTATAGACTACTTACGGTTGACCAATTTTAATGAAAATGTTTATGTGCGGTCTTGTATTGGTACCTAACTTAAGTTTCAAGTTTCAACTTTGCACTATGTTCCGTTCTTGAGATGTCTTGTTCACACACAGACCAATCGCTAAAAACAATATTTTTTGTGTCCACGGGGCCTAAAAAATGTGTATTTTTGTTAAAAACTCGATTTCAAATTTTTTTTCAATTCTTAATATGTGTACGTTGCAATCTGTTCGATTTAGAACAATAAGCAACCCCATGACCTAATGAGATGAGGATGATATGTATGACGTGTAAATGAGGTGTAGTATTGTACAGACCCAGGCCGACCATTTCTGAGAGAGTATGGTTAATTGAACCCCAACCATCAAAGTACACCGGTAACCACTGTCTAGTATTCAAATCCGTATAAAAGTAACTACCTTTACTAGGATTTGAACCATGAACCTTCGTCTCCGAAAATCAGCTGTTAAACAGCTCATTTTGGCAACGACTTTACCTCTAGACCAACCCGGTTAGTTGGTTTCAAAAATTGACATGAAAAGAATACTTTTCTTCGTTATTTATTCATATAGGGCAAGAGAAAGTAATAACTAATTCAATATGATTAATACACAAATTTCCTTTCTACTTTAATCAATTATAATTTAGGAAATGGTTCATTAAAATCATTAAATCCGCATTATATTACGATTTGAAAGCGTGACAAAACGCCTTTAATTGTCTCTTATTAGACCAATGACCGTTAAAGCCATACTCCATTTTAATCTTATTGAGTTGTCTCGCTGATGAAGACGCCTTTCACCCTTTTTTAACCCCTCCCATTGTTTTCTTATCAATTGAAATGTTTCATCCTTCTTTCAACTGCTCCTACGTAAATACGCCTACAAACACAAACTTTTCTTCCTATTGGTTTTAATCGTTCACTCGTTAATCATTCTCTCTTTTAGACATCATTTTAGTCCATCTGCTTGTCTCGGTTTTTAACGAGTTTGTTTCACTCAAAGTGTTTATACAAAAATTGTAAAATCGATGAAAATTGCGGTAGATTTCATCTATTTTTTACTTCCTCTTGACATAAAACCCAAAAAAGCGTGATTTTTAGCGATTGGTCTGTATGTGCGTGCGTGCGTGCGTGCGTGCGTGTGTGTGAACAAAATATCTCAGGAACGGAATGTTGACTGAAGTTAAAACTTAAGTAAGTTACTACTATTGGACGCGATACGAACATTTTCATCAAATCGGTCAATCGAAATCATAAATAAACCATAAAATTAAAAATAAACTAATTTTTATCATCAGTGCAAAAAAACAAAAAATGAATTTAAAAATATTTTAAAAAATCACTAATTGACGCTAAATCAAGCTGTGCAGAAAATTTTTTGTAAAAGTTGAAGGCTTTTGTAGTTTTCTACTACTTTGGCTTTATACACTTTTGTCGTAAATGATGAATAAAAGTGAGTGAGTGAGTGTTGGTCAGTGACAGCGAGAGGGAAATTAGGCTACGGTTCCCTTCCACGCCCCACTGATAATATGTAAATTTTTTTAACCCCACATTTCTCTTGTAGTACCTATTATATAAACAGTTCCGAGGGAGGTGGAGGGTTGTTTGCTGATGTTGGATCAAGTGGCCAGGCGGCGGGGTTTTGGTTGGTAAGGCGGTTGCGGCCTCCTTGTTGCTGGACGAAGACACCTCAATTGAGGCGTCAAGAAAAAAAGCAGCAAACGATTTTAGCGATTTCAGTGCGAAAATACGGAAAATCACTAATTTCCGCTAAACTTAACGCTACAGAAACAAATGTTTGAAAGAATAGTTGTAGGATTTTAATTTTCTACAATTTTAATTATAAAAAATTTTGCCTTTTATATTAAGGTCACAATCTTAAAGAACCCATTTTTTACTACAAGAGCACAGCTCGCAAGAATTTCAACAAACATGACACTAATTCGATCTTCTTCTTGTTTACGTCAACAGCTGAAAGGCTGGTTTGAACCTCCAGAGGTTTTCTACGTAAAACGAGGAGTGAGGTGGTTTACTATTGCCACAACTCACTGAGTTGAAAGGGTATGCTTATCAGCTTGAAAGGCCCTCCGAAAAGCACCCACTTTCCACCCTGGAAGTGACACATTCCCTTCATTCACCACAGGGTCTGGCTGTATAGTGAAATTCATCACTCTCAGAGGAGATAACTCTGACTAGTGTCTTTTACACCTTGTAATTCGATCTTGTAAAGCACAAAAGATGTAGATTTTCAAACAATCAGCGGAGCCGTTTTTAAGAAAATTTAAAAAAATTCAAAATTGCACGAATAAATTAGTACAACTTCTGGCTGACTGATTTTGATGTAAATGTTCGTAAGTGGTCCCTTTATTATATCTAATTTAATTTCCAATTTTCAACTTCATATGCTATTCTGTTCTTGAGATAAATTGTTCACACGCACAGATTTTTTTTTTTTGATTTTTTGATTTTTTTTTTCTTTTCCTTTATTTATAGTTTTTTTTTCTTGTAATCAGTACAAACATATTTTTGGGTTCAAGGGGCCGAACCTTGTGACATGAAAATAATACTTTCCTTCCTGTCTTCGTTTAGGTCGACAGCTAAAAGGCTGAGAACAAGGCTGGGAAAAGGCTAAAAAGGCTCTAGAGGTTTGAACCTAGAGGGTTTACTGAGTAAAACATGGAGTGAGGTGGTTTACCATTGCCTTCGTTATTAAGTGGAAAATTATACTTATTAGCATACCAGGCCTTCTGAAAATCATCAACTTTCCACCCTGCAAATGACACCTTCATTTCATTCACTACAGGGTTTGGCTGTACAATGAGGTTAAATTTATTACTCTCAGAGGAGATAACTGTGACTAGTGTATTTTACACTTCTACCTCTTCCGTTCTTAAATGCTGCAGTCATATAATTGGGTGACCATGTGATAAGAAACAGAACTATTTTTTGTAGCCCCTGGAACCAGCAGATCAAGTGCAAATAATTTAACACTCCACCTGCCTGTTATGGGAAAAATCCGATATTGTAAAGCACAAAAACTGTAGTAAATGAGGCATTTTTAAAATCGGCGGTGCCATTTATGAGAAAATTGCAAAAAAATGAAAAATGTTCGAATAAACTATACTACTTCCGGTTGACCAATTTTTATAAAAATGTTCACGTGGGGTCCCCTCATGATATCTAACTTAATTTTAAAGTTTCAACTTCGTGAGCTATTTCGTTCTTGAAATACACACACAGACCAATCGGTAAAAATTTGTTTTTTGGTTCAAGGGACCTGAATCCTTTGACATGAAAACAATCTTTCCTTCCCTGTAAAGAGAAAGTAAAAATAAGAATGATATAACTGAACGGGCTCCCTCTTTACCAAATCAATACTCTATTTATTAACTTCAGTAATGTTCCTGTAGGTACTTACGCATGTTCCCTGTTTTGTGTGGGAGGAGAGTTTCATGTATAAAACACGTTTAGAGAAACAAATGAGTTCCGTGATTAATTTCATGAAGCCGAAATTTACAAACATTAAAGTTAAATTGCAGCTTTTGTTTCTCTTGACTTTACACTGTTTAAATTTCTTTATTCGGTTGTTAATCTCATAGTCACTTGGCTAGAATAAAATGGTTCTTTTCGTTGTTTTACCCTTACATGAAACTTAAATGCAAGGAAAAGAATTTTCGGTAAACTACCTTAAATTTCTCAAGAAGCACCTATCGATAGAATGGTTGGTATGTTTATACCAATTACGTACCACTTAGGCTATATAAACATAACTTTTTGTTCATTTAAAAATATCAGGCCTTCGGGCCAGCCCAGTCAGCTGGTAGAAAGTCGATATTATTTGTTATGTAACATCGGTTGGGCAAGTGACTTTGGATGGTGACCAGTTGACAGCCATCCATGAACAAACTCTACTGGGGGTCCCTGTTCAAACTCATGTCTAATCCACGTCAAAAAAAAATACAGCAAGAAAGCAGCGATCAAATTGGGTAGTTGTCAACAATGACAGTTCCCGATAACAAATAAAAGCTAAAAAAAAATATATATCATTTAAAATATGACCCACCGGGTTTGTCTAGAGGTAAAGTCGTCACCAAAAGCAACTGTTTAACAGCTGATTTTTGGAGATGAAGGTTCCTGGTTTAAATCCTAGTAAAGGTAGTTACTTTTATACGGATTTGAATACTAGACAGTGGTTACCGGTGTACTTTGATGGTTGGGGTTTAGTTAACCCTACTCTCTCAGGAATGGTTGGCCTGGGTCTGTACAATACTACACCTCATTTACACGTCATACACATCATCCTCAACTCATTGGGTCATGTAGTTGCTTATTGTTCTAAATTGAACAGATTGCAACGTACACAAATTAGGAATAAAAAAAAATATCAACCACCTCCGTAGCGTAGTGGTAGAGCGCTAACCTACAACCCGGAGGTCCCAGGTTCGATTCCCGGCCAGGGTCTGGAAAATTATAAAGGTGAAAACCCACCGTAACAGTTACATAACTTACCGTAGTCACTTATAACCAATCTGTTGTTAATGCGACTTTAAATAAACTAAAAAAAAATCAGTTCTGTTTGAAACATGTACGCTGGAAGAGCAACGTTCACAAAACCGGCGAAAATTTATGAAAAAATCTGGTGTAAAACACTAATATGACTTTCTCTTGCCAATGTAGATAATGAACAATGTAACCTATGTTTAATCATGAGTAAACAATGTAAAATGAAAAATGTAACCTAATTTTAATCATGAGTGAATGACGCAAAATGAAAATCAACCTTGGTAGAACTCAAAAATACAGAAAATCAGCAATTGCCTCTAAACTCGACTTGTAGAGAAAAATGCTTAAAATAAAAAGTTGTTAAGTAAATTGTAAAGTAGTAAAGTTGCAGGTTTTTTAATTTCCTGTAACTTTGAATTATCAAAGTATACACTTTTGCCGTAAATTGAATACTATAGGCCACAATGCTAAAAAATACCACATTTTTACTAATTTTATATGAGTAAAATACAGGAAATCACTGATTGCCGCTAAACTAAACGTACAAAACACTGTCAGGAATAAAAAAATCTGGTGTGATGTTACCCCTTTTGTTTCGGGCGAAAACAAAAAAAACGCCAGCAAACAAAATTGGCATTGGGGAAACAAAAAACTCCAACAGGAGGGACTGCAGTGATGTGATACCAAAATTAAATCGAGAAAATAGTTTACTAAAAATAATTTAATAAGCTGTTAAATAAATAGAGTAATTAAAAATTACGGTTACAAACAATTTCATCATTAACGGAGTAAGTTATACAAGCGCATAAAATGAATTTTTACCAAAAAAATAGCCAAATTTCCAAAAAAACAAAATACATAAAAAAAATATTAATACATCAATATATTTAATTACACATGCTTAGTACTGGATCCAGTTTAAAAAAAAATAATAAAAAAAGGTTGATAATTAATAATAAATGTAATAATAAAAGAAACAATTGATTGAATTTTCAATTAGGATAGGCCTTTTAAATAATGAATTGATAAAGTTGAAAAATAAATTAATTCGTAAGGAAACATTATTAATTTGGCTTTAAGATGATTATTTAGATAATATAAAAATAAATTATTATTTGATTTAAAAAGAATAGTTCTTTTTATTTTAACAAAACCAATTGGATAAAACCAAAATGCAAATTAAAAAAAAATTTGAAAGTAATGTTATACAAACAAAATATAATTTAAAAAAATTTAGGTAGAAAAGATAAAAAAATTAGAATATGGAACTAGATTAAGTCCACACATTATTATCGCAAGATACAAGGTAAAGATGAAATTTAATTTTTTATCATAACATAATTTTTTATAATAAATGCTTCAAGGTAGTTTTTGAAAAGACGAATCACATCGCCGATAAGAAATTTTCGGGTTTCGAAAAGCAAATGCGTATCGGATGCCCCTTAGCCCAAACAGGATTACGTTAATTCTTGCACAGAATAGCTTTAGTCAGGGCTTGAAAAGGATCCATCCCAAATTAGATTTAATTCTGCCCCAAACTGGGTCCCTGCAAAGAGCAGAAAAACCAGGACTTAGTAAAGAAGAAAGCTACCCCAAAACACCAAAAAAGGTAGTCAAATCCCATAGGCTCAAAAGTTCATATAAAAAAAATTTAAGATAAGGTTTAAAATACCCAAAGGTTTACAAAATTTACAAAATTTTAAATTAAACATTTTCGGCTACCATGGGTTTTAACTACAAATAAAAAAAAGAGACTTACCGGAACACGGGAAAGCAAAAAGGTCAAGACCAAAATCAGCATAACGCACCCCGAAAAAGACTTAAAAAAAACATTAACGACATAAGTACCAAAACGCGTCAGATGCCATGACCTTTCGCTGCAAGAAGGACGAGACACGCAAAATTTACCTAAAAAGAAAACTCGGTTTGACGACACGGATCCCCTCCAACAAGGAGGAGAGGAACTAGTACCGCAGATAAGACAGATGGCAGCGAACGGAAAGCAAAAGCCTAAAAGAGCGAATCAATTAAGAGATAATTAATTAACGTCGACAGAGCAGATAACGAAAAATTAATCCAAATAGAACAATGCAAGGAAAATTAATTTTAAAAATAAAATGTAACATTGAAAATAAATGTTACAGTGAAACACTCACACAACTTTCTCTTACCAATGCAATTAATTAACAATATAACCTAACACTAGTAATAAAATATTAAAAAAATGAAAATCAACCTCAGTTTGGCTTAAAAATACGGAAATCACTCTTTCACGCTAAACTAGGCTCTGTAGAGAAAAATGCTTTAAGTAAAAGTTGTAGATCTTTTAATTTCCTATAAATTTAATTAAATACACTTTTGTCGTAACATGCATACTAAGGCCAAAATCTTTAAAAAAATCGATTTTCACACATTTTCGTGGGAAAAAAAACAGAAAAACGCTAATTACCGTTAAACTAAGCGTTATACAAAAAAATGTTGGAATTAAAAGTTGTAGGATTTTACATTCTCTACAACTTTCATTATATACATTTTTCCGCTAAAAGCATATTAAAGCCGTAATCTTAAAAAAACAATTTCTTTACGTAAAAACAGCCTCACCAAGAATTTCAGCAAACATGGCGTCTACCCTATCTTGTAGAGAATAAAAAATTGAGTAAACCAGGCGATTTTTAAAAAAAATCGTATGACCAGTTTTTGAGAAAATTGCAAAAATGTGAAAAATTACACGAATAAACTACTACTTCCGGTTGACCGATTTTGATGAAAATGTTCGTGTCAGGTCCGGTAGTGGTTTGTAACTTAAGTTTCAAGTTTCAAATTCGTACGATGTTCCGTTCTTGAGATATTTTGTACACACACACACACACACACAGAGAGAGACCAATCGCTAAAAACATGTTTTTTGGGTTCAGGGGGTCTGAAAACGTATAGATCCGGTGAAAACTCGATTTCGAAAAATCGACATGAAAACAATACTTTCCTTCCTATATATTCATATAGGCAAGAGAAAGTGAAAAGTTATATATTTTTAAATGGTCTACAACTTTAATTTTGTACACTTTTGCCAAAAAATACATATTAAGGTCGCAACCTTTAAAAAAACTCTCTCGAGTTTCATTGACATTAGATAAAAAGTTTTTTCTTTACATCAGGTTGTCTCTTTAATTATTAAACTTTTCTTGTAATTTATTAATTTAACTATTAACAGCTCCAATACTAGATACATATACCAAACTTCAATACCAGATCGGAAAATACCAATGTACCAACTGATACAGACATCGATACACCAACATCGGTTACACTTCAAAACCAGATACCAGGTAGGTGGAGTTTTAAATTATTTCCACTTGATCTGCTTATTTCAGGATTACAAAAAACAGCCCTTATTCTTATCAGATGGTCAGTCAATTTTAGTCACTTGAGTCTCGAGTTTTCCCTTGTTTGCAACGAGGGGTAAAGGGGGAGGGGGAAAGCATCAGTGCGCATGCGCGACTGCTTTAATTTCAGTACGACAATCATAACAACTTATACTATACCCAGAGCATATACAGTATAACGCGGAATCTTTTGTAGGTTAACTGTACGAATATAACTGTTTGTTACCGTAAACACAAATGTCGGTTTCTCGAAAATGTGGTCGAACTATTCACAGTCCTGAAGGCAATGTAACAAAATGTTGTGAAGTTGAAACTAAACAAAAATGCCTATCAGTGCCTCTTAACAAAAGTTGTGAACAAGCGGCTAACGACTGTGATATTTCCCTTTCCACAATTCTAAAAATAAAGAAGGAAATTAAGGACGTGAAGAAGCTAACCTTTAACAGTTTTGTTGACACCTGATAAAAAAAGAAAACGGTTAGGTAGATACTAGAGAGACTGATAATGAAAACACCGATGGCAGCAATAGTAAAGAAGGCGATTCATTCGTAATTACAGTAAATCAAACATTTCTAGTCATGTAATTAAGCTATAGGCAATATTACAGGTCATATTTATTTCTTATAAGTTTTATGAAGAAAATATTTTCTCAGAATATACCAATGCTTACAAAATGTATCTAGAAACTGCACGGTAGTGAAATGTACGAGTAGTGTCTCACTGTTGAGGTTGGCAGCACTGCAAATATTCCACTTTCCTTCCTCACAGCCTTCTCTTCTTCTACCTCAATCGTAAGATTGGTTGGCAGCCCTCCATCTAGCTCTGTCCATTGCCACCCTCTTCCATTGCGCATAGCTCTCAGCACCCAGATCTTTTGTAATTTGGTTTAGATACTGTAGCCGGGGCCTTCCACGACCCCTTTGTCCATTAACTGTACCTTCAAGAATGTTTAACGTAAATTCGTTGCGTCTTATTATGTGTCCAATATAAGAATGTCGTCTGCCCCCGAGAAGCTTCAAAAGAGATCTACTTTCCTCTGCCCTTTGTAAAACCTCTACATTCGTGATCCTGTCAGTCCATTTTATCTTGAGCATTCTCCTCCAGCACCACACCTCAAATGCATTCAAAGCCTTTTCCTCGACCTTCCCAATAGTCCACGTTTCTGACCCATAGAGTGCTATACTCCAAATGCAACTCTTTATTAGTCGCTTTCTTAAACTTTAGGCTCTATAGACTTTATAGGCTTTATAGGCTCACAGCCTATACATACGCAAAAGGCAATCTCGTGACTTCAGTATTTATATATGACTGAAGCATTTAAGAACAGAAGAGGTAGAGGTGTAAAATACACTAGTCACAGTTACCTCCTCTGACAGTAATAATTTAAACTTCATTGTAGAAACAGACCCTGTGGTGAACGAAGTGAAGGTGTCATTTGCAGGATGAAAAGTAGATGATTTTCAGAGGGCCTGGTATGCTAATAAGCATACTTTTCCACTTAATAACGAAGGCAATGGTAAACCATCCTCTTCCTCGTTTTTGCTTAGTAGAGCCTCTAGAGGTTCACACCAGCCTTTCGGGTGATGAACTAAACAACAACGATATTTCATTACCCGTGCTGTAACATAGCGATCACATTCCGTATAATCAACGATTCACAGTGTTACTTATATATTTTTTTCTATGTCTATGTAGGAATTTTACAATCTGCTGAAAACAATCAGTGAATGTGATAACGCAAAATTTGGAAAAAATTAACATGTTAAATAAACGCGAGTGGAGACACAGTCCAGTGACAGAACTCCGACGTGAATAGATAAGTGTAGCATTAAGTGCAGCATTTAGAACACTGTAATGGATAGTCAATTACAATACTACGTTAATAGATGAGGTCCCGGCTCCATCGACGTTTTACACGTCTTATTGGATTGTTTGGGAGAGTCTGCGTAGCCAGATTTGAGATCAGTGGGTTATGGTGGTTCACGAGTTTCTTCCTAAATTTTGTATAGAGTTTTAAGAAAACGTCATTTATATAGGGTAAGTTTAGTATAGCGTTTTATTGGTTATATAATAGGGGGCGTTAACTATCCTCCGTAAAAGCTTTGGTTGGAAACGCTGAATTTTTGCTAATACCGATGGTTTTGCACAGCAGTAAAGCTGACTGGCATAGCTCAATATTGGTCGAAGGTAGGAGTTGTAAATGATAAATTAGGATGTAGTTGGTAACTTGGATTTGCGTGAAAAAACTTTGTACAATTGTTTGAACCCGTCCTGGAGTGCCTTTCTTGTTCTATTCACTTATACATTCCATGTGAGCCTCTTATCTAGATATAAACCTAGATAACGGATAGATTCAGAAGTGTGAAGTTGAGTGTCATAAAGATACAAAGGAGGACAGACTCGTTTACGCAAAATAAGGTATAACGTGACACGTTTTTGTAGTGTTGACTTTGATCCGCCATTTGGTAAGCCATGATTCTAGGCGAAAAATATAGTTTTTATACTTATTATTAAGAAAAATTTTAACAATAAATCTTAACAAATGCTAAAAAATATTAATTTTTATAATAACACTTTGTTATATACTTAAATATATTTCAAATATTTTTAATAAATTCAGATTCTGAAGTACAGTGTTAATTTATTACTAAAACAATATAATGAAAACTGTTCTATTTGTAAACTTTAATATTTCATGAAAATATTTATCCATAACTTTTGTGATTTGTCATATTACAGTATTTGTAAGAATTAAAACTTTTAAAAATATTATGATATCATAAATTTTAAAATTTTAAACTTTCGTGTCAAACTTAAAAAGTTTTGTTAAAAATTTTAAAAGGGTTAATTAAATTTGATAAATAACTTTGTTTACAGTTTGTTGTCAACTTGAAAATTAAACCTTTAAGTATTAGAAGTAAGGAGACCTGTTTAGACTATTTAAAGTTACGTACTCTACTATCTTGCCCATAACAGACAGGTGGAATGTCAAATTATTTACACTCAATCTGTTTGTTGCAGGGCTAAAATAAATAGTTCTGTTTCTTATCACATGGTCAGCCAATTAAATGACTGCATCATTTAAGAACAGAAGAGGTAGACGTGTAAAAGACACTAATCAGAGTTATCTCCTCTGAAAGTAATGAATTTCATTGTACAGCCAGACCCTGTGGTGAATGAAGTGAAGGTGTCATTTACAGAGTGGAAAATATGAGCTTTTCAGAGGGCCCGGCATGCTGATAAGCGTACTTTTCCACTCAGTGAGGAAGGCAGTGGTAAACCACCTCACTCCTCGTTTTACTTAGTAATACCTCTAGAGGTTCAAACCAGCCTTTCGGCTGTTGACCTAAACAACAACACTCTACTATCGAGGGGGCCACTGTAATTATTTTACTTAAATTTCGATTCAATATTTATTTTTTTATTTTTGTTTGATCACATTGGATCACTTTAGTCAATTACTTCTTGAATCTCTTTTGAAGTTTTTGTTTCCAATATTTTTCATTCTACCGGACATGCTTTTCGTTGGTTGGTTACTCACCGAATCCGATGTAACCTGTACTCGCTCTCTCTTGAAACGAGCCGGACGGTGTAATATTTCCAAAAGACCTTTCCATGTCTGACTGTGGAAGGTATTCCCCGTGTAGTTACGGGGTGAAGGGTACGGGTGAGGTATAATGAATGAGTGACGCATTCTGGGAGAACGATTATTGTATTACTCAGATACAAAAAATTCTTTTTCAAACTTTCCGTATTTAACATATTTTTTTGTATTTATTACATTTATTTATTTACTTATTTTGATATAAATTGGTAAGTTAAATATTATGAATCCGACCAAGTTAATAACCCGGTAGGTATTTGTTAAATTAATGTGCCAGATGATAAGAATATTTTTTTAGTCTAGTTAGTAGACGCTACCACTACAAATGCATCAGCTGTGAAACACTACTAATTCATTCATTCTCCCACTACTATAACAACGCACTGCATTCCTTCCAAATACACGGAGCTGGGACTCAAGCAATAGTTAGCCTTGAGTGGGGCAAGCCCCGAGTCACAACTCTAGGTTTGGGTGATACGATATTTTTAAAACCATTAGGTACGTACATGAAAATCTGTTCAATTTATAACAATAAGCATTTCGATGACTGAATGAGTTAAGGATGATATTTTATGACGTGTAAATGAGGTACGTAGTCGTGTACTTACAATATTAGGCACATCATATGATGTGAAAACAATAATATTACACACAATGCAAAGTAATAAAAGTTTTCGTAGATCACAATGCTTGACTTCGTATCGCAAATGCACTTAAAACAATATTGTAAATATACGCCGACCGCATTGGCGTAGTTGGTAACGTGCTCGTCTCTCATTATGCGGTCGTGGGTTCGAATCCCACTCAGGAACGGCATTTTTCATACATTAGAAAAAAATCATTTCATCCTCAAACAGATACACCTCAACGTCTTCGCAAATGACTGTTGCAATTGATGCGACGTTAAATAAATATATTTTTTTAAAATTCCTAATATGTGTACGTTGCAATCTGTTCAATTCAGAACAATAAGCAACCCCATCACCCAATGAGATGAGGATGATGTGTATGACGTGTAAATGAGGTGTAGTCTTGTATAGACCCAGGTCGACCATTCCTAATAGAGTGTTGTTAATTGAACCCCAACCATCAAAGTACACCAGCAACCACAGTCTAGTATTCAAATCCGTAGAAAAGTAACTACCTTTACTAGGATTTGAACCAAGAACCTCGTCTCCATAATCAGCTGTTAAACAGCTGGCTCACGGAGACGACTTTACCCGGTGGGTCAAATAAATATATAAAAAAAATATTGTAAAACAAACTACAAAACAGCTCAGTAAAAGTCGACGACTTCTGGTGTGTAACAATAACCTAAAGCTACCGTCAACAACATAAAGTACGCACATCGTGTGTATAAACAAATTGGGTAACAGCATTTGTTGGGAGAGTTTAAAAACAAAACAAAAATTCCACATTATACTTATAGATAGCAGCACAATTTAAACTAATAACCATTGTTTGATACATTCAGTGGAATATATTTAGATACAAAAACTCATATGATGGACATTCTGAATATGTGAAATTGTTCTGGCGTTATCATTTGATGTGCGCACTGATTAACCCTTTATAGGGTTACCCCTTTATAGGGGTACCCTATAGGGGTAACCCTATAAAGGGTTAACCCTTTATAGGGTTAGTCAGTACTACGGGGGGAAATATACACTTTGTTAAATGTTAAATTTTGTTTTATAGGGACTTGAATAATGTATTTCTAGTGCCAGAACAGTAAGATATTTCTTTTTTTTATGTCAAGCCCTGGTAAGTATACTTACCGAGGAATGTTTATTGAAATGGGAATCACATAATATTAAGTGGTAAAAATGCTTATTGAAACACCTTGTAGCCCTATATAACAGAAAAATGAAGTGAATCTTAACTTTCTAACACCATGAATGCTTGCTTTCCCTTGAAAAAACTGGAATTTTCTAAGCACTGTACAAAAGTAACAACAAAACAACATGGTAGCGTACGCTGGTATGAATCTCTACCACATTCATGTAACTCACAAAGAAAATGGTCGCTGCGCGCTAATTTCAATATGTGTACTTATTAGAAAACATCTATAAAACCATAAAATAACAATAAGGTTCAACTGCATAGCTTATTCTTTAAAAAAATCGACCTTATTTCCAGTGGTAAGTATACCTACCACAGACCTGTAAAGGGTTCAAGAGTTAATTACTGAGAAAATTATTGCATTATTATAAAATTTGATTAATTTAATCGATCAAACGAAGACGATTTCTCTTAAGAGGAAGAGATATTTTCTCAAATATAAAAAAGTAAATGAAGTGTCTTATGAAGAATAAAATAAAAAATCGGTCAATGAAAAAGTTTAATAGGAAGAAAAATGTATAATTGAAGGGAGAGAAAATTGAGAGGTCCATTTGAGTAATGGAAAGGAAGGGAATGAGTGTAAATGGCATTGGTGGATAGAAGAAAATCAGAAAGGCAGTTAGGAATGAATAAAAGGAAAATTGGAGTGAATGAATGGCCAAAGGAACAGTGAATAAATGAGTTGTAAAAGAAGTCTATCGCATCAATACTTTATTCTTGAAATATTGCGTCGGTCAATTGAAAGTTGAAGAGACAATAAATAAAATCGATTATGGTTATTCTGCGGATTGGCTCAATTGTAGCTACTAATTTTTTTACTTTCTCTTGCCTATAAAAATGTATAGGAAGGAAAGTATTGTTTTCATGTCGATTTTTCGAAATCGAGTGTTCACCAGATCTACACGTTTTCGGACCCCCTGAACCCAAAAAACATGTTTTTAGCGATTGGTCTGTGTGTTTGTGTGTGTGTGCGCGCGCGTGCGCGTGTGTGCGCGCGCGCGCGCGCGCGTGTGTGTGTGTGCAAAATATCTCAAGAACGGAACATCGTACGAACTTGAAACTTGAAACTTAATTTAACATTTTCATCAAAATCGGCCAACTGGAAGTAGTAGCTTATTCGTGTAATTTTTCACTTTTTGCGATTTTCTCAAAATGTTTTTAGAAAATTGCTAATTACCGCTAAACTAAGCGTTATACAAAAAAATTTTTTGAAATAAAAGTTGTAGGATTTTAAATTCTCTACATTTTTTATTTATAAATTCTTGCTCTAAAATGCATATTAAAGCCGTAATCTTAAAAAAAAAAAAACAATTTATTTACGTGAAAACAGCCTCACCAAGAATTTCAGCAAACATGGCGTCTACTCTATCTTGTAGAGCATAAAAAGTTAAGTAAACCAGGCGATTTTTAAAAAAATTATTGTAGGACCAGTTTTTGAGAAAATTGCAAAAAAGTGAAAAATTACACAAAATTATAAACTACTACTTCCGGTTGACCGATTTTGATGAAAATGTTCGTGTCGGGTTCGGTAGTGATATGTAACTTAAGTTTCAAGTTTCAAAATCGTACGATGTTCCGTTCTTGAGATATTCTGTTTACACACGCGCGCGCGTGCGCGCGCACACACACACACTCACTCACACAGACCAATCGCTAAAAACATGTTTTTTGGGTTCAGGGGGACTGAACACGTGTAGATCCGGTGAAAACTCGATTTCGAAAATCGACATGAAAACAATACTTACCTTTCTATATATTCACATAGACAAGAGAAAGTAAAAAAAAAAAACATTTGTACCACGTGGCAGGTACATAAAAATCAGTTCAAATCTTGGAGTAAAAATTTTTCCTAATTTTATAAATTTCTCACTTTCTCACAAAAGTGCAAGAAAGTAAAAAGGGTTTAAATGGGTTCAGGGTTGTAAGAGTGTTGTTAGTGATTTGGGGGATCGATTTAAATGTAAGATAGTTGGGGAAAGGGTGGTACGTTTAGGGCCTAATAATGTGACGTTGTGGAATGGGTATTAAATCGGGGCGTCACATGTCCGGAAGCGATTCGGGTGTCATGCTCTTCCTAGACCTATTTATCGTACAATGTAAAATGAAACCTTCACGTTGTTTATCACAAAACCGCCTGTGGTGTGTCCAGTATACTTCTTCTTTTCTAACAAAAACTTAACAGTAAAGTTACAGCTATACTATACTTAAAATAATTTTTACTTTCTTACAAAAAAATTAAATTGCTAGCCCTAAATTATTGCTTTTTATCAAATAAGTTATTTCATTTCTTTACCTGCTTACTGTTCACTCCGGATTCGATTCCCGATCACGTCTGAAATTTTTCACAACTCATTTTCATCAAATTTCATCGTCTGCATTTTTTCCATAACAGGAAGGCGGAGTGTTAATTTATTTGCACTCGATCTGCTAGTTCCAGGGATACAAAATTCTGGTGTGAAACACTCACAAAACTTTCTCTTGCCAATGCAAATAATGACCAATATAACCTAACATTAGTAAAAAAACTAACCTCAAAAAACATAACCTTATTTTAATCATGACGGAAAGACGCAAAATGAAAATCGAACTCAGTTTGGCTTAAAAATACGGAAAATCACTCTTTCACGCTAAATTAGGCTCGGTAGAGAAAAATACTCTGCATAAAAGTTGTAGATCTTTTAATTACCTATAAATTTGGTTATATACGCTTTTGTCGTAAAATGCATAATAAGGCTGAAATCTTTAAAAAATCGATTTTTCACACGCTTTTGTGAGAAAAAAAAGAAAATTGCTAATTAGCGCTTAACTTAACTAAGCGTTATATAAAAAAATGTTTGAAAGAAAATTTGTACGATTTTAATTCTCTACATTTTTTGTTATAAAAATTTTGACGCTAAAATGCATATTAAAGCCGTAATGTTTTCCCGTTTTTATCATTAAAAGTACTGTAAGAATACCTACATATGAAATATCCACAAAATGAAATAAATTATGCTGTAGGGGGGGGGGAGGAATAACAGAAAAAACGCCAGTTTTTTCCTCTGAGAGTAATGAATTTCATATATACTACAACCTGGTGTGAAACACTCACACAACTTTCTCTTGCCAATGCAAATAATTAACAATAAACCTAACATTAGTATTAAAACATTAGAATTGAACAAAAACTAACCTCAAAAACATAACCTTATTTTAATCATGAGTGAATGACGCAAAATGACAATCGAACTCAGTTTGGCTTAAAAATACGGAAAATCACGCTTTCACGCTAAACTAGGCTCTGTAGAGAAAAATGCTCTAAACAAAAGTTGTAGATCTTTTAATTTTCTATAAATTTAATTATATACACTTTTGTCGTAAAATGCATACTAAGACCGAAATGTTAAAAAAATCGATTTTTCTCACGTTTTCGTGAGAAAAAAAAGAGAAAATCGCAAATTACCGCTAAACTAAGCGTTATACAAAAAATGTTTGAAACAGAAGTTGTAGGTTTTTAAATTCTCTACAACTTTTATTATATAAGTTTTTGCGCTAAAATTTATATTAAAGCCGTAATCTTAAAAAAACAACGTTTTTACGTGAAAACAGCCTCACGGAGAATTTCAGCAAACATGGCGCCTACCCTATCTTGTAGAGAATAAAAAATTGAGTAAAATAGGCGATTTTAAAAAAAATCGTAGGACCAGTTTTTGAGAAAATCGCAAAAAAGTGAAAAATTATACGAATAAACTACTACTTCCGGTTGACCGATTTTGATGAAAATGTTCTTGTCGCGTCCGGTAGTGGTATGTAACTTAAGTTTCAAGTTTCAAGTTCGTACGATGTTCCGTTCTTGAGATATTCTGTTCACACACAGACACACAGACACACACACACACACACACACACACACACACACACACACACAGACCAATCGCTAAAAACATGTTTTTTGGGTTCAGGGGGTCTGAAAACGTATAGATCCGGTGAAAACTCGATTTCGAAAAATCGACATGAAAACAATACTTTCCTTCCTATATATTCATATAGGCAAGAGAAAGTTAAAAACACCAGTTTTTTCCTCTGAGAGTAATGAATTTCATATATACTACAACCAGACCTGGTAGTGAATGAAATGAACGTGTCATTTTTGCAAGATGGAAAGTAGATGCTATTCAGAAGTCCTGGTATGCTGAGAACCATACTTTTCCACTCAGAGAGAAAGGTAACGGTAAACCACCTCACTTCTCATTTTACTTAATAAAACTTCTAGACGTTCAAACTAGCCTTTCGGCTGGTCACGTCAACAACAACTAACGTATTTTAAATAAGTTTAACTAATAGATACTAATTAAATCCTTTAAAACATATGAAAAAAATTACTTCAAAATAATAAAATTGCAATTGTATAAAGAAAGTTGTTAATCCTTGAACGAGTATTAATGTGAAAAATCTGGTGTGAAACACTCACACAACTTTCTCTTGCTAATGCAAATAATTTACAATATAATTTAACATTAGTAATAAAATATTAGAAATAAACAAAAAACTAACCTCAATAAACATAACCTTATTTTAATCATGAGTGAAACACTCAAAATGAAAATCAACCTGTCTGGCTTAAAAATACGGAAAATCACTATTTCACGCTAAACTAGGCTCTGTAGAGAAAAATACGTTAAATAAAAGTTGTAGATCTTTAAATTTCCTATAAATTTGGTTATATACACTTTTGTCGTAAAATGCATACTAAGGCCAAAATCTTAAAATAATCGATTTTTCACACGTTTTCGTGAGAAAAAATCAGAAAATCGCTAATTACTGCTAAACTAAGCGTCATACAAAAAAATGTTTGAAACAGAAGTTGTAGGTTTTTAAATTCTCTACAACTTTTATCATATAAGTTTTTGCGCTAAAATTTATATTAAAGCCGTAATCTTAAAAAAACAACGTTTTTACGTGAAAACAGCCTCGCCGAGAATTTCAGCAAACATGGCGCCTACCCTATCTTGTAGAGAATAAAACATTAAGTAAAATAGGCGATTTTTAAAAAAATCGTAGCACCAGTTTTTGAGAAAATCGCAAAAAACTGAAAAATTATACGAATAAACTACTACTTCCGGTTGACCGATTTTGATGAAAATGTTCGTGTCGGGTCCGGTAGTGGTATGTAACTTAAGTTTCAAGTTTCAAGTTTGTACGATGTTCCGTTCTTGAGATATTCTGTTCTCTCTCTCTCTCTCTCTCTCTCTCTCTCACACACACACACACACACACACGCACGCACACACGCACACACACACACACACACACACAGACACACACACACACACACACACACAGACCAATCGCTAAAAACATGTTTTTTGGGTTCAGGGGGTCTGAAAACGTATAGATCCGGTGAAAACTCGATTTCGAAAAATCGACATGAAAACAATACTTTCCTTCCTATACAGGGTGATTCATGAAGTTCTCCCCCCACTTCTACAGCACATTGTACTAGTAAAAATAATGAAAAAATGTTATATAAACATAGGTCCGAAAACGCTTCGTTAGCGAGTTACAGCTAGCGAAAGTTTCGCCTGGATTTCAGTTCACCAGGTGAAATGAGGTCTTCCTGGAATTGTGGTAAGGTAGATTAAGGGGCGAATTCAATCATTTCTTATGGTTTTTGATCTGATAAATTGAATAAAACAGGTCCCAGAACTGTAAGTTAAATAGTTTTTGAGAAAACCAGTGTCAAATGCAAAAAATGGAGTGAAAATCACATTTTTTCATCTTTGGGCAAGAATAACTTTGTTATTTCACCAAGAAACAGTTAAAAATTTTCAATAAAAAATGTAGAAAATTTTATTCTGAACAAACCGGTGTAAATAAAGTACACAGAAAGCGAATAGTTTTTGAGAAAACCAGTGTCAAATGCAAAAAAATGGAGTGAAAAAAACACATTTTTTCATTTTAGTTTTTCCGGTTAATTTTACTTTGTACTCTTATGAATAAAAACTCATTTAATCAAACATCTATTCGCTTTCTGTGTACTTAATTTACACCGGTTTGTTCAGAATAAAATTTTCTACATGTTTTATTGAAAAATTTTAACTGTTTCTTGGTGAAATAACACAGTTATCCTTGCCCAAAGATGAAAAAATAAGTTTTTCACTCCATTTTTTGCATTTGACACTGGTTTTCTTAAAAACTATTTAACTTACAGATCTGGGACCTGTTTTATTCAATTTATCAGATCAAAAACCATAAGAAATGATTGAATTTGCCCCTTAATCTACCTTACCACAATTCCAGGAAGACCTCATTTCACCTGGTGAACTGAAATCCAGGCGAAACTTTCGCTAGCTGTAACTCGCTAACGAAGCGTTTTCGGACCTATGTTTATATAACATTTTTTCATTATTTTTACTAGTACAATGTGCTGTAGAAGTGGGGGGAGAACTTCATGAATCACCCTGTATACTACAACCAGACCCGGTAGTGAATGAAATGAACGTGTCATTTTTGCAAGATGGAAAGTAGATGCTATTCAGAAGTCCTGGTATGCTGAGAACCATACTTTTCCACTCAGAGAGAAAAGCAACGGTAAACCACCTCACTTCTCATTTTACTTAATAAAACTTCTAGACGTTCAAACTAGCCTTTCGGCTGGTCACGTCAACAACAACTAACGTATTTTAAATAAGTTCAACTAATAGATACTAATTAAATCCTTTAAAACATATGAAAAAAATTACTTAAGAATAATAAAATTGCAATTGTATAAAGTAAGTTGTTAATCCTTGAACGAGTATTAATGTGAAAAAAGTCGACATTTTTACACAAAAAATTGATTTTGCTATGATATTTACTTATTTACAACCGAAAACAAATTGTGAAACAGATTTTTACTTTCTCTTGCCTATATGAATATATAGGAAGGAAAGTATTGTTCTCATGTCGATTTTAAGAAATCGGAATTTCACCGGATCTATACGTTTTCAGACCCCCTGAACCCAAAAAACATGTTTTCAGCGATTGGTCTGTGTGTGTGTCTGTGTGTGTGTGTGTGTGTGTGTGTGTGTGTGTGTGTGTGTGTGTGTGTGTGTGTGTGTGTGTGAACAGAATATCTCAAGAACGGAACATCGTACGAACTTGAAACTTGAAACTTAAGTTAAGTACCACTACCGGACTCGACACGAACATTTTCATCAAAATCGGTCAACCGGAAGTGGTAGTTTATTCGTGTAATTTTTCACTTTTTTGCGATTTTCTCAAAAACTGGTCCTTCGATTTTTTTTTAAATCGCCTGGTTTACTCAATTTTTTATTCTCTACAAGATAACGTAGGCGTCATGTTTGCTGAAATTCTGGGTGAGGCTGTTTTCACGTAAAAACGTTGTTTTTTTAAGATTACAGCTTTAATATGCATTTTAGCGCAAAACTTTATATAATAAAAGTTGTAGAAAATTAAAAATTCTACAACTTTTATTTCAAACATTTTTTTGTATAACGCTTAGTTTAGCGGTAATTTGCGATTTTCTGTTTTTTTTTCTCACGAAAATGTGTGAAAAATTGATTTTTTTAAGATTTCGGCCTTAGTATGCATTTTACGACAAAAGTGTATATAATTTAATTTATAGAAAATTAAAAGATCTACAACTTTTATTTAAAGCATTTTTCTCTACAGTGCCTAGTTTAGAGAGAAAGAGTGATTTTCCGTATTTCTAAGCCAAACTGAGGTTGATTTTCATTTTGCATCATTCACTCATGATTAAAATAAGGTTATGTTTTTGAGGTTAGTTTTTTGTTTACTTCTAATGTTTTATTATTAATGTTAGGTTTATTGTTAATTATTTGCATTGGCAAGAGAAAGTTGTGTGAGTGTTTCACACCAGATTTTTTTAAGAAAAAAAATGTTTAGAATGTAATCTCTTGTAAAAAAAAATGCAGAATCATAAATGGAAACAATTTTACAAATCGATCAGGAAATAGTATATGTATTGTTCGTTTAACGTACAGAAAAAATATATCAGAACATAAAACATAAAAATCCGGATACTGTGATGATGAAATAAAAAATGAGACGGCCTAAAAAAATATTATGTAAATTTAAATCACAAAGCAAAACAGAAGTATTCGTATGAACTTTGAATAGTTGCCATGTTTTGATTCTAAAATTAGAATTCCGTTTAGACAGTTCTCTCTCTTCATTTTAGAATTTACAGTAGTATGGGACTTTAAGTTCTTACCTAACGTTCGCTACATTCTTAGTTATGTATAGATTCCTTAATTATTTTCCTTAAAATCTCCTGATTTATTAGTTCATTTCTAACAAAATGTAACATTTTGTTAATACTCGATTTTGATTTACTTGTAATTTTAAATTTATTTTTGATATTTTGTGAGGTTTTATCATGTAGGTAGACAAATAGTGTGTGTTGGTAAATAAAAAAAATAATAATGTTTTTAAAAGCGTGCTTTATTTTAGTGATTTTAAGTGTTGTGTTTAAATCTAATGGATTACCGGAAGAAATACCCATTGGTAAGTAGTAATAAAATGATTTTCTATAAAAAGTAAACCACCACAAAAGAAAAGTTCGCGGGGAAGACCAGTTTTCCCTCAACCAATTTAAGAGGATACTCCCTCCCCTAGCTTAAAATGTTCTGAATTTAATAAGTTAATTATTTAATTTTCAAAATACGGATAGTAACCAAGAAAGTGTGACTTCGTTAATCATGTCAAAAGTAAAATTTCATCTAAACAGGTGTAAAAACAATGACTTACTAAAATTTATATCTGAAAGAAAGCTCATAGAAAGGTAATTTTTTTTTTTAATTAACTGCTTAGCTATAATTATTACCATGAGTATTACATGTAGTTTATATAAAGAAAATTTAGCTTTTTGTAAGGCAAAGTAAGTGCATTGTGGTTATAGTAATATACATAAAGCAAAAAATAATGTAAAAAAAATATTAAAAAAATAAAAAATAAAAGCAAAGCTTTTTTAAAATAAAAGCAAAAAATGAATGAATTAATTAATTAATAAAATTATAATTATAAAATAATAATTTTAATTAATTTTTTAAATGTACTACTTTTTAAACGTTAGAAAGTAAATAGCTTTAGTTCAAATTGACATAAATCCTTATTTGTTTTTGAACATACTTTCAAGATCTATGATCTGGAGTATTTTTAGTTTTCTGCAAAAAACAATGTAAAATTTATTAAAAATAAATGAAATTAAAAACGGTATAAAAAGGTTTCACATAAAAAAATTAAAAATTATTATTTTTTTAATTAAAATTTAAGAAAACTAAATACTACAGGTCATGCAATTAATATTTCTTACATTTAAAAAAATCATTATATCACTAAAACTGGTCAAAATATTTAGTTTCTCGTGAACCCCTAATTTTTCACTTCACCCCTGCGTTTAGGGGTTGTTTTAACATTTTCTAATTTTTTTTTTAATTTACTTTATTTCAGCTTAGTTAATAATATAATATTAGCTGTAACTACTATGGAAAAAATTATGTTTTTTAGGAATACCCCTTAAAAGAATTTTCTATTTAAATCACAAGTCCCATTTCTGTTTTATTTATAATTTTAAATGAAAAAGTCTATACTTGGCAAAATACTGTTGTAAAAACGTATGGTTCAGTCAAAAAATTATCTCCCAAACTTTAGGCCTACATGAAGCCAAAAGAGCTTTTCTTTTTAAATGGGCGGATTATTGGATTTTAATTTTTTTTTAAATATTCACATTATGAATATAAAACTATGATCTATAACATATTTAAAGCTCGATTTTTTTATGTAAAGCCTGGATGAAGTATTAGACTTCCAAAAAATACACCAACAGAACACCACCTAAGAACTGAGTACTTTTTATATGTAAATTGCTTTATCTCTGACAAATTTTTAAATTAGACAATTTAAGTCAAACCAATCAATGCATTAAAGAACACGCTTTAATTTACTGTAACGTAAAAAATAAACAATTTTCTGGTTGCCTCTTCTTTACACCAATATCCAAAAATTCTGGACATTTTTTTAATACACATACACACCTAAATATCATGTTTAAACTTTAAAATAATTTTTAAAACCTACAGAAGATATTGCATCTTCAGTCATTAATATCACTATATCATTCTTAAATTTAATTTGTTCATTTAAAATTTCTGTTTTTGTTCTTTTAAATGTCTATAAATATGTGGAACATTCCCTGGACTGTCCGAGCTAAACCAGGAGGTATGGTAAGCCTACCTAAACGGAACATTCATACCAAATTTCAGATTTCTAGGCGTGGTATTTTTGCAGAATGAATGAGTTAATTTCACTTTTATGTATATAGAGGAGTATTTTTTTTGAGAAAATAATTTACCTAATAATTTGTGGTGAATCTCAATTTCATTCTAATAATTATTGGAAAAATTGTTTGTCTTTCAGGCGGTTTACTTCACTCAATGTACGATGATGACAGCGGATTAAATGAACAGGCGTTTCGATATGCCGTTGAGTTAGTAAATGAAGATAAAGAACTATTGCCGGATACCAAATTAAGAGCACTTGTCCAGAAAATCAGACCACATGACAGTTTTCAAGTTGGGTCAAAAGGTTAGTTACCTTTATTATTTTGAAATTTAAATTTTGTATTATTTTTATTTATTATTATTTTATCAAACATCCTATGTAGGATTATAAACAGCCGTATTATTTAACATTGAAATATATATTTCTAACCACCAGAATGCAGTAACAGAAAACACTTACCAATGTTTATAGCGCTTTCATGTATCTTGTACACATCTTCAGTAAATTAAAATTCTTTAAAAAAATTTTTCACATCAAAATTTAAAACTTTCTACCATGGTAGATAAGGAATCGTAAATGATTCCTTATCAAGAACCCATGATTTGTCCTTCCACATTTCGGGGCGTTTTTTCCTTACTCTTTGACGTAGTTTAGGAAGTACCTCAAGGTAGTGATAATGATTAATTGTTTGACCTTCAGAACCCAGTGAAAGTACACAATCCCATGAATATCAAAAAGAACAATCATCATTGCTTTAAATTTTGACTTGCTCATTCGAGCTTTTTTGGCTCTCGGTGAATTTCGGCTTTTCCAGTGCATGGATTGGCGCTTCGTTTCCAGATCATAAGTAAAAAACCACGTTTCATCACATGTTATTACCGTTTCCAAAAATTTAGGTCATTTTCAATCGCGTACAAAGTGTCAGTACAAACATTTTTGCAAGCTTCATTCCAAACATTTTTGAGCGGATTGTGTCCTGAAGGAGCTGACAGAATATGACTTCCAGCACTGTTTCCAACAATGAAAAATTCGCATGGAGCATTGTAGGGATAGAGAAGGAGTGTATATTGAAGGTGACAATAAGTTATGTATAATATAAAAATAAAACTTTTACAACTTCAGTTTTGTTATTTAATAACCACACCTCGTATTTTTTTATAACTTTCTGTTACAGCATGTGATTTATTATCAAAAGGAGTAGCTGGTATTTTTGGTCCACAATCTGCATTCGCTTCAGATCACGTACAATCGATATGTGATGCTATGGAAATACCACATATTGAAATGAGATTTGATAGCGAACAGAGGAGGGGTTCTTGTCTTGTCAACCTGTATCCACATCCGTCATCTTTATCTAAGGTTTCTTTTCATATAATCTATACTACTATTATAAAAGTAACATTTGTTTATTTGTTTGTATTTTTTTGCCATTAGTTTCTTGATAGGTTTGATGCAGTTCTCCAAGCTATTCTATCTTGTGCTAGTCATTACATATTTACATACATAGCACCTGGAACACCCTACATCTTTTTATAATTTGCTCTAAATATTTACCTTTGCCTTCCCCTGCAATTCACTTCCTTAACCCATGTGCTGTACGAAGCCACTTCAGTGGCTACAAAGGTGGGTTGTGCAATATCCAATAAAACTTGTTGCAGAAATCTCAATAAATGTCTGAAATCAGTCATTATTGTATTTATTTTGTAGAGAATTCTTCAACGTAAGTAAAATAGCGTTTTCAGAAATAGCATATTGTGACACTTATCACTAAGGTCCGTTTCGGGATCTAGGTAATTAAATAATTAATACACTAAAGTTTACAATTACAAATATTTATTACAACTAAAAGATTTACAAAATAAATAATAAACTAATTATAATGATAATACAATAAATAACTTAAATAATTTACTTAGATCTACTTACAAATAATTATACACAAAGCACATACACAAAAACTGAATATAATGCACATACACAACAATATAATATAACAATAGTTAACCAATACAGTGCTCGGATACGTAACCTGTACTACGCAGCTATAACCACTCAATAAACACTCATCAAAGATCAAACGAATACTGACTCACTGACCGCCTCGGGGGTCTCTTTATATAGGTGGATCAAAAAGATAATTCTAGCAAAACAGAGAAATTGAATAAAAAAAATCTGGTGTGAAACACTCACACAACTTTCTCTTGCCAATGCAAATAATTAATAATAAACCTAACATTATTAATAAAATATTAGAAATAAACAAAAACTAACCTCAAAAACATAACCTTATTTTAATCATGAGTGAATGACGCAAAATGACAATCGAACTCAGTTTGGCTTAAAAATACGGAAAATCACGCTTTCACGCTAAACTAGGCTCTGTAGAGAAAAATGCTCTAAATAAAAGTTGTAGATCTTTTAATTTTCTATAAATTTAATTATATACACTTTTGTCGTAAAATGCATACTAAGACCGAAATGTTAAAAAAATCGATTTTTCTCACGTTTTCGTGAGAAAAAAAACAGAAAATCGCAAATTACCGCTAAACTAAGCGTTATACAAAAAAATGTTTGAAATAAAAGTTGTAGAATTTTACATTCTCTACAACTTTTATTATATAAAGTTGTGCGCTAAAATGCATATTAAAGCCGCAATCTTAAAAAGAAAATGTTTTTACGTAAAAACAGCCTCACGCAGAATTTCAGCAAACATGGCGCCTACCCTATATTGTAGAGCATAAAAAATTTAGTAAACCAGGCGATTTTTAAAAAAATCGTAGGACTAGTTTTTGAGAAAATCGCAAAAAAGTGAAAAATTATACGAATAAACTTCTACTTCCGGTTGACCGATTTTGATGAAAATGTTCGTGTCGGGTCCGGTAGTGATATGTAACTTAAGTTTCAAGTTTCAAGTTCGTACAATGTTCCGTTCTTGAGATATTCTGTTCACACACACACACACACGCGCGCGCGCGCGCGCGCGCACACACACACACACACACGCACGCACGCACGCACGCACACACGCACACACGCTCGCGCGCGCGCGCGTGCACACACACACACACACACACACAGTCCAATCGCTAAAAACATGTTTTTTTGGGTTCAGGGGGTCTGAAAACGTATAGATCCGGTGAAAACTCGATTTCGAAAAATCGACATGAAAACAATACTTTCCTTCCTATATATTCATATAGGCAAGAGAAAGTAATAATAAAGTACAAAAACCCTTTTTTATGAGTACTAGAAAAATCTTAACTATTTTAAATAAGGCACAATAGGATAAAAGGTATTACAGGTAACCAACCGACTCTTCCACAAATAGTTGTATAACAAAAGACCCTACCGTATCATACACATAGCGCGGTCCTTTTTAAATAACCTTTTATAACTAGCCCTATTGTTACTTTTTCACTCTATTATTTACTCTTTCCCATTTTATGAATTAAATACTAGAAATTTCGTGAACCATGCTCTTCTTCGATATTGTCATAATACAGTATATTGATAGGGAAATATTTTATTATTGTTTAAGTGTGAAGTGTAGGTGTTGAAAAACTTTAATGTAAACAGATATCGCATGCAGGCCATCCATAAGTCAACATACAAACATGTTTCTTAGTTAATGTGAAAGCTGTGATGTTTTTCTATAAGAATTTGCTTTTGTTACAAACAGTTGGGTCTAATGTATGGTGTAGCAAACGGGAGAAGGGAGTGGCGCACGACAAAATACTACCTGCAGTGTTTCCAAACAATTCACCCTAGTGTAATTTTTCTGCAACCTACAGAATTGTGAAATATACATACATGTAGATAAAATTATGCTTTACAAATGGTTTTAATTTCACGAGTGAAATCTAACTATATGAATGTGTGTGTGATGTCATGGGAAAGGAATGTAATACGGTCGCTGTGTATTAGAAGCGGAACAGTACGGAACAGCCGGAGCTTTAAGGGATAATATCACTCTCCATTATTGATAGAGCAATACCTGGATGACTTAAGATATATCCCACTAGCCTATTATCCCTTCTTCTGGTAAGATATTTCTATATACTTCTTTCATCCACTTGCCTAATAACCTCTAAATTACATATTTTATCCAGCCACATTATCTTTAACATTATTGTGACCTTATTGTGTCTTCAGGTGACAAGGGGCTGTTATGATGTTCATTTTGTATTTAGTTTTCTTGAATTTAACCCACCGGTTTGGTCTAGAGGTAAAGTCGTCACCTAAATCAGCTGTTTAACAGCTGATTTTTGGAGACGAAGGTTCCTGGTTCAAATTCTAGTAAAGGTAGTTACTTTTATACGGATTTGAATGCTAGACAGTGGTTACCGGTGTACTTTGATGGTTGGGGTTCAATTAACCATACTCTCTCAGGGATGGTCGGCCTGAGTCTGTACAAGACTACACCTCATTTACATGTCATACACATCATCCTCATCTCATTGGGTCATGGGGTTGCTTAATTTTCAGAATTGAACAGATTGCAGCATACACATATTAGGAATTAAAAAAAAAAAAGTTTTCTTGAAGGAAATCGTAGTCTTGCTTTTTCTGCTTGTTCTTTTGACACATTCATTTTGTTCTACTGTTGTTTCCATATTCCTGGAAATGATTGCTAAGTCACCCTGTAAGTTAATATAAACAAGTTAGTTCAATTTTTTTTTATTCATTTATTTAACGTTGAATCAACTGCTGTGGTCATTAGTGACGACGTTGGGTTGTAACTGTGCGTAATGAGGATGAAATGATTTTTGTGATGTATGAAAATATGTCGTGCCTGAGTGGGATTTGAACCCAGGACCGCATGATGAGAGGCAAACACGTTACTAATTACGCCAATGCAGCTGGCTAGTTTAATATTACTGTAAATTTTTCAGGTTTTTGCAGATCTAGTTAAATTGAATCAGTGGAAAAGTTTTACTGTTATTTATGAAGATAATGACGGACTTTTACGTTTAACTAATCTACTTAAATATTATGATAAGAAAGGTTATCCAGTCACAGTAAGACAACTTAGCTCTGATGAAAATAATCGGTAAGTTTGAAATCTTTGAGTAGCAAAAACTTATACTTCCTGAGGACTCATTTAATTTTTTTTTTAGTTATTTTAAATCGCATCAATATCGTGGTTATTAGTGACTATGTTGGGTTAAGGAATGGTGGGTTTGAACTTGTAATAATTTTCCAGACCCTGGCCAGGAATCGAACCCAGGACCTTCACTTTGCAGCATAGCACGCAAACCACTGGCCCATAGAGTTTTAACTTCAACTCTTCTTTAAAATTTAAAGCTTATGTACAAATCTATTTATATTACCAATGAATTATTTGCAAGGAGTAAGGTAGTTTACCATTACCTTCCTCACTGAGTGGAAAAGTAGGCTTATTAGCACCCCAGGCCCTCTGAAATACAACTACTTTCCATCCTGCAAATGACACTTTCACTTCATTCACCACAGGGTCTGGTTATATATATAATGAAATTCATTACTCTCAGAGGAGATAACTCTGACTAGAACATTAAATAATGTTTTTCATTTTACATTGTTTACTCATGATTAAACATTGGTTTTATATCTCATTATTTATATTGGCAAGAAGAAGACATGTGAGTGTTTCACACCTGTTTTTTTAATAAGTATTCATCATGCAGGATATCAAGGCCTACATGAATGAGGCTAGAACTGCTGTTAAAAATAAAATGTAAAACAAACAAAAAAATGAAAAATATGGAATTAGAGAATCAAATTTAGTAACCAAGGAGAGTGACTGGTGAAACAATAGACCATGGGTTTTAGGGAAAGGGAACATGAAGAAGACTGCAGTACCCCCACAAAAAAGTAAAAAGTAAAGTAATATATATATTCTTACCATATTTAGCATGGTTTTACTAAAACAGAAATAATTTGATTTACAAAATGTTTATTATTTGATTGCAGCCCTCTAATGAGAAGAATTAAGAATGCTGGTGAGAAAAATATAGTACTGGATTGCTCCACTGAACGGTTATACAGCATTTTAGAACAAGCGCTTCAAGTCGGCTTAATGGGTGATGATATCAATTACATTATTACTGATCTTGTAAGTATGCAATAGTTGCTATTCAATCACCTTATATATAAAGCTGAATATAACAGGCTATGTTCGGAATATATGTTCATAAGGAGGCCTTAAAGCAAAATAATACAGGAGACCTTCCTTTATTCCTCACTCTCTGAAATCCCCAGAAAAATCGGAGGTACGCTCCCCTCTTTGGAGGGTTAAAAGTCCGAAAAAAGTTTTGTAACTCAACAGCTCAAGATATTAAGCTCAAACCTTTCTTAATCAATTTCTCGACCAAGAAAACTAAAACTTTTACTAACATAATACCGATTACATTAACTTTGTCGCAGACTTTTCTTAAAAGAAAAATTTTGGACAATGTAGGAATCCTTTTCACTAATGCATTTTTGTAATTGTGCTGGTAGCCAATTTCCCCACTCTCACATAGCTCCCTGGCCAAGCAACTCAACAGTTATAGGATGACTGAACGGTGCAAGAGCATTGTTCATTGCTGTTGTGATTTTAAATCTTTATTTTTTTTCATTTTTTTTTTCATTCCTAATTATTTGTGTACGTTGCAATCTGTTCAATTTAGAACAATAAGCAACCCCATGACCCAATGAGATGAGGATGATGTGTATGACGTGTAAATGAGGTGTAGTCTTGTACTGACCCAGGCCGACCATTCCTGAGAGAGTATGGTTAATTAAACCCCAACCATCAAAGTACACCGGTAACCACTGTCTAGTATTCAAATTCATATAAAAGTAACTACCTTTACTAGGATTTGAACCAGGAACCTTCGTCTCTGAAAATCAGCTGTTAAACAGCTGATTCTGGCGACAACTTTACCTCTAGACCAACCCGGTGGGTTAATCTTTACATTAGCTCAGAAAGTATTCAAAATAACAATCAGTACTTTTGAAAATTCCATCTGGTGAAAAAATAAGAATACATACAAAATAATAATCAAAGTTATTCTTAGTTTTATTATTTTATTCGTTTTTATAGCATTTTATAATATATCCTAGTTATTTTTTTTTTACTTTTACTTTTTACTTTTTTTATTTTTTCTGCCCATACAGACAGGTGGAGTGTCAAATTTACACTCAATCTGTTTGTTGCAGGGCTAAAAAAAATAGTTTTGTTTCTTATTACATGGTCAGCCAATTAAATGACTGAATCATTTAAGAACAGAAGAGGTAAAGGTTTAAAAGACACTAATCAGAGTTATCTCCTCTGAAAGTAATGAATTTCATTATACAGCCAGACCCTTTGATGAATGAAGTGAAGGTGTCATTTGAAGAGTGGAAAATATGTGCTATTCAGAGGGCCCGGCGCGCTGATAAGCGTACTTTTCCACTCAGTGAGGAAGGCAATGGTAAACTACCTCACTCCTCGTTTTACTTAGTAAAACGTTTAGAGGTTCAAACCAGCCTTTTAGCTGATGACCTAAACAACAACAGTTACTTTTATCGTCTTTAATTTTTGCATTTCTTTTCAATCATTTGTTATTAAATTATTCTTAATTTTGTTAAATCTATTAAATTGTCTATTAAATCTTAATTTGTCTATTAAATATTAAGTCTATTAAATTATTAAATTAATGTTAAAGGAATTTCTTAATGTAAAAGGAATTCAGTATGATTACAATATGAACTTAATATTTTTTTATTTATTTACAGGATATGCACACAGTAAATCTAGAACCATTTATGCATGGTGGAACCAATATAACTGGAATTAGAATGGTCGATCCAGAAGATGAGTATGTTAAATGGTTAACAGAAAATTGGAAAGAATGTCCAAAAAATGCAGAAACCAGTGAAGAATGTATTCCTGTAATCCCAGAAGATACTATACCTAGAGTAAGTTATATTTTTATATTGGTTTTTTTAATATTCTCTCCACGAATTCACAGTAAGGTTAAGTCCAGGTATTGTTCAATGGTGAACATAAAGAACCGGTGCAGATTCATCATACGGTAATTGGTAATTGGTTTTCTGGCATTTCTCCCACCACCTCCCCTCCAATTAGTCACCAGAAGGCATAGACCTCGAGGCTGTTCCTAAGAACTCTTAATTTGTTCATTTGTGACTGTTACCTTATACTAATCTAAACTAAGTTATAAAATAAAACTAATTCATCATAGGGTAAGGATAGGGTTGTATACTGTTACCCATGCTGTTCAACCTTTATTTGGACTACATATTTAGGAACGCCTTACAGCATCTAGATGTGGACATTCAGGTTAATAGTATCCGAATCAACAATTTTCTCTCTCAATCACAATCTCGCAATCCCTCCTGATTTTATAATTAGGTTATATTTTTCATTTTACATTGCTTACTAATTATTAAACACAGGTTATAAGTTTCATTATTCACATTGGCAAGAAAAAGTCAAATGAGTGTTTCACACCAGATTTTGTATGTATTTTTTATTTTCATTTTCAGCTTGAAACAATGCTGATATTTGATTCAGTTGGGTTATTTGCTGAAGCATTAAGTCATTTAGAGGAAAGTCAAATGACCATCAAGAGTTTAAATTGTTCTGAAGAAACATCATGGGAACATGGTTACAGCATCATAAATTACATGAAAGTGGTCAGTCAATTTTAATTATATACCTTTTTATTACAATTAATTATTAAGATAGTGTCATTAAACATGATGAAGAATTTGATAAACATGGTGAATTCTAAACTTTGTTTTACTATGAGTTTGTACGAGGGTAGGCTGATAAGTAATGCACACATGCTTGTAGAAGACAACTAAATAAACTTCAGTAGCGCGCCTGGTGGCATGTGGAAGTACTATTTCTCCTCTACAAGCCTGCGCAGTTTGAAGGCGTTGCTTTCATTCAGTTTGTTTTGAGTAGTGGAAGTATGGCGTCGTGTTCTGGTGCTATGTCAACGAGAATTAAACAACGCGAATTGAACAACTTTTGAAGCGCTACCGTGACGAAGGAGACGACTTTCTTTTGAATATTGTGACGGGGGACGAGTCATGGGTTCATCATTACGATCCCGAAGAAAAAAGGCAGAGCGCTGAATATCGTCATCCACATTCTCCTGTTGTGAAAAAGTTCAAAACACAACCGTCCGCAAAAAAAATTCTTTTGACTGTGTTTTGGGATGCTCGCCGAGTTTATGTGACTGATTATCTGGAACGAGGGGCAACGGTAAATTCTGCTCAGTATATACAGACTCTGAAACACCTCCGACGTCGAGTTTGTCGTGTTAGAGGCAACCTGGCGCCAATAATTTTGCAACACGACAATGCTCGTCCACACACTTCGCGTGCAACTGGAGAGGCTCTGAGAAACCTGAAGTTTCAACCAATTTTACACCCTCCGTATTCTCCCGACCTTGCGCCTTGCGATTTTTATTTTTTTCCTCTACTGAAGAGAGACCTTAAGGGTAATCATTACAGCTCGGACAATGAGGTGAAGGCAGCTATTGCGTCCTGGGTTCGAGGAAAGTCGGAAGAATTTTTCAGTGACGGAATGAAAAAACTTGTTAAACGTTGGGAGAAATGTGTAATGCTTAACGGTGACTATATTGAAAAATAAATAGATAATTTGGTAGGTTAAGATTTGTACTTTAATTTGTTATTTACCCCATCTTGCTATTTCTTTTTGTTCGTCTTCTACAAGCATGTGTGCATTACTTATCAGCCTACCCTCGTAGCTTATTAGTATGTTGTTAAGTCATTAGCCGAAAGGCTGGTTTGAACCTTTAGAGCAGTGTTTCCCAACCGGTGGTACGCGGACCAAAGGTGGTCTGTGAGAGCCTTCGGGGTAGTCCGTGAGAGTCCGGTGACTACTTATAAAAAGAAAATATTTTCCCGTGATTAAATCAAAGTTACGATTTTCATTGAACAAGATTAAGTAAATACATTCAAGATTCAGATTAAGTAAAGGTAGAAGATTTGTGGTGTAAGAAAGCCCTGGGCTTCCCCAACACTCGGCAAGTACCTTTGCGGTATCTTATGATTTTTTTCAACCACTTATTTGTGTGAGCAGGGGTTCTCTAGTTTATTCTTGATTAAAAACAAACAAAAAAATCGGCTAAGTGTAAGCAGTGATTTGAGAGTAGCTCTTAGCAAGAGCCTAAAACCTAGAATTCCTCAGCTAGTCAGAAAGATTCGTGCACAAAAGTTGCATTGAAATTTTCATTTCATTTTTAATTAATTTTTTATTTTTCATTGTTATTTTCGACTAAGTAAATTCTGTATTCCTTATTTTATTAAAAGACAATTTACAATTAAAATATTTTTACTTTTTGTGATGTACAATGTACCCTACTTTCTGAAAATAACAATTATATGTTTGTTATAATAGTTTCTTAATTAATAATAATAGTAGTTTGTTTCTGAAAATTTGTTTTATTTAATCACGTTTTAATTTGGTTACAACTGATAAGATATAGGCCTATGCAATAATGTAATGGGTGGTCCGTGGTAGTTCACTTTCAGGCTGAGTGGTCCGCAGACCACTGCTCCCAAGTAAAACAAGGAATGAGGTGGTTTACCAATTTTCTTCCTCACTGAGTGGAAAAGTATGCTTATCAGCATGCCGGGCCCTTTTAAAAGCATCTACTTTCCACCCTGCAAATGACACCTTCAGTTCATTCACCACAGGGTCTGGCTGTATAATGAAATTCATTACTCTCAGAGGAGATAACTGTGCCTAGTGTATCTTACACCTCTACCTCTTCTGTTCTTAAATGCTTCAGTCATATAATTGGGTGACAATGTGATAAGAAGCAGAAGTATTTTGTAGCCCTGGAACTATCAGTCAAGTATAAATAATTTAACACTCCACCTGCCTGTAATGGGCAAAATGTCGTTTAAATGAAATAAAAATCTGGTTAAAACTTTTAGTAAGTGGTTTTACTGATTAAACTGAGGAGAGAAGTGGTTTACCATGATATGATACCAGATATGAGATAGAAAACCATGGTAAACTGTTATTATAAATTTTTTATATTTTTTTTAATCTGGTAGTTTGTTTAAATGCAAATACCCCAGATGATATTTAATCATAGATTAAAGATTAAATAAAAATAACTGCATCAAACTGAGATGATGCATTGCAACTGGACCAGAACTAAGACACTTCTCTGTTCCATGGTTTATAACTATTATAGCAGTTTTTCCATCGTAAACACAAAGCCTGTCTATCCAACCAATTACTCTGCTGCAGACATCTACTGGTCTTCACTGCCATTACTCCAATCACACTTGACGTCCTCTTTTCCTTGGAGACCAGTTCCATACTCTGCTGAAACCACTTGTTTTCATTCATCTGATGCTGAAAACCATACCACAAAAGTGTATTTTTTTATAATTTCATATAATACACTGTTTAGCCTTCATACTTTTCCCAGTTTCCCAGTTTTGTAGCATGGTTGTGCAGTGCATTTTCCCCCGAGCAGAGACAAAAATTGAATCGAGGAAAGATCCCGCGGGATCCTCCTTTTGAGCAATAGACTGTATGCGCGGCCCGCCTGTACGTCTTGTGGAATTTTTATTTAGTTGGCTTACCCGAAAATGCAGTGTGTAGAAAGAAGAAATGATTTAGCCTCTTACATCCTTTTGCTGTGTCATTAGTACTCGTGATGAGTGGGGATTAAAAGGAGAAAGACTGGATATAGGGATAGGTTTACCCACTACACTGATGTCTTCTTCTAAGCGATTTCTTCACTTCAGGAACCACGGTTGCAAGCCATTTTCCGGAAGCACGTAATGTCAAATAATAAAGCAGATGGACCAACTGTACACAGCACATACTGGCTAGTGAGTGCGGTCAGCAGGCCCAAAACAGATGACAGTGGCACCCTCAACCCTATTCACATTTTGACACTATCACCCAAATTGCTTCTTTTTTCATACGAGCCAATCTCAACATCCAACAGTAGAAAGACTAAAAGGTGTACTCACTCCATTGCACAGTTTGCTCTGATATATAAATAATTATTTAAAAATTTTACAGAGTGAACTAAAGGGAATGACAGGGATTATAAAATTCGATCACCAAGGATTTAGAACAAATTTTAAACTGGACATTATCGAATTAACTACGAATGGACTACGGAAGAAAGGTACATGGAATTCAACAGAAGGCGTCAATCTAACATCCATGCAAAATGGTGGTGATGCAGGATTAAGCGACAAACCGGATCTTCGTAACATGACCTTCACTGTACTTATTGCATTGGTTAGTATTTTTACTTTCTCTTGCCTATATGAATATATAGGAAGGAAAGTATTGTTTTCATGTCGATTTTTCGAAATCGAGTTTTCACCGGATCTATACGTTTTCAGACCCCCTGAATCCAAAAAACATGTTTTTAGCGATTGGTCTGTGTGTGTGTCTGTGTGTGTGTCTGTGTGTCTGTGTGTCTGTGTGTGTGTGTGTGAACAGAATATCTCAAGAACGGAACATCGTACGAACTTGAAACTTGAAACTTAAGTTACATACCACTACCGGACGCGACACGAACATTTTCATCAAAATCGGTCAACCGGAAGTAGTAGTTTATTCGTATAATTTTTCAGTTTTTTGCGATTTTCTCAAAAACTGGTCCTACGATTTTTTTTAAAATCGCCTATTTTACTCAATTTTTTATTCTCTACAAGATAGGGTAGGCGCCATGTCTGCTGAAATTCTCGGTGAGGCTGTTTTAACGTAAAAACGTTGTTTTTTTAAGATTACGGCTTTAATATAAATTTTAGCGCAAAAACTTATATAATAAAAGTTGTAGAGAATTTAAAAACCTACAACTTCTGTTTCAAACATTTTTTTGTATAACGCTTAGTTTAGCGGTAATTTGCGATTTTCTGTTTTTTTTCTCACGAAAACGTGAGAAAAATCGATTTTTTTAACATTTCGGTCTTAGTATGCATTTTACGACAAAAGTGTATATAATAAAAGTTATAGAAAATTAAAAGATCTACAACTTTTGTTTAGAGAATTTTTCTCTACAGAGCCTAGTTTAACGTGAAAGTGTGATTTTCCGTTTTTTTAAGCCTAATTGAGTTCGATTTTCATTTTGCGTCTTCCACTCATGATTAAAATAAGGTTATGTTTTTGAGGTTAGTTGTTGTTTATTTTTAATATTTTATTAATAATGTTAGGTTTATTATTAATTATTTGCATTGGCAAGAGAAAGTTGTGTGAGTGTTTCACACCAGATTTTTTGTCTTCTATCTCTTTAACCCTTTCTTACCCAGTTAGGCATAGAAGTCACATTGGAGTGAAATAACAGACATAAAAACTTTACTTGTTAGCGACTACATTTGATTAAAGAGCGCTGGATGTGAAGTGTAATAATTTTCTGTACCTTAGCCAGGAATCAAACCTGAGACCTCCGCTTTGCAGTGTAAGATGCTACCACTACGCCACGGACGCGACCATTAGTTTCTTTTTAAAGGTAGTTTAAGTCATAAATATTCGTGTTCATTTACTAAAATAAAGTAGCATTTCTTCGAGTATGTTGAATGTACATACAAGTATATTTTTTAGGCTGTAAATACTGATTTTTTCCATTTTACCAATATTTTTGAATTGTAACCTTTTTTAAGTCTTAAATAATGCTTTGCTACAAATCTAAGCAAGAGAATTTTGTTTAGGAAGCCTGCACATGATTTTTACTTATTCGTATTGTTGGGAACTTTGATACCATCAAGTCTAATGTGACATATGTGTCACACTTTTTTGTCATGCCATCAAAAAAAGGCTGAAGGTCTAAAAGTGATTTTATTTCACTTAAATGTCAGCAAAGTGTATGAAACAATGTACACATATTTGTTTGTGTAAAGTTAAAAAATTTGGGATTGAAAGGGTTAAATAATATTTAATAATATGTTCGAATAATTTATACAATAAATTTCACTAACCTTTTTAAATGCCCAAAACGGGCAGGTGGAGTGTTATTTTAATTGCACTCTATCTGTTTGGTCCAGGGCTAAAAAAAATAGTTCTGTTTCTTATCACATAGTCAGCCACTTATATGACTGAACTATTTAAGAACAGAAGAGGTAGAGGTGTAAAAGACACTAGTCAGAGTTATCTCCTCTGAGAGTAATGAATTTCACTATGCAGCCAGACCCTGTGGTGAATGAAGTGAAGGTGTCATTTACAGGGTGGAAAGTGAGTGCTTTTCGGAGGGCCTGGCATGCTGATAAGCATACTCTTTCAACTTAGTGAGGAAGGCAATGGTAAACCACCTTACTCCTCGTTTTTACTTAGTAAAACCTCTAGAGGTTCAAACCAGCCTTTTGGCTGTTGACCTAAACAACAACAACAACCTTTTTAAGCTGCCTTGATCTCTTTACTATTCACTACTTACATTGTTTCAGTGGATCCACCATCATCCGTATTCGAATTGTTTCTTCAAAAAATTATTACAAATTATACATTAATTTAAAACTTCTGCAGAATTGTAAGCTTTGTTTGATAAAGTTTTGTATTACTACAAAATATTGGTTAATATAAAATATTTTTAATTTATATTATTATTATTATTTGCGTATAGTCCCCTTAAGGAGAGCGCTAAAAACACAAAAATCTAGCTCTTGGTGGTGGCTCTGTTCCTCCTTTTAGGTTCCCAAAAACCTTTCATCCTCTCACTTTGCGCCTTTTTCTCTTCGTCTGTCCATTTTCGCCCATTTCTTTTGGTTTGTGATCTGAACTGAATTTCCTGGTTTCTGATTTTTTCTCCACAAATTTTGTGGTCATGAATGTCCTCCATTGTGATGCACAATTCTTGCAGGTCTTCCATAGTTTCTTTGTACCAAGAGGTGCCCAACTTTGAAGTGGAAATTATGTTTAATATTCTTTTTGTCAGTCTGGTGTCACTCATTCTGGCTATATGTGTAAAAAACTTTACTCTGCGTTTTCTGATGAATGTCGTGATGGTTTCAGTATGCCTGTATAGTTCTTCTGTGGGCCTTTTTTGCCAAAAGTTTTCTCTGAAAACTGCATCATGTATTTTCCTCAGAATTTTCCTTTCTTGCTTTTCAATGTCTTTAATTTTTGCCATTCCTCTGGTACTTGTGGTATATATTTTGTTAATCTGAACTCAAGCCATGCAGACTATAGAATGTCGGACTAAAGAGAGGTTACTACCATGATACAATTTTTTCTAAAAATTACTTCCAAGTCTTCATTGATCTATTATATCAAGAATGCTTAATAAAACGATATTAGTTAACAAAACATTTTCTTTAAAAAATACTTCTGTTTATTCAAAAATAAATCTTTATAATGCATCCTGCAGTTTGAAATTAATTCTATTTTATATAATGAATTTATATAATAAATTTCACTAACCTTCCTTTTTAACTGTGTCAACTTTTATTTTCACTTACACGTATTTTGATGGATCTACCATCATCAGAGTAAATAACATAAATAATTGAAACTAAAAACTGTACTTATTAAAAATCTATAGAAGATGATACATCTTCAGTCATTTGTATAAAACTTTTTTTACAAATGACTGAAGACGTATCATCTTCTATATATTTTTAATAAATACAGTTTTTAGTTTCAATTATATGTTATTTACTCTGATGATGGTAGATCCATCGAAACACGTGTAAGTGAAAATAAAAGTTGACACAGTTAAAAAGGAAGGTTAGAGAAATTTTTTTATATAAATTCATTATATAAAATAGAACTTCTGTTTATTTTTGAAATTGTTCAGTGAAATGATAAACTTAAAACAAAATTATGTTAAAAATAAATAAAATAAAGGAGCTTACCTTGAAATGTTTGTTTTCAGACCCATCCATATGGTATGTTAAAAGAAGCAAGTCATAAATTATCCGGTAATGATAGATTTGAAGGTTTTGGGATTGATGTAATACATGAGTTATCACTAAAATGTGGATTCAATTACACATTTCAAATACAAGGTGATAAAAGTAGTGGAAATCCTGATCCAAGAACTGGAAAATGGAGTGGAATGATTGGTGAAGTTTTAGCTGGAGTAAGTTAACGCATATATATTTTTAAATTAATTTTATTTTACTTTATTATAGAATAATTATAGCTACTATTCCAATCGTTGTTTCAAAAAAGATGTAACTCTTTTTTATAAGTCATGAATGTGGTACAAAAATATTAAATTGGAATATGAAATATGTGTGTCGTAAAATTCTAAAATGTTTTCATTAAATTAATATAAGAGATTAAATGCGATTATTAATTTACAAATGAATGGCTCAACAGAAAAACGTTGCAACAGACAAAATTTACAAAAGTGAAATTTCAGTGGAATACGTTCTACAAATCCTCTATTTGATCATAAAAGTTAATTCTAACGGGTAGAATTTGTTATTAAAATCTCAGAAATTTTTGAAACAAAATCGTCATACAGTGAAAAATCGTTATACAGCTAAGAATCAGATGGTATCTTTCACTTTCTGTAGAAATTTATTTTTGTTACTTGCAATGTATTTCCGTTGACCCATTCAAATTTAGTGGAAAAGAAAGAAAAAAATCCCTTTCATGAGACGCGGATCTCAAGGGTGGTGGAAACTTTTAAAAAGGCCTACCTTTGACCTACAGCAAAAGCCATTAGTGATTTCTACTCTTTAAGAGAAATCAAATGACTTCCGGTTTTGGACCACTTCCAGACAAAACCGGAACTTCAAACCCAATGATTTCTGCTTCTACTCTTTAAAAGGAATCGAATAACACAATTTTTGTTACCAAATTCCGACTTGATTTCTTGACTTCCAGTTTTGGGCTATTTTTGGTCGAAACCAGAACTTCTAACCAAATTTAAGCCATTAAATTTTTGTATAGATCACGAATCTGGAAACCATTTTATTGCTATCTCTTGTAGTTGCTGACAACTGGATGTGACGGACGGATGGGCAAATGAAAATGATAGATGATAATTTTAAAAACTGCCACCAATAAACTAGATAAGTATAGTATTTCTGGGAAATAATACATCATATATAGTTAACCAATTGCCATAACATTAACGTACGCATAATCACATGGCATGTGTTGTTAGAAGGAAAATGACAAGCAGTTGAGAAGGGAGAGGCCTAATGTCCTCCCACATGATTATAATTTCGCTCTCTATTATAATACGAAATGTAAAGGAGCGGGTGTAATTTGTTTTTTATTCCTACTATATGTACGTAACATCCTGTTCAATTCAGAACAATAAGCAACCAAATGACTCAATGAGTCGAGGACAATGTATATGACTTGTAAATGAGGTGTAGTCTTGCACAGAAGCAGGCTGACCATTACTGATAGAATGTGGTTAATTGAATCCCAACTGTCAAAGTACACTGGTAACCACTGTCTAGTATTCAAATACATATAAAAGTAAATCTTTATAATGCATCCTGCAGTTTGAAATATTTCTATTTCATATAATGAATTAATATAATAATTTCACTAACCTTCTTTTTAAACTGCGTCACCTTTATTTTATTCCTACTTACACGTGTTTCGGTGGATCCACCATCATCAGAATAAATGAAACAGTCAGTTTTATACAAGTGACTGAAGATGTATCATCTTCTGTAAATTTTAAATAAATGAAAAAAATTTTTAGTTTCAATTTTTCATTTACTCTGATGATGGTGGATCCACCGAAACACGTGTAAGTAGGAATAAAATAAAGGTGACGCAGTTTAAAAAGAAGGTTAGTGAAATTATTATATTAATTCATTATATGAAATAGAAATATAAAAGTAACTACCTTTACTAGGATTTGAACCAAGAAAATTTTTCTTTAAAATTTAGATCTTAAACAACTGACTTGTGCCAATGACTTTACCTCTAGATCAACCAGGTGGGTTGGGTGAAATTTTAAAATTTTTTCGTGCATCTGAGGGCTCAAGAACACTCGTCAGACATCTAAGATGCTTCAATAAGCATGTCATCTAGTAATTTTTATCAAAAGATTTATCAGTTATTATTAGAAATTATTTTTTTAACGTCGCATCAACTACAACGGTCATTAGCGACGACGTTGGGGTGTTACTTTTGTACAACGGAGGATGAAATGATTTTTTGTAACGTATGAAAATATGCCGTGCCTGAGTGGGATTCGAACCCAGGACCGCATGACGAGAGGCGAGCACGTTACCAACTAGAAATTTATTTTTAAAACAAAAACTATTTTGACAGAGGAATTATTTAAAATAATAAGCAGGAGTCATTAATTAACATCTTTCATTATTTTGTCACAAACTAATAAATCCTTATATTGTTTTCAGAGGGCTGATCTTGCTATTGCTGATATGACTATTACCAGAGAGAGAGAACGGGATGCTGATTTCACTATGCCATTCATGAACCTTGGTCAGCTTTAAGTATTTATTTTCATATGTACACTTTTTGGTTTCTCATAAAAGTGTTTACGGTCATTTTGAATCACCAAGATTTAGATAATCAGGATTTTATTATACATGCTAAACAAGAGCTAATAATATTACTCCTCACAGCATAAAAATTATGCATTCGTGATCATATTTGGTACTGATTTCTGTTAATATGGTTTTTATATGCCCATAACGAGCAGGTAGAGTGTCAAATTATTTATACTCAATTTGTTCGTTGCAGGGCTAAAATAAATAGTTATGTTTCTTAACACATGGTCAGCCAATTAAATGACTGAATCATTTAAGAACAGAAGAGGTAGAGGTGTAAAAGACACTAATCAGAGTTATCTCCTCTGAAAGTAATGAATTTCATTATACAGCCAGACCCTGTGGTGAATGAAATGAAGGTGTCATTTGCAGAGTGGAAAATATGTGCTTTTCAGAGGGCCCGGGATGCTGATAAGCATACTCTTTCAACTCAGTGAGGAAGGCAAAGGTAAACCACCTCACTCCTCGTTTTTACTTAGTAAAACCTCTACAGGTTCAAACCAGCCTTTTGGCTGTTGACCTAAACAACAACATGGTTTTTATGCCCATAAAAGGCAGGCAGTGTCTTAAATTATTTCCACTCGATCTGTTAATTCCGCGACTATAAAAAATGGTTGTTTTTTATCATATGGTCAGCCAATTATATGACTTCGGCATTTAAGAACAGAAGAAAAAGAGGTCTAAAAGACACTAGTCAGAGTTATCTTTACTGAAAGTAATGAATTTCACTATATAGCTAAACCCTGTGGTGAACGAAGTGAAGGTGTCATTTGCAGGGTGAAATTATATACTTTTCAGAGAGCCTGGCATGCTGATAAGCATACTTTTCCACTCATTGATGAAAGCAAATGTAAACCACCTCACTCCTTGTTTTAATTTTAAAGCCTCTAAAGGTTCAAATTATTCTTAAGGTTAATTATTAAGGTTTTATTATTATTAAGGTTTTAAAGGTTCAAATTATTCTTTTGGCTGATGACCTAAACAACATTGAATTTTTAGTACTAGTAAAAGGTGATAGATGAAAATGAGCAATGAAAAATCAAACCAGGGCCCTGTGATACAGTAGTCTGGTATGAAATTTGAATTTTCCAACGGGAGATGGTGGGGTGAGACTGCAAGCCCCCTGTCTACATCCCTGATTGTCGAAAACATATTCAGATAATCAGATACAACTAAATTATATATCCCAAATTGAATCGGTGAGTGGAAAAAGGGTAATATTCCAAAAAATGCGAAATTGAACGAAGATAGCAGTTTTGTTAAGTTTACTTGGGCGCATGTATTGGTTGATAAAAGGGAAATATTCGTTGTATCTAAAAGCAGCTAAGCTACATTAAAAATTTAGTAGAGTAGAAAAAGGGTAATATTCCTGGAATATTATCCTTCTTCCATTCAATAGCGAACAGCTGTTGGACCACTGGTTTCTATGTTATTATTTTCAAAATGTAACTGTAAATTATTTTAAAATTAAAATAAAGTTTTGTAGCATATTAGCACATTATATTGTTTTTTTAACCTAATTTTTCCCATTCACTTGCACTAAATCTAGAAAAAGGTGAATAGTCAACATATTATTAATCAAAAATCAATCCTATGATTATTGTAACACAAATTATAAAGTCACCATTAAAAAGCTTTAATATAGTACTACAAATGACCAATTGAACATTTTACTATTAAACCAAAAACAAAGTCACAAAACAGTTTTTTTTAATTTCTCGAAAATAAGGATTTTGGAATATTACCCTTCCACTCACCGATTCAATTGTAATCTGGAGTTTTGAACCAGCAGTTTTGCCTGATGACAAAAATTATTTTGTTAAGAGGAGGAACAAGAACAATATGAAAATGCCAGCAGCAAGACGTAACATTGTATCTGATCCTACGATCACTGAGCGTAGAACTTTAATCATCACTTGTGGCTATGATACATAAAACATTGAAGCACAGTAGGTACTAGAAAAAAAATCTGATGTGAAACTCTCACACAACTTTCTCTTGCCAGTGCAAATAATTAACAATAAAACTAACATTAGTAATAAAACATCAGAAATAAACAAAAAACTAACCTCAATAAACATAACCTAATTTTAATCATATTATATGAAAGACGCAAAATGAAAATCAACCTCAGTTTGGCCTAAAAATACGGAAAATCACTCTTTCACGCTCAACTAGGCTTTGTAGAGAAAAATGCTCTAAATAAAAGTTGTAGATCTTTTAAATTACTATAAATTTGATGATATACACTGTTGTCGAAAAATGCATACTAAGGCCGAAATCTTTAAAAAATCGATTTTTCTTACGCGTTTTCGTGAGAAAAAACAGATAATCGCTAATTACCGCTAAACTAAGCGTTATACAAAAAAATGTTTGAAATAAAAGTTGTAGGATTTTAAATTCTCTACATTTTTTATTACATAAATTTTTGCGCTGTAATACATATTAAAGCCGTAATCTTAAAAAAACACTTTTTTTTACGTGAAAACAGCCTCACCAAGAATTTCAGCAAACATGGCGCCTACCCTATCTTGTAAAAAATAAAAAAATGAGTAAACCAGGCGATTTTTAAAAAAATCGTAGGACCAGTTTTTGAGAAAATCGCAAAAAAGTTAAAAATTATACGAATAAACTACTACTTCCGGTTGACTGATTTTAATGAAAATGTTCGTTTCGGGTCCAGTAGTGGTATGTAACTTAAGTTTCAAGTTTGAAGTTCGTACGATGTTCGGTTCTTGAGATATTTTGTATACACACATACTCACACACAGACCAATCGCTAAAAACATGTTTTTTGGGTTCAGGGGGTCTGAAAACGTATAGATCCGGTGAAAACTCGATTTCGAAAAATCGACATGAAAACAATACTTTCCTTCCTATATATTCATATAGGCAAGAGAAAGTAAAAACCTGTTTGAAGTTGTATTAAAATGATGGTGATACCTGTGGTACTATATGGAAGTGAGGTTTCGGCACTTTTGAAGCGGGAATAAAATAAGTTGGAAGGGATGGAAATAAGGTTTCTAAGAGGGGTGAAAGGCTGTATAGGTACCAGACGAACTAATGTCCCATAGCCGAGCGAGCGAGAGGGAGATATGTGGCATAAGTACCCATGTAAAAAAAAAAAAAAAATGCTCTCAAAGGGCTTTACCGATATAATCCAGATCTGAAAACATACTACAGTCGTTATCTTGCTTGTTAGTTTACTGCGTGTTTACTGCTTGCTCACAACAATGAGTCAAATTATACGATAATGTTATTGGAACGGCGAGTATGGCTGTGCGAGTGAGAGCGTTATACATTCTCTCACTCCCACGGCTAGGGGATATTAGCTCATCTGAATACTGTACCTCAGAGGATAGGCCAAGGAATGCGGATATACTTGGAAGATTGGCATTACTACCCTAGATCACTGCCCATAACAGACAGGTGGAGTGTCAAATTATTTACACTCAATCTGTTAGTTGCAGGGCTAAAATAAATAGTTCTGTTTCTTCTCACATGGTCAGCTAATTAAATTACTGAATCATTTAAGAACAGAAGAGGTAGAGTTGTAAAAGACACTAATCAGAGTTATCTCCTCTAAAAGTAATGAATTTCATTATACAGCCAGACCCTGTGGTGAATAAAGTGAAGGTGTCATTTGCAGAGTGGAAAATATGTGCTCTTCAGAGGGCCCGGCATGCTGATAAAGCGTACTTTTCTACTCAGTGAGGAAGGCAATTGTAAATCATCTCACTCATTGTTTTACGTAGTAAAACCTCTACAGGTTCAAATCAGCCTTTCGGCTGATGACCTAAACAACAACAACCCTAGATCAGAGAATGAAAATTCATGAGAGGTACTGGTACAGCCATTTGGAACTGATAAGGGACGGCTGCTTGCCTATTTAGCTTACGAGAACAAATCCACCAGTAAGAGGAGTGTTGAACGCCCAAAAAGGACATGGTTTCCAGAAGTGGCTGAGCTGCCCAATCCATGAAGTGAAGAAGATAATTCTTTAAAAAAATTTATTTAGATGATTGAAGATGCTACATCTTTTATATAAATGTAGGTTTTACAATAGTTTCAAATGATATTTTTATACTTGGATGATAATGGATCTAATGAGACATGTGTAAGTAGATTATAATTTTTTTTTTTTTAATTCCTAATTTGTGTACGTTGCAATCTGTTCAATTCAGAACAATAAGCAACCCCATATCATATTATGCCCATAACAGACAGACAGAGTGTAAAATTATTTATACTCAATCTGTTTGTTGCAGGGCTAAAATAAATAGTTCTGTTTCTTATTACATGGTCAGCCAATTAAATGACTGAATCATCTAAGAACTGAAGAGGTAGAGTTGTAAAAGACACTAATCAGAGTTATCTCCTCTGAAAGTAATGAATTTCATTATACAGCCAGACCCTGTGGTGAATGAAGTGAAGGTGTCATTTGCAGAGTGGAAAATATGTGCTTTTCAGAGAGCCCGGCATGCTGATAAGTGTACTTTTCCATTCAGTGAGGAAGGCAATGGTAAACCACCTCACTTCTCGTTTTACTTAGTAAAACCTCAACAGGTTCAAATCAGCCTTTCGGCTGATGACCTAAACAACTATCAACCCCATGACCCAATGAGATGAGGATGATATGTATGACGTGTAAATGAGGTGTAGTCTTGTACAGACTCAGGTCGACCATTCCTGAGAGAGTATGGTTAATTGAACCCCAACCATCAAAGTACACCGGTAACCACTGTCTAGCATTCAAATCTGTATAAAAGTAACTACCTTTACTAGGATTTGAACCAGGAACCTTCGTCTCCGAAAATCAGCTGTTAATCAGCTGTTAAACAGCTGATTTTGGCGACCACTTTACCTCTAGACCAACCCGGTGGGTTAGATTATAAATGAATAAGGATCAAGGCAGCTGAAAATGTTTGTGAAATATTTATGCAATATTGATTGCAATTTGTAGGATGCATTATAATGACTTTTATATATCTTTTGTTTTTTAGGTATTAGTATTTTGTATAAGAAACCAACAAAAGCTCCTCCTGATCTCTTTTCATTTCTTTCTCCATTCAGTCCTGAAGTTTGGATTTACATGATTGCTGCATATCTCGGAGTTTCTTTATTGTTATTCATTATGGCAAGGTATATGAACATTTTCATTTGTTTTCTATGTTGTGATTTTTATGGGCAATTTTCATGTCATACATTTAATATACTAATAATATTTTTTTTTTTGTTATCATAGACATGATTAGGAACAAATGACTTTTTATCAGGGATAGAAAGATTTAATCCTACTGCACAATGGTCAGATAAGTCGATATCAAAAACACCACCTTTCAGTGCGTTAATATTACTGTAGCGAACAAAAATATGGTCAAAAAGTGTTGAAATATCAAAGTCCTATTCATTTACATTGTTTTATAGGCTCCAGAACAGCGGAACATAAAAAAAAAATTATATGATCTGATACGTGTTCTCAAAACAAAGAACAGCCCAACCAAAGATACACTGAACTCAAACAAGTCAGTTATTAATTAATGCAAAAAAGTTGTTGCATTTGAGATTTTCATTTCATAATTGAATCGGCGAGTGAAAAAAGGGTAATATTCCAAAAAATGGGAAATTGAACGAAGATAGCAGTTTTGTTAAGTTTACTTCAGCGCATGTATTGGTTGATAAAAGGGAAATATTCCTTGTATCTAAAAGCAGCTAAGCTACATTAAAAATTTAGTAGAGTGGAAAAAGGATAATATTCCAGGAATATTACCCTTCTTCCATTCAATAGCGAACAGCAGTTGGACCACTGGTTTGTGTTATTATTATCAAAATGTAACTGTAAATTATTTTGAAATAAAAATAAATTTTTGTAGCATATTGGCACATTATATTATTTTTTCAACCTAATTTTTCCTATTTACTTGCACTAAATCTAGAAAAAGGTGAATAGCCAACATATAAATAATCAAAAATCAATCCCATGATTATTGTGAAACAAATTCTAACATCACCATTAAAAAGCTTTAATATAGTACTACAAATGACCAATTGAACATTTTACTATTAAACCAAAAACAAAGTCACAAAACAGGTTTTTTTAATTTCTCGAAAATAAGGATTTTGGTATATTACCCTTTTTCCACTCACCGATTCAATTGTGAACTTGATTTTAAAATAATTGTATTTTATATTTTGTTTCAGAATCAGCCCTTACGAATGGACAAACCCATATCCATGCATTGAAGAACCAGATGCATTAGAAAATCAGTTCAGTCTAAATAATTCATTGTGGTTTACAATTGGATCTCTCATGCAACAGGGTTCAGAAATTGCTCCAATGTAATAATGTTAACAATTTTATATTTATTATTTATTAATAAATAATTATGTCCATAACAGGCAGGTGGAGTGTTATTATTTGCACTCAATCTGCTAGTTCCAGGACTACAAAAAATACTTATGTTTCTTATCACATGGTCAGCTAATTATACGAATGAAACATTTAAGAACAGAAGAGGTAGAGGTGTAAAAGACACAAGTCTGAGTTATCTCCTCTAAAAGCGATGAATTTCATTATACAGCCAGAGTCTATGGTGAACGAAGTGAAAATATCATTTGCAGTGTGGTAAGTAAATGCTTTTCAGAGGGCCTGGCATGCTGACAAGCATACTTTTCTACTCAGGCAATCAGAAACCACCATACTCCTCGTTTTACTTAGTAAAGCCTCTAGAGGTTCGAACCAGCTGACCTCATGCAGGCCACTATTTAAGGAGCTTAAATTGCTTACAGTTCCCTCTCTATACATTTTTGAGGTGATTATGTATGTTAGGCAAAATAATTTTATGCAGAATTTCAATGTTCACAATCATAACACGAGAAACAGAAATGATTATTATGTGGCTAATCACTCCACAAAATTGTTTGAACAAAAACCTACTTATGCAGGGAGAAAATTCATGAATAAATTACCCCAATTTTTAAAATTTTGTGAGGATTTGAATTCCTTTAAAAAGAATCTGAAAAATTACTTGATCGGTGAAACTTTTTGTAGCGTACAGGAATTTCTTTCTTGATAGTAGTGATACATTGTGTGATTCTTATATATATTTCAGGTGTTATAGCTGACATGTCCTATACTCCTCCTGGAGTCTCCAGGACGCAAAAAAAACCTTTCAGCTGATTACCTAAACAGCAACAATTAGATAATTATTTTTTCATTAATTTTTACGGAAAGATAGTTTATACAGAAATTGTTAGGGCTAATAGTGAATTCCAAAAAAAAACACCTTTTGGGGTTGGTCGGGGAAAACTTAGTTTTAAAATATTAGCCCAATTGGGCCAATAGTTTTTGCACCAAAATACACACACACACATACACACAAACTGATATCATCCTAGAAGCTACGGATACGTAACTAAGATGAGTATATTAATAATTTTTCCTGTTTATTTTTCAGTGCTGTTTCAACTCGAATGGTAGCTGGAATATGGTGGTTTTTCACTTTGATCATGGTCTCATCTTACACAGCTAATTTAGCTGCTTTTTTAACCATTGAAAGTACTGTATCTGCTTTTAGAAATGTTGAAGAATTGGCAAATCACAAAACTATAAAATATGGAGCTAAAAAAGGAGGATCTACTGCAAATTTCTTTAGGGTAATTTTACATTTATTTATAAAATAGCTGTCCGTCCCAGCTTCACCCGATTATAATTTTGTTTTATTTTAATAATTTTTAAAATAGGATTACAAATAAATAAAAATTAAATATTCTGATTTGGGAAAACCTGACTCATACACATATTTGGTCACATCCACTGAGTTTCAGCCATTTAACTTGTCTGGAACTTACTAGATAAAAAAATATTGGTTTAAGCCTCGGACACAGATTTCAATGCGTTACGGGTACATTTTTGTAATCAGTAGTGGATATTTTTAGATCCACTATAGGTAACAACTCCACCAAGTTTCGCCCATCTAACTCGTCTTGGTTTAAAGGTTGAACTCCATTTTCATTCCTTAGGGGTATATTTTGGAAATAGTTAACAGGTCATTTTTGTAGTTGAGCTATAAGTACAATCTCCACCGAGTTCCAGTCATGTAGCTTGTCTGGAAGTTAATAAACAGAAAACATCGGTTAAGGGTTGAACGCCCTTTTCAACCTTCTAACAGTGGGTTGTCAAAATCATTTACATTGAACTTTTCTTTTTACCCTAAAGGGAATATTCCTTGCAAATTTCATCTTTCTAGCTATTGTGCAAATAAGAGAATTAGTGAGGAGTGAGTGAGTCAGTTAATCAGTCAGTGAGTCAGTGAGAGCTTTCCCATTTATATATACATATACAGATTTTTTACTTTCTCTTGCCTATATGAATATATAGGAAGGAAAGTATTGTTTTCATGTCGATTTTTCGAAATCGAGTTTTCACCGGATCTTTACGTTTTCAGACCCCCTAAACCCAAAAAACATGTTTTTAGCGATTGGTCTGTGTGTCCGTGTGTCCGTGTGTGTGTGTGTGTGTGTGTGTGCGTGTGTGTGCGCGCGCGCGCGTGTATACAAAATATCTCAAGAACGGAACATCGTACGAACTTGAAACGTGAAACTTAAGTTACATACCACTACCGGACCCGACACGAACATTTTCATCAAAATTGGTCAACCGGAAGTAGTAGTTTATTCGTGTAATTTTTCACTTTTTTGCGATTTTCTCAAAAACTGGTCCTACGATTTTTTTTAAAATCACCTCATTTACTCAATTTTTTATTCTCTATAAGATAGGGTAGGCGCCATGTTTGCTGAAATTCTGGGAGAGGCTGTTTTCACGTAAAAACATTTTCTTTTTAAGATTGCGGCTTTAATATGCATTTTAGCGCAAAACGTTATATAATAAAAGTTGTAGAAAATGTAAAATTCTACAACTTTTATTTCAAACATTTTTTTGTATAACGCTTAGTTTAGTGGTAATTAGCGATTTTCTGTTTTTTTTCTCACGAAAACGTGTGAAAAATCGATTTTTTTAAGATTTCGGCCTTAGAATGCATTTTACGACAAAAGTGTGTAAAATAAAATTTGTAGAAAATTTAAAGATCTACAACTTTTATTTAAAACTTTGTTTTGTACAGTGCCTAGTTTAGCGTGTAGGAGCGATTTTCCGTATTTTTAAGCCAAACTGAGGTCGATTTTAATTTTGCGTATTTCACTAATGTTTTTTGAGGTTAGTTTTTTGTTTATTTCTAATATTTTATTACTAATGTTAGGTTTATTGTTAATTATTTGCATTGGCAAGAGAAAGTTGTGTGAGTGTTTCACACCAGATTTTTAAAATTAGTTATTAGGCCTACTTAATCTTAATACTGTATGTATTATGTACACAGTACCTACAGCAGTTAAATATGTCATGCAAGTTAAGGTGTTACAGAACAGAGTAAAATGAAATAAATTACAGTACAAGCTTTTACTATTTTGGAAATTATTGTGGAATTCTGGGAATTCGTTTTCTAATGTGTATGTTCAACTGTTGTTTATCTGTTATGACAAAAACATCTACAGTATTGTGCGAATTAATGTGAACAAACAGAAATAATTTGTAAATATGATTTATTTAGGACAAAGATACATTTAGGTACACTTACATGAGATAATTTCCATTAACTAGTATTTAATGTGTCCCCCTTTTACTTTTATGACTTCCTGGAGTCTTCTTGGCATGGAATCCACAAGTTTTTTGCAATTGTTGTGATGGCTTCATCTCTAAACCAAACCTGAATCACTGCTTCCACCAGTTTTGTTTTTGTCGTACAGTCCAATTTTTGTAGCCTAGCCTTACATATTGCCCACAAATTTTCTATAGGATTAAGATCAGGTGAATTCCCAGGCCAATCAAGAAGGGTAATATTATTATCTGGCACGGAGCCGAGTCTTGTTGAAAAATTGCGGTCCCTTCGGCCTGTACTTTATTAAGTTCTATAGCTAAGCGTTGCCCTAGCAATGCTTTGTATTTTTCACTATTCATCATACCTTCAATTGGAATAAGTGTGCCAGTACCTGAGTATGAAAAACAGCCCCAGGACATTTTTTTGGGGGGATGTTTGACTGTTTGGTTAACCAACTTATGAAAACTGAAATTTTGTCTCTGTTCACATTAATTCGCACAATACTGTAGCCTACTTATACCACAGAATGCTCACTATGTATAATATTATTAGGAACTCAAACTCAATACTTCCAACCTGTCCAAATCACGTGCTTCTAATAAAATGATAGTGTGATATTGTTGAAAGACAACCATTTTATCATCAAAAATCTCAACTTTTTGAAAGACCGTAAAAATAATTGAAATTAAATATTGTAAATATTAATTATTGTAAAGTATTAAATTTTATTCTCTTGAAATAACTGTATTTTTGTTTATAGATTCTAATAAACAGGTATAAAAAATACTGTTTATTCATTTTAACTATTTTTTTAAACAGTATAAGTATGTCTTTGTGTGTTATACAGAATTTCATGTCTGAAATTGATTCCACCCCCATTATTTTGATTAAGCAGGGTTTCACTGTAACTTAAACATAAATTTTCTGATAGGTCAGTTTGAAACGATCATTTTATTTGATTTTTTTTAAAATTTCAATAGGATTCAAATGACTCAGTCTATCAACGTATGTGGGAATACATGAATTCACATCCAGATGTAATGACCAGCTCAAATGAGGAAGGTGTCCTCAGAGTAATCAATGATGAATATGCGTTCTTTATGGAGTCAGCTTCAATTGAATATGAAGTAGAACGTAGATGTGAACTGACTCAAGTTGGTGGATTACTTGATAATAAAGGTTATGGTATCGCCATGCGAAAAAGTAAGTAAATTTTAAACACAATATATTTTTAATAGGTTGTGTGTGTAGCATTACAAATGCAGAAAGCGATAATAACCATGTGTTTATAACCTGACTGTTATTGACAATTATGTAAACATTTCAAGTGCTTGAATCTGTTTGGCGACTATGTCGAAAAATAGAGAAAAACTGTAGTTTTAATATGTATATAATAAAGTTTTTGTATCTTCACTTGTTTACTTTTTATTTCAAAACAGAGGTTATTTTCTGGATAACCCTCGTAACTTCCCAAGCAATTTTTTTACGAGAGTGTATCAAACCTTCTTTTACATCCTCCAGAACTTACAGAAAGTTCAGAAGTAGATCCAATAAATTTAGAAAACTTTTTTCCAAAAGTGATTCAGATATTTGAATATTTTATTCTTCTTCTTCTTCCAGTGCCTATCCGTTACCGAATGTTGGCAATCATTCTGACAATGCTGATTTTGTTGACAGCCGCTTTAAACAATTCAGGGGTGGATACTGAAAACCATGTCCTTAAATTTTTCAGCCAGGATATTCGCCTTCGCCCAACGCCTCTCCTGCCATGCACTTTCCCCTGCACTATGCATTTCAACAGCTTGTATTTAGTGTCATTTCTCATGATGTGTCCTAGGTATTCCAATTTTCTTCTTTTGACTGTGTAGGCTACATTATTTCCGTCTTTTTATTTAGTTTTTGAAGAACTCTCTCATTGGATATTTTATCTGTCCATGATATTCTCAGGATTCTTCTGTAGGTCCACATCTCAAATGACTCCAGTTTCTTTGCTGCTGCTTCACTAAGAGTCCAAGATTCTACTCCATATAGCAAGATGGAAAATACATAGCATCGAAGTAGTCTAATTTTCAATTCAAGGTTCAAGTTGTGTGTCTTGAACAGTTTTGACATTTGGTTGAACGCTGATCTGGCTTTTTCAATCCTGGCCTTTATTTCCTGAGAATGGTCCCACCGCTCATTTAACACTGTGCCCTAGTAAACGTATGTTGGTACTTGTTCTACATTTTGTATGTTTTATATACATTTTTAATATTTTATTAATCGACAATATTTTATTAATCGAAAATGTAAGTGTAGGACAAATGAGAAAAAAAATTTTTCTCATTTGTCCTACACTTTCATTTTTATACACATTTCATTTTTATATACATTTCATTTTTATGAAGTAATTCATGTAAAGTGTTTAAATTAGATTCAATTTATGATTTTCTAGCAAATGCAATATCAATTTTGATAAAAATATTAATGCTGTTTGGTACTTATATTATTCACATTAAATGACTTTGACATGTTGCAGATTCCTGGTACCGTAATCAATTAAGTAGCAGTGTAATCAGTCTGCAGGAAAATGGAAAATTAACAAAACTAAAAAATAAATGGTGGAAAGAAAAACGAGGTGGTGGTAAATGTCAGGTAATTTTTTCTTGTTTTAAAAACATATAAAAATCTTTGAAGCTTCAAAAACTAATCTTCATTTATTATGACTATAATAAAGAAAACGATACAGCATATTGTACACATTAGCAGATAAATTTTAAAATATTTAATTAATAAATTACTGATGTATATCAACTCTCAATATAAAAAGCACTCTCAATACAACCCTAGATTAGAAATTATAGTACTGTGATAAAACCTGTGCATTTGTATGTAAGTGAGTGCCTTAGAATGACCGGGAAGGTGGATTTAAGAGAAGCAGAGAATTTTGAGAGAAAGATACCTCACAAGATAATGTGTTCAAAGATAGTAGATGGACAATATAGGTTACGAGGTAGAGAAGAACTGTACTAGGAAAATGAACGATTATTAGAAACCCTTAAAGAAAAAAACTAAAATTTTACGAACACCTATTTATAGAATGGATGACAACCAATTGTCAAAACAAATTTTTAAGACGCTAAACAATAGACCTATATGTCGGATAAAAGGTTTGAAAAATGCCAGAAAGGATATTGAGAAAACCGGAATAAGCTGAGAAAACTTAATAAACCAAACCAAATTCAAATGACTTATTACAGATTTTACGCTTCCATGAAGAACAAAAACAGAACACTGGGTGGACAGAAAAAAGGAGAAAAGCCTACAGTCACCGAACACTGAGAATATAAGCTGCAAAAACTGCTTTCAGAAGTCTAAATCCGTGTAGTCTAAAATTGGCCTTATACGAAAAAAAAAACAAGGGACTGATGAAGTTATGCACTTGATTTTCAACTATATCAGAAAATTTTGCGACTAAGAATCAACAATAATGAAAAGTGGCTGTAAAAAAAGTACTTTTAATTATTAAATTTTATTTTTTCTTTGTTACAGAAAACAGATGATGGAGGAGGAGGAGCTGATGAATTGGGTTTAGAGAATGTAGGTGGTGTGTTTTTGGTCCTTGTTGCTGGTGTCTTTGCAGCATCTTTCGTTGCATTCGGAGAACTATTTTATAGCGTTTATACAAAGGAAGATAGAGTACGTAGAGTTCAGTTTGCATTATTTCATTTTGTTGTTGTTTAGTCATTGGTTGAAATTTTCTTTTTTTTTGGTTTAACATCCAACTGTTCTGCAATTACTGCTAATGCAGATGGTGAAGGATGAAATGATTTTTTGTAACGTATGAAAATATGCCGTGTCTGAATGGGATTCGAACCCAAGACCGCGCGACATTTGGTTGAAAGGCTGGTTTGAACCTCTAGAGGCTTTATTAAGTAAAATGAGAAGTCTGGTTGTTTACCAGGCCTTCCTCACTGAGTGGAAAATTATACTTATCAGCATGCCAGAACCTCTGAAAAGCATTTACTTTGCACCCTGCAAATGATAATTTCACTTCATTCACCACAGGGTCTGGTTGTATAATGAAATTCATTACTTTCAGAGGAGTTATATGATTACTTGTATCTTTTACACCTCTACCTCTTCTGTTCTTATTGACTGAGATAAGTATTTCAGGTGTTATGTATTAACTGTACCCATAACAGACAGGTGGCATATCAAATTATTTACACTCAATCTGTTCGTTGCTGAGCTAAAATAAATAATTCTGTTTCTTATCACATGGTCAGCCAATTAAATGACTGAATCATTTATGAATAGAAGAGGTAGAGGTGTAAAAGACACAAGTTGAAGTTATCTCCACTGAAAGTAATGAATTTCGTCATACAGCCAGACCCTGTGGTGAATGAAGTGAAGGTGTCATTTGCAGTGTGGAAAATATGTGCTTTTCAGAGGGCCCGGCATGCTGATAAGTGTACTTTTCCACTCAGTGAGGAAGGTACTGGTAAACCACCTTACTCCTCGTGTTACTTAGTAAAACCTCTAGAGGTTCAAACCAGCCTTTCGGCTGATGCCCTAAACAACATGTATTAAATCATGGGTGTACCCAAGATCAAAACTTTGGGAGGGGGAGGGGTAAGCCATCATTGTTCATCGTTCAGGTTATAACATTTTATTGGGACCTCCAATAAAATGTTATGGTGGCTTTAGATACTTCTCAATTTTTTCACAATTTGTTTCGTCGTAAACTAAAGATTTTACACCTAATTTTGTTTTGTATCATCACTTTACAAACATTTAATTTTCTTTTTCTCCTAGGGGTGTCAGCTGCTCCTCTGTCCCTCACTGGGTACACCCATATATTAACTTACAAGTTTTAGACATGTCCTATACTCCTTCAGAAGTCTCCTGGATATAATTTTTTTTTAAATCACTCACTTTTTAAACAATTTTTCTAAAAACTACTTTTTTCTTCATAAAATCATAAAAAATATTCAAGTGATTTGTAATCCAAGTATCAAAAATTTTTCACCCTCTTAATACAAAGAAATAAAAATATGTTAATCGTAATTTTTTTTTTTTTTTTTGATTACAGGGACCTCTAAAAGATGAGCTGCTAGCTGAACTGAAATTTATAACACGATGTAGTGGATCAACAAAACCGTTGAAAAGACAAGAAGATGAAGAAGAAGAAACTAATGAAATCACTTCAGATATGGCACCTTTCACTCCTTACAAATCATTTGATTCTGAAACTAAACAACCTTTATAGTTTTAATACCTAAGATTACTTTAACTGAATCCAATTGTTTGTTTTAAATACTTTTGTGATTCCATAATAAATCTAATGGTTTAATTAGTAATTTATATTATCATTCAATATAACCAATAAAAGCATTGTAATTTAAATATTTGTTGTTGTTTAGGTCAACAGCCGAAAGGCTGGTTTGAACCTCTAGAGGTTTTACTAAATAAAAGCGAGGAGTTTCTGAGTTGAAAGAGTATGCTTATCAGCATACCAGGCCCTCTGAAAAGCATCCACTTCCCACCCTGCAAATGACACCTTCACTTCATTCACCACATGGTCTGGCTGTACAATGAAATTCATTACTCTCAGAGGAGATAACTGTGACTAGTGTCTTTTACACCTCTGCCTCTTCTGTTCGTATAATGCTTGTCATATAATTGGCTGACCACGTGATAAGAAACAGAACTATTTTTTGTAGTCCTGGAACCAACAGATCGAGTTAAATTAATTTAACACTCCACCTGTCCATAATGGGCAATTTAAATATTTATTTCAACTTTAAATTAAAAATTTCCATTGATAATCACAACGAAATTGGTTAGCAAGTCTAATTAACCTTCACAACTATAGGGTGATTCAAAAAGAGCGCCGGTTTTGATATATCAAATTAAGAGATTTATTTTATTGAAAAACTGAAAATAAATACATCAACAAGTTCATCTTACCTTCCGATTTCATGTATGAAAAATGATGTCATGCATGTGTCCTCCTCTACTGCGCTGGCACGCATCAACTCTGTCCATGAATTGGATATTACTGCACGACAAGTTTCGACTTCCATTTGCCCGATAACCCGTCGAATTTCCTCCTTCAAGTCATTGATGTTTCGGGGTTTATTGGCATACACCAATGACTTCAGATGACCCCAAAGATGAAAGTCACAAGGCGTCAATTTTGTTTGCGAAGGTGTCATCATCCTGCCGTTTTCTCAATACCCAGTCAACAAACTGTCGACTCTTCTGGTGGTCTGCCACTTTCAAATGTTGCGTCAACTGAATTTTATACGGGTGATATTGGAGATCGTACCGAAGAGATCTCCGTACAGAAGAACATCGTAAACCCAATTGTTGAGAACGGCGACGTATTGATTTTGCTGGGCTAACAGCCACACTGTCACGAACCAACGCAACGTTCTGCTCAGTTCAGCCAGAACGACGACGTCCAGAACTTTTAAGGCCGACTGTTGAACCCGTCTCAAAAAACTTTTTCATGAGCCTGCGAACTGTTGATTCATTCGGTGCTTCATTACGTCCTAGAGTACCGCGAAGTCGCCTGACAGTAGCCGCATAACTCTCTCCACTCTGGTAAAATGTTTTGACGATTAACACTCGTTGCGCAATAGTAAACTTCTCCATGGTTAGACACAGACTGCGAGAGTACTACACTGCGAACAAGAGAAACTACAACTGAATCGTCAATTGCAATGTTCTCCAAAATAGAAATGAGGTCTAACAATGTTGCCAACCGATAAACAAAAATTTACCAGCCGTTTAAAAACCGGCGCTCTTCTTGAATCACCCGTTAGTAATGTGACGCTCATGAGCGAGCCTCACAAAACAACTAGCTTTTTTAACTGAGCGGTGAGCTACCACCTTTTATTTTGCGACCAGCACACCAGGCACACTGAGCGTTTCTCCCCACGCAGCATGCTCTTTGCACAGAGCTAACTTGTACACCCCCTCCACGACTAAACCACTTTTCTCTAGTCGCATCATAGCAAGGGCTACCTAAATTATGCATGGAAAGTATACATATTGTATCAAACTCTGCCTCTATTTGTGAGGGTGTGGGAGACGAATGCGGAGATAGGGTCATTATTCTTTCATACTATACTGCAACAACCCTGAGACAAGTGGTTGTAAAATACCATTATACTGTACTGTAACAATTTTACCACGTGCGTACAAAACAAAGATAGATACATGACCAAAATTTGTTTGTGGAAAGGGATGCATGAACGTTTAAGTTGACGCACACACAAACACAACGTGCTGTGTGTGAAGGAGTGAGTGAAAGTCACGCTCGGCTCGACTCATTGTCTGTTTATTCAGATAGCTCAGCTCAGTGCTGTACGTATTAGAATCTACTAGTTCACTGCCACAGTTCACCCCGTCTCATCGTTCAATTGTACGGCACGCTCTGTGCCGTTCACTCAAGTGTGCGGAGCGAGGTGTGCTAGCTCACCTACTTTACTGTGCCATCCCATAACTATTCACAACGTTTCACTTTCACTATGACATTACTATGAGATAACCATAAGTTCTGAAAATTTCTAAATGTTCCATTTTTCACTAGTTCTTCAAAATATTGTTGTTTAGGTCATCAGCTGAAAGGCTGGTTTAAACCTCTAGAGGCTTTAACTAAATAAAACGAGGTGTGAGGTGGTTTACACTGCCTTCTTCAATGAGTGAAAAAGTATACTTTGTCAGCATGTCTGGCCCTCTAAAATGCATCTACTTTCCATTGCAAAAGACACCTTCACTTCATTCACCACAGGGTCTGGCTGTATAATAATGAAATTCATTATTCTCAGAGGAGATAACAGTGACTAGTGTCTTTTATACCTATACCATTTCTGTTCTTAAATGGTTTAGTCATATAACGAGTTGACCATGTGATAAGAAATAGAACTATTTTTTTGTGGCCCAAAACTTGTAGCCAATATTTTGAAACAAGCAAATCGAGAGCAAATAATTTAACACTCCACCTGCCTGTTATGGGCAATACAAAATAATGTTATTTCTATGATTTTTGCATACATTCATTTTTTTTATTTTAGGCTTAACTACCCCCAAATTGTCTACAGTCCAGCCTCTCTTAGTTTGCTCCTAATGTAAACAAACAATGACGTCACTGAACATGCGCATTATATCAAAATGTGTACACGCTGATTAAAAAGTAACAACAAAATACTTTCAAAAGTATTTAAATACAAAATACTTTTAAAAGTATTTTTATAAATGAAATTGTTAAGCCTACTTCATATCATGACGATGTTTTTAGTACTTTAAGTACTTATAGTTTAAAAAATAGTTAACTTAATAGGAATACGACATCCGTAAAGTCGCAGACTCTAGCGTGCACCCTGTAGTAGCTGGCTTTTGTTTGTTGACAGTAGGAGCAAACTAAGAACAGCTGAGCTGTACAAAGTAATGATAAATAAATCCACATATTCGCATTTCTTCATGAATTTTTATTTTTGTTTTATTAAAATCAAACTATATATTACAATCTAGGTCTGTACGCAATACATTCTGAATTCCAGTTCCTTGGTATTGAATTCTTTGTAAGTTCCATAAATTGATCAAGAGGGCAAAGTTGTCCACAGTTCTTTATTTTTAATACAGATATATTTGAACCTCCTGCTTCAATGTACACTGCCTGCAAAAATAAGTACAAAGCTTCAAAGCAGAGTAAACAAAAAAGATAAAGTATTTGATTCATATAAATACTGAAGTCACGAGATTGCCTTTTGCGTATGAATGGGCTGTGAGGAAGGAAAATGATATATTTGCAGTGCTGCCAACCTCAACAGTGAGACACTACTCGTACATTTCACTACTGTGAAGTTTCTACATACATTTTGTAAGCTCTATGGTTTATTCCAAGAAAAATTTTCTTCATCAACCTTATAAGAAATAAATGTGCCCTGTAATATAGCTTTAAATGTTTAAATGAGCCCTGTAATATGTGCCTATAGCTTAATTAAATGACTATAAATGTTTGTTGAAATGTTTATCTGTAATTACGAATGAATCGCCTTCTTTACTATTGTTTTCACCAGCGTTTTCATTATCAGTCTCTCTAGTATCTACCTAACCGTTTTCTTTTTTTTACCAGGTGTCAACAAAACTTTTAAAGAATAGCTTCTTCACGTCCTTAATTCCTTTCTTTATTTTTTGAATTGTCGAAAGAGAAACATCTATATATTAATAGCGAGCAGGTTTTTTTTCAACACAATTTTAACCACCTGAACCTTCACCGATTTTCGGATAGAACAATTCGAAGTGTGGAACAGAATGTTATTTTAAATGTTATTAAGTGTTGTAAAGAAGAAGCAAAAAATAAACTATATAATACTACACAGTTGCATGTTTTTAGAAATGTACGTACTACGCTAGCAGCAGCGCATTGGCCACACTGAATCCCGGGTTCATTTCATCATTACATATCAGTAGCTGAAACTGCAATAATGACTTTATCATCAGCATTTATATTACGATGTTAAAAAGTACTCCATTCAGCTTAATCCCATCAAAAACATTATAAAAGACTCATTTAAATATTAGGTTAACTTACTTGAACAAAATATCCATATTTCTTTACATAATGCAACTCCAAAAGTAATGCATCACCAGGATTGACAATTTTTTCAAAGTTTCCCAATGCACCAAGATTAGCAGTCATCGAGAAGTCATGTCCACCATGAATAATCAATTTCTTTACTGAAGGAACTCCAGCAGCTGCCATTCTGAATTGGTTTTGAACTTCTTGTATGTAAGGACCTGTAGCAATATCAGGGTTATGATTATCAGAACCCTAACATGTACAGTATTGAGATGAATTGAAGTCCCCTAGCCGTTGGAGTGGGAGAATGCATAATGCTCTCACTCGCACAAGCCATACGCGTCATTCCAATAACATTGTATAATTTTACTCATTGTTGTGAGAAAGCGTTTATGCACGCAGTAAACTAACAAGCAAGATAACGACTGTAGTATGTTTTCAGATTTGGATTAGGTATAACGGTAAAGACCTTTGGGTGCATGCGTAGTTATGTCACATATCGCCCTCTCACTCACTCGGCTATGGGACATTAATTCATCTGATACCTGTACTCAATCTTAATTTTACTTAAATTAACAATAATGAGGGAGACAAAATTCAAAACAGGGTACATATCTTAAAATAGTAAGATTAATGAATAAGTGTTTTTAAAAAATTATCTGTTGTGTTAGTTATATTTGTTTACTTTTAGTACCACTAAATCCTGTAAGTTTTAAGAAAATGCATTTCATCTGGTTTAATTCTATCCCAGTGCAGAAAAATAAGTAATTATTTTTATAATGTAAGAGAAAAGTTTGCCCGAAATGCAATGCAATTTAGATGCCACATTGTTTACTGTAGCTTCAATCGTAATAAAAAAAATCTTTACAAAAAGTCATTGACAAATGTGATTTTGGTTCAGAAGGCCTGAGTCTGGCAATTTTTTTTGGGGGGTTTACATCAGATTCTTTTGGCCATAACAGGCTGGTGGAGTATTGAATTATTTGCACTCAATCTGCTAATTCCAGGGCTACAAAAAATAGTTCTGTTTCTTATCACATGATCGACCAATTATATGATACAAGCATTTAAAAACAGAAGAGGTAGAGGTGTAAAAGACACTAGTCACAGTTATCTCCTCCGAGAGTAATGAATTTCATTACACAGCCATCTGGCTGTAAACTAGACCCTGTGGTGAATGAAGTGTCATTTGCAGGGTAGAAAGTGGATGATTTTCAGAGGACCTGGCATGCTGATAAGCATTCTTTCCACTCAGTGAGGAAGGTAACTCGTAAACCACCTCACTCCTCATTTTTTTTTTTTTTTTTTTTTTTTTTTAATGAGTGATGATGCCTACATAAGCCTTGGGCTTGTGCGTAGGTAATGATATGTGGTGATTTACAGATGAAAAAAATGCCAGACCTGACCAGGAATCAAACCCGGGACCCCGGCATAGTAGCCAGTTGCGCTGACCACTACACCAAGGGTGCCGTTTACGTAGTAAAGCCTCTGGAGGTTCAAACCACCCTTTTTTCTGATGAATAACATCGAATTCTGGTACACATTAACACTAGTGAAGAGTGATAGATGAAAATGAGCGTTGAAAAATCACACCAGGACCCTGCAGTACACTCTAGTCTGGTATGAAATTTGAATTTTCCGTAAGAGGGGGGAGGTGAGATTGCAAGCCCCCATCTACATGCCTGATTCTGGTTGTTGACCACATATCCAGACAACCAGGCACAACTAAATCATATTTCATAAGTTGTGATCTAAAGTTTTAAACCAGCCATGACAAAAAAGGAAAAATTTGTTGAAGTTAACAATATGGACTTACCAGCTGCAAGACGTACCATTGTATCTGACCCAACGATCATTGAGCGTAGAACTTTAGCCATGATTTGTGACATTCGTGATGGATAAACATACGAAGTCCAATTTGGCAATTCTAAGTTGTTGTGATGCTGAAAAGTTATATGATCACATAAATAAACTTTTATTATCATGTAACATAACATACATTATATACAGGGTGTCTCACGAAGAGGTTGCCATTTTTGAAAATGAATATGCCGGACGTATCGCACACTCTACAGACTGGAAACTTTACAGTTATAGTAAATAGATATGAAAAAAGTACCATCGAGTTTTATTTGCTTAGATTACAGCCTCTCCAAGAATTTCAGCAGAAATGGGACTCATCCTATCTTGTAGAGCGCAGAATACTGTATAGTAAATAAGACGATTTCAAAAAAAATTGTAAAGCCATTTCATATAGGGCAAGAGAAAATTTGCTAACTTTGCAACAACTTGGTGACAACTGTGGGTTACATAACCAACGAATCTAATTCCACAACTAGATCAGTAGGTTTTAGTAATTACTAGTAACAATTCCCAGATTTTACCCTAGAATTGAACCCAGGACCTACAGCTTTGTAGACTAGTGTGCTTACCACTAAGCTTTGAAGGTAGCTGAGTGAGCTGAATTACTTGGTTTTTGATTTCAAACTGTATCTTAAATAGCTTTAAACATAATGAAGAGGCAGTGTGTTAAATTAATTGAATTTGATCTACTGGTTCCTGGGCTACAAAAAAAGTTCTTTCTCTTATTACATTGTCAGCCAATTATATGACTAAACTAATTAAGAACAGAAGAGGTAGAGATGTAAAAGATACTAGTCAGAGTTATCTCCTCTGAGAGTAATGAATTTCAGTATACTGCCAGACCCTGTGGTGAATGAAGTGAAGGTGACATTTGCAGGGTGAAAAGTAGGTGCTTTTCGGAGGGTCTGGCATACTGACAGGTATACTCTTTCAACTCAATGAGGAAAGCAATGGTAAACCACCTCATTCCTCTTTTTTACTTAGTAAAACCTCTAGAGGTTCAAACCAGCCTTTCGGATATTGACCTAAACAACTTAAACAGCTGCAGAGAAAGGTACCTAAAATAGTTAATTTACGTCCGTTATCCGCAGAGTATGTACTAATATAATACAGTATTGCTATACTTAAAAACCAAGGGCTGTAGATGTTAATACTGGTGTCTTTGTAAGGTACGTACCATGCATTCCAGATTATCCCAAAGCGGAAATATATCAAACATTCCGTTTACTTGTACACCTGCGTACGGTGTCAAGAATCTGTAGACATCTTCAAAACCTCTATCTCCAACCCTTGCTTTTTCAATCGTTACTTTTTGTTCAACTTTAAATAATGGACAAGCGTTCGGTGAATTTATTATCTGCAATAAACATTAGAATTATTCATTGGTTACATTGGTTTACATTTCAAACACGCTGTTTATATTATTTTTCATTTTTTCATCCCCAGTAGTGCACCTTACCACCCTCGATGGTCAGAAAAAGGAAGCAGCACAAAAAGATAGGAGGAAGAAATAGTGGGTGTAACAGAACAGCTAAAAGGCCTTGGTATGTTACACTGGTCAAAGATTGACGTCATTAGCTAATTTAGAAATAACAGGTTAATTTAAGAAATAACAAAAAAGTTAGAAATTCAGGATACATAGAAATACAAATTCACAATGTCTGTTCGTCTTGCAGAAGTTTATCGTCCCTATCTGACATTGCTGTACAACTCAATCGTTTTCAATAATTTATTTTTAAATTTACTACCAGGATGTACTTCCCAATAATCAATCTTCCTTTCGTACTCCTTGGCAGCCCTTGTACATCGTACCATTGGCAAAACAAATCTCCAAGGTTGTGTGGCAAGTATACCGAATGATCTCACACCGGCTTGAGGAACCCTAAGTATAATAGGTGGGTCGGAAACACATGTTTGATGAAGTGCCTTGTAGAAGAATAAGATGTCAAATAAAGTTCTTTTGGCAGAGAGGAGAGACTAACCCAAATGGAGGAGGACCTCACTCTTACTCAGAATTCTATTTTATATAATGAATTTATATAATAAATTTCACTAACCTTCTTTTTAAACTGTGTCAACTGTTATCTTTACTTACATGTGTTTCAGGGGATCCACCATCATCAGAGTAAATAACATAATTGAAACTAAAAATTTTTTTTATTTATTTAAAATCTATAGAAGATGGTACATCTTTAGACATTTGTATAAAAATCTTACTCAGAACTTGCGATATATTAATGATTCTAGTCTGAGTTTTATAAAACTACCACAAACTGGATACTGATCAGTTTTTTTTTAATTTTACAGTCACATAAACTGCTAAAGTAATCAACAACTGCGTTGTTTTTAACTTTTTTCAAAACTCAATACTGTTGTTTTATTAGAAGAAGCTATCTGTAAATCAAACTTGAGGCGTTTGAGTTTTCTTGATTTTCCCAAAGTGATCAAATAGAATAATAATATAAGAAACCTCTTTCTCTCGGTGCCAGTTATCCTGTGACATTGAATTTCCTTTAAAGTGCATTTATCACAACACAATGTCATGATAGTGTTGTCATGGATCAAAAGTTTTTGATATAGCGATACGTAATGTCATTTTTAAGAGGTCATAGAGGTCAATATTGAAAGTAATAAGCAAAAAAAACACAAACGTTTTACATATGATAAGCTTTATACGGATTTTCAAGACTGGATATAGTATACGACAGGTTTAAGCATGAGAAGTTCTTATGAAGGCATTTAAAAACAAAAACACCTTCCCCTCAATAACTCATCACTGCAATACCCAAAACAGGCACTTAGTTCCACTCCACAGAGCTTCCACTAAATTAGCTAAATTAGCCAAATGAGTTACTTTTTTTAGCTTTAATTTGTTATCAGGAACTGCTTTATTGACAACAACCCTATTTGATCGCTGTATTTTGACATGCTTTGGATGAACTTTTGTACAGAGACCTCAAAAAGAGTTTGTTCAGGAATAACTGGCAGCTGGTCACCACCGTACAAAGTCACTTGCCAACCAGTGTTGCTTAACAATTAATAGTAACTTTCTATCAGCTGACTAACTGGGCTGGCCCGAAAGCCTCGAGTTACTTCGTTCCTAAACTATTAAATCTGATGCCTACTGGTATTAGAAATCTGTCGCAAATCATAAAGTTTAATAAGGTAGTCAGTCTGTGGATGCTAACCTAGATAGGCATGTGATCCACCGGTTGTTGACTCCTTCTAATCTTTCACTGGTTCACTTAGTCTTCTTTTAAGCTATAAAAACAGACTCTGCCATAACGGGTAAGTTGGTAAATATAGGTAATTCTAATGAAACAATGAAGAAGAGAAAACTTCAATACAGTAGAGCGTCAATAATTCGGACGTCAAAAATCCGGAATGTCGAAAATCCGGATTCAATTCTGGCGAAAAATGGGAATTAATTTATCATAGGTTACTGCACTTCAAACATCCATTAGTGATTTTTTTAAAAAGTCGAACAAACAGTAAATAATAAGTAACGCTGTATACATGTTGTAATTGTCTTTTAAAGCATTGTCTATTGCACAAATTAAATAAATTGTCTTTAATCAAAATAATAAAAGTCCTTTCAGTACAATATGGCGCCAAAGCTTATTATGTATCATTCTTTTATATATACAATTACAAATTTTGTTAAATAAAAATTAGTTCTTTATACATAACAACATATTTCATAGTTTTACTTATCCGCTTCACATTTCTGTTAACAAATCATGTAAAATATAACCGAATTTAGCTACTGTACTTTTCTTACTTTGAAGACGTCTACTGGCAATTTTATCGGGTGTTTCGATAATCCGGATGGCATCCGGTCCCAATTAATCCGGATTATTGACGCTCTACTGTATCTTGGATATGTGATTAGAGGTCCTAAATATCACATCTTACTCATGATTATCTAAGTAATCATATGAGCGAAGATAAAGGAGGGCAAGCGGAAGGTTGGTAGACGTAGGGCATCCTGACTAAGAACCTGAGAGACTGATTTGGCTGCAGTAATAAATGGAACTGTTCCGTGCAGCATTGAATAAGGTCCGCACAACGATGATGATTTCTGACCTCCAATAGGCAAGGGATTTTAAGATGAAGGTTATTCCAATATAGGTAAACAGGCAGATATAGGTAATTCTCTACAGAAGTTAAGAATTTAACATGATATTACCAATTTAGATACTTACAGTTGATTTGTCGATAGTTTCGTCAACATTAAAGACAATTGGTGGTATTTCTAAACCATCTTTCCATTTTTCTTGTTCAACTGGACCAAACAAACCAGCTACAAGTGCTATAGCACTTTGTTCAGTTCTTTGAATTCCTGTTGTACTCAATTTTATTTCATCGTAAGAATGCAAAGGGAACAAAAATTCTTGAAAATATACTTTCAACGTTTTCCCTAAATCGAACATTTTTTCTTTACCAACCTGTAAATCAAAACAATTCAATTACTTAAACATTTCAATTAAAATTATCTGCAGAAATTGGTGGATCAGTCAGCCAAATGTTTAACAACTAAATTTCAAGATTTTTTCTGCTTACCGAACTTTAGAAAAATAACCGAATAAATCTCTTAAGTTCTTTTAATCAAAAATTCTACCTAAGTAATAACACATAACTGTATTAATTCAAAGTTATTGGTTTGGAAAATGTAATTTTTCTAAACTGTGTCAAAAATTGTATAGCGAAGTTCTTTCATTCATCTTATTTTTGAAAGTTCAACATTTTGTTTGGTCATTTTAAATTTTCTTACATTTGTCTGACCATCAGATATTTTTTTATACTAGTTTAGTTTTAGTATTTTGAAGTTTCTTTTCGTGATTTATACTTTCTCCAGATATCAAATTCGGGAAAAGGTAAGAAAACCAACCATTGGTTATTAGATGAAGTAAAAAAGATACTCTAAAGTTATAAAGTGATATTCTTGATAGAAATCTTTTATTGTAAGAAATTGTTTATTAAAATTAAATATTTTAATAACAGTTTAGTTACAATACACCTGCCTAAACCTGTGAAGGATAAATGAAGCCTAGGAGATTATGGAACTCCCAAAGGGAAAACAGGACTGTGGATCCCAGAGAGAGTAGGGGCAGCGATGCTGCAGGATGAGGAGAGCTGGAAGTTGGTCACTCAGTTTATGGAGAGGGTGGTCAGGAGACTGCGGAGGGAGGAGACATATGGAGATCAGCGGGATCGCCCTCTCCCACAGTGAATCAATCCTGTCCCGATCTCAGTAAGTAAGGTAGGCACACTAATTTCCTGAACTGGTGATGAAAGAGATGAATGAAAATGAGAGATTGAGAGTTGGTCAAAGACAGCAAGAGGGGAATTAGGCTTCGGTTCCCTTCCACACCCCCCTGACAGTATGTAATTTCTTTTTTAACCCAACATTTCCCTTGTAGTATTATATAAAAAGTTCCGAGGGAGGTGGAGGGTTGTTTGGTGATGTTGGATCAAGTAGCCAGGAGGTGGGTTTTTGGTTGGTAAGGTGGTTGCGGCCTCCTTGGGGCTGGACGAGGACACCTCAATTGTCCAACACTACTTCCCCCTTCGTGAGGGAGTGAACATGAGTTTTTCTTGCCGCCTCGGATAAATAAAAAAAAAATTGGAAAACAGGAAAGGTTGACATCCAGCCAAGTAAAGGATGAGTGGAGTAATGGAGACATTGACCAGTAGAGAGGTGTGCAGGAGGGTGATTTGATGGATTTGGTGTTATGTATGGCCAGCTACAACGGTAAGTTCCAATACTCCCTTCATAAAAAAATGTTACCAAACTAATAAGGTGCTTCAAGACTGATCTAAACGCATTGACGGCAACATTTTATGAAGAGTGACTATCATTGGATGTCCGCATTCAAATTCAAGTCACCACAAACCAAGAAACCATTGAAAAAGTTAGTTGTCATTTTCCAGATGTTGTTTAGGTCATCAGCCGAAAGGCTGGTTTGAACCTGTAGAGGTTTTACTAAGTAAAACGAGGAGTGAGGTGGTTTACCTATGACTTCCTCACTGAGTGGAAAAGTACGCTTATCAGCATGACGGGCCCTCTGAAAAGTACATATTTTCCACTCTGCAAATGACACCTTCACTTCATTCACCACAGGGTCTGGCTGTATAATGAAATTCATTACTTTCAGAGGAGATAACTCTGATTAGTGTCATTTACACCTCTACCTCTTCTGTTCTTAAATGATTCAGTCATTTAATTGACTAATCATGTGATAAGAAACAGAACTATTTATTTTAGCCCTGCAAAAATGAATTTATTATCCAGGAATATTTATTCCTGGAAAATTTATTTTCCAGATAATAAATAAAATGTGTATTCTTAAAATCGATGCCATAATCTGTCTAATTTCCTAACAATCTTACTGCAGATTAATTTATTATTTAACAATTCTTGATGAGTTTTTGTTAAAAATTGATACTGATTACCTGTTGAAGATGTTCATGTTCTAGAAAGAATTTATTCTATAAAAATTGCACCAAGTTACTTTTCATAACTAGGTAAATGAATGTTTTTTTTTATATTTTTCAATATCTTTTATTATAAAATTCAAACCTTTGTTAAAATACCTGGTCCATCTGACCATTTCACTTTCTGAATTTGGGCGCGTGGATGTGGATCCACCAATGGTGTTCTTGCTCCATGCCTGAAAAACTATCCACACAAAAATAAATATAATTAAAAAAATCTTTAAGATAATCTACAATAACTATATCGTTAATGTTATCTGTGTTAAAATATCTGTACACAGGTAATATGCTAGAGGTTTTTGTGGTATTACATGGAACAAAACAATGATAGAATTTATTATGGCTTTAGTAAACCACCTCACTCCTTGTTTTACTTAGTAAAGCCTCTAGAGCAGTGTTCTTCAACCTTATTTTAATAAAGGGCCAAATTTTTATTATGGGTGGGCTTAAGGGCCGCATTGATCTACGTATGTATGTGTATTTATATATGAATATTATATATTATTTTATTAAACATACTATGTAGGATTTTTAAACAGCCGTATTATTTAAAATTGAAATATATATTTTTCTAACCAACAGAATACGGTAACATAAAACACTTACCAATGTTTATAGCGCTTTCGTGTATCTTGTATACATCTTCAGTAAATTAACATTTATTAGAAGTCAAAATTTAAAAATTCCTGCTCCTACCATGGTAGATAAGGAATGGTCGATTCTTACATTTAAAACAGTCTTGCCAACTTAATCAGTTGATTGTCGTATTCAATTTGTGTGTTCATTAATTTTTCCCTGTTATTGTATTTATAAATATAATATTTTTCCAAAATTTCAATTTCATTTTGTTTGTTATTTATTTCTAATATTTCTAGATTATTTTTTATATTTGACATATTATGTTTATTTTTTATCATGTGTTCAGTTACATTGGAGCTCCAATGTCAAATGTTAATTTACTGAAGATGTGTACAAGATACACGAAAGCGCTATAAACATTGGTAAGTGTTTTATGTTACCGTATTCTGGTGGTTAGAAAAATGAATATTATATAGTATAAACATAATAATATGAACATTTTGTGTCAGGTTAAAAGAAATAACATGATTTTTTTTAAAGCTTATATTGGTTGAAAATGACAGTAAATAGCAATATTGAAATATATACTTATACTTAAACATGTTACAAAACTCAAAACCAAACTAAAAACATCAAAATGGTGATTTTTCAGTTCAATGGGAAACTTGACATTCTTTCTCTTTCGCTAGTTTAAAAATCAACAAAATGATGCAATGTTCTAACTCTTTGTTCAAAAACTGAAACCATTCTGCGGGCCGCTAAAATTTACGCGGTGGACCGCAGGTTGAAGATCACTGCTCTAGAGGTTCAAACCAGCCTTCCGACTGATTTCCTAAACAACAGGAATAGACTGGATTGTTTAAAATTCTCGTAAATTCTTTCTCCAAATTCTTAATACATTAAACACTTTTTCAAAAGTTTATTTTAAGTCACATCACCATCTTGGTTATTAGCAACTACTTAAGGGTATGAAATATTGGGTTTTGGCACTTAATAATTTCCAGACTTTTGCTGGGAATCGAACTTGGGACATTCTGCTTGGTAGGCTAGCGAGCTAACTACTAAGCCATGGAGGCGGCCAGAACACATTTTTTAAATTTAATATTTTGTAATTTAAGAAATGTGTTATTCATAAGTTAGATATTTGAATATTAACAAAGATGATTTTGATCCTATCTTTACCAGTTCTCTGTTCAAAATTCAACAAATTATTACATTAAACAATTAATTAGCAAACAATTTTTGTAATTCATTTTTTCTCTTATGAGTTATACCACTTGTGACTGTTGTTTAGGTCATCAGCCTGTAGGCTGGTTTGAACCTGTAGAGGTTTTACTAAGTAAATCGAGGAGTGAGGTGGTTTACAATTGCCTTCCTCACTGAATGGAAAAGTATGCTTATCAGCATGCCGGGCCCTCTGAAAAGCACAAATTTTCCACTCTGCAAATGACACCTTCACTTCATTCACCACAGGGTCTGGCTGTATAGTGAAATTCATTACTTTCAGAGGAGATAACTCTGATTAGTGTCTTTTACACCTCTACCTCTTCTGTTCTTAAATGATTCAGTCATTTAATTGGCTGACCATGTGATAAGAAACAGAACTATTTATTTTAGCTCTGCAACGAACAGATCGAGTGCAAATAATTTAACACTCCACCTACCTCTTATGGGCAAATGGAAAAAATATAATGTATTACCTGTTTAAAAAAAATCACTCACCAAATTAGCAGTGACCAATGTTGAACTATCCAATTGTGGTAAAATTGGATAAGCCGGAATTGAAATTAACGTGATAGAAATAATGAAATAACACCATAGTTTTGATATCATAATAATGTTTGCATACGTGGTACTCGTATGTTGAGAGATAAGTGAAAGGGTTTAAGAATGTTTCATTAGAATCACAAGTGACATACAGCGGTTAAATGTTTTTATATAATGTAAAATTAACATTCTTTGTTAAGTAATTATAGGTATGTACCTACTGACTTAACAGACTGCAAAAAGACTTGTATCATTTTACGCACAACCTTTATTGAACATTATATTAACATTCCATGTATAGCATGTCCCAAAAAAAAGTATGTAACTCTTCTCTAATTTTCATTTTCCTTTGTTTAATTTTTACAACTATTTAATTGACACTCAAAAATAAATCTTTATAATGCATCCTGCAGTTTGAAATTAATTCTATTTTATATATAAATTTCCCTAACCTTCTTTTTAAACTGCATCAACTTTTATCTTTACTTACACATGTTTCGGTGGATCCACCATAACCAAAGTAAATAACATAATTGAAACTAAAAAATTTTTTTATTTATTTAAAATCTATAGAAGATGATACATCTTCAGTCATTTGTATAAAATGTTTATAATTTATAGATGATACATCTTCAGTCATTTTTATAAAATTTGTATACAAATGACTGAAGATGTTCTTATCACATGGTCAGCCAATTATATGACTGAACTGTCTAAAAACAGAAAAGGTAAAGGTGTAAAAGACACTAGTCATAATTATCTCCTCTGAAAGTAATGAATTTCATTATACAGTCAGATCCTGTGGTGAATGAAGTAAAGGTGTCATTTCCAGGGTGCAAAGAAGATAATTTTCAGAGGGCCTGGCATGCTGATAAGCATAGGCTACTTTTGTACTCAGTGAGGAAATCAATGGTAAACCAACACACTCCTCGTTTTACTAAGTATAACCTCTAGAGTTTCAAACCAACTTTTTAGCTGTTGGCCTAAACAACAAACGACAAAATACAATCGTAAAGGAATCAAAAAATAATTGATAAAATTTGTTCAATAAAAATGTTAAACCGTTTATGAAGCACCGTGTACAAATATTCAATAATATTTGTTTTAGAAATCATTAATTACAAAGATCGTTGATGATGATCAGAATGATTAAAAATCATTAACAATGACGTTTTAAGTAGAATTGATGCTGAGCAATCATTGGGTATGTAAAGACAATTAGAAAGTTTAATCAAGAAAGCCTATAAACTGTTTTTGATTGACAACCATTGTTAGTGATTTCTTTACGTTATAAATATTATCCCAATTTTTATCACAGCTTCCGTTTTATTTTTTAATTTCAATTTTAATACCGACAAAAAAGTTTCTCTACCTGCCTATTGATAAACTAAAAATAAAAAAAATATGGTGTCAAACAATCACATGAATTTCTCTTGCCAATGTAAATAATTACCAATATAACCTATGTAGCCGTAAAAGAGAAAGCAGCATGTGTCTTGAAAGAGCTGACAGAAGATGAATTCCAGCACTGTTTCCAACAATGATCAAAAAAATATGGTGTCAAACAATCACATGAATTTCTCTTGCCAATGTATATAATTACCAATATAACCTATGTAACCGTAAAAGAGAAAGCAGCATGTGTCCTGAAAGAGCTGACAGAAGATGAATTCCAGCACTGTTTCCAACAATGATCAAAAAAATATGGTGTCAAACAATCACATGAATTTCTCTTGCCAATGTAAATAATTACCAATATAACCTATGTAGCCGTAAAAGAGAAAGTAGCACGTGTCCTGAAAGAGCTGACAGAAGATGAATTCCAGCACTGTTTCCAACAATGATCAAAAAAATATGGTGTCAAACAATCACATGAATTTCTCTTGCCAATGTAAATAATTACCAATATAACCTATGTAGTCATTAAAGAGAAAGCAGCATGTGTCCTGAAAGAGCTGACACAAGATGAATTCCAGCACTGTTTCCAACAATGGAAAATTTGCATGGAGCGTTGTAGGGATAGAGAAGGTGACAATAAGTGATTACGTATAAAATAAAAATAAAAATTTTTACGTCAGTCTCATTATTTAATAGCCACACCTCATACATCTATCAATATTTTGGAGACTGTCAGTTGTGGATTTGGTGTTCAACCTGAAATAAGTTTCGCAGGCATAAGTGGCTTTGTAAGATCATTTTATTAAAATACTTTTGTTTTTATCAACAATTATAATTATTTTGCGATAAGTGACTTATTAATTGATATTATTTAAATAAGTCTAATGGTTAGAAATAGTTTTAATAAGATAATATTGTACTATCTTTGGACAGCCTGAATTATGTTTTACTATAAACTTAATTGTATATTTATTTATCTTTTTACATTATAAAACATTTAATTAAATTGTTTTCTATTAGTTCTAAGAAGTTTTACTATCTTATCAAAAGAAACCGTGATACCTTTCCAAATCCTTTTATTTCATTTATTTGTAAAAAAAGTAATAACAATAAAATAATAATATTTATTTATTTCACTTTATACAAATACAAAATTATATCTTATCTACTAGGAATAAATAACCACCAACTCAAGTAAACGGTAGTTATATAAAAAAAACAAAATACATAAAAACAGTTAACAAATGAATTACAAATCAAATGTCGTCATCCACTACAAATAACAATTCAAATTGTAGTGGCAGCTACAGCACATGTTAACTATATTTTTTAAACAACAATATTAGCTAGTATGACAATGAGTTATGCTTTCATAAAATAACTTTAATTTTACTTGATCACATTAAAATTTAATGTGATGTAATGTATTTTTTTTAATTATGACACCTTCATGTTATTCACCACAGGGTTTGGCTGTATTATAGGTTAGTGATCTAATATTAGACTACCATACAAAGTACTTGAATGGGAAAATTATTTTCATTTTCCTTTTAACCCACCAAAAAGTCATCGCCAAAATCAGCTGTTTAACAGCTGATTTTTGGAGACAAAGGTTCCTTGTTCAAATCCTAGTATAGGTAGTTACTTTTATACGGATTTGAATGCTAGACAGTGGTTACCGGTGTACTTTGATGCTTGGGGTTCAATTAACCATTCTCTCTCAGGAATGGTCGACCTGAGTCTGTACAAGACTACATCTCATTTACACATCATCCTCGCCTCATTGGGTCATGGGGTAGCTCATTGTTTTGAATTGAACAGATTGCAACGTACACAAATTAGGGATTACAAAAAAAATTTCCTTTTAAACTTTTATGATATTTATGTTACTTAATAATGCACTTTGATACATTTAAAAAAAAATTTGAGTATGTTTAGTGTTGGGAGAGGGTGTCCTTTTATTTAGCCACCAAGCTTCTCTGCAGTTAACAGTTGCAGAGTGATTAGTATATTACAATTCATTCACTAATGCACGTGCCATTAATATCATATAAATCGAATAATAACTATAAAATTAATAAAATAGACTTTGTTTTATTATACTAATGTTTTAAACTTAAATTTGTAAAAAAAACCATTTACAATCATTGAAACTATTTAGATAGTGTCTTCATATAAGGACACTTTTCAAGTAGAGTGCAGCACCAGCCACACAAACATTTTAATTTTGATAAGTGTGCATAAAACAAAACTCCAAGCATTTACGAATGTACCCCAGCATTCCTCGTCATGTAACGTTCAAATTTGTTCATTTACAACCCGAAAATTTAAGTGTCTTTATTTTTAACCACCATCCATTTACAAGGTTTTTATGAAAATTAGTTCGCCCTATAAAGGGATAATGATGAAATTCATTACTCTCAGAGGAGATAACAGCTGTGACTAGTATCTTTTACACCTCCACCTATTCTGTTGTTAAATACTTCAGTCATATAATTAATTGGCTGACCATGTGATAAGAAACAGAACTGTTTTTTTGTAACCCTGGAACTAGCAGATCGAGTGCAAAGATTCCTTGATGAAATTCTATAAATATTTTTCAAGATCCTTGTCAAGTATCTCGGTCTGACTTTCGATAAACGACTAAATTGGAGCGCACATATCAAACAGAAACATTTATTACTGAATTCCCGACTTAAACTTCTATATTCCCTACTTCACAAACGATCAAAATTACCAATGGCACAAAAATTACGCATATATTGTTCTCTTTTGAAACCTATATGGACCTAAGGGTCCCAAATTTACGGTTCAACCAAACCCTCTAACTTGCAACGAATTCAAGCATTCCAGTCAAAAACATTACGCCATATAGCAAAAGCACCTCTTTACGTTACCAACAAAACCTTACATACAGATTTGAAAACACCACTTGTACAAAATTCCATCGAATACCTATACAAACGGTTTCACGTCAAGTCACACAAACACGAGAACCCACTGGTGCGTTCACTTTCCACCTTCCATTTAGGCCTACCTGATAATCCCCCTAGACGCCTTAAAAGACGTTGGAGTAGAGACCTGCTAATACAAATTTCATTCTTGGGGAGGCACCAATGGGGGCCCTACCCCTCTCATGCCTATCATGTCATTTACATTATTATCTTAATCATCACATTTGCTTGTTGTAAAATTTTACAGTTGTAAATAAAGAATTAAAGAGGAAGAGGAAAGATCCTTGAACATTCTAGGTAAAGTTAAACTAGGAAATTATAAAATAAAACATTACTTTCATATTTAAAAGAAATTTATTTATTATTACACTCCTCATTCCAATCACCATGTGTTTCCATATCTTTAGTAATCTTGAGGAAATCTACCAGTAAGCATGGGTCTGGGCATTTTGGCATAATCAAATGTTGTGGAGTTTCCATGGTACTACTATTTGAATAGAACAACTGAAAGCAAAAGATAGGAATATTTTATATTATAATTCTATAATTAGTTTTTATATTATAGTTTTTTTAAGATTACTTACATTAGTAAACTTCAACGTGTGTCCCCTTGGTAGCTCGGAGAATGTCGAAGCGGTATTCCAGTTCCCGCCAGGTGTTTTGTAACATGTGTTCTGTCACAGTACCAACAGCAGCTTGTATCCTAGCCTTCAGTTCGTCAACGTCAGCAACTGGTGTGGCGAAGACTCTATCCTTGATATAGCCCCAGAAAAAAAAGTCAAGGGGAGTAATGTCTGGAGAGCGGGGTGGCCAGGGTGTTGGACCATCCCTTCCAATCCACCGATCCGGAAATGTTTCATCACGGAAAACACCATTAACGCTAACATTTACTTAGATGTTTTGCAACAGTTCATTGCACCACAGTTAGAAGAATATCAACCATGGATAATTTTCCAGCAAAATGGGGCACCGCCCCACTGGGCTTTGATAGTGCGTAATTTCCTGGATGAAACATTTCCGGATCGGTGGATTGGAAGGGATGGTCCAACACCCTGGCCACCCCGCTCTCCAGACATTACTCCCCTTGACTTTTTTTTCTGGGGCTATATCAAGGATAGAGTCTTCGCCACACCAGTTGCTGACGTTGACGAACTGAAGGCTAGGATACAAGCTGCTGTGGGTACTGTGACAGAACACATGTTACAAAACACCTGGCGGGAACTGGAATACCGCTTCGACATTCTCCGAGCTACCAAGGGGGCACACGTTGAAGTTTACTAATGTAAGTAATCTTAAAAAAAACTATTAACACTTACCTATGTAACAGCATCAAATTTAAATTATTATGTCAAACAGTTATTCTGCAATAAATTTTTATAATCAGGGCAAGACTTTATGCTCACCCGGTATAATAATTGTTTGATATAATTAATTATGTTGTTTAGGTCATCAGCCTGTAGGCTGGTTTGAACCTGTAGAGGTTTTACTAAGTAAATCGAGGAGTGAGGTGGTTTACAATTGCCTTCCTCACTGAGTGGAAAAGTACACTTATCAGCATGCCGGGCCCTCTGAAAAGCACATATTTTTCACTCTGCAAATGACACTTTCACTTCATTCACCACAGGGTCTGGCTGCATAATGAAATCCATTACTTTCAGAGGAAATAACTCTGATTAGTGTCTTTTACACCTCTACCTCTTCTGTTCTTAAATTATTCAGTCATTTAATTGGCTGACCATATTATAAGAAGCAGAACTATTTATTTTAGCCCTGCAACTAACAGATTGAGTGTAAATAATTTGACACTCCACCTGTCTGTTATGGGCAAAATTAATTATATTTATAAATAAATAAACTTACACTTTAATTCCTACAGAAGTGATTTTCATTCAGTCATGATTAAAGTTAGTTTACGTTTTTAATTTTACATTATTTACTCATGATTAAAAGTAGGTTTTATTATTCATTATTTACATTGGCAAAAGAAAAATGTGTGAATGCTCACAACAGGTTTTTCAATAAAATCTTGATTCCAATATTAAATGATCTCAAATCTTCAAACCTTTCCTAAAATTACTTTGCTATTATCATAGTGTCATGTATGCACATTATGCAACATTCAAAGAATTTTTTAAAGAACATTTTTCAAATTGGTGGCAATTACATAACGACCTTAACATCCCTCTAGTAACCGACGTTTTCATTCAACTTTATCGAAACTTCACGACAGACTTTTTGCTCTTCCAAACGAACTGATACATAAACTCCCGTCATCTACCAAACAACGTTCAAAGACGACTCCGGAGGAAGTGGAGTAGGGACCTCCTGTTTTAAAACCGGTTTATGTTATTAATGAATTCTTATTATTTTATTATTAATGATAATCTTACTTGAACAGTGCGATGGTTATATGTTTTATGGAATTCAAGTATAAGTAAAGTAGCTGGTTGAACAACATCGATGTCTTCAAAACCAAAAACTCTGAGTAAACCAACGATAGTGAAATCATGACCACTATGATATAACATTTTTTCTTTAGCAGCTCCATTTATTTTTCTTTCAATCCAAGAATTGAAGTATTTTAATAACGGTCCTGAAATTACAAAAAACAAATTTCAGTAAATTAATGCTCTTTATTTCAGCAAGTTCTATAATACGGTAGCTGGGATTCATGTGTTCTCATCTGTCAAATATATAAATTTTAACTTTCTCAGTGCTGCTTGCTTAATCCTTTTGATCCAAGGAATATTTAAACTATTTCGAGCCGAAAAACCTTCTTTTGAATAATGTAAAGAATCTATATCGTTACATCTTGTTATACTGTGGACAATTCGAACTGGCACAACTCTTGCTCTACGTGTACACACAGTTCCACATAAAGTATATCCATAACCTATTCTTTCAACAAGGTCTACAAATTTTAATGTAAGCAAATACCTACATCATTATTTCAATGTACAAACATACAAATAAATAAATCTTTATAATGCATCCTGCAGTTTTAAATATTTCTATTTCATATAATGAATTAATACAATAATTTCACTAACCTTCTTTTTAAACTGCGTCACCTTTATTTTAATTTTTACTTACACGTGTTTCGGTGGATCCACCATCATCAGAGTAAATAACATATAATTGAAACTAAAAACATTATTTATTAAAAATCTATAGAAGATGATACATCTTCAGTCACTTGTATAAAATTTTAAGAGTTTTTAAGAATTTTAAGATTTAAGAGTTGTGCCAGTTCGAATTGTCCACAGTATAACAAGATGTAACGATATAGATTCTTTACATTATTCAAAAGAAGGTTTTTCGGCTCGAAATAGTTAAAATTTTATACAAGTGACTGAAGATGTATCATCTTCTATAGATTTTTAATAAATAATGTTTTTAGTTTCAATTATATGTTATTTACTCTGATGATGGTGGATCCACCGAAACACGTGTAAGTAAAAATTAAAATAAAGGTGACGCAGTTTAAAAAGAAGGTTAGTGAAATTATTGTATTAATTCATTATATGAAATAGAAATACAAATAAATATTTTATTTTAAAATATGTATTTAATTTGTCCCAGTTTAAATTATAAATTACAAGAAGTAAACTGCAAAAACTCACAAAACTATACTCTACAGACACATGCAACTAACTAAACAAATTGGTCTGAATATATAATGAACAGAATATCATATATGAAAACAAATTAGTCACATCATTCTGTCTGACAGATTATTAATAACAACAGTGAATACAAAGCGTAGTGACTGTGTATGAGTCGCACATTACAGTAGCGATTGTTTACTTACGTGACTATACCATCGTTGCAAGGCGAGGGGCGAAGAATGCAGTAGATAAACACCAAATTTGCTTGTTTTTTTTATTTGCTTAATGTCCGACTGTTCTGCAATTACTGGTAATGCAGACGAGAAGCTGCTTGTGCCAATTCGAATTCTCCAAGGTGTAAGGATGTAAAACACTGTAATCTACCATTCTATATATTGACAAGATGTTAATGACTGTCTTATCAATTTTTATTTTAGAAATTTTCTTCTTCTTCTCCCATAAATTTTAACATATATCAAAAACTATTTCCTTGCTTTTTACTATCACTTTACTCTAATGGGTTTTTACTTTGATGGTCGTCTAAAAGCAGTGAAGGTGGATTTCTGGAGGTGGAGCCGTGGTGTGTTGCACATCGATCGAATTCCAAACTTAGGAGAAGAACTGGCGTTCAAGGAAATATCATGGATGCCATATCCCGGAAGCAATTAAAATAGTTCGGCCATTTACAGAGGATAAAGAATGGTAGGTGGCCAAAGAGGGTGTAGGAATGGACACCAGCTGGTAGAAGAGGGATGAGTAAGTTGGAGGTGACAAGGTTGGATGGTGTGCAGGAGGCAATGTCTTTGTGGCGGCTTTATGATGGTGACTGGCAAGACAAAGAGAGGTGGTGCTTAGGAAGCGAGATACAGCTGGGGCTGTAAATCCTTGCATGAATATACTTTGATAGTTGGGGTTATATCTGTTTGTTACAAGGCTAAAATAAAAAGTCTGTTTCTTATCACACGGTCAGCCAATTAAATGACTAAATCATCTAAGAACAGAAGAGGTAGAGGTGTAAAAGACACTAATCATAGTTATCTCCTCTGATAGTAATGAATTTCATTATGCAGCCAGACCCTGTGGTGAATGAAGTGAAGGTGTCATTTGCAGAGTGGAAAATATATGCTTTTCAGAGGGCCCGGCATGCTGATAAGTGTACTTTTCCACTCAGTGAGAAAGGCAATGGTAAACCACCTCGCTCCTTGTTTTACTTAGTAAAACCTCTATAGGTTCAAATCAGCCTTTTGGCTGATGACCTAAACAACAACAGTTGGTGTTCAGTTAACCATACTTTTTGAGGAATAGTTGGCCTGACTCTGTACAAGACTACATCATTGACACGTCATATATCATCCTCATCTCATTAGATCCTAAGGTTCCTTATGGTTCTTAAATTGAACAGATTGGAACATAACATTCACATGTTAGGGATAAAAATAAACTTGTACGATTACCTCACTCACACAGTCATACAAATAGATTAAAATGAAAGTATTGTTGTTTAAGTCATCAGCCGAAAGGCTAGTGTTTGAGCCTGTAGAGGTTTTACTTAGTAAAATGTGGTGTGAGGTGGTTTACCATGCCTTCCTCACTGAGTGGAAAAGTATGCTTAATAGTATGACAGGCCCTCTGAAAATCATCAAAGTGGTTTACATTTGCCTTCCTCACTGAGTGGAAAAGTATGCTTAATAATATGACGAGCCCTCTGAAAATCATCAAAGTGGTTTATCATTGCCTTCTTCACTGAGTGGAAAAGTATGCTTAATAGTATGACAGGCCCTCTGAAAATAATCAAAGTGGTTTACCATTGCCTTCCTCACTGAGTGGAAAAGTATGCTTAACAGTATGACAGGCCCTCTGAAAAGCATTTACTTTCCACCCTGCAAATGACACCTTCACTTCATTAACCACAGGATCTGGCTGTGTAATGAAATTCACTACTCTCTGAGGAGATAACTCTGATTAGTGTCTTTTACACCTCTACCTCTTCTGTTCTTAAATGTTCAGTCATATAATTAGGTGAACCTGTATGTAATAAAAAATAGAATTATTTTTTGTAGCCCTGGAACAAGTACATCGAGTGCAAATAATTTAACACTCCACCTTCCTGTTATGGGCAAGAAAATGTCAGTACTAGTCTATAAATATGACCACTTACTGATTTTTTAAAGTTATCTTTTGATTTCCAGTTTATTTTATACTTATAATAAATCCTACCTGATAGTAGATGGTTCATATTTTTCATATAACTGGTTTTTACTTTGAACACATGTGCCGCAACTGCTTTCATTTTATCGGGAAACACTGGTTGGGTCCAAGGTGGCAGAACATATCCATTTGCTTGCTGAACAAAAATAAATTACATGATATCATTTCATCAGCTTTATGTTATTATTCAACAATTAGGTACAGTAAATCCTCGTACGTCTGGCCCTTGTTAATCTGGATCTCCGTACAATTCAAAAAAATTTATAGATTTTTACTTTCTCTTGCCTATATGAATATATAGGAAGAAAAGTATTGTCTTCATGTTGACATATTTTGACATGTTGAGATATTCTGTTCACACACACACACAGACCAATCGCTAAAAACATATTTTTTGGGTTCAGGGGGTCTGAAAACGTATAGATCCGGTGAAAACTCGATTTCGAAAAATCGACATGAAAACAATACTTTCCTTCCTATATATTCATATAGGCAAGAGAAAGTAAAAACTCTCAGCATGATCAAAAACAAAATTCCATACGACACTAAATTATTCACTCTAAGCTTAATAGTATAACAAAAACACGTTCAATTCATTTGTTAGAAAATGTTTTATAAATCGAATAGTATTATTTTACCATTAATAACTAAAACTTTTACTATTGTTATTCTTACATTGTTATTTTTTGTTACATTATTATTTATGATTAGTAGGTTTTTATTATAGACTCAGTTTTATTTTTGGTCTGAAGTAATTTAAGACTAATGCTCTTGAATTATAACGAGAGTAAACAATTCCAATGATTCGTTGTTTATCATTTCAGATTGTTTATTTTGTATCATTAAAATTAATATCTGTGAGTAGTGTAATACAACTGTTTGCACTTGCCAGTGTTTAACTCATTTTCAGTTTCATCAGTTATCGTTTGGTATTGTATCGGTTCATTTCGATTTTGTTCGTAGACTGAAGTTGAAAAGTTTTGTAAGCTATGTTTTATTAACATGCGTGATAGTGAATGTGAGTTTTTGAAACATAAAAGCGGTAAACATTAAAAAGTAGACAAAAATTGTTTTGTTAAATGTAATGGTTACAATAATTAATTAAGGAGTCTTTATGAAACTATAATAATTACAAGTAATCAGAACAGTATAATTGAAAATGCTTAATGGATAATGTTTATTTTTAGCTGGATGTAGATATTTTTATGATGGACTACAGGTTATACCGTAAAACAAAGTAGAAAGTGTACTGAGGCCAACTCTTCGATCCCAGCTTAAGTTTATAAGTTTAAAAGTTTAATGTTAAACCCACTAATACTGTTTTGTAATTCACTTTAGCCACTAATATCAAAGCAGTTAAAATGACTTTAAAATAAGTAAATTACGCCTTACCTCACAGCTTAATGTATCCCAAATACCATTATAATCTGAAAATGTGTTTATGGGTGTACCGCTGTGTTCTGTTAAATAATCAAATAAATCTTGATGTTGTTTCACATAACTGCCTTCATCTATTTTAAGTGCCAAGTTTTGTTCTTCTGTGAATCGTAAACAAGCATCATCATTTGTAGGTATCTGAAATCATATTTCGCAATATTAATTTTTAACAGATTTAAAAAAATTAATATTACGAGGGTTGCTCAAAAAGTATCGGACTATTGTTAATTAAAAGTGCATTTATTGAACTAGAGCTACAAATTTCCAATCCCCTTCAAAGTAGTCTCCTTGGTGATGCACACACTGCTCCCAGCGCTTCTGCTACTGTTCAAAACATTTCTGGAAGGCATCTTTTGGAATGCTGTTAAGCTTAGCCGTTGTATTCTGTTTAATGTCTTCACTTTCTTGAAATCAAATTCCTTTCAGGGGCATTTTCAGCTTAAGAAATAGCCAGAAGTCGCAGGGGGCCATGTCGGAAGAGTACGGAGCTTGGCGAACCAGAGGAGTGTTGTTTTTAGCGAGAAAACTCTGAATTAGATGTGCAGAGTGGGCAGGTGCATTGTCGTGATGGAGCTGCCAAGTTTTTGTTGCCCACAGATTCGGTTGTTTGCACCGCGCAGCATCATTTAGGCGACGAAGAACCTCAAGATAGTATTCTTTTGGTCCTCGGTGACTAAAGTTCGCACTTGTTCAATAACATTCTCATTCTGGCTTGTCGATGGCCTGCCTGAACGCGATTCACTTTCCACTGACGTTTGACCATTTTTGAATCGATTGTACCACTCTTTTATTCGAGTACAGCTCATGGTAGACTCCCCAAAAGCCTGTTGAATCTTGCGAATTGTTTCCACTTGCGAATCACCAAGCTTTTGGCAAAATTTAATGCAGTAACGCTGTTCAAGTTTTTCTGTCATTTTAAAACTTGATAAAAATCGCCGAACACAACAGAGAGGTCTACACTACTAGGCTGACTGCCAGCGACGGAAGCTTTCTCATGATACGAAACAGTGCATGCGCGCGCATGACAGTCCCCTCCACATCGCCACTAAGCTTGGCCGCCAGCGCTTCATTCATTTCAGCGGGAGGACAGAAGGTCCGATATTTTTTGAACAGCCCTCGTATATTGTGTCAGTTGTAAGATAGAACTTCGTAGAAGTCAATTTTTTCATATTCATATTTCAAAAACTGAGAAATAATGATACAGAATATTAACCTTTTGAGGACTATGTTTTTCAGCCTAGAACTTGGCCCACAGTTTGAGTTCTTTTTAGATTTTTCATTTATTTCTTCTTCCTGTATTTATTATTCACCTATTTTTCTCAACTCTCCATCCCTGGAACTAAATATTTTTTGTAGAGTGACTGTAATATTTTTTCATTCCGGAGACGCTTACCACTAAAGCCAATCATTTCCACTCGTATCTCACAAAATAAACAATTAAACAAAACATTTAAAATAAAATAAATATATACATAAAACAAGATATATATTATTGTAAACCATTTATTTTCCCAGGGAAAGAAATATTCTATATTATTAAAGAAATTGTGGCAAGAAGTTATCACAATAATACAAATTTTCTGAACACATTAGCAAGGTGCACATGCTTTTTCCATCGAGTAAAACAAATACTATATAACAATACATTTATTTAGAACTTGTATTTACGTGTATTAGTATAAAAAATGAAGCAAATGTACCAGCACGTTTGTGGTTTTTTGGACCAAAACCATGAAACATACATGCATAGTCCTCAAAAGGTTAATTTTATTGGTGAAGCTAAAGAAACATTACAACACATCAGCGGCGACTATTCAGGTGAAGTAAAGTGAAGAACCTCTTCACCTATTCTGGATAATATCGAGATTTATTTCTTTCACAAAATAACTATAATTTCTGTTATAATTATTTTTTGTTTTACGATAAATGAAGGAAAGTGTCGTGTAAAAGAGTACATAACATTATTGCATCTGCTCAGAGCGCACTCTTCCAAAGCGAACATGTGGCCACGACAACAGAGATCTCAATGGCAAATATGCGCGCCTAAATCTCCCTACTCATCCCCGAAGAGTGAAGAGATTGCTCCAGGTCGACCAGCCTACTGCACCTGTATGTTCTATGTACATGTATGGTAAGTTGTTTTATATTTGCGATGTCACACATTTGTTTTTTGTGTATTTTACATTGTTTCACTCTTCGGAGTCTCGTGGATACTTATCAATACACTAGTTTTACTCGGTTTTTTGGAACTCTTCACCTATTTTTAAAGGAACAAGCCTCCACTGTTTTCCCCGTAGACTTAAAAATTAATCTATAATTTTAAAAAAATTTTAAATTATAACTTACTTCAGTTTTGTCGTCATAATCTGGCCATATTGGTATTGGTTGCCAGTTTAAAGTTTCCTCCCAAATTTGTTCTTCATCTGGTGGAAAAAATCCAGCTAATAAAGCTGCACTACTCATATAAGTTCTTGTTACTTGAGTACTTTTAGCATGTAAATCTTCTTGTTTAAATTTACCTTTAAATAATGTTTGGAAATAACGATCACGTAGATTTTTACCTTGTTTGTACATTTGTTGTCTGCCAAGCTGAAAAATATTAATCGTTACCATAATTTTATGTCTAAATGTTATCTTTTTAGCATTTTTACATTCTCTTGCCTATATGAATATATAGGAAGGAAAGTATTGTTTTCATGTCGATTTTTCTAAATCGAGTTTTCACCGGATCTACACATTTTCAGACTCCTGAACCCAAAAAACATGTTTTTAGCGATTGGTCTGTGTGTGTGTGTGTGTGTGTGTGTGTGCGCGTGCGTGTGTGCGTGTGTGTGTGTGAGTGAGTGTGTATACAAAATATCTCAAGAACGGAACATCGTACGAACTTGAAACTTGAAACTTAAGTTACATACCACTATGGGATCCAACACGAACATTTTCATCAAAATCGGTCCACCGGAAGTAGTAGTTTATTCGTGTAATTTTTCACTTTTTTGCGATTTTCTCAAAACCGGTCCTACGATTATTTTTAAAATTGCCTTGTTTACTAAATTTTTTATGCTCTACAAGATATTGTAGGCGCCATGTTTTCTGAAATTTTCGGTGAGGCTGTTTTCACGTAAAAAAAGACTTTTGTTAAGATTACGGCTTTAATATGCATTTTAGCGCAAAAAATTACAAAAGTTGTAGAGAATTTAAAATTCTACAACTTTAATTTCAAACATTTTTTTGTATAACGCTTAGTTTAGCGGTATTTAGCAATTTTCTGTTTTTTTCTCACAAAAACGTGTGAAAAATTGATTTTTTTAAGATTTCGGCCTTAGTATGCATGTTATGACAAAAGTATATAATCAAATTTAAAGAAAATTAAACGATCTACAACTTTTATTTATATATTTTTCTCTACAGAGCCTAGTTTAGTGTGAAAGGTGATTTTCCGTATTTTTAAGCTAAACTGAGGTCGATTTTCATTTTGCGTCTTTCACTCATGATTAAAATTAGGTTAGGCCTATGTTATTAAATTTAGTTTTTTATTTATTTCTAATGTTTTATTAATAATGTTAGGTTATGTTGTTTAAATTATTTGCATTGGCAAGAGAAAGTTGTGTGAGTGTTTCACACCAGATTTTTATTATTATATTTTTATCGGGTATTCCTAATTTTGAATTGATATTATGGTAATGATAGCTGCCCACAAACAAAGATTGTAGAGTGGAGAAATGATGTTTATGACAAGTCACTCCAGATTATAGAGGCAGAAAATTACAGACATCAGACACATCTGAAATTCTTCACTGGTAAAAAATATCAAAAACTACAAGGCAATTACAAACACATTACCACACACTGAAGGAATGAGTCCGGACCGGATTCCCAAAGCAATTGACGGTACAAACCCAAGGGTAGATTTCAGACAGGGATACTTCAGCTCTGAGATACTCGAAAACAATAATTATAAATTGGATGGCACTTTGCAGAAAGGGACCAATCCACGTGGAAACAAAACTGAGAAAAATGGGTTTAAAGTTTATTGCCCCTAGTTAATTCTGAACAACTATAATTTTAACTGTCTCTTATTGGTTTTAATCTTTGAGTATTTTTATTTATGGATAAATGATAAAAAGTCATGATTTTTCAAATTTAAATAAAAATTTATTGAAAAACATTGACTGGTTCTTTTTTGCAAAATTCCACATTTTAATAAATTGAGCTGTATTTGTGGATTGGTTCATTATAACAGGAAAACACTGATGAATGATGAGAAGTAAATATTTTTATTTGTTTATCACTATACAACAAAAATGAGAATTATTATTGAAAAGTATAAAAGTATAAAGTATAAAAGTATAAAAGTATAAAAGTATTATTGAAAAGCAGAAAAAATAAAAAGTGAATAATAATAATATTAAAATAGATTACAAAATAATCATAAAATCTTCATCCTCCCCAGGTTCAAAGTCTAGTTCATTATCAAATCCATCAATGTCTTCTGGTGTATCTTTTTCTGTAGGTTGTAATTTTTCATAAAAAGTATGATAGCTTTGAGGTATGAGATGCATCAAGCTTTTCAGGTCTTTTAATTTAGCTGGTTTAATTGTTTTACCGTTGGGCCACAATGAAACAAGTCTATTTAGAGCAAAAGTTACAGTTGGTCTTCCAGGTGTCCTTTTTTGAAAATTAATTATATACTGTTTATCAGAGTGAAAATCATACCTCATACGTACAAGAAATGGCTCCTCTTTCACTATTTCAATTTCCCTAGTTTTAAACCAATTAATTTTTTCTTTATCGATAGACATTTTCCTGTTAGTTATCATTTTTTCAACTTTTTCCGTTCCAAAAAAATCACTTGAATTCATTTTATTAACTATCAGTGGAGATTTTTGTTTTGCATTTTTTATAACTTCAAGGTAGTCAGTGTGATCATACAATCTGTCTTTATGCTTCAGCGCTTTCTCAATATGTGAAAAATCAGTATCGTTAGGCAAGAATGTATGGCCTGGTATTAAGTATCGTAATGTTATTTTCTTCAAGTTTAAAGCTTCTTTTGAACTCAGAAAACACCGCAACATAAGAGTAATTTTTATGTTTCTGTTCTGACCGCCACATGCGTCAGACCAAAGAACTAGTTCATTTACTTTTTCACTCAAGTTTTTTTTTAAATGTTTAATCAGACAGGAACCTACCTCTTGTGCCCCTCTACCAGCTTCATTCTCTAACCACAAATAGCAATAACCCTTGTCTGTTTTGGCACAGTGTACACCAGCATTGTATAGCCAAAATTGGCGTTTATAAAAAATTATATTTGTTTGCAAGCGGGGTAATGGCAAAGTTTTTTCAAGATCAAACGTAATACATGAAAATGTATCAGATTCTTTTGCTTGCATGATATCCGAGTTCATTTTATCTCTTGCAAGCTGTGCTGAAGATATGTGATCATTATGCTTTTTCTGAAGATCTTGTTTCTTAATAATATCTTTCTCATCTTTAATTGCTGTGTTAAATGTATCGCACATATTGCACGTATCCTTTTTCAGAGGTTTTACTTTTAAATTGAAATTTTTGTACAGTACATCTTTGTACTTAGTAAAACTTACACAGTCAGAATTTTCAGCCTTATACATTTCAAATGTTTTCTTAATCGTCACACCTGGTGGTAAAAATTTGCAATCAAGATTTTCTTTTCGGCTATAGTGGGATGTATACTTAGGTATTTTGTTAATATGCTGTATCACTTTAGCTAAACGTTCATCACTTACTTTATTTTTCCCACCTTGCAAAATTCCTCTTTTGTCTTTTATACAGGATTCTCTCATTTTACTTAAAGAAGTATTTACACGTTTAGTTGAAATGCCTAAGGTTTTGCAGAACATTTCTCTACAAACAACCGTTCCAGCTAAAACATATGACCTGGAAAACTTGATTTTTTCTGTGTTGCCAAAGTAATGTCTTTTTTTGGGTTGCTCAGATACAAGAGAAGTAATATAGGTGGTTTGTGTATTGTACGAACCTAAACTGTGGTACTCATTAAATATTTTCTCCCTAACAGCTAAACTAATTAAAGAAGCACAGTTTTTTGTACATTTACAATCATAATTGTTATTAAATATTTTTGGAGCAATTTGTTGTCCTGTAAAATTAACAAAGCTTTCATTGCCATACCTCTTTTTCTTGCATTCCAACCTGTTTTGAGATGGATACTTTCTTTTCCGTCCTTTTTTTCTCCTTCCTTTCATTTGTTCATCATCTTGCTGAAGTGACGATTCATTGTAGTCTTGGTTTAGGCAACTGCTAGTTTCTTCAACAATTTCAGGAACACAAATATCATCATTGTTATTAGAAGTAATATTTGTGCAGTCTTGTAAAGTTTGCATTTCATAAACTAAAACCACGTCACTTTGGAGAACACCATTTTCTAATACAACACATTCACTAGTATCTGCGTTTTGATGTACCACTTGATCACTAATAATTGAGATATTTTCATCAATCACAAAATCTATGTCACTTTCAGGAACAGCATTTTGTAACACAATATATTCACTAGTAACTACATCTGAATGCACCACTTCTTCAGTAATTAAGGCACTACTATTAGCAAAATTGTTTTCATTGTTACCTGCAAAAAAAAAAAGAAACCAATGTAGACCAACATAGTACTCAAAGTAACACAACAAAATTTATTATAGTGAAATTATTTTTATAATAGCTACTTGCTAAACCAATCTTATTATGAATTTAGAATGTGTATAACAGAAATTGGTAATAATAAAATTGACATTTAAAACAGAAATTATTAGAAATTCACATTCATAAACTGATAATAGCTTGTTGATTACTAATACCTGTTATGTATTTACACTGGCATGAACAGTTTTAATGAATTTAAACAATACGAATAAAAATGATTATTTTAAGAGAGCCGATGAAATTATCGGTAGTCAGCAAAGATATTTTTTTAATAACAATCACAAAATAATGAACACAGCTAAACAAAATACCAATTTTTGTTTATTGTAAAACAGTAAATAACTGTTAAGAAGCAGAGAACTCTTTTTAAAAAGAAAAAATACATTATAATAAACAAAATAATAATAGTTATCATTAATCTACCAACATGATCAATAATATTATCAGGAGTAAATCATTTTTTTGTCCTTAATGAAAGGGACTAGATGTAACTTTTAGGTTAAAAAAATTAACAAAGATTAACAACTGCCGTAATACTAGGTTATAAAGAATAACAATATTTACTCACCGGTATTTGAAGTTGAATTATTATATTTCAGTAATTCCATCATCTTATGTGCACGTGAAGAAAACATTGTTCGTAATATATTTAATTTTTGAAAAGACTTAAAAACAATAATTTAGCTCACTCTAAAAGACTCAAACGCACAATAACTCAGCTCAGCTGGTAAGGTTAACCTAAAAATGTGGAGTGGTTCCTTGGTGACTTATTCAGTATGAACTAATCATTTTGCTGAAGAGATCCATCTGTGGATTGGTTCTTTTCACAACATAAAAACGTGTACATCATGTTTCGTAGAAAGGTTACATTGTGGACTGGTTCTTTTCAAAAATCTTCTCGAAATAATTTTTGACAATGTAGGAACCAGTAATGATTGGTTCTATTATGCAAAACACGAATACAACAATCTGTGATTGGGAACTTTTTATATCGGCTACTAATGGGAACCAGTCCACAGAATCGACTGGTTATTTTTGTGTATATAGTTAATTGAGTCGCACAAACGCGCCTGTAACCTTATCTCAAATTTTAAAATTTTGTGGACTGGTTCCTTTCTGCAAAACGCCATCCAATTACCCTCACTACTTAACTTTACATATTAGTTCCCCCTCTTTTCATTGTTATGTAGAATCTAGTCTCAAACAGAAGTCCCTGGTTTACTTCATATCTTTCAGTGAAGGTTTATAAACCGAGCGACTGGGGTACATAATATATTCTACTTATTTATTTTTCTGTTTGCCACTGTGTAAAATATCTTACATTGGCCACCTCCATGGCGCAGTGGTTAGCATGCTACCCTATATAGCAGAAGGTTCCCAGGTTTGATTCCCAGTAAACGTCTGGGAATTACTACAAGTTAAAACCCACCGTTTCAGTTTGATGATGTACAACCTGTCGATGCAACTTTAAATAAACTGAAGAAAATACCTTACATTGTTTTAAACATTATTTTGCCTCGTATGAAATAAGTAAGGGAAAGCTATGTTTTTATATCTCATTTTTGAAACCAAGTTTTCAGGTCTAACATTACATCTGACTTTATATTACATTTCATTACATTATTTTAAACACTTTTTTGCCCTGAGTGAAATAAGTAAGGGAAAAGTTTTTTTTTTTATGTCATATTTTTTAAGGCAAGTTTTCACCGGAAATAGACATTTTCAGGTCCCCTGAACCCCCAATAAACATGTTTTTACTGATAGGTTTGAATGCGTGTGAACAAAATAACTAAAAAATGGAAAATCTTACAAAGTTGAAACTTTGAACTTATGTTCGGCACCACAAGGAAACCCAGTACGAATTTTTTTTATAAAAATTGGTTAATTAGAAGTAGCAGTTCATTCGTGCAATTTTTCAGGTTTTTGCAATTTTATCGTGAACGGCTCATATACGATTTCAATTAAACGCGTCTCATATTATAAATTTTTTGTGGTCGACAAGATGGGGTCAGAGGTAAGTCTGGGAAAATTTATGAGGATTTTGTTCTTAAGGTAACTTTTTTTTAAGTTTGTGACCTTAATACACATGTAGGGGAAAATATAAAATGAAGTTATTAAAAAAAAAATTTAATGGAACTGTTACCAATAAGGTCTTGCGATTTGCCATATTTATTTATTTATTTATTTATTTATTTAATAAAGTTTTACATGTGAGAGCAACAGGTAAGACCCAATACTGCTCTCTTAAAACATACATAACAATACAATCGTAATTTAATTAGCTTATAAGTTATAATATATACAATAATGATGCTTATAACCTACAAAATTATAACCTTATATTCATAACCTACAATATAATAATGAATGTACTAATGATTATAACATATGAATATGAATAATATAATAATAATAATATGAATAATATAATGAATATGAAGAATATAAAATATTTTGCTTATTAAAATCAGTTTTCAAAATGTTAATGTTTTGTAATATGACTAAATATATATAATAGTTTTGTTTTTGGCCAAATTATTGTTTTGTTCAATTGCGATATTATTTTATATGTTAAATTAAATTTTGTTTTGGTTCTTTGAAACTGTACAGCATTAGGAATATTGTTTATGTTAATTACTTTGTTGTGGGTAAACTTATGTATAGGCTTATAATCAGATTTGATTTTTCAACCTTTGATTGTTTGTACAATTTGTATTTATTTATTATTTCACATGTCGGGCATGGGCCAATGTTTTTTTTATTAACAATTTTTTGATTTTTTTATGTTACTTTTTTTCGAATGTTGTATCAGTAAGTGTCAATTTCTTTGGCATACTAACCTGTTATACTAACTGTTGTGTACAATCTTAGTTTTGTTGTATTAATGTCAAATGGACACAGAATGTATAGCGTTCAATGATTTGGAGAACAACTTTTTCGTTTCTCATGACATGAAAATTAACTTTGTCCATGTCAATATAAGAAGCATTAGGAAAAACTTCAATTTGTTTATTGCCCTTTTTAATAAACTGTTAGAATCCAAATCGATACAATTTGTGATAATGAGTGAAATCTGGATAACTAATGCGGAATTAAAACTCTATGAAATTCCTGGTTATTCTTGCTTCGCTAATTGTAATGAGACTTATCGGGCCGGAGGCTCTCTTATCTATGTAGATAAGAACATTAATGCTACTCAGGTCCCATGCCGTCTCACCTCGGCTGACTGTACACTCTTACAATTTAAAATTAATAATTTGCTTTTTTCTATTGCTGGTCTGTATAGACTCCATGGTGTCTCGCTATCAATTTTTTTACAAGAACTCCCGACTTTCCTTGCAAAATTTAAAACAAACGCACTGTTTTTTGGTGATGTTAATGTGGACATACTCGGAAAGGCAAATAATCCTGATAGGGATCGTTATATTTCAATCATGAACAACAGTGGACTTACGTCATTAATCAACATTCCTACTCGCATAACTGATATTTCTAAAACATGTATAGACCATATTTTTGTTCGTTACAGTAATATGAATGCACTGAAAGGTGGTGTTTTTGATATCGACTTATCTGACCATTGTGCAGTTGGATTAAATCTTTCTATCCCTAATAAAAAGTCATTTATTCCTAATCATGTCTATGATAACAAGAAATACATTGATATAAATAAATTAAAATCACACCTCCAATTAATAAACTGGAACGGAATTTTTAACAAAAATGATGTTGATTTCAGCTTCAATCAATTTCATTCTTTACTATCAAGTTGTTTCTTAGAAAATACTTCTGAAATTAAAATAAGTAATCAGTTATTTAGAGCAAAACAAATTAGCCCTTGGATGAATGATAACTTATTAAAACGAATTAGGATAAGAAACAAGTTGTACAATCAATTAAAATGTAGGCCTTACGATATTTGCTTTAGAAATAACTATGTAAACTTTAAAGATAAACTAGCTTCAGATATAGAATTAAGAAAAAATCAATACTATGCAAATAAATTCCAACAATGTGGAAATAGACCAGCTGATAATTGGCGAGTCATTAATTCATTGCTGGGAAGGAAAAATAAATTAATTGAAAAATTAGTAGTTGATGGTCGAGAAATAAATAACGAAAGGGAGATAGCAAACACTTTTAATAATTTCTTTTTGAATAGTGTTAATGTGTGCGCAATTTCTAAAAATTTGAGTGATTCACTTTATTTAAAATCACAGCCTAGTTCTCTATTTCTCAATTTTGTTCACAAATGTGAAGTGGAAAGTGTAGTTTTAGGTATGCAAAATAAAAAATCATCTGGTTTTGATGGTTTTAATGTCTCTTTCATAAAGCAGATTATTCACCTAGTTTCTTGTCCACTTGCTCAACTGATTAATATTAGTTTTGTTACTGGGAAATTTCCTGAGTTGCTAAAAAAATCTGTTATTGTGCCAATTTTTAAAAGGGGCAACCCAGATGCGGTCGAGCAATATAGGCCAGTTTCATTACTTTCAATATTTTCCAAAATATTTGAGAAGGTTATGAGGACCAGATTATTAAACTTTTTAAATGTTACCGACTTTTTTTCCCCCAACCAGTTTGGCTTCAAAAAAGGAAAAAGTACTGAAGATGCGATTGAAGTCGTCTTACGCGATGTATTTGAAAACTTAAATTGTAGTAAAAAAGTGTCAGGGCTATTTGTTGATTTCAAAAAAGCGTTTGATTTGGTGAATCACAATCTACTACTTATCAAACTAGAAGCTGCAGGAGTTAGAGGCCCAGCTTTGAATTGGTTCAGAACTTTCCTTGAAAACCGGACGCAACAAGTCCGTGTGAAAAATTGTTTAAGTGATGAGAGGGTGGCAGGAGTTGGCGTCCCTCAGGGATCTGTCATTTCAGCAGATCTTTTCTCGTTATTTATTAACGATTTATTATTTGAACCCTTCCATGGTAGAATTACAGCTTTTGCTGATGATATTGCATTTATCTACGCAAGCGATGAATGGTCGCAAATTTATGACTTTATATCACATGATTTAGTATTGCTAAGAAAATGGTGTGAGAGAAATGCAATGGTAGTAAATGCATCAAAAACAAAAATAATTAGTTTTGACTTAGTCGGTGTCAATTTCAATCGTGACATTAAATATCACGTTTGTTCCGATCCTGTTGGATGCAGCTGCGAAGTAATTGAACAGGTAAAAGAAATAAAATATTTAGGATTGATTCTTGATGATAAGGTCTCCTTTAGAAATCATGTAAATCAGCTACATTCTGATATCAGTAAATCAATTCGGGCATTTTATTTCTTAAGAAACCTATGTGGCTTAAATTTAATGAGATCTTTATACTTTTCTTTGGTTCAATCGCGTCTTCAGTATGCTATTGAATTTTGGGGGGGTACTCATGATAAACTAATAAATAAATTGTTTGTAACTCAAAAATATTTCATTAAAATATTATTATTTAAACGTCAGAGAGACAGTACTGTTAATGATTTTAAAAATTTACGTATCTTGCCCATTAAAAACTTATTTATTTTTAAAGTTTTAAAACTATTTTATAAAAAAAGTGGCAACAGAGGTACTGAAAACTTATATCACAGAACTAGAGGTTCAAGCCAACAACTTTTTGTAAGACCGAAAGTTAATAAATCCTTTTTTGCTAAAACTTTTGTTTTTTTGGGTCCCAAGTGTTTTAATCTGTTGCCTGTTGAAATTAAAAATAGCTTAAACGTGTTAATATTTTCAAGAAAGGTTAAAGATTGGCTCAATGAGATAACTGATGTTGATTCACTTGTAAGAATTGTTGGTTAGTGTTGGTGTTTTACCGTTGCTGACTTGCAGTGCTTGCTATTCAGTCTTTGTAGGAATTTACTGATCTCAGTAAACAATATAACAATAATAACTGATTTTAGTGTTAGTCATGTACAGGTGAATATCTGCTCTGAAGATTGACGGCTGGGTTAATATTGTTGTTGAAAAATATAGTTAACATGCGCTGTAGCTGCCGCTAAAATTTGAATTGTCATTTGTAGTGGATGACGACATTTGATGTGTAATTTATTTCTATAATTCATTTGTAAACTTGTTTTTATGTATTTTGTGTGTTTTTTTTATATATATATAACCACCGTTTACTTGAGTTGGTGGTTATTTATTCCTAGTAGATAAGATATAATTTTGTATTTGTATAAAGTGGAATAAATAAATATTATTATTATTAAATATTATTATTATATTAACGGTGTCCTTTGTGTCCCAAAAATTGAAGGAGAGGTCATTCTCGGAAAACATGGACACAGGGAGTTGAAGACGATGGTAGCGAGAACTCTCAGGGAGGGTAACCGGGAAGACAGAAGACGATGGGCTGTAGAATATGGCTAGCAAAGAAATCTGTACGTGTTAAATACGACGAAATAAAATCATAGAAAATTTCATCTTTCTACCCAATTTGAAATGAATGATGCATGAATCAACAAGCGACTGATCGAGGGAGCGAGTTCTGCATTTGTATGTAGAGGTGTAGGAAATAATTTAATTAGAAATATTCACCTTTGTGAGTGCACCTTTTCCATCTGGCCAATATTTTTCACCTGGATAAGGATCTGTTGGAAAAGTAAGAATTGGTGCTCTACTCCCATGTCTGCTCAGCTGAAACCAAAATTTAAGAAAGTTTATGTAAAAATCATTTATAAATATATTGTTACATAGTAATTTTTTTGTTTTTATTCCTAATTTGTGTACGTTGCAATCTGTTCAGTTCAGAACAATAAGCAGCCCCATGACCCAATGAGATGAGGATGATGTGTATGACGTGTAAATGAGGTGTAGTCTTGTACAGACCCAGGCGGACCATTCCTGAGAGAGTATGGTTAATTGAACCCCAACCATCAAAGTACACCGGTAACCACTGTCTAGTATTCAAATCCGTATAAAAGTAACTAACTTTACTAGGATTTGAACCAGGAACCTTCGTCTCTGAAAATCAGCTGTTAAACAGCTGATTTTGGCGACGACTTTACCTCTATACCAACCCGGAGGGATTACATAGTAATGAAGCATTTTACAACATAGTAGAGTCCTTTCTAAATATTATTTTAGTTTTTCTTGTCCTGTATGAGTAGAAAGGCAATGTGAGTATTGTTTTCATGTCAGTTTTTATCAGATGTTTCAATTTCGTGCGATATCCGTTCCAAGATAAATTTTGTTCACACACATACACACACCAATCGCTTAAAAACATGTTTTTTTGGGTTCAGATGGCCCTGAAAATGAGTATTTCCAGTGAAAACTCCATTTTGAAAAATTGACATGAAAACAATACGTTCCTTCTCTATAATTTTATTCATATAGGGCAAGAGAAAGTAAAAATATGTTCGGATTATCCGAAATATCAGATTCCTGGGTGTTTGTATTACCAAGGTTCTACTATGGAAGAATAATTTAAAAACAATTTATACTTACAAGAATTACAAATTCCAAATTCTTTTCAATTTCATTCGAATTGACAGTTTTGAAAAAAATAGTAACTAAAACGCCACAAGAGATTATGAATAATGTAATAAAACCACCCCAAACAAATATTCGCATTTTGGAGTACTTATGGTATTTCATTTTTAAAAAAAAAATAATTTATATTGAGGTATACTATAAATGAAGAACGTAACCAACACCGTATGGAGTTCGAATTTAAAGATTAAAAAAAAAAATTAGATGTAAAATCCTAGCAATATATATATCCTAAAAGCATCAACAGAACTACTTGTGATAACTGGCATATTATTTAAAGAGAGCTTTATACAAAGTTAAATGTACAATTTGTGTAACTTATTAAATAAAAATTAAGTTTATAAGTTATTATTTTATTATCATACCTTTTAGTCTGATAATACTACTAGTTTAATTTTAATAGCATTTATAATTTTTAATTCTTCGTATCATCTTAAAAGTTTTGCAACATTGTGATAATAGAGAGAGAGATATATAAAAGCACAGTTTCCACACACATAGTTTACTTGTGCCAAATTTTATAACATGGACTGGCGCAAGTTTATTTTGATTTTCATTGGCACCAGTTTATGTTTCCATAAAAATTCGGATATTGGCACACCAGTCTACGAGTTGTTTGCTGAGAAACTACCGAGTTGTACTTTTTTAAGTGGTTTCGTTGTTTCTCAAATGGATTCAACAGTAGTAAAAGCAGATATCAACGCTGTTGTGCAAGTTTGTAGTAAAATATCATCTGGGGTATTTGCACTAAAACAAATCGCCAGATTAAATGATAAAAAAAGTTACTAATGGCAGCTTATCATGGCTTCATTCTGTCTCATATCCGTTATGGTATCTTAGTATGGGGTAATTTTAGCATGGGTAATATGAATAGGGTTTTTAAAATTCAAAAGAAAGCTATTAGGTGTATGGTGGGAGCTAACCAGCTAACCTCATCCACACCACTATTTAAGGAGCTTAAATTACTTAAAGTTCCCTCTCTGTACATTTTTGAGGTGATTATGTATGTTAGGCAAAATAATTTTATGCAGAATTTCAATGTTCACAATCATAACACAAGAAACAGAAATGATTCGTATGTGGCTAATCACTCCACAAAATTGTTTGAACAAAAACCTACTTATGCAGGGAGAAAATTCATGAAAGTTATAGAATAAGATACTAGTGTAAGTTGATAGTTTAGGCTTTAGTTCTAAGAATTCTTTATTATAATTTTCTTAATGTTAATAGAACAATAGTTTAGTCTTGTACTCAACCGCATACAATGAACATGTATGTTTTCTTTACAGTGTATATGTAAAAGTCTTAGTTCGATTCCCATGTATGTGGAATTAAATAAAATTGTTTTTTTAAAAAGTGTCTTGATTGTTTTCGAGACCTAACTGGCGCAGTCGGTAGGACATCGCTTCGAGAAAGTTAATGCATATAATTTTCGTCGATTTTAATCGTTTACGAAGTATATCCACGCTACAACCAACTTTAGTATGTAAGAAGAAATTTATTAGTTTAATGAATAAAAAGTTTCAGTGAATAAAGTGAAAAAGTTAAGTGAAAACAAGTTAATATAAATCTTGAAGGTGAATAAAATTAAAGTATTCAGTGCAACGATACTATGATGAGCATAGATCTAATCATTTTATTACAGTAAGTAATTTGTTGTTTTGTATTAGTGTAGTTAATAATTTTTGTACTAGTTTTAAGATTCATTTTTATCAAAATACTTAAAGATGGCAACCCCAACTTTAAAAAGGGAGTATTTAGATATGATACCCGAATTTACAGGTGAACCTACGATGTTAAATAGGTTCATATCAATTTGTGATAAATTAGTAGCTAAATTTTTTGTAACCAATAACCCAGAGGATTTCCAAAATGAATATTTATTCTCAACCATTTTAACAAAAATAAAAGGACCAGCTTTAGAATTAGTGACCAGTTCAAACAGCTATGCTTGGGCTGATGTTAGACAAAATTTATTATCTAGCTATGTAGATAAACGTGATTGTTTTACTTTAAATTTAGAAATGGCCGAACTTAAACAAGAAGCCGGTGAAACACCTTTTAAATTTTATGAAAAGATTCAAAAACATTTAAATCTACAGGTAGCCTATTTTATTAACAAAGAACCAACAAACGCTAAAGTATTATGTGCATATGTAAACAAATTAGCTTTAAGAGTATTATTAAGAGGATTACATGAGCCTTTAGGATCATTAATGAGAACTAAAAATCCAAGTACGCTGGCCGAAGCATTGAACATGCTCACCAACGACTTTCAGTTTAAACCAAGTAAACATAACCCACAAAGTAAAAGTCAGTTTGTTCATAAAAATCAGAATAATTTTAGTAATAAGCCGCAACAGTACCGAAACCCAAATTTTAATCAAAATCCAGCTTTCCCAGTACAAATTTACCAAAAACCATTCTATCAAAATCCTAATCCAAGATTTATACAACCACACCAATTCCGTCAACCGTCATTACCTAATAATTCCAATACCAATATTCCTAGACCAACACCAATTCAAAATCAACCGTATCGTCCTACTCCTATGAGTACATCGACTAGGCAATCCGATGGAACTCCGAGACCGAAACTCTACCAAATATCCGGACATAATTTAGAGCAAGAACAGGAGCCACAAGAAAACTTCGACTCTTTCGAATTTCAAACTTTTGAACCCACGGTTAACAATGATCAAAGTAATTATCAGGATAGCCAAACACTAAATTTTGAACAGAACCCTTTTTTAGAAATAGAGGGCCAAATAGACAGTTCGCCATAATGAACCTCCAAGATGAAAAAAATGAATTACCGTATTTTATAGATCCAGCAACTAATTTTAGGATATTAATTGACACCGGGAGCACTAGATCATTTGTCAAAAAATTAATTGGAACAGAAGTTTATAAGACTAGTTTAACAAAAGACCCCTTTCAAGTAACCACTGCACATGGAAACTCAAAAGAAAATTTTAGTTGTAGAATCGCATTATTCGGCAAGTTTAAGAGTAAATTTTACTTGTTCGATTTTCATCAAGATTTTGATTTATTATTAGGATTAGATATTATAAGAAATTTGCAAATTAATTTAGACTTCGTTAATAATAAATTAATCTTTAAAGGTAAAGAAATACCTATCTTTTATTTTAATACAGAATATAAAGAAAACGTACAATTAGATAAGTCACCTAAACAAACAGAGCGCACATCTGTTCGTCAACGTGAAATAGTATCTTTTAATATAGAAGGTAGAACAAAGAGATTTATAAAATTAAATGTAAAGAATATAGTGAATGGAAATGGAGTACTACGCTACAGAAATATATCTGGCCTAGAAATTCCAGAGAGTATAGTACATGTCAGGGATGGTATAGCATTATGTCCCATATTAAATCCTACATTAGATGATAAGAAAGTAACAATAAAAGAATCTATTACGTTAGAAAACTTAAATAATTATTATTGCTTAACGAATGATGATTTAAAATCCGGAAAATATAACGCAAATTTTAATATGATTAATCACCAACCAAAACAGTTAGATTTTTCAAAAATTAGGACAGACCATATGAACCAGGAAGAAAAAATCGCTATAATAAACTTAATTAAAAATTACGAAGATATTTTCCACACTGAAGGTAGTAACTTGACCTTTACAGATAAAACTAAACACATAATTAGAACTACAGACGAAATACCAGTTTACACCAGAAATTATAGATACCCTGAAATTTACAAAGAAGAAGTAAACAGACAAATTAAAGATATGTTAGACCAAAAAATAATTCAACACTCACGATCACCCTGGAATTCACCAATTTGGATCGTACCGAAAAAACCCGACGCTTCTGGCAAGAAAAAATTTAGGTTAGTTATAGATTTCAGAGGGCTTAACTCAAAAACAATAGACGATAAGTTTCCATTACCAAACATCAACGATATCTTAGATAAATTAGGAAGAGCGCAATATTTTACTACTTTAGACTTAGCATCTGGTTTTCATCAAGTAGAAATGGACCCCGATAGTGTAGAGAAGACCGCATTTTCAACTGACACAGGACATTATGAATTTTTACGCATGCCGTTCGGTTTGAAAAACAGCCCGCCGACATTCCAACGTATAATGAACAATATTTTAAGAGGTATTCAGAACGAAAAATGTTTAGTCTATTTAGATGATATTATTGTTTATTCAACTAGTCTTGCAGAGCACATCGTTAGATTAAAGGAAGTATTTGAAAGATTAAGAAACGCTAATTTTAAAATACAATTGGACAAAACCGAATTTTTGAGAAAAGAAGTAGCATACTTAGGACACTTAGTTACCGCAGAAGGAGTTAAACCAGACCCAAAAAAGGTAGAAGCAGTTAAACGTTACCCAATTCCAAAAACTACCAAGGAAATCAAAGCATTTTTAGGACTTTTAGGTTATTATCGAAAATTTATAAAAAACTTTGCTAGTATTACTAAACCAATGACAAAATGTTTAAGAAAAGGAGTAAAAATTGATATAAATAATCCACAATATGTAAATTGTTTTGAAATTTGTAAAAACGTTTTATCTAACGAACCGTTACTACAATATCCTGATTTTCAAAAAGAATTTCATTTAACTACGGATGCCAGCAACTTTGCAATTGGTGCCGTACTCAGTCAAACTAAAAACGGTTTAGATTTACCAATAGCTTATGCAAGTCGAACTCTCAACGATAGTGAGACGAGATACTCCACGATCGAGAAGGAACTCCTAGCAATCGTGTGGGCAACCAAATATTTTAGACCTTATTTATACGGAAGGAAATTTAAAATATTTTCAGATCATAAACCGCTTCAATGGTTATTTTCCATTAAAGAACCAAATTCAAAACTTTTGCGATGGCGTTTAAAATTGGAAGAATTTGATTATGAAATTGTATATAAAAAGGGTAAACGGAACTTAAATGCAGATGCGTTGTCCAGAATACAATTGTTAAACATGAATAAAAACAATTCCCAAAATACAGGAGAAAATATTGAAATTTCAAATAATGACGACCTTCAAAATCTTATAGAAGAGTCAGTAAACTTGTATTTTCCCGAATTAGATGATAGCCAATCAATGGTAGCAAATTTAGACATAAACGAAGATTTATCCAGTGAATTAATAGACGCAGCACTTAAGGAAAATTTGGAAAACATTGACGCAGAAGATGAAGAACAAGAAGACAGTAATCAGACAATTCACTCTAACTATGAAGGAAACACTATAACAAAAATACCAATTTTAGAAGAACCTGTTAATTATGGAAAACATCAAGTAATATTATCTTTAGTAAAGTATAACCCACGAAAGCCAAAAATTAAAAAATTATTTAATAATAGTAAAACAAGATTAACCGTAGAAATTTCGGAAAATAATTTGGAAAGTGATGTTATTAGTTTTGTTAAAGAATATTTAGTACCTAATATAAAATACCATCTTTATTTTGAACAAAGCTTTTATGAAAAATTCACAGCAATAGTCGCCAAGTATTTTAAAACATCTCAGTTAGAATTAGTTAGGTGTACGAATAAAATTTTAGACATAACAGATGAAGAGGAGTTAAAAGAAATTATAAATAATTATCACATAGGAAAAAATAATCACCGAGGTATTCAAGAAACCTACGAACAAATTAAAAGAAAATATTATTGGCCTAATTTAAAATCTCATATTCAAAATTATATTAATAAATGTGAAACGTGTTTAAAAACCAAATACGATAGAACACCATTAAAGTTAGAATTGAACTTGACACCCACAGCATCAAGACCACTTCAAATAATTCATGTAGATAGCGTAACACTAGATAAACAAAAATTTTTGACAATCATTGATAGTTTTTCCAGATACGCTCAAGTATACTCGATAGCCGGTGCACAAGCAATTGAGATCGTAAACAAACTGTTAAATTATTTCACTCACCATGGAATACCTGAAACGATAGTCTCAGATAACGGAACAGAATTTAATAATAGTTTAGTTAAGGAATTCATGCAAATTTATAAGATTAAATTACATTTTACAAGTACACAGCACCCACCATCCAATGGAATAACAGAAAGATTTCATTCGACATTAATAGAACATATTCGACTAATAAACAATCAACCTGAATTTAAAAATCAAACTATCGAAAATAAAGTAAAATTTGCAACGTTAGCGTACAATAACAGTATACATTCTGTAACAAAATTAACACCGTTTGAAGTTTTATATGGACACATTAACACAAATTCACTCTTAGACATAGATATTGATAGGCAAGTAGTAAACGACTTTATTAGTAATCATAGGGAGAAAACACAAAAATTGTACGAAATTATTAAAGATGTTAACCACCTGACCAAAGAAAATATCATAAATCAACGAAATACTGGAAGAGAACAATTACCTGAAATCCCAGCCGAAGTTTATGTTAGGAACATGCAAAAACAGAGCAAGACCAAAAATAAATACAACAAGGAAAAGATTACATCGATCAATGAGCGACTAAAAACCGCAAAAATTGAAGAAAGGCACCATAATACCAAAGGAAAGATCCACCTGTCAAAAGTTAAGAGGCCTAGAAAAATTAAGGTAATTAAAGGGAGATCCCAACCCCAAAATACTAATCCTGTTTTTTACCCTGTTCCAGGTCAATCCTATTCCTCAGTGGAGTCACTTGCGGAACTGAACAAATAAAAAATATTACTTTTAATCAAGGAGTAATACCAATAGATTTAGGTTTAGCTAAGTTACAATTTTCATATCATAATTTTATACATTATTATAGTTTAAGTGAAATATTTAATCAAATAGAAAAATTTGATCATTTGTATAAAAATGTAACAGATAGTTTTAATATTAATTATAATGTTAGCGGAAACAATGAATATGTTACCGAAAACAGTAATAAACATAGAGATGTTATTAATTATATGAAATTTATTAATCATACAAACTCAGTTATTAACGAAAAATTAGAAATAATAAATATTGATAGTAATAATATTGATAATAACAATGCAAGAAAAAAGAGAGGCCTAATAAATGGGCTAGGCTCAGTTATTAAATTTATTACCGGAAACCTCGATGGATACGATGGTGAAAGGTATGATAAAATGATTAAACATATTAAAAATAATCAACAAAATATTAAAAATCAAATAGAGAACCAATATTCAATGAATATGAATGTTATGTTAGAATTTAATGAAACATTAGGTATAGTAGAAAATAATTTTAATGAATTAAGAGATAAATTAAATATAATAAATAATAATGTTAAGGATTACGTAGAATTAGAAAAGTTTAGAAACTTATTAAATCAGCTAAATATTTTATATAATATTATGTTAAACTTGGTAAATGACATAGAAAATTCATTGACCTTTTGTAAACTAGGTGTAATGCATCCTAGTATTATATCAACAAAAGAATTGTATAACGAGATAAAGAAAATTTCTAAGTATTATAATAATCAACTGCCGTTAGAACCAGATGTTAAAAATATGTGGGAGTTTGAAAAAATAATAGAAGTAAGTTGTAACATTAATAATAATAATATTGTGTATTTTATGAAAATGCCATTAGTAAAAGAAACTGTTTTTAACTTATATATGCTGTATTCAGTGCCATCAAAATATGAAGTAAATTTTGTGACCATCTTACCAAAAATTAGATATTTATTAAAATCAAACTCAGTAGATAGCAAAACAAAAGTTTTAGGTTTAAGCAATTATTGTAAAAATAAAATTAAATCAAAATATCTATGCTCATCAGAAAATTTAGTGAACGACGATTTAAATTGTGAAAGTGCGATTATCAGCTCAGGAACAACCACAAACTGTAAATACACAGCCTTAGAAATAAATGAAAATATAATTAAATGGGTTCCAGAAATGTCTCAATATTTGGCAATACTACCAAACAAAGAAACATTAAAATTTGAAAATTCTAGGGAAACACTGTCCAAAACACTTCAAGGAATTTATTTGTTAAATCCAAATAATAATCAAATTATTTACAAAAACAAAATACTTCAGCATTCATCCGAAATAAAAGGACATCCAAAACTCTTGGATACTAGCGAATTAGACCTTCATGTAGAACAAGAACCTGAACTCTCCATAAATATTAAACACTTAGAATTGGACAAAATCAATTTAAATAGAGTTTCTACAATCACACAAAGAACTGTAATTCTTACAGATAAAATTAGTATATGGACAATAGTTTTATATGTCTTATCAATTGTTTTTATTTGTTATTTTGTGTATCACAAATTATTTAGGAAAACTTCACCCGAATTCGGTGGTCCGAATCCCCCGGAAGTTTTATTTAGGGGTGGAGGAGTTATAGAATAAGATACTAGTGTAAGTTGATAGTTTAGGCTTTAGTTCTAAGAATTCTTTATTATAATTTTCTTAATGTTAATAGAACAATAGTTTAGTCTTGTACTCAACCGCATACAATGAACATGTATGTTTTCTTTACAGTGTATATGTAAAAGTCTTAGTTCGATTCCCATGTATGTGGAATTAAATAAAATTGTTTTTTTAAAAAGTGTCTTGATTGTTTTCGAGACCTAACTTGAATAAATTACCCCAATTTTTAAAATGTTGTGAGGATTTGAATTCCTTTAAAAGGAATCTGAAAAATTACTTTATCGGTGAAACTTTTTATAGCGTACAAGAATTTCTTTCTTGATAGTAGTGTAGTGATACATTGTGTAATTCTTATATTATATTTCAGGTGTTATAGCTGACATGTCCTATACTCCTCCTGGAGTCTCCAGGGCGAAAAAAAAAATCTTATCATTAGAACTATTGTTGTTTAGGTCATCAGCCTAAACAGTACATATCCATGTTAGGTATCCATGTTGTATCCATGTTTAGGTGGTTTGAATCTGTAGAGTTTTACTAAGTGAAACGAGGAGTGAGGTGGTTACTATGCCTTCCTCACTCAGTTGAAAGAATACATGCTTATCAGCATGCCAAGCTCTCTTAAAAGCACATATTTTCCACTCTGCACATGACCACTTCACTTTATTCTCCACAGGGTCTGACTGTATAATGAAATTCATTACTTTCAGAGGAAATAAGACACTAGTCATATTTTATCTCCTCTGAGAGTAATTAATTTCATTATACAGCCACCCTGTAGTGAATGAAGTGAAAGTGTCATTTGCAGGGTGGAAAGTAGATGCTTATTAGAGGGCCTGGCATGCTGATAAGCATACTTTTCAACTCAGTGAGGAAGGCCAGGAAAACCACTTCATACCTCGTTTTACTTGGTAAAGCCTCTAGAGGTTTAAACAAGCCTTTCAGCTATTGACCTGAACAACAACATGTAGTAGGTATTTATTCAAGAATCCAGAATCCAGGTCGAAAGGGCTAAGAAGCCCTATGTTGGCGACATCGTGTTAAGAAACACCTGGTCGCTCGTTGAAAAAAATTACGAAGCTAATGCAACCTCAGGGAAATTCAGGGGAATTTTATTAGATTAATTTAAGGTAAATTGGATTCGGGTTCAGTAAGAATGGGTAGTCTTACGTACTTGAGGACAATAGTTATTAAAATGGAGTGAATTAAAAATTTATAGGGCTGTGGCAATTTAGTAAAATTTGTAAGACGGGTTATTTTATATATATTTTTAATATATTTATTGAATCTATTATTTTTTTAGACTTTATAATTAATCGGTTATGACGTCATAAAACGGTTGTTTTTCACAATATTGATTGACAGTTCTTTTTGAATTGAAATATTGGCTAACGATAAAAATCTCTCTTGGCTTATAGTATTTCTTGATTATGTTTTTATTCTTTTAAGACATGAAAAGCTTCTTTCATACAAACACTTGTAGATGGAATCGTTAAAACAAGCGAAAGTAATTTGAAGGCTTCGGTAAAAATGTCCTTGTTTTCATGAAGTTCTTGAAAAACCTCTCGCATTGTTTCAGTTTGGTAATGTTGGAATAAATCAGGCTTAGTTTGTTACGAAGGCGCTGTAATTTTGTAAATATGAGTGGATAAAATGACTGTAAATTTTGCAAAGCTTCAGAAGGAAAACTTGATTTATATTGTTCAAGTTTCGACAAGGCAAAGAATTTAATTTTTTCAGTCCTGAGATCTATCAAACATTTTCATTTAAATATGGTCTAAAATTTCAAAAAAATGCAATCATTATTTTCTTTTAATTTGCTCTTAGTCAAAATTAGCCTCTTTCCTTTTAATGATCGTTTCTACATTGAATTCTGTCAGTTCAATAGTTTTATTAAATAAAATGTTAAAGAACTGTTCCGTTCTTCTTCCTTATAATAATTTAGCAAGTTTTTTCACCTGTGATATGAAATAAGTTAAATCTGATGATTATTTTAAACGATGTCATATAAAATATCGGCGGACAAAAAATTTTATTAAAAATAAAACATGATAAATTAAAAAACGGCTTTTATCGTGCTGCGCCAACACCACAAATACAAAACAACTAATGTACACATAGACAGGTGTAGAAAACTTGGTCAACCCTTGTTAATCTCTTCACCATTAAGGATAGGGTGAGGAGAGCTAGGAGTTCTTATTTGATATTAATGTCACCGTAGTCATGGCAACCCGCTCGCACTGGAAGTGAAGCATAGGCCACCCATCTAACTCTTCACTTGGGCATTTATTACGTACAATAAGACCATTACAGGGACTAATTATTAAAACATTAGAAAGCACTCTAAGCAGATATAATAATTTTATGTACTCTTTGACACGCCACTTTTCTTCATTTATTATAAAATAAAAACTCATTATAACAGAAATTATAGTTATTTTGTGAGAGAAATACATTTTGATACTATCCAAAAAGTAGGTGAAGAGGCTCTTCACCTACTTCACCTGAATAGCTGCAGCTCTATTTAAATACTTTGACATTTCCACTCTCTAAGAATGGACCCAAGAAGGAAGGAAAACAGAACAAATTGAGACAAACCAAAACATCAATAAGGTAACTCAGTAGTGGGTTAAATAAATCACAAAAAATACATGACTTTCTCTTACCAATTTAAATAATGGTAAATATAACCTATGGTTAATCATGAATGAATGACCCAAAATTAAAATCAATCTTGGTAGAACTTAAAAATTTGTAAAATCACTAATTAACACTAAAATAAGGTCTGTGGTAAACAATATTATCGAAATAGAAGTTGTAGATTTTTTAAATTTTCTATAACTTTTATTATACACTTTTGTTGTTAAATGCTTACTAAAGCCCCAATCTTTAAAAATATCCCGCTTTTTACCGATTTCGATGAGAAAATTACTGAAAATAACTAATTGACACTAAACTATGCGTTGTAGAAAAAACCCCTTAAAATAAAAGTTGTAAGTTTTTTCATTTTCTACAACTTTAATTACACCATAAAATTTTTCCTTGAAATGTATATTAAGGCCACAACCTTAAAAAAAATATTTTTTACTATGACAGCACAGCCTTCCTAAGAATTCCAGCAGACATTGCACTTAAGCTCCAAGTTTTAACCTTGTACGATTTCCCATTTTTTAAAAAAAAGTACTCCTACTTTGTTAACGCATACACAGATCAATCAGTAAAAACACATTTTTGGGTTACTTGAAGATGTATATTTCCGATGAAAAAATAGATCTCGAAAAATCAACATGAAAACATAACTTTTCCTTCCTATATTTCATATAGGGCAAGAGAAAGTAAACATTTATAACAAGAGTAATTTTGATAATATTTATCATTAGCTTTCTTGAAGTTTCTTTACAAGAAGAATCGTTAAAATACTACACTCAAGTACAATTATAAAAACTCTTCAGAATTTTCTCATTTTATGTATATTTTCTTTGGAGAATTTTTATACGGAATATTTCCCATTTCCCGTTTAAATAGGAATTTTCAATTTTTTTTTTTATCCGAGGCGGTGAGAAACTCATGTTCACTCCCTCACGATGGGGGAAATAGTGTTGGACTCAATTGAGGCGTCCTCGTTCAGCCCCAAGGAGGCCACAACCGCCAACCAACCAAAAATCTGCCACCTGGCCACTTGATCCGACATCAGCAAAGAATCCTCCACTTCCCTTAAAACTGCTTATATAATACTACAAGGGAAGGAATTTTCAAATTGAAGAATGTTTACATTCTCGCAAGAAAAATATTCCATGATGAAATTCACAAAATCTTTCATGATCCTTGGAATATTCTGGGCCAAATCAAACTGGGTTAATACAAAATAAAAATTTCCTTTGGTGATAAATTTTTTTATTTATTATGACACTCTTCATCCCAGTCACCACGTGTTTCCATATCTTTAGTAATCTTAAGAAAATCTGTCAATGAACATGGATCTGGACATTTTGGCATAACTAAATGTTGTGGAGTTTCCATCATACTGCTATTTGAATAAAACATCTGTAAACAAAAGAAAAAAAAATTTTTTTAAAACTTTCTCCTGCGTTTAGAAATAATGAAAAATGTAACTTATGTTTAATCATAAGTAACCAATGTAAAATAAAAAAACAACCTAAATTTAATCATGAGTGGATGATTCTTAAACCCTATTCCCACGACACTACCAGCTAGCGTTGACTACTCTTCCCGCTCGTACTGGAAGAGTAGCAGCATCCACCCGTCAAACTCTTCACTTGGGCATTACGTACATTAAAGTCATAGCGGAGCTAATTAAAATATTAGAAAGCATTCTAAGCAGATACAATAATTTGATATACTATTTTACTCGACACTTCTTCACTTATTGTAAAACAAAACATAATTATTACTGAAATTGTACTATTTTGTGAGAGATATAAGTCTCAATAGGATCCATTAAACAGGTGAAGAGGCTCTTCACCTACTTCACCTGAATAGCCGCAGCTAATTTTAATATAAACTGCCCACAAGTCTCCAAACCTCCTGTTAAAATTACTTTGTTTTTATCATATTGTGAGGGGGTACTCAAAAGAAACTGGAATTATTTTTCAAAAGCTATTTATTTTCAATTTTTTTTACAAAACATCCTTATCCCCTTCAAAATACTCTCTATTACAACTAATAAATTTATCCCGCCGGTGCTTCCACTGTTCGAAACATTTTTTGTAGTCATCTTTAGAAATGGCTGACAGCTCCTCCCTCGTTTTTTTCTTGATCGCTTCAATGTTGTCAAATATGTGTCTTTAATGTCCCTTTTCATGCATGGAAATAAGAAAAAATCGCACAGAGCCAGGTCAGACGAGTAAGGTGTGTGGGTCAGCGGAATCATGCCATTTTTAGTCAAAAAATCTTTCACCAAGATGGCTATATGTGTAGGTGCATTGTCATGGTGGAAGAACCAGTCTTCTGTCTGCCACAAATCAGATCTTTTTTGACGAACACTGTTGCGCAATCTTCTTAAAACTTCCAAATTGTCAGTTGACGGTCTGAGAGCACACGCTCTCGAATTTTTTAAACATTTTCATCGATTTGGGCAGTTGATGGACGTCCAGAACGAGGTTTGTCATCAATCAACATGACACCATTTTTAAACTGAGAAAACCACTCGCATACTTGAGATTTTCCCATAGCATCATCTTTGTAAGCTGTTTTCAACATTAAAACAGCTTCAGCAGCACTTTTATAGAGTAGAAAACAAAATTTCACAGCTACACGTTGTTCACTTAAACTTGCCACCATAAAAAACAAACAAGAACAAAACAGCGCCAGCAAAAACAATCACTGCATATGAATATTGAACTTGCAATGAGTTGCAATCACTGCACTAAACTCGCAATGAGTTGTCCTATACACGTCTCTGCGGCAGAAATGCGTACTACACAAGCACCGCCCACGGCAATGCTATTCCGGTTACTTTTGGGTACCCCCTTGTACATGTTTAATTTAAAGATTTCTATCATTTAATTGTTATACTGATCAGTACTATAAGAAAAGCTTACTTGAACAGTGCGACGATTAAATGATTTATGGAATTCAAATATCAGCGAAGCAGCTGGTTGCACAACATCTATGTCTTCAAACCCAAAAACACTGAGTAAACCAAACATGGTGAAATCATGACCACTATGATATAACATTTTTTCTTTAGCAGCTCCATTTATTTTTCTTTCAATCCAAGAATTGAAGTATTTTAATAACGGTCCTGAAAATATAAAGATCACATTTCAGTAAATGCTACAACAAAGCACTTCTTGCCCATAACAGACAGGTGGAGTGTCAAATTATTTACACTCGATCTGTTAGTTGCAGGGCTAAAATAAATAGTTCTGTTTCTTATCACATGGTCAGCCAATTAAATGACTGAATCATCTAAGAACAGAAGAGGTAGAGGAGTAAAAGACACTAATCAGAGTTATCTCGTCTGAAAGTAATGGATTTCATTATACAGCCAGACCCTGTGGTGAATGAAGTGAAAGTGTCATTTGCAGAGTGGAAAATATATGCTTTTCAGAGGGCCTGGCATGCTGATAAGTGTACTTTTCCACTCAGTGAGGAAGGCAATGGTAAACCACCTCACTCCTCGATTTACTTAGTAAAACCTCTACAGGTTCAAACCAGCCTTTTGGCTGATGACCTTAACAACAACAACAAAGCACTTTATTGAAAAAGCAAAGCATAAGCTAAAAATGTTGTTTAGGTCATCAGCTGAAAGGCTGGTTTGAACCTCTAGAAGCTTTACTAGGTAAATTAGGAGTGAAGTGGTTTACCAAAGCCTTGAGTGAAGAAGTATGCTTATCAGCATGCCAGACCCTCTGAAAAGCATCTACTTTTTGCAAAATGACACCTTCACTTCATTCACCCCAGGGTCTGGCTGTAGACTCATTACTCTGAGAGGAGATACCTGTGACAAGTGTCTTTTACACCTCTACCTGTTAATAATTGGCTGACCATGTGATAAGAAACAGATTTTGTATATCTTTTGTAGCCTGGAACTAGCAGATCAAGTGCAAATAATTTAACACTCCACCTGCTTGTCATAGGTTAAAGCTAAAGACAGTCGATCTCAAATTACAAATAAATAACAGACAGGATAATTTTCAAAAGGACCAGTAAATAAAGGGATGGATGTTTATAAAAATTATCGAAACAATAAAAATAAATTCAATTGAATCTATAATACGATGACAAAAATTGATATTGGAATAATTACTATAAAAGTAACAATATAATGCTTGAGAAGTACTTCAACAACAGAGTACTATGGGAAGCAGTGCACAAAAAAATGACAATACATTGACTTCCAGATTTTTAGCCTATTACGCAGTTTAAAATCTCTGCTTTAAAAGGGTGGTAAAAACTTGAAAATCAGAGAAGTAGAAGTATTTTTATTTATTTATTTTCATGGAAACTATTGTACTGATGGTTGTACTGGAAAGAGCTTAGTGTTGAACCGAAATTTGAACTGAAATGAACAAAACTGTGGTGTTTGAGTATGGCCAGTCATGTTGCCAAGGGCAATTATTGAGGGTAGAGATGATATTCTAGGGTCGAGCACGATATGTGGTGCACTGCGCCATTGTGACCTCGGCCTAAGAGTACTTCTCAACAACATAACATTACGCTGATGGTACATGCGTATTTATCTTTCAATCTTGGCCAACTACACCCAGTCCACAAACTTTAATCAGCTTAGTGGTCGCAGAAAGCTACCTAGCAGGCGAACCCACAACCCCTGAGAGGCCAAACCCAAATGAGTGGGTGCAGACGTAAGCTGCAGGGCGCCCCACTCCCCTCAGTACTCGTGTAAACATTGGTCGAGTCGCCATCAAGCTCGTTACGCCGCTAAAGTGCTTTGCACGTGGCTCTACCACATATGGAAGTACTACGCACAACCATACACTATGAGTAGCACATGGAAGCGCTACGGCCAGCGCCCATTAACCTCGAAAGCAGGCAAGGATAGGGTAGCTAAACCACAGTTTTATGGCCATGCTCTGTGTGGTCTGGGGCGTGCCCCCATGCTGATGGTACACGCATATTTATCTGTACACCTTTCAGCCAGCTACGCCCATTCCGGAGGAATTTAAGCAGCCTAGTGGCTTTGAAGCGCTACCTAGGAACCCACAACTTGTGAGAGGCCAACCCAAATAAGTGGGTGCGGTCACGTCCGCAGAGCGCCCCACTCCCCTCAGTACTCATGTAAACGTTGGATGAGTCACCGTTGAGCTCGTTACGCAGCTAATGCTTTGCACGTGGCTCTATCACATATGGATATTCTGCGCACAACCGTGTACTACGAATAGCACATGGAGCTGCTACAGCCAGCATGCGTTACCTCAAAAGCAGGCAAGGATAGGATAGCTAAACTGCAGTTCTATGGGCACGCTCTGTTTGGTCTGGGGTGTGCCCCCCATACTGATGGTACAGTAATTTTTAAAGATTCAGCAGAGGGTCTTCAGCACTTGATGAATAGAATTACGAAAGAGGGAAATGCTCTCGGTCTAAATTTTAGCCAGCTGAAAACTAAGGTGATGGTAGTCAAGTAGGTTCCTCACACTCGATGTGACTTAATTATTGAAGATCAATGGCCTAAGCAGGTTAATAAATGTAAGTATTTATAAAGTTGGATTACAGCAGATTTAAGCATAACAATTAATTAATGTAATTGGAGAAATATTTTATTTTTATTATTAATATAGCCTACCTGATAGTAGATGGTTCATAATTTTCGTATAACTGGTTTTTACTTTGAATGTATGTGCGATAAGTGGTTTCATTTTATCAGGAAACACTGACTGTGTCCAAGGTGGTAGGATGTATCCATTTTCTTGCTAAACATAAAAATCGCATATCATTGTAAATCATCTTTTTGTCATTTTTCAACAAGTAATCATTTGACAATAATAAACTGTTTCACAATTGATAAACTGGGTTAAAATCATGGCTGTAAAACCTATCATTTTTATTTGAATCATTTTCAACAGACTACTATTACCATTATTCCATTTGAACTTGTGAAGAATCAGGTTTCATAGCTCTTGAATTTCTGATATTATTTCTTCAAGCACGCTTTGCAGAAAGCCCCGCCCTGTAAAACGTTCGACCAGGGTGGTCACTCAGGCCAACCTTAACGCCTTTAAATGTATCTTTAATTTGCTTCCTATTTACATATATATATATATATATATATCAAAATATTTCAAAGGATCCACCTTCATCAGTGTACAATATACTACCTATTCAAATTAAAACTAAAGTCCAGCCTCTCTTAGTTTGCTCGTAATGTAAACAAATAATGACGTCTCTGCGCATTATATCAAAATGTGTACACGCTGATTAAAAAGTAACAACAAAATACTTTCAAAAGTATTTAAATATAAAATACTTTTAAAAGTATTTTTCTAAATGAAATTGTTAGGTATTTTAGCGATTTTCTGTTTTTTTCTCACGAAAACGTTTGAAAAATCGATTTTTTTTAAATTTTGGCCTTAGTATGCATTTTACGACAAAAGTGTATATAATCATATTTATAGGAAATTAAAAGCTCTACATCTTTTATTTAGAGCATTTATCTCTAAACAGTGTCTGGTTTAGCATGAAAGAGTGATTTTCCGTATTTTTTAAGCCAAACTGAGGTTGAATTTCATTTTGTGTTTTTCACTCTTGATTAAAATAAGGTTTTGTTTTTTGAGGTTATCTTTTTGTTTATTTCTAATGTTTTATTAATAATGTTAGGTTATATTGGTCATTATTTGCATTGGCAGAAGAAAGTTGTGTGAATGTTTCACACCAGATTTTTCTCTAAATTTTCAAATATGTCAAACAAACATCATGAAACGTAAAAAGCGCTCGTTGCAAATTATCCTCATTATCCAAATATTTTTTTATCAAAACTTAAAATCCCTGAATTTAAAAGAATATCTTTCTGTTACTGAAACCAACTGATACTATTTTGCTTTAGTTACTTTAATTATTTCAGTCAAAAACAACCAAATTATTGAAGTGACTTAAAACTAAACTTAAAAAAAGAAAATGTACACATTACCTCACAAGTAAGCACATCCCATACACGGAAACAGTCTAAAAATGTTTTTATGGTCATACCAGTATGTTTTGTTAAATAATCAATTAATTCTTGATGTTGCTGTAAATATTTTCCTTCATCTTTTGCAAGTGCCAATTTTTGCTCTTCTGTAAATCGTAAACAAGTATTATCATTTGGTATCTGAAATCATATTTCACAGTAATTAAATTTTTAGATTTTTAAAAACTTGCCTTTATGCATGTTTTTGTAATATGGAATGAGTCAAACTTTTTCACACGTCCATATTTTTTAATTATACAATTATATTTTTCTCATAACGGCCAGGTAGAGTGTTAAATTATTTGCACTCGATCTGTTGGTTCCAGGGCTACAAAAAAAAACTCTATTTCTTATCACATGGTCAGCCTGAACTATTTAAGTACAGAAGAGGTAGAGGAGCAAAATACACTAGTCAGAGTTATCTCCTCTAAGAGTAATGAATTTCACTATACAGCCAGACCCTTCGGTGAATGAAGTGAAGGTGTCATTTGCAGGGTGGAAAGTAAGTGTTTTTCAGATGGCCTGGCTTGCTGATAAGCATACTCTTTCAACTCAGTGAGGAAGGCAATTGTAAACCCCTCATTCCTTGTTTTTACTTAGTAAACCTCTAGAGGTTCAAACCAGCCTTTCGGCTGTTGACATAAACAAACAACATAAATTTTATTATACATATTTATATTTCTTATACTATATTTAATTTTATAAGCAGAAAAGACTAATTTTTAAGTTGGAATGTAGAACTGGTAGAAAATTTAATAGCTATGAGGACGGCTCTCATTCTAAGGACTTCAAAGTCTGAGTGCGCAGCATAGAATGTTGGAATTCTGTACATTTACAACATTTTACATTCATGGGTTGATACATTCCAGATATCTTTAAGATATTTCTGAGCGTGCACTGTACAAATTTAAGAAATTTCAGATTTTTTGCTAGTCCACAAGAAGTAAAATAGCTCCAATTAATAGGTGTAACTACAGCAAATGATATAAATGGAGTGGTAGATTTATTTCACAGATATACCAGAGTTTAAAAAAAATTATACAAAATACTGTGAAAGAAGGCTGTGAATATTACGTAATGTTTATGTTATTTTATGTGTTTTATGTTCTTTGTGTCTGTATGGTATGTGTTCGGCTCAGCAGCTGATTGTTTTTCTGGTGAAGTAAAAAATGTCAATGATAAGAATATAATGGTGCAGTATACCACAGTAATATTCTATTGGTCTTCTGCTGTACCACCTCGCATACTAGAAACCAGCCATAGTAGTGGGTGGAGACGGTGGGGTGTAGGGGAGTTTGGGGCCCCCCAAAAACAAAAATAATTATATTTAATATTATTTAACGTCCCTCATAGTACAAAACATATATTTTGCTTGTGTTGCATTTGTTTCTATTTCTCTTAATAACACTTTCAGCCCTATGTGTATCAATTTGCCTCACGAAAGAGTTTTCTCTGGGCCCGCGTGAGCTAATATGATTCACAGTTAAGTTTCATCATCAGCCCGTGTGTATCAGTTTGATACATGGGTCATAATTACGTTCTGCATGCTGTGTACGTATCTGCTTCGCATTTTCTGTGTATTTAAACGTATGAACAATTCCTACTGGGTTCTAGCAATAGATTTCAGACCTTGGGTTGGAAAAATATTCACCAGGTAGCAGCACATTGTGCCCGTGGTTTTTGTGTTCTCGCCAGCTGATTGTGTATAGTTTTGTTGCTGTTACAGTTAACCTGCAAGTGGCTTGGACCACTACCAAAACTGAAAAATACTTGTCTGGGGCTGAAAGTGTTAAAATTATGTTGCAATAATTTTTGCTAATAACTACATACATCAATCATAGACGAGCGATGTGATGTATGATTTTCTACGCTAATATCCCGTCTCTTAAGTATAACTCTGAGAAATTAAACTTTTGAATTTATAAATTTGTACTATTTGTTATAACTTACATCAGCTTTGTCATCATAATCTGGCCAAATTGGTATCGGTTGCCAGTTTAAAGTTTTCTCCCACAGTTGTTCTTCATCTGGTGGAAAAAATCCAGCCAATAAAGATGCACCGCTCATATAAGTTCTTGTTTTTTGTGTACTTTTTGCATGTAAATCTTCTTGTTTAAATTTTTCTTTAAATAATTTTTGGAAATAATGTTCACGCAGATTTTTACCTTGTTTGTACATTTGTTGTCTGCCATGCTGCAAAATATTAATAATTTACTACATTATGTGTTAATGTTTTTTATGTTAATGTTTATGTGTTTTATGTGTTAGTGTTTTTTTTAATTTTTTTATTGTTGTTTGATTTTAGTTTCATATTGAGAACTGAGACGTAGCTGTCCACAAGTAACTTTTGTAATAAAAGGCCAGAGGAAAATAAAGACTGAGCGAGCTAACAAAATTTATTGAGAAGAAATACGTAGAAAAACTACTTTTTTATAAAATGTCTTATTAAATGTTAACTTATTGTTACAAAACTCAATTATGATTGAAAGAGAATGAGGAATTTCACGATGAAAGGAATTGTGACTGTTTTTAAAAGTGTCTCAAAATTTTATTGTAACTGGGATGAGCTCTCTCAAAAGTGAAGCTAAATGATTATTTATTAATTTGTTTCTGATACTTTTTTTCAAAATCTCAGGGTAGAATAACTCGTTCACCATCAGAGGATGATGTAAACATAGTAGTTATCTTCTAGGCATGAGATTTCAAATTTAGAAAACTTGATTTTCATCTAGTTAACTACTTTTGAGATGTTACAAAACAACTGCTTCAACTCAGTACACTATAACTCAATTAGTTTAAGCAGACATTTTGTTCTGGCTGTTTCACAATCCTAATTAAATGGTATGAGCTACTGAAAATACGAAAAAATAAATTTTTGTTGAGGTTGACAAAGATGAACACTTTCCTCTTCTAGGAACACGGAAAATAATGTTTGTAAGTAGGTTGTCATTCAAGACTCAGTCATGGGTTGGTTTACACCAGTCATGCGGAATGAGCTGGCGCATTGTCTTGGTGGAGAACCCATGATATGTCCTTCCACATTTCTGGGCGTTTTTTCCTTACTCTTTGATGTAATTTAGAAAGTACCTTAAGGTAGTAACATTGATTAATTGGTTGACCTTCAGGAACCCACTGAAGGTACACAATCCCATGAATATCAAAAAAAAAAAATCATCATTGCTTTAAATTTTGACTTAGTCATTCGAGCTTTTTTGGCTTTCAGTGAAGTTCAGCTCTTCCAGTGCATGGATTGGCGCTTCGTTTCCAGATCATAAGTAAAAACCACGTTTCATCACATGTTATTATCTTCTACCTGTTCTATAAAGTGAAATCTGCATTAAAAGGGACAAGATTTGAGTCTGTGAAAGCTGTAAAAGAGAAAGCGGCACGTGTCCTGAAGGAGCTGACAGAAGATGACTTCCAGCACTGTTTCCAACAATGGAAAATTCGCATGGAGCATTGTAGGGATAGAGAAGGAGTGTATATTGAAGGTGACAATAAGTAATTATGTATAAAATTAAAATAAAATATTTTACGTCAGTCTCGTTATTTAATAGCCACACCTCATATATATAGTAAGTGAGGGTTTTTGAATTTGTTTGCATCTGTATCGGAAATAGTTGAATTAGAATTATTCACCTTTGTTAGTGCACCTTCTCCATCTGGCCAATATTTTTCACCTGGATAAGGGTCTGTTGGGAAAGTAAAAATTGGTGCTCTACTCCCATGTCTGCTCAGCTGAAATCAGAATTTAAGACACATTATATAAAAATCTTCTATAAATAAATTATTAATAAAACATAATATAATAAAAACAGTTTTTGAAAAAAATTGCAAAAAAGTGAAAAATGACACGATTAAACTACTACTTCCAGTTGACCGATTTTGACGAAAATGTTCGTGTCGGGTCCGGTAGTGGTATGTAACTTAGGTTTCAAGTTTCATTTTCGTAAGATGTTCTGTTCTTGAGATATTCTGTACACACGCGCACGCACGCACACACACACACACACACACAGACCAATCGCTAAAAACATGTTTTTTGGGTTCAGAAGGTCTGGAAATGTGTAGATCCGGTGAAAACTTGATTTTGAAAAATCGACATGAAAACAATACTTTCCTTCCTATATATTCATATAGGCAAGAGAATGTAAAAATTGACCAAAGCACACTATATCAAGAACATAGTTTTATACAGATGACTGAACAAACTTTACAAATTCTATAAAAAATTTTAAAAATTAGGTAGTTAAAATTTTGTTTTATTTCAAATACTATATAGATAATGTTGGATCCACCGAAATATAAATGTTTTTGAATGAAATCATAAATAAAGAAAATCAATGAAGCTACAAAAATTTGTTATTGTTTAGGTCATCAGCTGAAAGGCTGGTTTGAACCTCTAGAGGGTTTACTAAGTAAAACAAGGAGTGAGGTGGTTTAACATTGCCTTTATCACTGAGTGGAAAAGTGTACTTATCAGTACGCCAGACCTTCTGAAGAGCATCTACTTTCTACTCTGCAAATGACACCTTCAGTTCATTCACCACAGAGTCTGGCTGTATAATGAAATTCCTTACCCTCAGTGGATATAACTGTGACTAATGTCTTTTACAACTGTACCTTATCTGTTCTTAAATGCTTCAGTCAAACAATTGATCATGTGATAAGATACATAACTATATTTTGTAGCCTTGGAACTAGTAGATCGAGAGCAAATAATAAAACATACCACCTGCCTGTTATGGGAAAACAAAAGTTTAGTGAAGAATTTAGAAAAAATATTGTAAAATTATTCCAGAAACTATTGATGGAATAGGTTGTTTATTGTAAGAATTGTGTATTTTATGGGATGGAGTGTGTTAATTAAAGGTAGTGAACTGTGATGAATGAGATATTTTGATAGTTATTCTAAGAAATCAAAAATAGTAGATGTTCCACTAAAATGGAGAAAGTATTCAAAGGGTCTAGATTAACTATTAGACCACAGGTATAAAAATAGTTAGCACCTTACGTGATAGATAGGCAGACAGAAACATGTTTTTTCCTAGTCGTGTGCTTCAACGTTTTGTGAATTATCCCGCAAATATTCTTAAACCTAAAGGTGGGCAGTCATTACCTGGATCGTGAATGGTAAATGTTGGGCCATTCGAAATAGTGTCGTTATGGGATCGGTTCTGAACTACGTTAATAGTGTTAGTGCGTACAGGTGGTAACAAGTGATTTTAGAAGATAAAATTGTTTTAATATCTAAAGTTTGGTTCAAGCTTAAGATTTATAATTGATTTATTTTATATAAATTTTATGTAAATTGTATTTTTTAGTAGGTTAAGAATGTTTGATTTTCATTAAATGTAATTATTAATTGTGAAAAATAAACAATTAATTGTTATACTTTAAAGTAAGTCTGCTTGTTGTTTATCATACCCAGATCCCGAACGGACCTAGGCTTAGGTGTTACAATAATTATAGACTAAAGTAAAAGAATATTTATAAACAGATTAAGCTGTACTTACAAGAATAACAAATTCCAAATTCTTTTCTATTCCATTCGAATTGACAGTTTTGATTAAAACTGAAATTAAAATGCCACAAAAAATCATAAACAACATAGCAAAACTGCCGCAAACAAATAATCGCATTTTTGTGTACTTCAGGTATGTCATTTGTACAAAATTAACTTATATTGTTGTCATATACAAATGAAGAATGTAATCAACTCCGTATGGAATTTTAATTTAAAGATAAATAATTAAAATAAGGCATGATGTAAAACCCTTGCAATACATCCGTAAAGGCACACTAAAACACTTGATCCGTAGAACACTTGTGATAACTGACATTTTTTAAGTGAACTTACACAAAGTTATGTACGTATAAAACTTGTGTAATATTATCATATAAAAAAAGTTTATGAGTTATTAGAGTACTTCATTATCACGTTTCTTAGTTTGATAATACAGTGTGTTTCAAAAAGGACTACTAGTTTTTAATGTAAGTTTTTTTTTTTAATTCTTAATATGTGTACATTGCAATCTGTTCAATTCAGAGCAATAAGCAACCTCATGACCTAATGAGATGAGGATGACATATATGACGTGTAAATGAGGTGTAGTCTTGTACAGACTTAGGCCGACCTTTCCTGAGAGAGTATGGTTAATTTTACCCCAACCATCAAAGAACACTGGTAACCACTGTCTAGCATTCAAATCTGTATAAAAGTAACTCCCTTTACTAGGATTTGAACCAGGAACCTTTGTCTCTGAAAACACTGGTCTGCAAAAAAAAATTAAAAAAATTCCCCTTGGACTTTGATGGGTGATTCTTATGTATCTTGACCCCCTGAATCCAGATTTGACCTTCGTTTCTCTCTATCACCCACTGTTTTTGAGGGGGGCGCCCCCCCGAAATTCTCAAAAAAACACCTAAAAGCGGTTATTCCTAATAAAGCGAGGGATGGGGGGATGTTGTAAGTACCCCATCCTCCCCTCCATAGAAAATGTTATCTCAGTGTACTCACATTTATGCATGAAGACCGTAGGGGGAGGGGTGACATCACCGTTAGTTCAGAGGTGTAGCAGGGTGGGAAGCCGGGCCAAGTGATAAGCTTAGCGACGATTAAACGTTTTCAGTACATTTTTTACGCTTAGAGCCTCATCTTGTCACACAAGAGGAGCTTAATGATCTCATCCGGGATTTAAACCTCCCAAAAACTAAAGCCTAACTGCTTGGGTCTCAGCTTCAGCAATGGAACTTCGTGGAGAAAGAAGTGAACATTTCTGTTTCTAGATCCCGGCTAGATTTGTTTAAATGATTGTTTTCGGGGGATGGTGACTTAGTGTACTGCAATAATGTAAATGGATTAGTGATTTAACCTAACATGCCGATGATCCAGAAAATTGGCTCTTATTTATCGACTCATCTAAAACCAGTTTAAAAGCTGTTTTATTGGCAAATGATAATGATTTGCTCTCAGTTCTGGTTGCATACACGGTCAACATGAATGAGACATACAAAAATATCAGCCGTATCCTTGAAAAAATTGGTTATAAAGATCATCCCCTAAAGCACTATGCTGATTTTAAGGTTGTGGCTTTACTTACAGGACTTTAATCGGGATACACCAAACATTGTTGCTTTCTGTGTGAGTGGGATAGCAAGCTCGCGATAAAAATTATACTGTTCGAAATTGGCCCTCGTGTAAAAGTTTAGTTCCTGATCAAAACACTGTTGCCAATGAGCCTTTAGTTTCGAGTGAAAAGATATTTTTGCATCCTTTGCGTATCAAACTCAGTTTGATTAAACAGTTCGTGAAAGCTATCGATAAAACAGGAGATGGATTCCAGTATTTGAAGAGCAAATTTCTACGTTTGAGTGAAGCAAAAATTAAAGAGGGAATTTTTGTTGGTCCACAAATTAGAGAGCTTTTTAAAGATTCAGTGACCATCAATCACTTAAATTGTAAAGAAAAAAGAGCTTGTGCTACATTTAAGAACGTGTGTGAAAATTTTTCAGGATTTAACAAAAATGAAAATTATGTTGAACTTGTCGAAGAATTGCATATGAGAATCTGCATATGAGTTGACGGTTGCAACATGTTATTAAAATTGCACCTTTTACACGCGCATTTGGACTTTTTCCCAGAAAACTTGGAAGTAGTTTACGATGCACACAGAGAAAGGTTTCATCAAGACATTGCACTCTTCAAAAAACTGTTCTCTGGGAAGTGGAACTTAAGTATGTTAGCAGACTACTGCTGGTTACTCTTGCTTGAAACTCCCAGAGATCAGTACAAGAGAAAAGCTACCTCCAAGTAAAACCACTCTCTTTAAGTATATGTATTCGATGACAAGTATCTTGGACCAGAAAAATTGTATAAGTAAAAATGCACTAAATGTATCAATACATCAATACTCTCTTATTGTACTCTTTCAGTGTTAGGTAGGTCTTGAAGTACCATAAAAACGAGATACAACTGCACAATTTCATTTCATAGTTAAACCAGACTGATAAAAAGTTGAAATTTCCCAAATAAGGGTGAGTGGCCCACCCCCTAAAAATGGTGGGTGATGGAGCAAAACGGAGGTCAGATTCGGATTCAGGGGGTCAAAATACATATAGATCACCTATTAAAGTTCAAGGGGAATTTTTGATGCAGACCAGTGAAATCAGCTGTTAAACAGCTGATTTTGGTGACGATTTACCTCTAGACCATAATGTAAGTTAGTAGAGAAATATTGAACGAGGCTAATGAAATATTTAATTTAATTTTATGCAACAATATTTTAAATTACAATAAAATTTACCATTAATAACTTTATAATAGATGTTAAAAATGATTCCCTGTGACCAAAATGCAATTCGTAACATGAATCGTGGATATCCAAAACATTGTAAGTGCCAAAAAAAAAAAAATTTACAGAAGGAATAAACACATTTGCGTTACAATATTTTGACCAGCACAGATGTTTCTAGAGTTCAAATTTTTGTCACTAAGATCTACAATCTAATACAAAATTATTATGCATAACATTTATGAGTTTTTTTTAATAAAATGCATTTCACCCAAAATGGAAATTATAACACTTTGGAAATGCTTGATTCATTTGTAGCATTTTTTCGTAATGTTTGCTGATCAGTTAAAATTTTCATGTTAAATGTTTGCCTTCAATTCATCAAAGAGTATGAAAAGATTGTGGTTAAAAACAACACGAGAAACTGTTAAATAAATCCACACGAAAATTTCTGCTGGTGTTAAGTTCTGGAAACCTTGAAGGCCACAACCCTTTTGATTTCAAACGGTGGCCAAAAAATCCGTAACACGTCATGGGTGATATGTCATGTTGTGTTATTCTGCTCTAAGTAACATTCTCGGTCATATAAATCTAACACTGTGAAGAAAACTTCCTGAGTGATTTTCTAGGAAAGCGAGTCAAACATTCTTTTACATCCTCCAGAACTTCCAAGGTTATCTCTGATTATCGTCCTGTGTTTTTGCAATCTTCTATATTCCTAGTCTTACAAAATTTATTAAACAAATGCAAGATTGTTGATTTATTTGAAACATTTATTCAGAAATGTTAACAGACACTAGTACTTTACTTGTTCGTAAGATTTATAAGCGAAATAAGTCTCAAGAATACACACGTTTATCTTTGGAAAATTACATTATTGATACAATAGATACTGGAATATCACAGGTGCACAATAACATCATTTCAATTGTTACAAACTGTTAACCTTGAATACAGTGTTGCCAACTGACATGTAACGAGATATGAAATTTACCTATGCATCATTTCTAACTTCTTAATGTTACGATTCGTCATTTTTGAAACACCCATTGTTATATTACTATTTTATTTTTAATGGAATTAATAATAAATTACATTCTTAGAATTTTTTTAAATGTCACTTAAACAAGTAGCCCTACCTCAGTTAATTAAAACGTTTAGAGTTTCTCTCATCCTATATAAATTATAGGTAAGGGAAATAATGATTTCATGTAAATTTTTTGAAATGGAGTTTTCGGACTGTGTGTAAGTGTGCAAAGAAATTCAAAATCATCTTTTTACAGTCTGAGTTTTATTATAAACTTGACATCATAGTTATTACACTCTTTTATTTTTTTTTATCTTAAAAAAGTACTTTATAGTTCAACTAAATTATGTTTTATCAGATCATTTGTTTCATTATAAACTTGACATTATTAAAATAATAATAGTAGTTAAAACTTGTTTCTTTTTACTCTTTATTCTTTACTTTTTACATTTTTCCCTTCTTGCTTTTTTGTCTTGACCTATATAAATAAAGGTTATAGGATGGGCCATGTATTGCACATAATTAGCCATTAATTATGTTGTTTCTATTTCATATAATGAATTAATATAATAATTTCACCATCCTTCTTTTTAAACTACGTCACCTTTATTTTTATTCTTACTTACACGTGTTTCGGTGGATCCACCATCATCAGAGTAAATAAAAAAATTGAAATTAAAAAATTTTTATCTCACTTATTTAAAATTTACAGAAGATGACTGAAGATGTATAATCTTCTGTAAATTTTAAATAAGTGAGATAAAAAATTTTTAGTTTCAATTTTTTTATTTACTCTGATGATGGTGGATCCACCGAAACACGTGTAAGTAAGAATAAAAATAAAGGTGACACAGTTTAAAAAGAAGGTTGGTGAAATTATTATATTAATTCATTATATAAAATAAAAATAATTTCAAACTTCAGGATGCATTATAAAGATTAATAATTATGTTGCTTATAAATAAATGTATATTTAAAAGAAGCGAAGAAAATAGTTTATTTTAAATATTCTTTAAAAGTAATCATTTTAAAAATAAAAGAAAACAATCAATAAATTAAATGAACAAATTAAATGAATAAATTAAATTAATTAAATGTAACCGTTAGCTCATAAATTAATGGTATCGACATAATAGTGATACATTTTTATGTATGTTTGTCTCAGCAAAATTTATTTTAAAATTTTTTTAAAAATATTAAAATTAATGCGTCGGTGTTTAAGTCAGCAATCACTACACCGTACATTAACTGGTATTGTGTGTAGTAAATGCTTACCCTGTCTTTTGGAAATTTTAACGGAAAATGAGACCTTCAAAAGTTAAAAGAAGGGTTCTCATTGGTTCGATGTAATACATAGGAGGGGTGGGGTTTATACCGAGTTTTTATAAAGAAGGCAATTTTAATTTTTAAAGAAAGTTTGTCATAATTTCAATATAGTATGTCGTGATTTCAGTAGAGTATGACAGTATTTTCCATTATTATTTCAGTTATATTTGATTTAAAGTTAATTAAAGACACGACCATTTTAATATTTTATATTTTGAGCTGCGGAGAATTTCAGTGTTGTTAATCAGGTTTTTATAAAGAAATAATATAAAATTTAAATTGTTAATATTTTATATCTTGTAGTCATCAATTGTTTAAATATAAATAAATTATTTAAATATTATTATAAAATTAATATTAATTATTTTTATTTTGTTCTACATTGCTGAATGTTTCCATTCCACTTAATTATTTGTTGAATACCACATCTTTGGAATAATACTTGATTTTAATTTATTTTTTAATTGTATGTTACCTTTTTTGTCATCAGTCTGTCGACTGGTTTGATGCAGTTCTCCGAGCTGTTCTATCTTGTGCAAGTCGTTTCATATCTACATATCTGTAACACCCTACATCTTTTGTAATTTGCTTTATATATTCTAATCTTTGCCTCCCCCTACAATTTACTCCCTCAATATTACCCTCCATTATTGATAGCCCAATACCTGGATGTCTTAAGATATGCCCCACTAGCCTATCCCTTCTTCTGGTAAGATGCTTCCATATACTTCTTTTTTCATCCACTCGCCTGAGAACCTCTAAATTACTTATTTTGTCCACCCACCTATAATAACAATTTATAATCAACCTATCAACCTATAACCTAATCAACCTATAATCTATAACATTTTCCTATAACAACACATTTCAAATGCTTCTATCCTCTTCTTTTCTGCAGCCCCTATCATCCACGTTTCACTCCCATATAATGCTACACTCCAAACATAATGTTTTAAGAAATTTTTCCTAATCTTTAAATCAATGTTTGTAGTCAGTAAGCTATTTTTCATTTCAAAGGCTTTTCTAGTTAGAGCAATTCTACTTCTGATATCACTTGTGCTTCTACTGTCCTTTGTTATTTTACTCCCTAGATAGCAGAATTCCCCAACTTCCTGTATGTTCTCGCTGCTTACTTTTAAATTTCCCATCGCTTCTAAACCAGTCTTGCTGCTGCACAACACTTTCGTTTTGTTCTTATTAATTTTCATGAAGTAATCCTTTCTCAAGATCTCATCCATTCCATTTAAGACATCCTCTAGTTCTTTCTTTGTCTCGGCTAATACTACTATATCATCGGCGAATCTCAGCATTTTTATTGTTTCTCCTTGAATTTTTATTCCTGTGACAAATTTTTCCTTCACTTCATTTATATCCTCTTCTATATTCTAGTTAAAAAGTAGTGGTGACAAAGAACAACCTAGTCATACACCTTTTCTTACAGCAGCCTCTTTTTCGTACCCCTCAATTCTCAAAACAGCCATTTGATTCTTATACAGACTGTAGATATTTGTATGTTACCATACAAATTTATAACGATACAAACAATATTCAATTATGGAAAAATTCATGATTTAAATTCACAACTGTACAATTCTTAGCACAAAAAATGAAAACGATAAAATGTAATTATAAAAAACTACCGTTAAAAACTTTGAGGAGACCGCTGTCCAGTAAGAGTGCTCCAACGATTAAGTGGCTTAGTTAAATTTGTCTGATGATATCTCTGACAAAAGAATAAACCAGTACAAACATTTTGTAATAAAAATATAAATATATTTCAATCATCAAAATGCACATACACACAAATAAGTACATTAAAAATTTAAAAAAAAACACACAAAAAAAATTTATTATAATTTCTTCCACAATAATATCAATAATGCTAACATAATTGTTTTTAGAGCTCATTTTGATATGAAACAAATACTGGCATGTTTTTAACATTAACTAGAATACTACAAAGATAATTTGATTGCTAGTTCACGCATGCATTATGACAGCAAGATTATGGTAAATATTTTTTAAATGAATAGTATAATCTTTCACTGCATGGCATAATAGAAATTCCTCTCATGGATCACGAGCTGGCGCGCTTACTGTACCTTAGCTGAAATCAGCGGTGGCTATTAAGGTAAAGTAGGTGAAGAGCCTCTTCATCTATTTTCTGGATAGTATTGAGAATTATTTCTTTCACAAAATAAATATAATTATTTTTTTGTTTTACATTAAATGGAGAATTGTGTAAAAATGTACATAAAATTATTGTATCTGCTTAGAGAGCTTTCTAATGTTTTAAATAGTCATTGTAATGGATTTAATATATACGAGGTGTGATCAAAAAGTAAGGTGACTTTTTGAATTTCGCGCGCTCTGTACACTCTAATTTCAAAATATTTTATTCGTAGCGTTTGTACACTCGTCTTGATCATATGTTCAAAGTTTTGACTATATAGCACGTATTGTTTTTATGTGATAGGCATAAAGGTTAAACTCGTGTTTGCGTGCTTGGCGATTTTTTGCTGTTGAAAATAATGGAGCAGAGTGTAAAAAATGGTATTAAGTGTTCAAAAACTGTTGAAATGTTGACAGAGTCGTACGGTGAGTCAACTTTGAGCAAAAAAAAATGTTTATAAATGGTATAAGTTATTCCAAGAGGGCCGAGAAAATGTTAACAATGAACCTTGCTCTGGGTGGCCCAGCACGTCAAAATCCGACGAAAATGTTCAGGAAGTGAAAGAAATTGTGTTGAAAAATCGTCGAATCATGATTAGAGAAATAGCTGATGATCTTAACATATCGTTTGGCTCATGCCAATCAATTTTAACGGATGTTTTGGGTATAACATGTGTGTCAGCGTAATTCGTTCGAAAACTGCTTAATTTTGATCAGAAGCAGCATCGCATGAACATCGCCCAAGACATGTTGAACGACGTCAATGATGATCCTGATCTGCTCAAAAGGGTTATAACTGGTGACGAAACCTGGGTCTATGGTTATGATGTCGAAACCATAGCCCAATCATCCCAGTGGAAGAGCCCAGGCTCTTCTTTGGAGATTAAGGCTGCATCGCTGGAGGAGCTCAAGGCAATACCCAAAAGTGCATTTCAGAAATGTTTTGACGAAAAAAGCGCTGGTACAAGTGCATTGCCTCAGAGGGGGATTGTTTTGAAGGGGATAACATAATTTTGGATGAATAAATGAATATTTTTTTATAAAAATAAAAAGTCACCTTACTTTTTGATCACACCTCGTATAAAAAAAAGGGAAAGGGTTATAAATGCCGAAGTGAAGAGTTAGACAGGTGGCCGACATTTCTCTTCTAGTAGGAGTGGATTACCATGACAACAGAGATATCAGCAGCAAATACGCTTGCCTAGCTTTTCCAACCCGTCTTCGAATAGTAAAGAGATTACAGCGGGTCGAACAGCCTACTGCACCTGCAAGTTCTATACATGTGTACAATAGTTGTTTTGTATTTATGGTGTCACACAGTTGTTTTGTAAGTGTATTTTACATTTTTTTACTCTCGAGAGTCTCCAGAGTACTTAATAATACTAGTTTTTCTCGGGTTTTTTGTAACTCTTCACCTATTTCTGAAGGCACGAGCCACCACTAGCTGAAAGGTCTCCGTTTAGAAGCGACAAGAACTGGAGTTTCACCTCCTGTTTTGACAAAGAGTGTGAAATTAACAAAATAAATACATTGTTTTTATAGAATATTTGAAATGATTTCAATACACTAAGGAACTGGGCTTGCAAATGTACATTGATGAGATTTTATAACATGATGGCAGTTCTAACTCTTTTGAATGGCAGTGAAACATGGGCACTTACACGTAAAGTCCAGCCTTTCTTTGTTTGCTCCTAATGTAAACAAATAATGACATCACTGAGCATGCGCACTATGTCAAAATGAGTACATGCTGATTAAAAAGTAACAACAAAGTACTTTCAAAAGTATTTAAATACAAAATACTTTTAAAAGTATTTTTATAAATTAAATTGTTAGGTCTACATCATATCATGACTGATGTTGTTAGTACTTTAAGTACTTATAATTTAAAAAATGGTTAACTTAATAGGAATACGACATCTGTAAAGGCGCAGACTCTAGCGTGCACCCTGTAGGAGGTGGCTTTGGTTTGTTGACAGTAGGAGCAAACTAAGAACGGCTCAACTGTAGAAGGAAACAGAAATTGGAAGCTGTAGAGATGTTTTCTACAAAAGATAAGGGTTGTATGAAGGAAGACAGAATTTGAAATTCTGATAAAAGGAAGTATTGTATAACCTCATTTATCCGGCCCTCGTTAATCCAGATCTCCGGATAATCCAGATCAGATTTGTAATTTTTATTATTTAAGTTCACACAGATAATTTACATAATTTTTAACTATGATAGCAAGAGCGTAACAATAAGTATGCCAAACGTTTGCTTTTTTTATTTTAATTAAATGTACAATTCCTGCATAGATTGTACAATAAATTATAGTAATAATATATGCTTTTTGTCGAGTTTAAGACAGCTTTGCTAGAATGTCACTCCAGTTGAAGTATTAACGATGCAAGATTGTGCTTCATTCAAACACATGTGTTTGAAAAAGAAGACACTGGAGCATTTTTTTTGTTAAGAAAAATGATATGAAAAATTATTTTTAAACAATTCTATATAATTTTGTTACAAAACATGGTTTTTTATCATAATAAACATTAAATCTGCTTATTTAAGGATTTTTTTTTGCTTATTACTCATATTACCCGGATTTTTGATTTTCCGGTTTGCCTTTGGTCCTAGTTATGTTGTAGTGTATGATGGGAGTCAACCACCTTACCTCATGCAGATCACTATTTAAAGAGCTGCAATTGCTCACAGTTCCTTCTTTGTACATTTTTGAAGTGATAATGTACGTAAAGAAAAATAACTTTTTACAGAATTTAGATGTTCACAACCGCTACCCAAGAAACAGAATCGATTATTATGTTGCTAATCACAACACTAAATTGTTTGAACAAAAACCAACTTATGCAGGTACAAAATACATCAATTACCGTATTTTCCGGACGATAAGACGCACTTTTTTTTGTAGGAAAATGACCTAAAAATTACCATGCGTCTTATGGTCCGAACGCTAGCTATATTTCAGGGTAGATGCTTTCTATACTAATATTTAATACTACCCTACACTACTTAAACACGTTCAATAACTAGCGATTTCAAAACAAACCATTCAATGATATGGGATGTACCGTAGTTTTTAAACTGTAGGCTATCGTCTTGAAGTTTCTAAGCATACACAGTAGTTTCTGTATCGATATTACTTACGGTAAATATCATAGCATTTTAAAATGTGAAGCATGTTTCGCACTCTTTCGCTTTTAAATTAAAAGTGGTTCAATATGCAAAAGATAATGGCATTCGGGCAGTAGAAAGGCATTTTTTACCTCCTCTAACAGAAAAAATGATTCGGGAATGGCGGAAACAAGAAGATTCATTACTCAAGGCAGATAATAAGAAACATACTAGTAAATTTCGAACTCTTACTGTCAAATGGCCTCAAATAGAAGCACAATTGAAAAATTGTATTATCAATTACTATTAGACTAACCATGGTGCCTGAATCTGATTGTCTACCTGAGTTGACAATGCAGTCTGTCAATTCAGGTAAACAGTCCGACAGGATTTCACGTACACAAACTAGCAACATGGATAGTAACACCAATCCCCCGCATTACCCTTCTATTTTTCAAAATTCTAAAAATTTGACCACAACATTGGCCAATCGATATTTCATGTTAACATATCTGTACTAAGTTTTTACGCTGAATTAAACGATAGTTTGCCCGAGCTGAACGATCGTGCGGTTACCGAGATAGCAAGGGATCAGAATATTGTTAATAAATCAAAATTTAAATAACGTATGAATTTGAAATTTCGTACACGCTGTAAGAATATAATTGTCTATGTTGTGTTAAAATTTTATACTCACATATTAATCAAGTTACACGCCTCTAAACGCATGAACTTTGTTGCGATATCAAAAAAAAACCGGGTCTTTTCGTCTTCCAACCTCGATATGGCAATTTTTAAACATTAAAAATATAGGACTATTATAGGTAAACGCAGAATAAAATTAGCTAAATTTTGATGTAAAGTATGTAGAAATCCGACTCATAATTTTGTAGATGCTTTGGGTTCAAACTCGGGTGTCTATGATTATGAAACCGATAGTAGTAATTTACGTACTTACAGTTTCTATATCCATTTTTTTTTTGTAAATTTATGACTATGAAATAATTATATATATTGTATCTTCTGTACTTGCTGTTTTTCAATAAAAGACATCACATTTATCTGTTATAAAAAACTAATTAAAATCAGTCAAAATAATTTTTAGATAATTTATGCCTTGAAAAACAAGGGTGCGTCTTATCGTCCGATGCGTCTTATCGTCCGAAAAATACGGTAATTGCCACAAGGCTTAAAAAGTTGTGACAATTTAAGTCATTTTAAAAAAAAGCTAAAACAATATTTGATTGATGAAACATTTTAGTGTGCACGAATTCCTATCTAAATAGTTATGGTTGAAAAGTACTAAACTTCTAATTAAACAAATATTGTGTGCTATTTGATACAAAGGGGTTCATGACAAGCCTACTGAGTTAAGCAGTAGCGGGAAAAAATTATTGGTAAGTGATGAATTTATCATTGCGGTTGACTTTTTATTTTTTAATTTTGTGTGATATTTTTTTTGGTGGTAAGTGATGGATTTATCATTGTGATAAACTTTTAGTTTTTCAGTTTTATCTTGACATGTCCTATACTCCCTTTGGAGTCTCCTGGAAGCAAAAAAAACAAAAAGTTTGTCCGAATAAATGAGGTTGTACTGTATTAGCAAAAAATAATTGTAATGAGAGAATCAGTGATTATTACAATAAATGGATGAGGCGTCTTCAAAAAATGAAGGGATTTTGAATATCAAAATTGGTTCTGGGAAACGGCTGAAGGAAGAAAAGGCTTAGGAAGACCTAAACAATGGTTGGAGTATTTTTTTTTAATTACAGCTTTCTAATGTAAGTAAAACATTTTGATAGCGGAACAGGCTAAATGCCATAAAGAGTTACAAGAAAAAACTAAACAATCTAAAAATTACTCTGAGTTCAGAAAAACCAATTTTGAGTAATTCTTTTTAAATATAAGTAATTTTTAGTTAGTCTTTTTACATAATGGCACTCTCAAATTTGATATAGAAATTTAACAATTAAATTTTGACAATTTTATATGAGTCAATAACTGACAGATAAAAAATTTAAAATCTATTAAGACATATTAATGGCACAATAAAAATTATAACCATGTTAAACAGTACTAAAAATAATTACATACATTAATCTAATAATTAAATACCTATAATAAAACAAATTACAAATGTACTAGAACACCACTTAAAAATTACCTTGAAAAAACACTTTTACAAACAATATAATAAAAAATTACAATGTAAACTTATAAAAAGTTTCTACATAAATATGTTAAAATTATCGTTTACAATATAAATAATTTAATAATAGTAATACCACGTAATAATTTGAGTACAATAATCATTAAAATATTGCGAAATATTTTGAGCACATTAATTGGAAATTCACAAACGTATAAATGAGGGATGTTCAACAATTAAAAAGACAAATTCTGTACCTAAGAGGTAAAGGAAGTTAACTCCATTTTTGTAATTTTTCAGAAGAACCAAAAACATGAAATTTTTAATTTTGTAACAAATTTCTGGAGATTTTTTAAAAAATTAGTACCAAATAAAATAGCTTCTGATACAGAGATTTAAATGACTAAACAACTTAACTTTCACACCCCCTGACCACCCACAGGACTTCATACTCTTTATGTCTTTCTGCGTTTTAATTACATCACCGTTAACCCCCAATATTGACTTGAGTTAATCAAAGGAAAACAAAACTTGACAAAATATAATGTAAATAATATAAAATGACAAAATATATTTTGCTAACTCTATTCTGATAAAGAAACAGCATTTTATTCACAACAATGTTTGAAAAAAATACAGAATTCAAGCAAATTCTGAGGCCTGTCTGTAAGACAATAAAAACAAAATAATTCAAAATAAAATAACTTATTGTCAAAAATGAGTATAGATTCAATTAGAGTTAAATAGTAGTCATTTTAAAGAACTTCCACATCATTATACAAAAGTGGAGTTAATGTGGTTACTGCAACTTTTATAGAGCTTTGTTACTGATTTTCAAACTTAATTTTGCCAAAATTGGAGTTAACGCCCTTTATTTCTAAGGCACAGAATTAATATAGAGAAAAACCGGTTCATTTAATGACAATGTAACTTTTTGAGGGTCAAGTTAACAACTTTGGTAACACTGTTAATCAGCTGATTGATCAAAATTTATTTTTTATTTTTTCATTCCTTTGTATGTATTGTGTGGTTCCAAGCTCCGTGTAGTTGCGGTTTGAAGGGTACGGATGAGGTATAATGAATGAGTGATGCATGCTGGGAGAACAATTGTTGTACGAGGTACATTCATAAAGTAAGTACTGTTTTGAAATAAAAAAAGAACAAGTACAGATACATCAATGAAATTTATTTCATAAAAATCTATAGCTCTTAAGGAGGGATTGTAGAGGAAAAATGAAAAAAAAAATCGATTTTCACTTTATAGGCTCATATTGTAGTTTGAAATTCCATCTTTCCAACACCACCAAAATTATGTTTCTACGACAACTAGGAATATTTTTATTAATTATTTTAGTACATGACGTTTTGCTAGAATTTCACTTCCCCACTCTGAAGATATATAAAATACTTTTTACTGTTTTAGCGCCATTTTGGTAAAGATCTAATTATTATTTCTTTTTTATACATGTTACAAGTATTTTTCTTATTGTTTATCAACTGACGGTTGGCAATGATGAACAGCTGTTTACAATAATATTGACTTATTAACATGTAAAATATAGTAATTTTGAGCACTTGTAACACTTTAAATGCGTTTTACCGAAAATTTATATTTTCTGTACACATTTCTATTTCATATAATGAATTAATATAATAATTTCACTAACCTTCTTTTTAAACTGTGTCACCTTTATTTTAGTCCTACTTACACGTGTTTCGGTGGATCCACCATCATCAGAGTAAATAAAAAATTGAAACTAAAAATTTTATTCATTTATTTAAAATTTACAGAAGATGATACATCTTCAGTCACTTGTATAAAACTGATTTAAAATTAATTTATTTTAATTTATCCCTTCTCATATTTACTGTAGATAGCAGCAGCAGTCAATATCACTTCATCATTCCTAAATTTTATCTGTTCATTCAAAATGTCCTGCTTTTGCTCTTTTAAATATTTATAAATGTGGAACATCTCATATTTTTCAATTTTATTTTTATTCTCTATATTACATTGTTCTATTATATTGAAATGTTCATCTATTTTACCAAATTTATGTTTTTCTTCTTTTATATGATTGGTATAGTTAGATATAATGTAGTCACATTTCAGTGCTTTTTTATGTTCATTATACCTCACTTGAAAATTACGACTAGTCATACCAATATAAAATTTTTTACAATCCTCATTACCACAATCTATTTTATACACACCCTTTTTATTGCTTAGTGTTTCATTTATATTATTTTTAATTATATTTGTGGACAGTAGTTTTTTATTATTACATGTGTATGCGATTTTATAAAATTTATTTAATGTTCTGTATAATTTTATACTATTTATAATATTTATACTATTTTATAATATTAATAATTTATAGTATATTTATAGTATATTTATACTATTTTATAATATTAATAATTTTATTGTATTTTAATGCAATAAATGGTTTATGTTTTATTTTATTATCTAATATAAGGGTGGTTCTCAAGTTATTTTTAAATTGTAGTTTGTTTTTAATTTTATTTATTACTTTATTTATTTCTTTTTCATGATACCCATTCTTTTGTGCTATGAATTTTATTGTTCGTAATTCATTTTCTAGTAGTTTTTTATCTTTTATATAATTATATGCTCTGTGAATCATACTATGGTAAGCTGCCATTTTATGTGAGTATGGGTGGTTAGATGACTTATTTATATTTGTTACTGGTAATATACTTTTACGAAATACACCTGTTGTTATTTTACTATTACCCTTGATTAATTGTATGTCCATGAAATTTAATTTATTATTATTTTCAAGTTCCATAGTGTGGTGTAATTTATCATCAAATGTATTTAATTTTTTTTAAATAACATCCTCTTCATTTTTATATGTCTTTTCCAATATTACCAGTATGTCATCTACATATCTGTGCCACATTACTACATTATGTGTATGTTCTATTTGATACACAGTTATTTCTTCAAAATATTGTAAATAAATTTCAGACAAAATAGAGCTTAATGGTGCTCCCATAGTAAGTCCATCTTTTTGTTTGTATATTTTTTCATTAAATTTAAAATAATTTTGTGAAGTACATTGTCTCAATAATCCTATAACTTGCTTTACTTCATCTTCATGCAATTTATGTTCTGTTAATTTATTTTTTATAATGTTTATGGTTTTATCAATGGGTATATTAGTGTACATATCTTTGATATCAAAAGACAAAACACAGACAAAAAACAAACTACAATTTAAAAATAACTTGAGAACCACCCTTATATTAGATAATAAAATAAAACATAAACCATTTATTGCATTAAAATACAATAAAATTATTAACAATAAATTATACAGAACATTAAATAAATTTTATAAAATCGCATACACATGTAATAATAAAAAACTACTGTCCACAAATATAATTAAAAATAATATAAATGAAACACTAAGCAATAAAAAGGGTGTGTATAAAATAGATTGTGGTAATGAGGATTGTAAAAAATTTTACATTGGTATGACTAGTCGTAATTTTCAAGTGAGGTATAATGAACATAAAAAAGCACTGAAATGTGACTACATTATATCTAACTATACCAATCATATAAAAGAAGAAAAACATAAATTTGGTAAAATAGATGAACATTTCAATATAATAGAACAATGTAATATAGAGAATAAAAATAAAATTGAAAAATATGAGATGTTCCACATTTATAAATATTTAAAAGAGCAAAAGCAGGACATTTTGAATGAACAGATAAAATTTAGGAATGATAAAGTGATATTGACTGCTGCTGCTATCTACAGTAAATATGAGAAGGAATAAATTAAAATAAATTAATTTTAAATCAGTTTTATACAAGTGACTGAAGATGTATCATCTTCTGTAAATTTTAAATAAATGAATAAAATTTTTAGTTTCAATTTTTTATTTACTCTGATGATGGTGGATCCACCGAAACACGTGTAAGTAGGACTAAAATAAAGGTGACGCAGTTTAAAAAGAAGGTTAGTGAAATTATTATATTAATTCATTATATGAAATAGAAATATTTCAAACTGCAGGATGCATTATTAAGATTTATTTCTGTACACATGTTCCATTTTCTGAAAAACTATTAAAGATATAGTCCTGAAATTTCTACAGCAGTATGATATACACATACTGGACCACATTCATGCGAAAACATTGGTTACAAAAAATTTTTTATGAAAAATCAATGAAAAAAAAAAATTTTTTAACTGTCACAGAAATTATTTTTCAAACCCCCCCTCAAAATGGGATCACTATGAATGTGGTTCAGTAAACTAATACGACCTGTTGTTGTTTAGGTCAACAGCCGAAAAGCTGGTTTGAACCTCTAGAGGTTTTACTAAGTAAAACGAGGAGTGAGGTGGTTTACCATTGCCTTCCTCACTGAGTGGTAAAGTACACTTATCAGCATACCGGGCCCTCTGAAAAGCACATATTTTCCACTCTGTAATTGACACCTTCACTTCATTCACCACAGGGTCTGGCTGTACAATGAAATTTATTACTTTCAGAGAAGATAACTCTGATTAGTGTCTTTTACACCTCTACCTCTTCTGTTCTTAAATGATTCAGTCATTTAATTGGCTGACCATGTGATAAGAAACAGAACTATTTATTTTAGCCCTGCAACGAACAGATTGAGTGTAAATAATTTGACACTCCACCTGTCTGTTATGGGCAATTACGACCTATAATAATACGACCTATAACCTAATAATAATACGACCTAATTACGACCTATAATAATACGACCTATAACTACATGCTGTAAAAATTTCAGAAGGTTCCATTGAACAGTTTCTGAGAAAAAGGAACATGAATTTGGTAAAATTAACATGGGTAGCTTATGCACTACAATCCCCCCTTAAACTATTTCTCGACATAACTGCCGTGATTTTCCAGGAATTTGTCATAGCGTGGTACAAGCTTTTGTATACCCTCTTCATAGAATGCTACCGCCTGCATAGTCACCTGTATGAGTTAAACCAAAACAAATCTTGACACCTCAAGAAGTCATGTGTTCAGGATACATGTTTTGGTACAGAAAAGGAATTTTACTGATTGATTTTTTGCCGCGAGGTCAAACAATCAATAATGAAGTTTACTGCGAGACTCTCAAGAAACTGCGCCGCGTAACACAGAACAAGCGCCGAGGAATGCTCACAAAAGGTGTGGTTTTCATTCATGACAATGCTTGATCACACACTGCGAATGAGACAAAAAGACTCCTTCAGGACTTTGGCTGGGAGTTGTTCGACCATCCTCCGTACAGCCCTGACCTCGCTCCTAGTGACTTCCATTTGTTTCTGCATCTGAAGTCTTTCCTTGGCGGTCAGTGGTTGAACAAGAGCTGAAAGAACAAGTTACCTCTTGGTTGACTACACAGGTGGCAGCATTCTATGAAGAGGGTATACAAAAGCTAGTACTAAGCTATGACAAAAGCCTGGAAAATCACAGGAGTTATGTCGAAAAATAGTTTAAGAGTTGTAGATTTTTATGAAATAAATTTCATTGTTGTATCTGTACTTGTTCTTTTTTTATTTTAAAACGGAACTTACTTTACGAACATACCTCGTATTACTCTGGTACAAAACATTCGTTTTCAAACTTTCCTTATTTAACATATTTGTTTGTATTTATTACATTTATCTATTTACATATTTTAATATAAATTAGCAAGTTAAATATTATGAATCTGACCAAGTTAATAACCCGGTAGGTATTTGTTAAATTAATGCGCCGGATGATAAGAATATTTTTTTAGTCTAGTTAGTACACGCTACCACTAGAAATGCATCAGCTGTGAATCACTACTAACTCATTCATTCTCCCTTTACTATAACAACGCACTGCATTCCTTTCAACTACACGGAGCTGGGACTCAATCAATACATTACAATTTTTTCAATTTAAAAACAATAAACAACCCCATAATTGAATAAAATGAGAATTTTTTTTTTTGGTTTAACGTCCGACTGTTCTGCAATTCCTGCTAATGTAGACGGTGAAGAATGAAACGATTTTTTTGTAATGTATGAAAATATGAAATGAGGATGATATGTATGACATGTAAATAAGAAGTAGTCTTATACTAATTCAGGCCGATCATTTCTGAGAGAGTATGGTTAATTGAACTCCAATGATCAAAGTATAACGGTAACCACTACCTAGTATTCAAATCCATATAGAAGTAACTACCTTTAGTAGAATTTTAACCAGGCACCTTCATCTCCAAAAATCAGCTGTTAAACAGCTGACTTGCGGTAACAACTTTACTACTAAAGTCCAGCCTTTCTAAGTTTGCTCCTATAGTAAACAAATAATGACGTCACTGAGCATGCGCATTATATCAAAATGAGTACACGCTGATTAAAAAGTAACAACAAAATACTTTCAACAGTATTTAAATACAAAATACTTTTAAAAGTATTTTTCTAAATGAAATTGTTAGGCCTACATCACATGACTAATGTTTTAAGTACTTATAATTTAAAACATAGTTAACTTAATCGGAATACGACATCCACAAAGTGGTGGACTCGAGCGTGCACCCTGTAGTAGCGGGCTTTTGTTTGTTTACAGTAGGAGCAGTAGGTGGGTTAACCCTTTAAGTGCTAACGCCCAGAAAACAGGACATCAATATCTTTTATGTAAAGTGCCAATATTCAGTTTACCGAATGTCCATAATTTATCCATAAAGCGGCATCGTCCTGATATCTTGACATTTACAAAAATCATTTTTTTAAACAAAAATTAATGGAATAATGTATTTTAAATATTTTAGTGTTATCAGAATGATAAATTTTTTTATGAACACAATTAAAATTAATTTTTAATGAGAAATTTTTTCCCCTAACGTTGAAATTCAGGTTGGCAATGGTAGGCTTACGCCTACAAGTTGTTGAAATAAGGGGTGACATTTTGTGTACATCCTTATCCAAATTTTTTGGCACTTAATAATAAAACTTTTAAAAACTGTTTGGGCACTGAAAGGGTTAATAATTAATATAAATATAATTTTGTTTATAACGTTTGCTATCATACACCTGGAGGTGTATGATAGGATCCACCGATTTCAACACATATGTGGTACTATCCACAGGAACTTGAAAAACATCACAAGTAAAGACACTAGAATGAGATTTTATAAAACGATAGCTGCTCCAACAGTACTTTACGGAAGTGAAACGTGGGTTCTGTCAAGACGAGAAGAGAGCCGATTACAAGCAGCAGAAATGAGATTTCTCCGGAAAACTTATGGCTGTAGTAGAGAGGACCGTTACAGAAACACGGAGATACGACAACATCTTAATATCTTCTCCATAAATGATAAAGTAATGGAGGGCAGGAAGAAGTGGATAGATCACTTAGATAGAATGAAGGATGAAAGAGTACCCAAGCAGGCACTATGGTACAAGCCAAGGGGTAAAAGGGATCGAGGACGTCCAAGGAAGAGATGGGCAGATGGTGGAGGTTCGGAACAGGCAGCAACGCCTAACCCGTGAAAGGAAGAAGAAGAAGAAGAACTTTTGTTATTAAAAAAAATTGAATATTTAATCTTACTGGTTATCAAAGGTGCAGTGATAAAGAGTTTTATGTTTTGTTTTTACATGCAACTGTTGCACCCAAAAGCATTTATATGTGTAAACACCCAGATGTAAAATAAAATACAAAAATAGAGTTATAAAAATTATTTCAATTTTTATACAACTATCCAGGTGTTGGCATAGTGGTTAGCACAACTGGCTTCTACACCGGGAGTCCCGGGTTTGATTCCCAGTTAGGTCCGGCATTTTTTCATCACTCATTTTCATGTGTCATCATTATCTACCATCTGCATTAGCAGAAATTGCATAAAAGTCAGACGTACAACCAAAAAAAAATATACATATATACACACAAGTATCAAGCAACTCTCTCACATACTTCATTTTTTTATACTTTTTTTATTTTTTTTAAGTCAATTTGTTCATATATTTAAAAAAAAGACACTACGCAACAACTATAATACATTTGGAAGACATTTAATTTTACCATATCTCTGTAATTTTTATTCTACAAGGCATGTTTTTAAATTAAATACTGTTTTGAAATATTAAGGCACTTACTGTTATCACAACCAGCTTTTGAATCCCATCCTCATAGAAGTCTACCACCTTATTGGACAATATAATATGAACTCAACTTTCAAACGTTCTGTCCCAATTGAAATGTTGCCAGCCGCATTGTAGTTGGTAACGTGCTCACCAATTATGCGGTCTTGGGTTTGAATCTCATTCAGATTTGGCATATTTTCATATGTTACAAAAAATCATTTCATCCTTCACCATCTGCATTAGCAATAATTGCACAACAGTCGGTAATTTACAAAATTAAAAATTAGCAGTAATTTAAAAATAAAAAATAAAAAAATAGAAAAGTTCTGTTCTAACTTCATACACAACACTTCTTGACAAGTGAAGAAACGTATCAGATAACAATGAAATCATAAAACATCTGTTCTCTTTCACTTTTTCATCAACTTCCTGCACCAAATCTTCAATATTGAGTAAACAACCACTTCATTCCTTATAATAAACATTCTTGCGGCAATCTTTAATAGCTCTAACCCATTTCCAAACCATTCCATCACTTACAGTTTTTTTCTCCATAAACTTCACTGATATCATGATGAATGTCAGCCACTTTTACAACTTTAGCACTAAGAAAACAAATTAGGGCATATTTCACAGTCAGTGGGATTGTCATTCAGTAGAGGCATTTTAAATACACACGAATGTAAACGTGTTTAAATGTTTCTTTAATAGCATCTGTGGTTTCCTAACTGATGTAGTTACACTGTGTGCACCACTACAGTGGCCAAATTCTAAAAGTTCTAAACAGTACAAACTTTAAAAATATGCCTCCCATATTTAAAAATAATACACTTTACAATACATTTGGAAGACATGAAATTTTACTATATCCCTGTAATTTTTACTCTATTTATTAAGTTATTTACCCTGAAATTTGATGGAACACCTGCAGCATAAAAATGGTAATAAATTCATTTGCAGGATACCTTAAAAATATAAAATAATTTTTAAAATATTCATCCAACAGGTTCTTAAAATAAATTCAATTTTTAACAATATTGTACATAATCAATAAAATATTTTTAAGAAATTTATAAATTAAAAACACCTGTTTTCCTTGACAAGTTATAAAAATTTACGATTAAAACTTCAATCATTTGTCTTCAACCATTTAAAATAAAAAAGACGGTTTTTTATTAAAAAAAAGTTAAGCAGAGAAACTAATGCCTTTTAGAAATGAATAACACATCAGATTTTTTGTACAAATAATTTTCCTAATAAACAAAGAAAAATTTGTCTTGAGATAAATCAAGACATAAGCTCAAAAGTTATAATATAATTTTATAAATTAAAAATTTGCCCATATTAGTGGAGTGTTAAATTATTTGCACTTGATCTGCTAAGTCCAGGGCTAAAAAAAATATTTCAGTTCCTTATCACATAGTCAGCCAGTTATATGACAGAAGCATTTAAGAACAGAAGAGGTAGAGATATAAAAGACACTGGTTGAAGTTATCTCCTTTGAAAGTAATAAATTTCATTACACAGCCAGGCCCTGTAGTGAATAAAGTGAAGGTGTCATTTGCAGGTTGGAAAGTAGATACTTTTCAGAGGGTCTGGCATGCTGATAAGCATACTTTTCCACTCTGTGAGGAAGGCATTGGTAAACCACCTCAGTCCTTATTTTACTTAGAAAAGCCTTTAGAGGTTCAAACCAGTCTTTCAGCTGATCACCTAAACAATAACAAACGAGTAAATGCTTCTGAATGCCTGTGAAGGTTAACTGAAAAGAATCTGTGAGGAAGGCATGGTAAACCACCTCAGTCCTCATTTTACTTAGAAAAGCCTTTAGAGTTCAAACCAGTCTTTCAGCTGATCACCTAAACAATAATTAATGAGTAAATGCTTCTGAATGCCTGTGAAGGTTGACTAAAAAGAATCCAAGAAGTTCTTTTTCAAGATCATTAGCTAAACAATTAAGAACGGATGGTAAAATTTATGGGGAAGACAACCAACAACAGGGAAATGAATGAACAATAGAGAAAAGTACAACACACAGTGAAATAACGTCGAGAAAAAGAAGTTCACAGAATGTTCAGCAACTACTGCTCGAGTCCCAGCTCTATGTAGTTGCGTAGTGAAAGGTATGGGTGAGATATAATGAATGAGTGATGCATGGTGGGAGAACGATTGTTGTATTACACTGACACAAAACATTCGTTTTCAAACTTTCCGTATTTAACATATTTGTTTGTATTTATTACAATTATTTATTAACATGTTTTGATATAAAATGGTAAGTTAAATATTATGAATCCAACCAAGTTAATAACCTGGTAGGTATTTGTTAAATTAATGCGCTAGATGATAAGAATATGTTTTTAGTCTAGTTAGTACACGCTACCACTACAAATGCAGCAGCTGTGAAATACTTCTACACGAAGCTGGGACTCAAGCAGTAGATATAATCTCCAATAGTGTTATTTAATTTCTTAAAGACTAATTTATCTCCGCCTTATTGTTTATTAAGCTCAATGTCGTTTTTGTAAAAAATACCAAGTGGCCCAAAATCAGTTGTCACTAGCAATCCTTTGACTTTGTTTTGCCTAGCACAGTGGTATTCAGTTGTGAACTTGACTAGTACATAGTACCCAAAAGTCAGTTGACACTAGCAGTTTAAGCACTGAGCAGTTAAGGAAAAGTTAATATAGTATAAAGATGGAGCTTCCCCGAATAATGGAGTTATTGTGAGAGACTTAATAAATGAAAACTAAGATAAGTGGATTGGCAGACGGGGCACTACTGAATGGCCTCCATGATTGCCAGATATTACATTCATGGATTTTTCAGTCTGGGGTGTATTAAAAAATGAGGTTTACTCCATCAAGATTCATGATGTTGAGCATTTTAAGGAACAGGTTCAAACGGAATTTGACAACCGAAAGTCCTTTAAGATTTTCATCAAAATTTGTAAATCAGTGTTGAAAAGATGCAATGGTTGCTTAGAATATGGAAACCACTTTGAGAATCTTTTGTACGTTCATTAAATTCTATATAGGCCTACGAAGTGTGGCTATTAAATAACGAGACTGACGTTGTAAAACATTTAATTTTAATTTTATACACAATCACTTATTGTCACCTTCAATATACACTTCTCTATCCCTATAACGCTCCATACAAATTTTCCATTGTTGGAAACAGTGCTGGAAGTCATCTTCTGTCAGCTCCTTCAGGAAACGTGCCGCTCAAAAATGTTTGAAATGAAGCTCGCAAAAATGTTTGTACTGACACTTTGTACACGATTGAAAATGGCCCAAATTTTTTGGAAGCGATAATAACATGTGATGAAACATGGTTTTTACTTATGATATGGAAACGAAGCACCAATCCATGCACTGGAAGAGCCGAACTGCACTGAGAGCCAAAAAAGCTCAAATGAGCAAGTCAAAGTTTAAAGCAATGATGATTATTTTTTTTCATATCCATGGGATTGTGTACCTTCACTGGGTTCCTGAAGGTCAAACAAATAATCAATATTACTACCTTGAGGTACTTTCAAACTGTGTCAAAGAGAAAGGAAAAAACGCTCCGAAATATGGAAGGAAAAATCATGGGTTCTTCATGAAGACAATGGCCAGCTCATTCTGCAATATCTGTAAAGAGGTTCCTAGCCAAATACAGCATCTCAGTGTTAGAACATCAACCTTATTTACCAGATCTTGCACCATGTGACTTCTACCTGTTCCCTAAGGTGAAATCTGCATTAAAAGGGACAAGATTTGAGTCTGGAAGCTGTAAAAGAGAAAGCGGCACGTGTCCTGAAGGAGCTGACAGAAGATGATTTCCAGCACTGTTTCCAACAATGGAAAATTCACATGGAGCATTGTAGGGATAGAAAAGGAGTGAATATTGTAGGTGACAATAAGTGATTATATATAAAATAAAAATAATTTTTTTTACGTCAGTCTCGTTATTTAATAGCCATACCTCGTATTCCGTCAAGATTCGTGATGTTGAGCATTTGAAGGAACAGGTTCAATCAGAATTTGAAAAGTCCCGTAAAATTTTCGTCAAAATTTGTAAATTAGTGTTGAAAAGATGCAATGGTTGCTTAAAACAAAATGGAAACACTTTGAGCATCTTTTGCAGCTTCACTGAATTCTATATGTATTTTTGTGTTGATAATAAAGTTGTATTTTCATTTGTTTGAGTTTTATTTATTAGCCAAACACATTTAAGACAACTGATTAATGGGCCACCTGTATTTGTCAGTCATCCTTAAAAATAATAATAATATCATGGTTATAAAAAACATTTAAAATAAATTAAGAAGTTAATATCATAATTTAAAAATTATCGCTATTTTAATTTGGCATTTAACTTTGGAGGTTTGTTGTCTAATTGACATTCGTGTTGCCAGTCGATCGGTCTTACGTCTTTCAATGCTTCGGAAAACTCTTCCAATGGGCATGGATCTGAGCATTTAGGTATTCTTAACGTGTATGGTTCGTTGAGATCAGTGTTGTTCATATAAAACATCTGTCAACAAAACCAAACAAATAAATTAAAATAATCAGGTGTAAAACACTCACATGACTTTCTTTTGCCAATGTAGATAATGAACAACATAACCAATGCTTGAATTAAACTATGTTAATACAACCTATGTTTGATCATAAGTAAATAATGTAAAATGAAAAACATAACCTATTTTTAATCATGAGTGAATGACACAAAATGAAAATCAACCTCTGTAGAACTTAAAAAATCTGGTGTGAAACACTCACACAACTTTCTCTTGCCAATGCAAATAATTTACAATATAACCTAACATTAGTAATAAATCGTTAGAAATAAACAAAAAAATTAACCTCAATAAACATAACCTAATTTTAATCATGAGGGAAAGACGCAAAGTGAAAAACAACCTCAGTTTGGCTTAAAAATACGGAAAATCACTCTTTCACGCTAAATTAGGCTCTGTAGAGAAAAATGATCTAAATAAAAGTTTTAGATCTTTTCATTTCCTATAAATTTGATTATACACTTTTGTCGTAAAATGCATACTAAGGCTGAAATCGTAAAAAATTGAATTTTTTACTTGTTTTCATGAGAAAAAACAGAAAATCGCTAATACCACTAAACTAAGCGTTATACAAAAAAATGTTTGAAATGAAAGTTGTAGGACTTAAAATTCTCTACAACTTTTATTAAACGTTTAATTTGCGTTAAAATGCATAATAAAGTCGCAATCTTAAAAAAATAATTTTTTTAGGTGAAAACAGCCTCAGCAAGAATTTCAGCAAACATGGCACATACCCTATCTTGTAGAGCATAAAAAATTTAGTAGACCAGGCGATTTTAAAAAAAATCGTAGGGCCAGTTTTTGAGAAAATCACAAAAAGTGAAAAATTACACGAATAAACTACTACTTCCAATCGACTGATTTTGATGAAAATATTCGTGTTGGGTTCAGTAGTGGTATGTAACTCAAGTTTAAGTTTCAAGTTCGTACGATGTTCCATTCTTGAGATATTCTGTTCACACCCACGCACGCATGCACGCGCGTGCGCGCGCACACACACACACACACACACACACACACAGACCAATCACTAAAAACATGTTTTTTGGATTCAGGGGCTCTGTCAGAAAACATGTAGATCTGGTAAAAACTTGATTTCAAAAAATCAACATGAAAACAATACTTTCCTTCCTATATATTCATATAGGCAAGAGAAAGTAAAAATGTGCACATCTATAATGATTAAACATTCTATTCAATCTGTACAAAAAAGTAACTAACTGACTTACTTTCACGTAATAATTTCTGTCAGGAAACTCGTGCAACTCCCAGATAAGAGCAGCACCAAAAGACGGTACTATGTGTTCTTCAAATCCAAATGTTCTCCATAAAGTAACTATAGTAATATCATGACCAGAATATAAAAATAATTTTTTATCTTTCAATTTGCCGGTGAGTTTGTCCTGAAAAGTTTGCAGAAGTTCATTGACAAATGGACCTGAAAATAAATACTAAAATTACTTTTGATAATGCACACAAATAACGGATGTTTTTTTTAGAGGTATAGAACTTTAAAATGAAATAAAATACAGAATAACTGAACAACTGATGTGAAATCGGTTTTATTTTAAAGATAATTATTTGCCATTTTTATTTTAAAATAATTTCTGGCATGTGGCCGCCGCGGCTGGCTCGGACGTGGTCCAATCGAGACGTCCAATTTGTGACCACTTTTTGCAGCATTTGGGGCCATATATTGGTAATAACGCGGCGAATGTTGCCTTCCAAGTCGTCAATTGTCTGTGGCTTATTGGCATAGACTGGCGACTTCACATACCCCCACAGAAAATAGTCCAGCGGTGTTAGATTGCACGACCTTGGAGGTCAATTTACAGGTCCAGAACTTGAAATTATGCGTTCACCAAACGTTTCCTTCAGTAAATCGATTGTGGCACGCGCTGTGTGACATATTGCACCATCTTGCTGAAACCACAGCTCTCCAACATTAAGGCGATTTAATTCAGGAACAAAAAAGTCATTGATCATAGCTCTGTAGCGATCACCATTGACTGTAACATTCTGCCCGGCATCATTTTTGAAGAAGTTAGGACCAATGACTCCACCAGCCCATAAAGCACACCAAACAGTCACTTTTTCTGGATGTAAAGGCTTCTCAGCAATATATCGAGGATTACCTTCACTCCAAATGCGGGAGTTTTGTTTATTCACGTAGCCATTTAACCAAAAATGGGCTTAATCACTGAACAAAATTTTCATGTGAAAATCGGGATTAACAGCAATAAGTTTCACAAACCGAACCATGATTTGCAATAAATGCAATAAAATGTTTTAATACGTGTATTCAGTGGGCAACAGAGAATGAAATCCCACCACACAAACTACTTTTATTGGCTCAAACACAAATAAGGCAGTAGAAAAATCACAAACTTCAAAGAAACAGATAAAATCACTAATTTTTTGAAGTAAAATTAATTTTTTAAATGTCTGTATCAGTATAGTATTAAAAGTGTTGTTTGCATCAAAATAGAATGAGTTACGTGACTTATTTCAGCTTCCAAAACTCCCCTTGATACTCTATCTTGTTCCTTTAAATTGAACTCTTTGATAATTCAAAATTTTCATAATCCAAACAGCGGAAAATTTTATTAGTTTGGATTATCCAAAGCGCCCTGCATTAATAATTTACGTAAAAATAAAAGTTTATTTATTTATTTGTGAGTACAGAACAAAACACACCTCCATGTAGTCTTTTCATGATAGTATTCCATGCAAATGTTGCAAAACTCATCTGAGTTTTCTCCTTCATTGGTTGAGGATATACTTTCTTAGTCCATTCTGGTAATTGATAACCATTCAACTCCTGAAACAGTTACACTATCATTCTATATCACTTTGCTTATCAAATCATCTTCAGAACTTAATTCAACTTAAAAATTTGCTTAACACAAAAATTTTAGGGTATTAATATTGACCAATGATCAATATCAAAACAAAAAATCTGGTGTGAAACACTCACAAAACTTTCTCTTGCCAAAGCAAATAATTAACAATAAACCTAACATTAGTAATAAAACATTAGAAATAAACAAAAAACTAACCTCAATAAACATAACCTAATTTTAATCATATATGAAAGACGCAAAATTAAAATCTATCTCAGTTTACCTTAAAAATACGGAAAATCACTCTTTCACGCTAAACTAGGCTCTGTAGAGAAAAATGCTCTAAATAAAAGTTGTAGATCTTTTAAATTACTATAAATTTGATGATATACACTTTTGTTGAAAAATGCATACTAAGGCCGAAATATTTAAAAAAATCGATTTTTCACGTTTTCGTGAGAAAAAACAGAAAATCGCTAATTACCGCTAAACTAAGCGTTATACAAAAAAATGTTTGAAATAAAAGTTGTAGAATTTTAAATTCTCTACATTTTTTATTATATCAATTTTTGCGCTATAATACATGTTTAAGCCGTAATCTTAAAAAAACACTTTTTTTACGTAAAAACAGCCTCATCAAGAATTTCAGCAGACATGGTGCCTACCCTATATTGTAGAGTACAAAAAATGTAGTAAATGAGACGTTTTTTAAAAAATCGTAGGACCATTTTTTGAGAAAATCGCAAAAAATAAAAAAGTTACGCGAATAAACTACTACTTCCGGTTGACCAATTTTGATGAAAATGTTCGTGTCGGGTCCGGTAGTGGTATGTAACTTAAGTTTCAAGCTCGTACAATGTTCCATTTTTGAGATACTTTGTATACACGCACGCGCGCGCGCGCGCACACACACACACACACCAATCGCTAAAAACATGTTTTTTGGGTTCAGGAGGTCTGAAATGTGTAGATCCGGTGAAAACTCGATTTCTTAAAATCGATATGAAAACAATACTTTCCTTTCTATAAATTCATATAGGCAAGAGAAAGTAAAAATGAGTACATGCTGACTAAAAAGTAACAACAAAATACTTTCAAAAGTATTTAAATACAAAATACTTTTAAAAGTATTTTTCTAAATGAAATTGTTAGGCCTACATCATACCATGACTGATGTTTTTAGTATTTTAAGTACTTTATAATTTAAAAAATAGTTTAACTTCATAAGAAAACGACATCCGTAAAGTCGCAGACTCTAGCGTGCACCCTGTAGTAGGTGGCTTTTGTTTGTTGACAGTAGGAGCAAACTAACAACGGCTCAACTGTAGATGATGTATGCCTTGAAAAGAATAAAATGACAAGCAATGAGAGCATGAAATATATTCCTCATTATGATTTATTTTATCCTGATAAATGACCCTCACCAGATAAAAATATATATTTAAAATTTCATTCATAAAAATAACAAATACAATATTAACAGTAATCTATTTACAACTACATTATCACTCTGTAAAAAATTAATATAAATAAAACAATGATTTACTACCACTATTTATAAACATTTATTTAATCATTGTATCAGAAAAAAACAAATAGATATATTAAATAAACAAAGATAAGCTTTGTAGTTTGTAAATCTCAAATAAATATTGACCTTTACCCATATAAAATAATCTTAAATATTGATACATTATTAACTTAAACAAATAATTATTTACCGAGATTTAAAAATAAAATAAATAAAAAAATTAAATAGTCGACAGATTTAAAATTATCTCCTAGGGATTCGTTTTCTTATAATATTTTATTATGTAACAAATATTAAATATAATATTGTCAATATTAGAAATCTATCACAATAACTGTTATAATGTTTGAGTAATCTACAAATTAAATTTAAGCTTTTTGTTTGACTTGTAACAAATATTATAAAGTCACTAATATATAGGGAAGGAAAGTATAATTTTTATGTCTATTTTTCAAATAACAGTTGACGTACGGAGACTTTTGTATAGATTTCAATACTAGGCAGTGGTTTGAACGACAGTTTACTTTGATGGTCGGGGTTCAATTAAAATACTTTCTCAGGAATGGTTGTACTGGGTCTGTGCAAGACCTCATCATCCTTATCTTGTTGGGACGTGGAGTTGCTTATTGTTCGAAATTGAACAGATTGCAATGTATGTATTGCTTGAGTCCCAGGTCCGTGTAGTTGTTGTGGAATGGAGTGCGTTGTTATAGTAGTGGGAGAATGAATGAATTAGTAGTGTTTCACAGCTGATGCATTTGTAGTAGTAGCGTGTACTAACAAGATTAAAAAATCTGGTGTGAAACACTCACACAACTTTCTCTTGCCAATGCAAATAATTAACAATAAACCTAACATTAGTATTAAAACATTAGAAATGAACAAAAACTAACCTCAAAAACATAACCTTATTTTAATCATGAGTGAATGACGCAAAATGACAATCGAACTCAGTTTGGCTTAAAAATACGGAAAATCACGCTTTCACGCTAAACTAGGCTCTCTAGAGAAAAATGCTCTAAACAAAAGTTGTAGATCTTTTAATTTTCTATAAATTTAATTATATACACTTTTGTCGTAAAATGCATACTAAGACCGAAATGTTAAAAAAATCGATTTTTCTCACGTTTTCGTGAGAAAAAAAACAGAAAATCGCAAATTACCCCTAAACTAAGCGTTATACAAAAAAATGTTTGAAACAGAAGTTGTAGGTTTTTAAATTCTCTACAACTTTTATTATATAAGTTTTTGCGCTAAAATTTATATTAAAGCCGTAATCTTAAAAAAACAACGTTTTTACGTGAAAACAGCCTCACCGAGAACTTCAGCAGACATGGCGCCTACCCTATCTTGTAGAGAATAAAAAATTGAGTAAAATAGGCGATTTTGAGAAAATCGCAAAAACCTGAAAAATTATACGAATAAACTACTACTTCCGGTTGACCGATTTTGATGAAAATGTTTGTGTCGCGTCCGGTAGTGGTATGTAACTTAAGTTTCAAGTTTCAAGTTCGTACGATGTTCCGTTCTTGAGATATTCTGTTCACACACAGACACACACACACACACACACACACACACACACAGACACACACACAGACCAATCGCTAAAAACATGTTTTTTGGGTTCAGGGGGTCTGAAAACGTATAGATCCGGTGAAAACTCGATTTCGAAAAATCGACATGAAAACAATACTTTCCTTTCTATATATTCATATAGGCAAGAGAAAGTAAAAAATATTCTTATCATCCGGCACATCAATTTAACAAATACCTAACGGGTTATTAACTTGGTCGGATTCATAATAATATTTAACTTGCTAATTTATATAACAATATGTAAATAAATGTAATAAATACAAACATATATGTTAAATACGGAAAGTTTGAAAACAAATGTTTTGTATCAGAGTAATACAACAATCGTTGTCCCAGCATGCATCACTCATTCATTATACCTCATACCTCACCCATACTCTTCACCCCGCAACTACACGGAGCTTGAAACCGCTCAATACACACATTAGAGTTAACAAAAACCGATTTTTCAAAATTGAGTTTTTACCGCAAATACACATTTTCAGGCCCCTGAACCCTAAAAATTCTGTGTTTTTACTGAATGGTTCATGTGTGTGCGAGAGAACAAAATATTTCAAATGTAGAATATCTTACAAAGTTGAAACTTGGAACTTAAGTTAGGTACCATAAGGGGATCTGACACAAAAATTATTATCAAAATCGGTAAATTGGAAGTAGTAGTTTATTTAATGCAATTTTTCAATTTTTTATGATTTTCTCAGAAAATGGCTCCTACAATTTTAGTTAAAATCATCTCATTTTTACTAAAATTTTAATGTTCTATAAGGTAGGGTTTGCCCATAACAGACAGATAGAGTGTCAAATTATTTACACTCAATCTGTTTGTTGCTGGGCTAAAATAAATAGTTCTGTTTTTTATCACATGGTCAGCCAATTAAATGACTGAATCATTTAAGAACAGAGGAGGTAATGGTGTGAAAGACACTAATCAGAGTTAACTCCTCTGAAAGTAGTGAATTTCATTATACAGCCAGACCCTGTGGTTAATGAAGTGAAGGTGTCATTTGCAGAGTGGAAAATATGTGCTTTTCAGACAAAGGGCCTGGCATGCTGATAAGCGTACTTTTCCATTCAGTGAGGAAAGCAATGGTAAACCACTCACTCCTTGTTTTACTTAGTAAAATCTCTACAGGTTCAAACCAGCCTTTCGGCTGATGACCTGAACAACACAAGATAGGGTTAGCTGTATGTCTGCTAAGATTTAAGAGGGGCTGTTCTTTTGCTGTGAAAATTGGTTTTTTAAAGATGGGGCCTTAATATATATTTTAAAACCAAAACGTATTATAAATTTGTAGGGATTCCAAAAGTGCAAATTATAAGCATTTTTTTCTACAGCGCCTTAGTTAAGTGTCAATCGGTGATTTTCTGTTGTTTTGCTCATTGAAATCTGTAAAACACCCATTATACAGATAACACAAATTAAACTTACTTCTATAAAGAAACACGAATAAAGGGTTTCAATTTCACGAACTGATTCGACTTTTTGACCCGCATTTTCAGTAATATACTCATACAATTCTTTGTCTACAATGGTTTCATTCCCTTTGATTTCTGCCAACACTTTATCTTTTTCTGAACTGTATTTCGGACAAGGCGCTTTCAATGCAATCAACTGAAAACAATAAATAATAAAATTTACAATAAATAAACATTCAAAATAAATAAACATAAACATAAATAAAATAATGCATAAAAATAAATAAATAAACATTCAACAGCCTTTGAAATGAAAAAAAAGCTTACTGACTACAAACATTGATTTACAGATTAGGAAAAATTTCTTAAAACATTATGTTTGGAGTGTAGCATTATACGGAAGTGAAACATGGGTGATAGGGGCTGTAGAAAAGAAGAGGATAGAAGCTTTTGAAATGTGGTGTTATAGGAAAATGTTAAAGATTAGGTGGGTGGACAAAATAAGTAATTTAGAGGTTCTTAGGTGAGTGGATGAAAAAAAGAAGTATATGGAAGCATCTTACCAAAAGAAGGGATTAGGCTAGTGGGGCATATCCTAGGACATCCAGGTATTGGGCTATTAATAATTGAGGGTATTATTGAGGGATTAAATTGTAGAGGGAGGCAAAGATTAGAATATATAAAGCAAATTACAAAAGATGTAGGATGTTACAGGTATGTAGATATGAAACGAATTGCGCAAGATAGAACAGCTTGGAGAACTGCATCAAACCAGTCAATAGACTGATGACAAAAAAAACAATAAATAATATAAACAATAAATATTAACAATAAATAATATAATTAACAATAAAAAATGACCACTACCCGTGGTGTAGTGGTCAGCGCAACTGGCTACTATGCCGGGGTCCCGGGTTCGATTCCTGGTCAGGTCTGGCATTTTTTTCATCTGTAAATCACCGCATATCATTACCTACGCACAAGCCCAAGGCTTATGAAAAACATCATCACTCAATAAAAAAATAAAATAAACATTAAATGATTTTATTTAATCATTATCATACTTAATTTTTTTAACAATAATAGTAATGAGGTTACAATAACTTTTTATCGAGGTTACTACAGACTATAAAAAATGTCTATAAAAAATTATCTTTGCAATTCATTTCAATATTTTATTTTCTTGCACTGTAATTTATTGCGATAATACGTTATTGTAATTTTATCATACATTTTTAATGAATTTAATTTTTTGCTTTCTCTTGCCCTATATGAATAAATATGAATGAAAAATTATTATTTTCATGTCAATTTTTCACCGAAAATGCACATTTTAAGGTCCCCTAAATCCAAAAAAAAACATGTTTCTAGCACCTGGCCTGTGTAAGCATGTGTGCATTGTGTATATTAGTGTGTGAACAAAATATCTCAAGAACAGAATAGATTACTACGTTGAAACTTGAAACTTAAGTTAAATACCACTACAGAATCCAACATTATTAACATTTTCATCGAAATAGGTCAATTGATTTCAATACTGTGTACATGCACAGTACAGCATTAAAATATGTTGAGTCATTAACCCTTTTCACACTGGTAATTTTTCAATACATTTTCTCAATACTCTTCTACGGGATGGAGTCATGGACATTGACCAAATCAACTGAGAAAAGACTCGAGGCTTTTGAGATGTGGTTGTATAGGAGAGTGTTGAGAATTTCATGGATGGACAAAGTGACCAACAAAGCTGTATTGGAGCGAATGAATAAGGATTTGGAAGTGATGAACACCATCAAGAGCAGGAAGCTTGCATATTTCGGCCATGTCATGAGGAATGAAGAAAAATACGGCCTGCTGAAATCCGTTCTCCAAGGAAAGATCTATGGCAGAAGAGGACCAGGAAGAAGAAGAATGTCATGGCTGAAGAACCTGTGTACCTGGTTCTCCAAGTCTACAACAGAACTTTTCAGGATGGCTGTAGATAAGATAGCCATAGTCAGACTGATCGCCAATATTCGGAACGAATAGGCACTAACAGAAGAAGAAGACACTGGTAATCTAATTTTAGATGATGCCAAATGGATTGTGGTTGGGGCGATAAAACGTGGTTCTCCAAGGTCAGTATAAGTCGGGAACTGGTATACATTGTACTTTTCTTGTAGGGAATTCTTTAACACATCTCATAGTGTTTTCAGAAATAAAATATCATAATAGGGAAAATTTTTATTCCCTCTATAGTGTGTAGGTAGCATTGATGGTTTGGCAATTGTTTGTTTTGAATGGAAATTCATGTAGCTCATGTGTAAGTTAACGTACATGCATGTTCTTTAGTTTGTGTTAAAGCTATGACGATTCTGTCACGGAGTTTGCCCTTGAAAAGGAAAGAAGAGTCCATTTTACTTTTCAGGAGGGGGTTTACCATCACAGAGGCAAAAAATTTGACACTTTTGACGGGTTGCAAAGGACGTGTAACAGCTTCCTTCTAACTGCACCAACAGAATTTTTCAAATACGTGGTTGTAGGGAAAAGAATTTTCTACATTTCTTTACTAACAGCTGTAAGCTAAATATAATAGTGGCTCTGTGACATCACCATAACGAATGTAAAATACCATCCCTTAATGTTGAATGTTGAATGGACTCATGTTGAACATTTTGTAACTTCGTCAAATATTTAAGGAAATTTAAATAAAAAATAACATTAATTCCAGTAAACACTTGTCTACAAAACATGATTCATAAATTTTTTTGCTAAACTGAAATTTAAGCCTGTTATAGTAAAAAATATAAACACAAAAATTTTCGCGGTTGAAAATTTCGCTCGCCTAAACACACAGAATTATCAAGCGATTTTGTTGTAATTACATTCAAAGGACGCGTACGTATTATATGAATCAACTGTAATATTTTCAGAATTTTTATCAGTAGTGATGCTAGATAAAACAGTTGTTTTGAGAGCGCGTTTTAAATTTTGCAATTCTTCTGTTTAACACGTAACATTCCATTTCCAAAGGGTTAAAGTACAGAACAGGGTTTAACGAAATAAATTACGGACATGAAATTTTACTATTCTGGGAATTTCTTTGCAATTTCATCACCTAAAAGTCGAGCTTCGAATGAAATTGGTATGATGTTGCCACAAAAGTGGTTTCATCAAAAAACTCACACTTTTTTTTAAAAAAGATTATAAGTAATTAAAAAATTATACAGTACATATTAATTACTGTACTTCTGTTCTGTAATTCAGTTCTCTTGAATTTCTGTATTTTTTTTATACATGTAACTGAACAGTTGTGATAGTCAAAAGGCGTGTATGTATTATATGAATCAACTGTAATATTTTCAGAATTTTTCATCAGTAGTGGCGTTAGATAAAACAGTTGTTTTGAGAGCACGTTTTGAATTTTACAATTCTTCTGTCGAAATTACGATCATTTCTACTATTTGTAAACCTTAAATGATAACAGTATGTTATCTGGAATTTTGTAAATCCAAAATCGGGTCCGCCCCTTATACTTCAGTTAAGTGAAGTTTACTGTAAAATAACAAAAACTGAAAATAATTTATTAAAATTGGCTGCCTCCACAGCATAGTGGTAGCACACTAGCCTACAACATGGAGATCCTGGGTTCAATTCCCAAAAAAAAAATACATATTTAGACTAATAATCGTTATTTCAGTAACTGGCTGGGCACATAAGATAATACAATACTACATAGATAATAGAGTACTACATAGATATTGCGGTGTAAAGGCCCATTTAGTTATAATGAACATCAGGATATAACGAACAATAATGCCGGTCCATTCAAGTTCGTTATAACCAAATTTTACTGTAGTTTCTTCAGTTATATGTATGAAATTTTATTTTATATACTTTGATGATATAGATAATGAAGTCTTGAGATTGCCTTTTGCGTATGTATGGGGTGTAAGGAAAGGAAATGATACATTTTCAGTGCTGCCAATCTCAACAGTGAGACACTACTCGTACATTTCACTACCATACAGTTTCTACATACATTTTTTAAGCTGTAATTTATTCCGAAAAAATATTTTCTTCTTAAACTTTATAAGAAATAAATATGACCTGTAATATTGCCTGAGTTTAATTACATGACTAGAAATGTTTAACTTACTGTAATTATGAATGAATTGCCTTCTTTAATATTGCTGTCATCAGCGTTTTCATTGTCAGTCTCTCTAGTATTTACCTAACCGTTTTCTTTTTTACTTTCTCTTGCCTATATGAATATATAGGAAGGAAAGTATTGTTTTCATGTCGATTTTTCGAAATCGAGTTTTCACCGGATCTATACGTTTTCAGACCCCCTGAACCCAAAAAAACATGTTTTTAGCGATTGGTCTGTGTGTGTGTGTGTGTGTGTGTGTGTGTCTGTGTGTGAACAGAATATCTCAAGAACGGAACATCGTACGAACATGAAACTTGAAACTTAAGTTACATACCACTACCGGACGCGACACGAACATTTTCATCAAAATCGGTCAAACGGAAGTAGTAGTTTATTCGTATAATTTTTCAGTTTTTTGCGATTTTCTCAAAAACCAGTCCTACGATTTTTTTTAAAATCGCCTATTTTACTCAATTTTTTATTTTCTACAAGATAGGGTAGGCGCCATGTTTGCTGAAATTCTCGGTGAGGCTGTTTTCACGTAAAAACGTTGTTTTTTTAAGATTACGGCTTTAATATAAATTTTAGCGCAAAAACTTATATAATAAAAGTTGTAGAGAATTTAAAAACCTACAACTTCTGTTTCAAACATTTTTTGTATAACGCTTAGTTTAGCGGTAATTTGCGATTTTCTGTTTTTTTTCTCACGAAAACGTGAGAAAAATCGATTTTTTTAACATTTCGGTCTTAGTATGCATTTTACGACAAAAGTGTATATAATAAAAGTTATAGAAAATTAAAAGATCTACAACTTTTGTTTAGAGCATTTTTCTCTACAGAGCCTAGTTTAGCGTGAAAGCGTGATTTTCCGTATTTTTAAGCCAAACTGAGTTCGATTGTCATTTTGCGTCATTCACTCATGATTAAAATAAGGTTATGTTTTTGAGGTTAGTTTTTGTTTATTTCTAATATTTTATTAATAATGTTAGGTTTATTATTAATCATTTGCATTGGCAAGAGAAAGTTGTGTGAGTGTTTCACACCAGATTTTTTACCAGGTTATCATCAAAACTGTTAACGAATCGCTTCTTCACGTCACGCCCTTAAAGTCCTTCTTTATTTTTCGAATTGTGGAAAGAGAAACATCACAGTAGTCAGCCGCACGCTCACGGCGTTTGTTAAGAGGCACAGATAGGCATTTTTGCTTAGTTTCAACTTCATAACATTTTATTTTTGCCCATAACAGGTGGGTGGAGTGTCAAATTATTTACACTCAATCTGTTAGTTGCAGGGCTAAAATAAATAGTTCTGTTTCTTATCAGATGGTCAGCCAATTAAATGACTGAATCATTTAAGAAAAGAAGAGGTAGAGGTGTAAAAGACACTAATCAGAGTTATCTCCTCTGAAAGTAATGGATTTCATTATGCAGCCAGACCCTGTGGTAAATGAAGTGAAAGTGTCTTTTGCAGAGTGGAAAATATATGCTTTTCAGAGGGCCTGGCATGCTGATAAGGGTAATTTTTCACTCAGTGAGGAAGGCAATGGTAAACCACCTCACTCCTCGATTTACTTAGTAAAACCTCTACAGGTTCAAACCAGCCTACAGGCTGATGACCTAAACAACAACATTTTATTACATTGCGTTCAACACTGTGAATAGTTCGACCACGTTTTCAAGAAACCGACATTTGTGTTACGGTAACAAACAGTTATATTCATACAGTTCAAAAATAAATCTTTATAATGCATCCTGCAGTTTTAAATATTTCTATTTCATATAATGAATTAATACAATAATTTCACTAACCTTCTTTTTAAACTGCGTCACCTTTATTTCAATTTTCACTTACACGTGTTTCGGTGGATCCACCATCATCAGAGTAAATAACATATAATTGAAACTAAAAACATTATTTATTCAAAATCTAAAGAAGATGATACATCTTCAGTCACTTGTATAAAACTGATTTTCAGTTTTTGAAAATTTTCAGTTTTTGAAAATCAGTTTTATACAAGTGACTGAAGATGTATCATCTTCTATAGATTTTTAATAAATAATGTTTTTAGTTTCAATTATATGTTATTTACTCTGATGATGGTGGATCCACCGAAACACGTGTAAGTGAAAATTGAAATAAAGGTGACGCAGTTTAAAAAGAAGGTTAGTGAAATTATTGTATTAATTCATTATATGAAATAGATTCATACAGTTAACCTACAAAAGGTTTCGCAATATACTGTATATGCTCGGGGTACAGTATAAGTTGTTATGTTTGTCGTACTGAAATTAAAGCAGTCGCGCATGCGCACTGATGCTTTCCCCCTCGTTGCAAAAACGGGCAAACTTGTGATTCAAGTGACTATAGTGAAAAGACTGAAACATGCAAGTTTATTTGAATGAAATCATAATTAAAGAAAATCAAGGCTGTTAAAAACGATTAGTACAAAAATTTAAAATATTTATACATTACTGTAAAGTATTTTTTAAATATTTTACTTAATTACTAATTAAGCACTTTCCTAAATAAATATTTTTATTGTATATTTGTATTTTATATTACTTTTCTCTACTTGTTTTGTAACTCTGGTATAAACAGACAAGTTAAATTTTCAAGGTAATGTAATCTATACTAATTATAATAAAGAAGAAACATCTGTTTATTTGTTTGTTTGTTTGTTTGTATGAGGTGGTAATCTCAGAAACTACTGAACCGATTTTAAAAAATCTTTCATTGTTGCATAGCTTAGAGCTTCCTGATCAATATAGGATATTATGCAACTTTAAGTAACTTTAATTAAGTGAGTTAAGCCACTTATGTGATGATGTTGCATATTTTAGTCCTTTTTTTTGTCATCAGTCTCTCGACTGGTTTGATGCAGTTCTCCAAGCTGTTCTATCTTGCGCAATTCGTTTCATATCTCCATACCTGTAACACCCTACATCTTTCGTAATTTGCTTTATATATTCTAATCTTTGCCTCCCTCTACAATTTACTCCCTCAATATTACCCTCCATTATTGATAGCCCAATACCTGGATGTCTTAGGATATGCCCCACTAGCCTATCCCTTCTTTTGGTAAGATGCTTCCATATACTTCTTTTTTCATCCACTCGCCTAAGAACCTCTAAATTGTAGAGTGGTTTTTAGTCTAGTTTTTAGTCTCATTTTAGTCCATCAGGTGCATAATTTATTTTTTCTAAGTCCTCTGGGTGGTGTATTTTTTGGGCTAGAAACACGATTCAACTTTTATATTTCATAGAAAAACGTGAAGAATAACATTTGATTCCAAAAACATTAAACATTCGGAAATATTTAAAATTTTTGATTTTGTACTGTATTTCATATCTTTGTTTTCATTCGACAGGAAGTGAATGAGTCATATTTCCAGTTACTCTGCATATTGCACCCACATATTACTGTCTCTTATCTCAGCCATATATCAACTGTCACTTTCTTTTCCATCGGTATTCTTCTATGCATTCTATTCAATTCTGTAAAATCGCAGGGACAAACATTTAAAACGGTGGGCATCGATTTGTGACAAGAGTGCTTCCTTCATTCATGGACGAATATGTCAGACTTTCTACAGCTGGAAGTGCAGAAAAACAATTTATTTTGTCCTTTTGTCAATTTATTTTTAATCCTCTCTATATTATATATAGAGAGGATTTAAAATAATTTAGTGAGGACTACATTAGCTGCTGTGAAGCAAAGCAAGCGGGGGTTGCTAGTATGTTAATAAATTAAACTAGATCTACAAGTTCTCATATTTTTTGATACAAAAATCTAGTGTGAAACACTTACAAGACTTTCCTTAGCCAATATAAATAATGAAAAATACAACCTAATTTTAATCATGACGGAATGACACTAAATGAAAATCAAACTCGTTTCGACTTACGGAAGATCACTAATTGACATTAAACTGACTGCAGAAGAAAAAATTCTTGAAATAAAAGTAGTGGGTTTGTTAATTTTTTTATAACTTTTATTATACATGTTTTTGCCCTAAAATGCATAATAAAGTCGCAATCTAAGAAAACCCCATTTTTACAGATTTCAACGACCAAAACAACAAAAAATTACCAAGTAACACTTAACTAAGGCGCTGTTAAATAATGCTAAAAATAAAATTTGTACTTTTTGAATTCCTACAAATTTAAAATACGATTTTCTCTAAAATACATATTAAGGCCCAAATCTTTAAAAAAACCAATTTTCACAGCAAAGGAACAGCTCCACTTAAATTTTAGCAGACATATAACTAACCCTATCTTGTGTTGTTTAGGTCATCAGCCAAAAGGCTGGTTTGTACCTGTAGAGGTTTTACTATGTAAAATGAGGGTGAGGTGGTTTACCATGCTTTCCTTACTGAATGGAAAAGTATGCTTATCAGCATGCCGGGCCCTCTGAAAATTACATATTTTCACCTCTAAAAATGACACCTTCACTTCATTCACCACAGGGTCTGGCTGTATAATGAAATTACTTTCAGATGGGATAACATTGATTAGTGTCTTTTATACCTCAAAGTCTTCTGTTCTTAAATGATTCAGTCATTTACTTGGCTGACAATGTGATAAGAAACAGAACTATTTATTTTAGCCCTGCAACAAACAGATTGAGTAAATAATTTGACACTCCACCTGTCTGGTATGGGCAAACCCTATCTTATAGAACACTAAAATTTTAGTAAACGAGATGATTTTAACAAAAGTTGTAGGAGCGATTTTCTGAGAAAATCATATAAAATTGAAAAATTGCATTAAATAAACTACTACTTCCAATTGACCGATTTTGATTAAAATTTTTGTGTCGGATCCCTATATGGTACGTAACTTACGTTCCAAGTTTCAACTTCATAAGATATTCTACATTTGAAATATTTTGTTCTCTCGCACACACATGAACCATTCAGTAAAAACACAGAATTTTGTGTTCAGGGGGAATGAAAACGTGTATTTGCACAGACCCAGTTCAACCATTCCTGAGAAAGTATTTTAATTGAACCCCGACCATTAAAGTAAACTGTCTAATCAAACCACTGCCTAGTATTGAAATCTATACAAAAGTCTCCGTACGTCAGCTGTCATTTGAAAAATAGACATGAAAATTACACTTTCCTTCCCTATAATTCAAATAGGGTAAGCTTTCTGCCCTAAAATGCATAATAAAGTCGCAATCTAAGAAAACCCCATTTTTACAGATTTCAACGACCAAAACAACAAAAAATTACCAAGTAACACTTAACTAAGGCGCTGTTAAATAATGCTACACCTTTTTTAGAAATTCTTTGAGAAAGTAAAAATAAAGTATGTTATGAAATAATGAGTTTATGGATAATTAGGTATGAGTCCAGTCCCATTAATTCCAGGTTAATGATGAATTACTGCTCTGTATTAACATAGTTTTGTTTTTACTTTTATTCAAAAGATTATGAAGAATACATTTTTAAAAAAACCTGGTAAATAAATTGTATTAAAAATTTCAGTAGCATATTAATCAATTACAATATATTTACCTGATTTCAGTAACAACTGTAATTTATTTTAATCATTTTACAATGTAATTGACATAAAATTTTAAGTACATGCTACAAATTTATCTAAGATAAGTTAAAAAATTTAAATTGTAGTTTGATTTGTCATTTGACAGAAGTCATTTGTTTATTGACAATATTTATGTATTTTTACTTTCTCTTGCCCTGTATGAATATTATATATGAAAATAAAGTATTATTTTCATATTGATTTTTGAAATCGAATTTTCAGGCCACCTGAATCTAAAAAATATGTTTTTGATTGGTCTGAACATGTGTTAACAAAATATCTTAAGAACTGAAAATCATATAAAACGAAACATAAGTTTCGTACCACTAAGGAACATGACTAAACATTTACATTTAAATCAGTCAACCAGAAGTAGTAGTTTATTCGTGCAATTTTTCATTTTTTTGAAATTTTCTCGATAACAGCTCCTACAATTTTCTCTAAAATCACTTCATTTTGCTAAATTTATTATGCTCTACGAGATAGGGTAAGCAATATGTCTGCTGAAATTCTTTGAGAGCTGTGCTCCCGTGGTAAAATTATTGTTTAAAGATTATGGGCCTTATTATGCATTTTAGGGCGAATGTGTCTAATTAAAGTTATTGGAAACTAGAAACCCTAAACTGTTATTCTACAACACTTTGTTCAGCATCAGTTGGTCATTTTCTTTATTTTGCTCACACAAATCAATAAAAAAATGGTATTTTTAAAGATTGCGTTTTTAGTATAAATTTTATGACAAAAGTGTAATCAAGTTAAAGAAAATGATAAAATCTACAACTTTTATTTCAAACATTTATCTACAACGCTTAGTTTTAGATTATGTTTTTCATTTTATTTTTTACTAATGATTAAACATAGGTTATATTTTTTATTATTTACATTTTTTTTTTGATTTAACGTCCGAATATTCTGCAATTACTGCTAATGCAGACGGTGAAGGATGAAATTATTTTTTGTAACGTATTGAAATATGCCATGCCTGAATGGGATTCGAACCCAAGACCGCATGATGAGAGGCGAGCACGTTACCAACTACGCTAATGCGGCCGGCATATTATTTACATCGGCCTGAGAAAGTTGTGAAAGTGTTTCACACCAAATTTTTCTTAAATATCTTCCTAGATAATAAAAATTATAATACTGTCAGAGACACAAGAAATTAAATTCAAAATTTTAACTTTAATTACTGGCATAATTGGTTAAATGACAATCATCAAAAATTACCGTGTCTATGTCCTTAGGTACAGTATGTACTGGAATAGGCTGCCAATTTAACTCATCAGTCCATTTTTGATCATCCTTTGGTGGAAACATACCAGCTAAAAACGCCGCTGCACTCATAAGCGTTCTGTCTACATCACTACTTAAAACTCGCACTGTTTTCACAGAGAAGAATGGTACGAAACCTTTGTAGAGTTTACGGAATGTTTTACCCAACTTGTACAACTGTTGTTTACCTCTCTGTAAGGAAAAACACAATTAATTAATAGAAATAAATTTAAATCATCCCAGTCAAAACAAAACAGGACAAGCTTTATGTTGTAGAGCGGATGCCAAATAAGTTTGCAGGTTTTCTGAAATGCGCAGAAGGTTTATTTTGGTAATGGTTGCCTCAGGAGTGATGGGAGTCAGTGCTGTACTAGCTGTGATCAGAGTCACATTGCTCTCACAACGTTATGTATCAGCTGACCAGAGAACTTTTTTTTATTTTATTTTTTTTGTTTAACGTCCGACTGTTCTGCAATTACTGCTAATGCAGACGGTGAAGGATGAAATGATATTTTGAAACGAATGAAAATATGCCTTGCCTGAATGGGATTCGAACCGACCGCATGATGAGAGGCGAGCACGTTACCAACTACGCCAATGCGGCCGACTGAGAACATTAGTCTGTAATGTGTTGCATGTAGTACACGTTAATAATTACAATGTTTTTTTTTAATTTTTAATGTTTACAATTTGTAAACATTGTTGTATACAATGTTTACAATTAAATTTTTTTGATGTCGCTAATAAATTATAATTTACAATGTTCAGCGTCTGTGATTTAAAAGGCAGTTTGGTACTAAGATACGAAATCTACCAACTGAATCCGAACTGTTCATGCAGCAAAAACGGCAAGCTTATTTAGTGTCAGCTCTATAACATTCAAATTTTATTGTTTTGTAGTTTATGAAATAACAGGTGTTTTATTAAGGATGCAACCCTGATTATAAGAAGATAGAAGTAAGACATCGGTAAATTTTCTGTCCTCCAATCGGTATGTTGGCAACAGTCTACTCAAGGCCAACTACGTAGGACAGTTAAAATATTCCAGTCAAGCATTAGTGTGGTGACAGCAGTCGTTTCGTTATATTGTGTCAGCAATGGTTTTTTCCAAGGAAGAACCGGGTGTTTTATTAAGAACTTACCGCATGTTAAAAGCCACAATTTACAGCATATTTTTATTTTCCGTACTTTACAAATTATAAATTAATCTAAATTATTATTTTACAAATGAATAGCATATTGCAATGAAAACATTGTATTACTTCTATCTTTATATTTCCAGGGTTGCGTCCTTAATAAAACACCCGGTTCTTCCTTGGAAAAAACCATTGTTGACACAATATAACGAAACGACTGCTGTCACCACACTAATGCTTGACTGGAACATTTTAACTGTCTTAGGTAGTTGGCCTTGAGTACACTGTTGACAACATACCGATTGGGGGACAGAAAATTTACCGATGTGTTACTGCTATCTTCTTATAATCACGGTTGCGTCCTTAATAAAACAACCGTTACATGTTCTTCAAACACAATAAACTTATTTTATGGTGGACACTGTAATACAGGGAGCAAAATGATCTGACGGCTTTTGTCGTCGTACAGATGAAAGAGTAAGTGGTGTGGGAGGGGGTTGGCGCGATGACCAACCATTATTGATAGTATGTATAAAACCAAATTTATAGGAAATTAAAAGATCTACAACTTTTATTTAGAGCATTTTTCTCTACAGAGCCTAGTTTAGAGTGAAAGAGTGATTTTCCGTATTTTGAAGCCAAACTGAGGTCGATTTTCATTTTGCATCTTTCACTCATGAGTAAAATTAGGTTTTGTTTATCGAGGATAGTTTTTTTGTTTATTAATAATTTACATTATATTGTTAATTATTTGCATTGGCAAGAGAAATTTGTGTGAGTGTTTCACACCAGATTTTTCATTCAACATAACTAATAGAATGTGAGGAAGTATAAAGAATCGTTTCATCTAAACCATAAAAACCTTAGAACAATATAGACAAATTACAAAGCTATTATAATTAAGTCAAAGATATTCAAATGAAAACTAATTTGAAGAAACTATTGTTTTGTAAAAATAAACATTCTTTTTATTTTTAAATAAGGTAAAAATAAATGAATAATACACTGATTAGTGTTAACTACTTGTAAATATTTATTTATTTTTATGAAAGGTAATAAAGATAAGAAAAGAAACAAGAAATCTTTTTGAAATTATGTAGATTATTGTACGATGTATGAACAAACTTATTAATATAGTTGAGCCTCTTCATAACATGTTACCAATTACACGTGGATTTCACGGTGCCGAATTACGTAAGTAATTTTACCTGGGAGCGGTCGCACTTTTTAAAATTACGCAGTCGGTCACGAATACAGATTTTATCTAATTATTTTTGTCGTAAAAGGCAAAACTAAAATTTTTGATTTTGAAATGAATATTTAATTATTATTAATCAATAATGAATGGCTTCCAGTATTGAGCCACATACCACCCCCAAACCTGCGCCGCAAGAATGCCCTCATTAGAGAGTATGATAAGATTGTCGACAATCAAGACCTGAGAATTCATGAGGATATTGAAAACGCAAATAAAACTCGTCTGCGATCAAGAAAGCCACCTACAAAAACTGCAATTACTGCCAAAGAGGAAGCATTTAACATACCCAGTGCATGGCAGCAAGAATGGGCATCAAAGCAGCAAGAACAAATCCCATGGTTTTCACAAAAACCGCCAGGTTTTGGACTACCTCGTAGAAAATGGTCAGCTCTAAATAGAATAAGAACAAAACACGATAGGTGTGCTGATTTATTGTTTAAATGGGGCAAAATACCATCGCCTTTATGTGAGTGTGGTCAAAGACAAACTATTGATCACATAGTGAAAGAGTGCAGAATAACTGCCTTTAGAGGAGGGACAAGAGCGGATTTCCTGATGGCAACTCCAGAATCAATAGCCTACTTGGACAGACTGGATGTCTGTATATAGACTTAAGCATGTTTTTAGAATTACGTACTGTATGTACATATTTAGACAGATAGATTAGACAGAGGGTCATATTTGATCCCAATATATAACAATTATGATGCTGATTTTTTAAATGTCTTGAAAAGCCATACGCTAAATAAATAATAAATTAATCAATACATGAAGAATATGTTTGTAATGTAATACGTTTTTCTCTTTTTAATTACAATTAAACTAAAACAATAAATATTAATCTTTGCATTGTATTTTTTACTTTCTCTTGCCTATATGAATACAATACTTTCTCTTCCCTATAGAAAGGAAAGTATTGTTTTCATGATGATTTTTTGAAATCGAGTTTTCACCGGATGTACATGTTTTCAGACCCCCTGAACCCAAAAAAACATGTTTCTAGCGATTGGTCCGTGTTTGTGTACACAGAGTATTTTAAGAATGGAAAATCGTATGAACTAAACTAAGCGTTATACAAAAAATTGTTTGAAATAAAAGTTGTAGGATTTTAAATTGTCTACATTTTTTATTAAATAAATTTTTGCGCCAAAATGCATATTAAAGCCGTAATCTTAAAAAAACAGTTTTTGTTATGTAAAAACAACCGCACCAAGAATTTCAGCAAACATGGTGCCAACCCTATCTTGTAAAGCATAAAAAATTTAATAAACCAGGTGATTTTTAAAAAAAATTGTAGGACCAGTTTTTGAGAAAATCGCAAAAAAGTGAAAAATTACACGAATAAACTACTACTTTCGGTTGACCTATTTTGATGAAAATGTTCGTGTAGGGTTCGGTAATGGTATGGTGTGTGTGCGCGCGTGATTTTTGTGTTCAGGGGGTTTGAAAACGTGTAGATCTGGTGAAAACTCGATTTCAAAAAATCGAGATGAAAACCATACTTTCCTTCGTAAATATTTATATAGGCAAGAGAAAGGAAAAATAGCTTTATTTCCCATCAGAATATCTATGGATACTAGTAAAAGTTAGTTCAACATAAAAGTAATACAATTAAAACCTAACTAAGCATACTTAATGAATGTAATTAATTAATATTGTAAACAATTAAAGATAAGCAACTGAATCAATTGATTATTTAAATCCGCACAATATAAGTGTTTATTTAAATAAGATAGTGAAAAGTGTAATAAGCCTACAATGTAAACCAAATAAATAATTTAGAAGTACAACATTGATTATATTTAAGAGTTTACACAGTACATTCATTTTATCAAAGGAAGACACTTCAGATCATACAATCTTATCACATTTAAAAAAATAAATAAATAAAAATAAATAATTCCTGATGTAAAATATAAAAATATTTAAGTCTTCACTGGCTCACTCAATAATCTTTAATTCTTAATTCCTTATCAACTAGAGCTGAAATTAAGAACGTTTATTTATAATAGGTTCTTCAGTTTATTTTATTAGATCTTGCCCATTATTATGGGCAAGAATTTTCCTGTCTACTGACAGGAAAGTGGAGTGAAATTATTTGCCGATCTGCTAATTCTATGGCTATAAAAAAATAGTTCCGTTTCTTATCACATGATCAGCCAGTTATATGGCTGAAGCATTTAAGAACAGAAGAGGTAGAGGTATAAAAGACACTAGTAACAGTTAACTCCTCTGAGAGTAATGAATTTCATTACACAGCCAGACCCTGTGGTGAATAAACTGAAGGTATCATTTGCATGATGGAAAGTAGATGTTTTTCAGAGGGTCAAGCATGCTGTTAAGCATACTTTTCCACTCAGTGAGGAAGGCAATGGTAAACCACTCACTCTTTGTTTTATTTAGTAAAGCCTCTACAGGTTTAAACCAGCCTTACAGCTGATGAACTAAACAAACAAACACAAGCTGCAATCATAAAAAATCCAATTTGCCCACAATTTTGATGAGCAAAATACGGAAACAGCTCGAAAAACATGTATTTCCGGTGAAAACTCAGTTTCAAAAAAAAATGACATGAAAACAGTACTTTTCTTTCCTACATATTCATAAAAGGAAAGAGAAAGTAAAAACCGAAGGGCAGACTAAAAAATAAGTTGCTGATGGATCACTGATAAATCCTATTAACACATTCCATGCGGATGTGGTATACCTACCACGTAAGGATTTTTGTGAGTGACGAACATGGTAGGGATACCACGGCAGTCCTTTTCATAAGCTCTCAGTCCTTACTAACCAATTCAATGTATCAAGGAACGACTTTTACAAACTCTCAACTCAATATATTATTCTAACTATTACTAATGAACTACGATTCTAAAAAATCACATCTACCAACCCTACTGACAAAAAAAAATTGAATAGTGTTTTTAAAATATCCAAGTGGTAGTCCTACCACATCTGTCAGTCACAAAAATCTCTGCATGGTACTGCCAGTCCCCAAGCTTTGTGCAGCTGAGAGGTATGCATTACGTCACTACTACTGTGAGAGATTGCGTTAGTAATAGTAACGTTTTACTTGTATTGTGTTTGTAGTAGTCAAGGGTACTATCCAAACTACATATATTCTGTGTCGCCATCTACAGCGAATAGTCAAAACAACACCCACCTATGTCACGCACTAGGCAGCCTACTGCCCAGTGAAGAGTAATGAGATGATTAGTACAGTGTTATGACGTAACAGCAGTCTGGTAGTTCGTCTTTCCCCTTCATCCTGCAGCTGCACAAAGCTTGGGGACGAGCAGTAGTCCTACGACATCCATAATTCGGTGAAGCCGTTTTACGTCTCATTTAATTCTGTTGTAATCGGTATTTTTCACGTATATTGACACCGCACTAAATGCGTTTACAACTTTTTATCAATTCAGCCTACTTAATTTGATAACAAAGATCAGGGGAAATTTATCTAACATAATGTATTTTGTTGAAACAAACCAATGTCAATTGGCCCCATCCTATTGGCCAATATTTTTCCTCATCTTTGTATGGATCATTTTCATAGGTTTTTGTCGGAGTCCGATCACCATGGCGATGCACCTAAAACAAAAATATTAAAAACATAAAATTATTATTAACAGTATTGTTTAGGTCATCAGCCAAAAGGTTGGTTTGAACGTCTAGAGGCTTCACTAAGTAAAACAAGGATTGAGGTGGTTTACCATTGCCTTCCTCACTGAGTGAAAAATTATGCTTATCAGCATGCCAGTGCCCTTGGAAAAGTATCTATTTTTATATAAAATTACATTTGGTGTCATAATAGCAGAATATACATAGAGAGTGAACATCTAATTTTTGGAAAAACCTAATTTTTTGGCTTCAGGATGAAATGTAAAGATCAATTCAAATGTAGATATTAAAAATTTTCTGTGGTCAGATTACTTTTCCACACTACTATTACGCCTTCCTCACTGAGTGCACTACGCTGTCCTCACGGAGTGGAAAAGTATGCTTATCAGCATGCCAGGCCCTTTGAAAAGCATCTATTTTTATATAAAATTACATTTGGTGCCATAATAACAGAATATATATAGACAGTGAACATCTAATTTTTGGAAAAACCTAATTTTTTGGCTTCAGGATGAAATGTAAAGACCAAAATTCAAATGTAGGAATTAAAAATTTTCTGCGGTCAGATTACTTTTCCACACTACTATTACGCCTTCCTCACTGAGTGGAAGTTCCTCACTGAGTGCACTACACCTTCCTCACTGAGTGGAAAAGTATGCTTATCAGCATGCCAGGCCCTTTAAAAAGCATCTATTTGTATATAAAATTACATTTGGGTCATAATAACAGAATATACATAGAGAGTGAACATATAATTTTTGGAAAAACCTAATTTTTTGGCTTCAGGATGAAATGTAAAGATCAATTCAAATGTAGGCCCTATATATTAAAAATTTTCTGCGGTTAGATTACTTTTCCACGCTACTATAGATGGAGTGAAAAAAATAAAAATTTCTGAAACAACAAATTAAAAATTAATTTAGGAAATACTGGAATCATCATTTTGAATATAATTTCCTTGATTCTAATTTATTTTATTGCTGGTTATAACTTTATACAGGAAAAAATATTGCAAAATTAATATAACTTTGTTTAAATTATTATTACTATTTTACGATATTAATGCTGATTATTCATTAATAATTAATTAATTTTTTGTATGGTACTAAAACCATAAAATACAGTTCAACCAAGCTGACCGACTACTATTAAACATGTAGGTAATAAAATACTATAACACTATAAATAGAAAGTCATAAATTAATACTTTTAAAGATAAGATTATGTGGAAACAAATTTTACAACACAATACGATGTAGAAATGTAGCTTAGAAGAAATTAAATAAATGCATTAATAAGTCTGCATGATTATTTTAGTTACAGGTAATTACTTAAGTAATTAAACATTTATTTATTAATAAAACTAACATTAAATTGAACAATACCTTTATCTTCAATGCGACGAAATCTAACATCAGAAGAAATAAGTCACATGAATTTTACGATATTATGTTTTAAGTAATTCTAAAATTTTATAAATACAATTACAAAAATTTTTATTAAATACAGTATTTAAATATAGTACATAGATAATTTAATACAAATAACAATATTTCATTTTGCCCATAACAGGCAGGTGAAGTGTTAAACTATTTGCACTTGATCAGCTAGTTCTGGGGTTACATATTATTTGCACTCGATCAGCTAGTTCCGGGGCTACAAATTATTTGCACTTGATCAGCTAGTTCCGGGGCTACAAATTATTTGCACTCGATCAGCTAGTTCCGGGGCTACAAATTATTTGCACTCAATCACTAGTTCCGGGGCTACAAATTATTTGCACTCGATTATCAGCTAGTTTCGGGGCTAAAAATTATTTACACTCGATCGTCTAGTTCCAGGGCTACAAATTATTTGCACTCGATCACTAGTTCCGGGGCTACAAATTATTACAACTCGATCAGCTAGTTCTGGGGCTACAAATTATTTGCACTCGATCACTAGTTCTGGGGCTACAAATTATTTGCACTCGATCAGCTAGTTCCAGGGCTACAAATTATTTGCACTCAATCGGCTAGTTCCGGGGCTACAAATCATTTGCACTCAATCAACTAGTTCCGGGGCTACAAAAAATAGTTAAATTTCTTATCACAAGGTCAGCCAATGATAAGACTATAACATTAAGAGCAGAAGAGATTGAAGTGTAAAATACACTCATCAGAATTTCATTATACAGCCAGACCTTGTGGTGAATGAAGTGAAGGTGTCATTTGCAGAGTGGAAAGTAGATGCTTTTCAGTAAGACCTGGCATGCTGATAAGCATAATTTTTCACTCAGTACCTAAAGAAGGTACTGGTAAACTACCTCACTCCTCATTTTACTTAGTAAAGCTTCTAGAGGTTCAAACCAGTCTTTCAGCTGATGACCTAAACAATAAGATTTCTTTGTAGAGTTTAGTCTCTTCTTCTACTGGACTGAATTCTGTCTATCAGTCATTTAAAATGAAGCTCTTCATATACAGATTTGGCATCACCCATCCTTATTATTTCAAAATCCCCAAATAATGCAGAAATAAAACATTAATGTTTCTTATGACCTGGTTCTTTGAAGATTTACTGAACAGATGCCGTGGTTAATCAATTTATAACGTCAATGAAGACTAATAGGTGCAGTTTTACAAAAGTTTTTTTAGTTTTTGATGAAATTATACCATTCTGGAAAATCTAGAAATCGTCAGTTGTTCGCCGATTCATTTTGGTGATTACATTTATAGGTGTGAGATGAGTATGATATTGATTATAAGAAAACTTGGCAAAACTTATGAAAGGAAAAGAATTAAGATAAATTTCAGAAAGACAAAATCAGCAAACTGGAGGAAATTTGGTCAGATGTGAATAATATAGATATCTGGAAGTGGTAGAGGAGGGAGATTCCTGGAAAGACATCTCCAACAGGGTTACACAGGCCAGGTAAGTGATAATTTCTTGCTCTGGTCAAGAAGTAATATAAATGGTAGTAATTGACCAAAACATTGATAGGAAGATCAAACTGAACTGAGAAAAATGGAAGAAGGATGGAAACTTAGAAAAGAATTATGACCTTTATCAGCAAGTAGACAGATTATCAGATATAATCAAGAAATGCAGATTTGCATTCTATTAAAACTTTATAAGAATGGACGTGAACAGACTGACCAGGAAGAATTTTGATAACACAAACAGAAAAGAAACAAGAAAATTGCTCAAACAAATCAAGGAATATTGCAAAGAAACAAAAATAGAAACATATGAAATCATGGATAGATACATTCTAACAGAGAGTAAAGAAACTTGAATTGTTTCAGAGGAAAAGACCCTGGGCGGAATGGAACAGGTACAATGAGAAGAGCATTTACGAAAAATGAACGAGCCCTGGGAATTAAAGAAAAGAAATGCTAAAAAATATAACTATTTATCGTGATCCTAAAGTAGTAAAAAAACTAATATTTTATTTAAACAGACAATTTTCTGTTGAAAAATTCATGCGTTTTCTAATAAATATCATGCATCATTTCAACATCTGGATAATATATCAATGTACAAAGTATTTGAAGTTCAACATTTAACAATAACTCTAAATTACAGTAGTGTTAATAAGAAATAACTTAAAAATAAATAATTTTTTTAATCCCTAATGTGTGTATGTTGCAATCTGTTCAATTTAAGAACATTATGCATCCCCATGACCCAATGAGATGAGGATATGTATGACATGTAATGAGTTGTAATCACAGACTCAAGCTGACCATTCCTGAAAAAATGTGGTTAATTGAACCCCAACCACCAAAAAACACTGGTAATCATTGTCTCGTATTCAAATTCATATAATATTATTCAGACCTTTACTTTCTTTTTTTTGTAATTACTAATGTATGTACGTTGCAATCTGTTCAATTCAGAACAATAAGCAACCCCATGACCCAATGAGATGAGGATGATGTGTATGACGTGTAAATGAGATGTAGTCTTGTACAGACTCACGTCGACCATTCCTGAGAGAGTATGGTTAATTGAACCCCAACCATCAAAGTACACCGGTAACCACTGTCTAGCATTCAAATCCGTATAAAAGTAACTACCTTTTACTAGGATTTGAACCAAGAACATTTGTCTCCGAAATTCAGCTAAAGTTAAACAGCTGACTTTGGCGACAACTTTACCTCTAGACCAACCCAGTGGGTTAGACCTTTACTAGGATTGGAACCACGGAACCTTAATCTCTGAAAACCATCTGTTAAACAGCTGACTTTGACGAAGACTCTTCCGCAAGACCAACCCGGTGGGTTTATAAAACTTAGTAATAACTTAATTTTTTTATGTTGATACATAATATTAAATGTGTCATATCATGTACGTTTTCTAGAAAACATTCTCTATAGAATGTACATAAGATTTTGATTTAAAATTACAACGGTTTAAAGTAAGTTTCTACAATAATTAATGAAAACAAAAAACTACTTTCATACTTACAACAGCGACCAAACGTAAAGAAGTCGGAGCTAAATCGACATCCTGACCGAATGCAACATACGCTAATAAAAATGCAATTATCACACCTCCAAGAAATACCACACTAATAAACATTCCTCTATTGTCAGGATGAAGCTGCGATAAAGCAAATGAACGCGATCTGTACCGATTATCCATTGTTTAATTTATATAATATCAATAAAATTATTGGAACAATACTACTGGAACAGGCGACGGACAACTTTAAACTAAGTCCCCTCCGAAGTTACTTTATAAAATCTTAACCGTATTGGAGTTTGAAATATTAACGTCACACAGTACAGTACAGTTAAAAATTCAATAAACATTAACGTATTGTAATACTTTAGACCTACTTATCAAAGTGTTAACAAATTAAAATTATGATACAGTAGATATAAAAATTGAGACTTTATAACAATATTTGATTATAAGTATATAAAAATAAAAGTGATAAACGTATCAAAATATTAAAATAAAAACGATAATGGTAACTTTAACAAGTAGTTATACTACTTTTATAAGGCACTACATCATAAAACAACTATTAACGAAAGAAAAGGTTATGTTCGCTCGCCTTCCCCTTGCCTGAATGTTTTGACTGCACTGAATCAACAAGCAGACGGTTTGCGTAAAAAATAGAAAGCGCGTTGGTCAGCTGATATCATGGTCAAAGTTATAAAGTAATGGTTGTAGTTTCAGCTGAAAGGTGGCGCTCGCAAACAATAATATATCTGACCTTGAAAATTTTAGCGCTATTAGTTTATTTATAAATAGCGTCAACTCACTAAATTTATGCTAATATTTAATTAGCGTTATAAGCACTTTACTGCCGTTTAAATAAATATCCATGCTAAAGAATGTTTCAAAAAGGACAAACTGGGATTTAGTTGACATGTAGTACAAAAATATTTAATTAATCCTGCTGGAACTAACATTCTCGTTCGTGTAAAACTAACATTTCAATAAATTGATGGATTAAGTCGAGATAAACCACAAAATCCACAGATTCGTCAAGAATAAAGGCCCTATTACAAGATGCCGAACGGTCGTACACCGGACACCAATTTTACGTGCATGTAATGATCGTTCGTAAAACGTGAGGATTTTCAGTTTGCCATATTCGGCAGTTTTGACTTAAAGCATAGCCATCCAAGTATAAACCACAGATCATCACTGAAATAAATACGATCCAGTACCACCGTTTGCATTGATAAAAAGAACGAAACCAACAGCAATACTGTTTTCGTTTTCCATGGTCTACTTCTCGCAGTTCATGTAGTTACGACTCTGATGCGATAAGCATGCAAATCCAATTTTTTAATAGCCCTGAAAGCAGTAAATAGTGAAATAACAGCCTGTACAGATAACTTCCTGAATGATTTTCTAGGAGAGCGAGCCAAACGTTCTTTTACATCCTCCAAAACTTCTACAATAAAATAATGATCGATCTTGTACACTCCCAGTCTTACGAAATTTATTTGACAAACGTTAGATTGTCGACTTATTTGGAACAGTTGAATTGGGAAATGTTAACCGAAACTCGTATTTTACTCGTTCATTAAGATGTCTAAGTGAAACAAGTCTAAAGGTTAAACTCATGTTCGTCTTTGGAAAACAACGTCGTTGACGTTGACTCAGTAGAGCCGATTGGATACTGGAATAGCATTAACGCACAATTATGACATTTCAATTGTTACAAGCTGTTATCCTTGAATACAGTTTTGCCAACTGACATGTTTTAAGGAGAAGTGAAATTTACCTAAGCGTTACTTTTACCTTCTTAATGTTACAGTTTCTTTTTTGAAACATCCGTTATTTGTGACCATCACAAAGCCCCTCGTTCGCCCCTTTTCACCTCTTCTCTATTGGTCTTATGTACCCCCGCGCTCTGGGGGGGGGGGTACACCCGGCCGCATTGGCGCAGTTGGTAACGTGCTCGCCTCTCTTCATGCGATCTTGGGTTCGAATCCCATTCAGGGACGACATATTTTCATACGTTTCAAAAAAATCATTTCATCCATCACCGTCTGCATTAGCAAAACAGTAATTGCAGAACAGTCGGACGTTAAAAAAAACCCCGCTCTACCACTCTTCCTTTTCTCCCTCACTAAAACTTTTTCTCTATCCCTCTCACGTTTTCTTCTCATTTCTCACTCTTTCTTCCTCTCTCTCACTGCCTCTCATTCTCCCTTCCATAAATCTTGCCTCTCCCCATCTATTCTCTCTATTTTATCGAATAAATAATAACTGGAATAAATTTATAAATTCAATAAGGTATATTACCGTATGGAAATGCCATGTCTGTCACTATATTAGAAATAAAAATTCATATATATTAGTTTTCTTTAAAAAGGATTATGATTTTTTTAGCTTTTATTTGTCATCGGGAACTAACATTTTTGACAACCACCCAATTTGATCGCTGCTTTTCGTTGAATTTTTCACGTGTTTTGGTACAAATTTTTGAACAGGGACCCTTAGTGGAGTTTGTTCAGAAATGGGTGTTAGCTGGTCTCCATACAAAGTCGCTTCCCAAACCAGTGTTGCTTAACAAATAATAGCAACTTTCATCAGCTGACTGACTAGGCTGGCTTAAAGGCCCAATGATTAAGATAATTTTTTTTTATTCCCAGTTTGTGTACGTTGCAATCTGTTCAATTCAGAATAATAAACAACCCCATGACCCAATCAGATGAGGATGATGTGTATGACGTGTAAATGAGGTGTAGTCTTGTACAGACCCAGGCCGACCATTCCTGAGAGAGTATGGTTAATTAAACCCCAACCATCAAAGTACACCGGTAACCACTGACTAGTATTCAAATCCGTATAAAAGTAACTACCTTTACTAGGATTTGAACCAGGAACCTTGGTCTCCGAAAACCAGCTGTTAAACAGCTGATTTGGGCGACGACTTTACCTCTAGACCAACCCGGTGGGTCAATTAGGATAATGATGAAAAATATACAGGTATTTATACAATACTTTAAGCAAAGACATTCTATAAAATTATTTTATCTGTATTAAACAATACAAAACAAACATCAAAATTACAAAAAGCAATACAAACATATAAATATATAATTTTAACATGAATGACTGTGCATCCATTAAAAGATCATAAATTTTTATAAATCATAAAACAACAATGCTATGGAAATACCTTTTTTTATACAAAAATTCATTTTCTCAAAAACCGTTTAAGCTAGTGTGCTGAATTTTTTACCAGTTATTCTTCTAATAAATTAGATGTTATGGTACTAGAATTATTGTGGTATCTCAAAAAAATTGACTAAAATAAAAAATATTTTCCCCTTATAAAAGTGTAAAAATTTGATTCACTTGAAAGAAATCTTTTTATTTTTAAAAATGTTCAATATAAATTTATTATTTTAGTTCCATAACATCTACAAAATATTTTCATTCGTTACAAAAAATCATTTCATAATTCACAGTTTACAACCTAACATCTTTGCTAATGACCACAGTAGTTGATGCGACATTAAATAAACAAAGTAAAAAAAAAAAAGAATAACATCCAGAAATTTCACCTCTGTAGTTAAATTCACCTTAAACAGTTTCTGAGAAAATGAGTTTTAAATACAAAGCCATTTTAATTTGGGGAATCATAGGCTGATCCTACTCCCCTTAAAAATCGGGTTTTGTAGCTACATGAAAAATATTATAAAAATCATAAATTATTATTAAAGGATCAACACAGTGACTTCTAGTTTTTACTAAAAACACCCATTTTTAAGCACTATTACGTGAATGTTTCATGTTACGACTATTACAGAATTTATAAGGACAAAAACTGATGAACTACTTTCCAGGAGTGTCCCTAAACTTATTGTACAGTATTCAGATGAACTAATGTCCCCTAGCCGTGGTAGTGAGATAATGGATAACGCTCTCACACACACAACCCATACGCACCGTTCCAATAACATTGTCTTTAATTTTACTCATTGTTGTGAGCAAGCGTTTAAGCATGCAGTAAACTAACAAGCAAGATAACGACTGTAGTATGTTTTCAGATTTGGATTATAACGGTAAAGACCTTTGAGTGCATGCGCAGTTATGCTACATATCTCCCTCTCACTCGCTCAGCTATGGGACATTAGCTCGTCTGATACCTATAAGTAGGTATAGGTATCAGACAAACTAATATCCCATAGCCGAGCGAGTGAGAGGGAGATATGTGGCATAACTACGCATGCACTCAAAGGTCTTTACCTTTATAATCCAAATCTGAAAACATACTACAGTCGTTATCTTGCTTGTTAGTTTAATGCATGCATAAACGCTTTCTCACAACAATGAGTAAAATTAAAGACAATGTTATTGGAACGGCGCGTATGGCTTGTGCGAGTGAGAGCGTTATGCATTCTCTCACTCCCACGGCTAGGGGACATTAGTTCATCTGAATACTGTACTCCTGTATTCATCAAAATAAGTCTTCTACAACAGTTACATTATCTTCACTGATAATTCTTTAAACTTTACAAGAAATTGTTTTTTCATAAAATAATTCTGAAAATTCCAATTTTGATAGACGTTTTAATAAATGTATTTTGTTTAAGATATCTTCATTTTTGTCTATATTTCATTAAAATCACTGGCTAGTGGTTGTATTTAGCCAGCAGTCTATATCCCAGTCTATATCTCTGACATATTCTGTTAGTTCAGAAAATGTATTCAAGTTACACGGTGATTCACAACCTGGTATTTTTAAAGGATGAGGTTCCTCCATATATGTATTATTCATGTACAGTAACTAAAAACAAACAAAACAAAAATAATTATTATGAATTACAATAAAGTCTAAGGTTATTTGATTTTATATTGAAATCAGCTACCCATAACAGACAGGTAGAGTGTCAAATTATTTACACTCAATCTGTTCGTTGCAGGGCTAAAATAAATAGTTCTGTTTCTTATCACATGGTCAGTCAATTAAATGGCTGAATCATTTAAGAACAGAAGAGGTAGAGTGTAAAAGACACTAATCAGAGTTATCTTCTCTGAGAGTAATGAATTTCATTGTACAGCCAGACCCTGTGGTGAATGAAGTGAAGTTATCATTTACAGAGTGGAAAATATGTGCTTTTCAGAGGGCCCGGCATGCTGATAAGCGTACTTTTCCACTCAGTGAGGAAGGCAATGGTAAACCACCTCACTCCTCATTTTACTTAGTAAAACCTCTAGAGGTTCAAACCAGCCTTTCGGCTGTTGACCTAAGCAACAATTGAAATCAGAAATGTTCTTCAACATTTTAGTCGAGGGGTTAATGTCAAACAACACTATCTACAAAAACCTATTTTTTTAATATTTTTCAGGAGAGCGAAAAAACTTCTTCTAATCTGATTCTCATCCTATTATTTCAGTTACTTAAATATGTAATCAAATATAAATTTAATATAATTTAATTTACTTCTTAATGGTAAATGTGCCCATAACAGGCAGGTGTAGTGTTAAATTAATTGCATTTTGATCTGTTGGTTCCAGGGCTACTAAAAATAGTTCTGTTTCTTATCATATAGTCAGCCAATTATGACTGAACTATTTAAGAACAGAAGAGGTAGAGGTGTAAAAAACACACTAGTCAGAGTTATCTCCTCTGAGAGTAATGAATTTCACTATACAGCCAGACACTGTGGTGAATGAAAGGAAAGTGGGTGTTTTTCGGAGGGCCTGGCATGCTGATAGCATACTCTTTCAACTTTGTGAGGAAGGCTATTGCCATTGCTATTGCATTTCAATCCTCGATTTAACTTAGTAAAACCTCTACAGGTTCAAACCAGCCTTTAGGCTGTTTACCAAAACAACAACAAAGGTAAATAAAATGGTGATGGCTCTCCTGAAAAATTAGGTTTTTGTAGATAGTGTTGTTTGACATTAACCCCTCCATTTATTGACTCTCAAAAAAAATAACTGAAAAAAGTCAAGTCCAATAAATACAAAAGAAAGTAAAAAAGTAACCCATTCAAATAAACAATAAAAATATTAAAATAACTAAAAAAATAATTAAATATAGAAAAAACGTCTCAAACCAATGACTTGATTCCAACTGTTTCAATAAATTTGAATCAACTTTACCCACCAACTTTTATGTTCTTTGTTTTGTCTTGTGGGTCTTTGGTTTTATGTTTTTTTTGCATTTGTTGATTCATGCTGTGTTTAAGTCTTTGCTTTTTTGTGTTTGGGGTTTTTTACTCATTGTTTTTTTATTCAAAAAACTAAAAAAAAATTACTTTTAAATCCAAATTCATAATAAATTAAATAAATTAATCAAAAAAATAAAATTATTGTAACCTTTCTCAAAGCAATGACTTGATTCCAAATGTTTCAATGAATTTGAATCAACTTTACCCACCAACTATTTTTACTTTCTCTTTCCACATATGGAAGGAAATTATAGTTTTCATATCGAATTATCCGCAAAAGTAAACATTTTCAGGCTCCCAGAACCCCAAAAAACATTTATTTTAGCGACTAGTCTGCATGTGTCTGAACAAAATATCTCAAAAACGGGATATCATACAAAAAACGGAGTTAAACAAAAAAAAACATCTATGGTCTGTATAAGAATCAAATGGCTGTTTTGAGAATTGAAGGGTACGAAAAAGAAGAAACTGTAAGAAAAGGTGAATGATAAAGATGTTCATTGTCACCACTACTTTTTAACTTGTATAATAATGATTTTCCATATTTTAAAGCCAAACTAAGGTTGATTTTCATTTTACATCTTTCACTCATGATTAAAGTAAGGTAATGTTTATACAGTTAGGTTAGTTTTCTTAAATTCTAATGTTTTATTACTAATGTTAGGATTATTGTTAATTATTTACATTGGCAAGAGAAAGTTGTGTGAGTGTTTCACACCAGATTTTTTTTTACTATGTTCTTCTGTTATAACAAGTAAACAATTGATCAATAACAACGGATTAAAACTTAAACTTACTTTAATAAAATATTCATTATATTTATTTTTGTGTAATTCAAATAACATAGCAGACCCAAAATCAGGAATTAATCTTTCTTGGAATTTTAAAGCCCTCCAAACACTTAATATTGTGCTGTCATGCGCAGAATATATAAATAATTTCATATCTCCATTTTTTCCTTCGATTTTATCCGTGAATTGTTGAAATATTTCTTTTATCATTGGTCCTGAAACATTTGTTTTATATAAGTTTCTCTTACGGTGTACTACAAAAGAAGTATTTAATTTTAACACAAAGACAATACAGTACAACCCTGGTTAACCGGACTAATGTGGCCAGACTCCAATAAGACAGAATGTTGTAAAATAAAATGTTACAGACATAATAAATAAGTAGTTTACTGTAATATGTATCTATAATTTTCAAAATAAACTTACAATACAATACAAATTAATACTTTAAAATAGAAATAAATAAGTAATATTGTAGAATATTCTACATTAACATGTAAAAACAGGGTTAACAGTAAAAAAAATTTTTCATGAGATGACAGATCTTATGGCTGGTGCCAAATTTTAAAAAAACTTATCTTTGACTTATGGCAAAAACCATTACAGTTGAGCCGTTGTTAGTTAGCTCCTACTGTCAACAAATAAAATCCACCTACTACAGGGTGCATGCTAGAGTCTACGACTTTACGGATGTCGTATTCCTATTAAGTTAACTACTTTTTAAATTATAAGTACTTAAAGTACTAAAAACATCAGTCATGATATGATGTAGGCCAAACAATTTCATTTAGAAAAATACCACTTTTAAAAGTATTTTCTATTAAAATACTTTTGTAAGTATTTCGTTGTTACTTTTTAATCAGCGTGTACACATTTTGATATAATGCGCATGCTCAGTGACGTCATTATTTGTTTACATTAGGAGCAAACTAAGAGAGGCTGGACTATAGTGATTTCTGTATCTACTCTTTAAGAGGAATTGAATGACAATATTTTTGTTTCCAAATTCCGACTTTGATTTCTTGAATTCCAGTTTTGGATTACTTCCGGTCAAAACTGGAACTTAACCCTTTATAGGGCAGTACTACGGGGGAAAATATACATGTTGTAAAATATTAAATTTTGTTTTATAGGGACTTGAATAACGTACTTCTCGTGCTAGAACAGTAAGATATTTCTTTTGTTTATGTCAAACCCTGGTAAGTATACTTACCAAGGAATGTTTATTGAAATGGGAATCACATAATATTTAGTGGTAAGAATGCTTTTTAAAATAACTTGTAGCCCTATATAACAGAAAAATGTGGTGAATAACTTATCTTAACTTTATAATAGCATGAATGCTTGCTTTCCCGTAAAAAAACTAAAATTTTCTAAGCACTGTACAAAAGTAACAACAAAACAATATGGTAGCGTACGCTGGAATGAATCCTTACCACATTCGTGTATCTCACAAAGCAAAATGGTCACTGCACGATAATTTCAATATGTGGATAGCCTACTTATTAAAAAACATCTATAAAACCATAAAATGTCAATAAGGTTCAACTGCATAGCTTATTCTTTAAAAAAATCGACCTTATTGCCAGTGGTAAGTATACCTACCAGAGACCTATAAAGCGTTAAACCAAATTTTGGCCCACTAACTTTTTGTGTAGATTACGAATCCGAAAACCGTTTGTTGGTATCTCTTGTACTTTCTGACATCTGGGTGTAACGGACGGAAGGAAAAAGGGAAATAATAGATGACAATTTTAAAAATTGCCACCATTATGGTAAATATTAATATAGAGTAATAATTTACCTCCTTGAAATTTTTGTAAAATATCATTCCAGGCAAACGATGCTGCTCCAATGCCAGCTATTCTTGTCATTGGTTCAGGAAATACAGTATTAGCCCATTTTGGCAATTCAAGTCCATGTAATTGCTAAAACATATATTAATTAAATTAATCAACTACATCAATTAAATTAAATTAATCAAAATTAAATCAATCAAATTAATTTCTAAATTAATCAATTAAATTAGATCAACTATTACAAATTTCTTCTTATCAAACTTTCATTATGGGCTAAAACATAATTGAACTGCCCATAACAGGCAGGTGAAGTGTTAAATTATTGGCACTTGATCTGCTGGTTCTGTTTTTTAACACTACTGTTCTGTTTTTTAACACCTGGTCAACCAATTATGTGTTGTTGTGGTCATCAGCCGAAAGGCTGGTTTGAACCTGTAGAGGTTTTACTAAGTAAAACGAGGAGTGATATGGTTTACCATGCCTTCCTCACTGAGTGCAAAAGTATGCTTATCAGCATGCCGAGCCCTCTGAAAAGCACATATTATTCACTCTGCAAATGACACCTTCACTTCATTCACCACAGGGTCTGACTGTATAATGAAATTCATTACTTTCAGAGAAGATAACTCTGATTAGTGTCTTTTACACCTCTACCTCTTCTGTTCTTTAATGATTCAGTCATTTAATTGGCTGACCATGTGATAAGAAACAGAACTATTTTTTTTTTTTTTAGCCCTGCAACAAACAGATTGAGTATAAATAATTTGACACTCCACCTGTCTGTTATGGGCAGCAACCAGTTATATGAATCATTTAAGAACAGAAAAGGTAGAAGTGTAAATGTCATTAATCAGAGTTATCTGTTCGAAGAGTAATGAATTTCATCATTACACAGCCACATCCTGTGGTGAATGAAGTTAACTTCTTGAGACCTGACAGTATAGTAGGCTATACTATACGACGTATAGTCCAGCCTCTGTTAGTTTGCTCCTATAGTAAACAAAAAATGACATCACTGAGCATGCGCATTATATCAAAATGTGTAGGTACACGCTGATTAAAAAGTAACTACAAAATACTTTCAAACGTATTTAAATACAAAATACTTTTAAAGTATTTTTCTAAATGAAATTGTTAGGCCTACATCATATCATGACTGATGTTTTAAGTACTTATAATTTTAAAAAATAGTTAACTTAATAGGAATACGACATCCGTAAAGTCGCAGACTCTAGCGTGCACCCTGTAGTAGGTGGCTTTTGTTTGTTGACAGTAGGAGCAAACTAAGAACGGCTCAACTGTAGTTGCATTGATTGTAACCCAACAGCTTTTTACATGCCTGGCTATGAGACCACGGTATAGATACTATACCAGATACATATTGCACTGTTTAAGTCCTGATGAGAAAAAATCTGGTGTGAAACACTCACACAACTTTCTCTTGCCAATGCAAATAATTAATAATAAACCTAACATTATTAATAAAATATTAGAAATAAACAAAAACTAACCTCAAAAACATAACCTTATTTTAATCATGAGTGAATGACGCAAAATGACAATCGAACTCAGTTTGGCTTAAAAATACGGAAAATCACGCTTTCACGCTAAACTAGGCTCTGTAGAGAAAAATGCTCTAAACAAAAGTTGTAGATCTTTTAATTTTCTATAAATTTAATTATATACATTTTTGTCGTAAAATGCATACTAAGACCGAAATGTTAAAAAAATCGATTTTTCTCACGTTTTCGTGAGAAAAAAACAGAAAATCGCTAATATAATTACCGCTAAACTAAGCGTTATACAAAAAAATGTTTGAAATAAAAGTTGTAGAATAAAAGTTGTAGTTGTTGAATAAAAGTTGTAGTTTTACATTCTCTACAACTTTTATTATATAACGTTTTGCGCTAAAATGCATATTAAAGCCGCAATCTTAAAAAGAAAATGTTTTTACGTAAAAACAGCCTCAAGCAGAATTTCAGCAAACATGGCGCCTACCCTATATTGTAGAGCATAAAAAATGTAGTAAACCAGGCGATTTTAAAAAAAATCGTAGGACTAGTTTTTGAGAAAATCGCAAAAAAGTGAAAAATTATACGAATAAACTACTACTTCCGGTTGACCGATTTTGATGAAAATGTTCGTGTCGTGTCCGGTAGTGATATGTAACTTAAGTTTCAAGTTTCAAGTTCGTACGATGTTCCGTTCTTGAGATATTCTGTTCACACACACACGCACACACACACACACACGCGCGCGCGCGCACACACACACACACATACACACACGCGCGCGCGCGCACACACACACACGTACGCGCGCGCGCACACACACACACACACACACACACGCACGCACACACACACACACACACACACACACAGACCAATCGCTAAAAACATGTTTTTTGGGTTCAGAGGGTCTGAAAACGTATAGATCCGGTGAAAACTCGATTTCGAAAAATCGACATGAAAACAATACTTTCCTTCCTATATATTCATATAGGCAAGAGAAAGTAAAAATACGATGTTTTGGTAGAGACCAATGCTATAGTAGACTATACCTTGATTTCATTGGCATTTCACATACATATTATGTATTACATTTGACTTTTTACCACAGGACTCCATCTTTTGCGTCTTTATTTTACTACAAATGGTGATTTCCTTGTATTCTGTTTATCTATATAAAAATGGCGAACAACGCTTCAACTCCATCTACAAGTGAAAAAAGGTATAATATACGAGGCGTGTTCAGAAAGTAAGTACCGTTTCATTCTACTGCCGCCGTAGCGCTGCAATCGGTGTTCCGCGCATGCGCACTAGTCGTCCTTGTTCACTGGCTATCGACTCACGCCATTGTAGTTATTCTACGTTGTGTTTTCAGTTTTTTCTGAACGTTTAAAATGTTTAAGACAATTAGAGATCCCGCCGATTGTAAGATTCGTTCTGTAAATAATGCCTGTCTTTTGGGATCGGAAAGGTGTTTTGCTAATTGATTTTCTCCCAAGAGGTGAAACCACTATTGCGGCAAGGTATTGCGAAACCTTAAGAAAACTAAGGCGGGCAATACAAAACAAACGGAGAGGAATGCTCAGTAACGGAATTGTGTTACTCCATGACAATGCTCGGCTCCATACCGCTGGTGACATTCAAACATTGGTTCGACAATTTCGTTGGGACCAGTTCAATCACCCGCCCTACAGCCCGGACTTGGCACCGTCTGACTACCACTTGTTCCTGCACATGAAGCGCGAGCTAGGCGGCCAAAGCTTTAAAACCGACGATGAAGTGAAAACTGCCGTGGAGTCGTGGCTACATTTGTTGGCGGGAACCTTCTACGAAGAAGGTATAGACAAATTGATCACCCGCTACGACAAGTGTTTTAACATCGGTGGAAACTATGTCGAAAAATAGTTTAAGGTTTGGGCTTTCATATAGAAATAAAACTGTGTTGAAAGAAAATTGTTTTACTTGTTTCTTTTAAAACCGGTACTTACTTTCTGAACACGCCTCGTACTATACCTACGGCTCTCTACCAATGCACATCACTACTGATATGTCAGGACTCAACCAAACCAACCTTCAAGTATAGTATACTATAGCATTGGGTCTCAATAGCCCAAAAAAATACCTTAGGTCCCAAAAGGTTAAGGTGTCATTTGCAGGGTGGAAAGTAGATGCATTTTAGAGGGCCTGGCATATTGATAGGCATACTTTTCCACTCAGTGAGAAAGACAATAGTAAACCACCTCACTCCTCGATTTACGTTGTAAAACCTCAAGAGGTTCAAACTAGCCTTTCGGCTGTTGACCAAAACAACAACAAAAAATATCAGTGAAAAATAATGAAAAACTTGGATGGTTGTGAAACGTATGTTTTGGTTGTAAAACAAATTCTTATATTACAGTAAAATTCCACTAATCCAGACTCCGCTATTTGGACAGCCAGTTAATCCGGACAGGATTTTAAAAATTTAAATATAACAGGATTTAATTATTTTAACTTTTATTTTTTTTTTATTTATTTAACGTCGCATCAACTACAACGGTCATTAGCGACGACGTTGGGGTGTACCTTTTGTACAATAGAGGATGAAATGATTTTTTGTAACGTATGAAAATTTGCCGTGCCTGAGTGGGATTCGAACCCAGGACCGCATGATGAGAGGCGAGCACGTCAACTACGCCAATGCGGCCGGCAACTTTTATTTTTATTGAGTCAATCTCAGTTCAACTTAAAATATACAGAGTTTTCAGAAAAAAATGAATTTTTGACAGTTACAGCGTTGGAGGCAGGTGACCGGTGCGGTCATCCTGCCCTTGATGACCTTAAACAGTGGTACGGAAGGGGTATTTTATCATATCTCCCAGAAAGGCCTCGCAAAAAAAGATTTGCCCGAGGGCCTGCTTTGGATATAGTCATCTATGTACTGGAGGAAGTCAAAAATTAAGTTTTAGTTGGGTTTTAGTCCCACCTTCCCGGCCATACAGGCAGCTGTTGCCATGATGGTTACCTCTCCTCCAATACGAGGTCTGTCCAATAAATACGCGAACTTGTGCAAGCTAGCGCCTACGACGCGGACTTTAGTCCCACCCATTGGCGGCGCTAGTTGCCTGATTCCCAATGAGCCCGTCAATGCTTGGCGGATCGTCAAACTATGCGTCGGATGCTAGTTATGTTAGTTTTTGTTGTCCTTGTTTTTACCGTTTGTCGAAAATGGAAATTGACGAAATCACGGAGCAACGAATCAATATCAAGTTTTTGGTGAAGTGCGGTAAAAGTTATAAAGAAATTACTGAAATGTTGACAGCTGTTTACGGTGATAATGCTCTGAAGAAAACAACTGTTTTCAAGTGGATTAAGCGTTTTGAAGATGGTTGACAAGACGCCACGGATGATGCAAGGCCGGGACGACCTTCAACCACCTGTGTGGACGACAATATTGATCATGCGCGGTCCCATGTCCTTACCGATCATCGATAAACTTTTCGAATGATAGCTGATCAATTGAATCTAGGAAAATTAACTGTGCACACTATTTTAACCAAACATTTGTCAAGGCGAAGGATGGATCCTTCACCAAGACAATGCACCTCCATATTCAGCATTGATTGTTCGCCAGTTTCTAGCAAAAAATTCGATCACTATCCTTGATCATCCTCCTTATTCGCCAGATCTCACCCCCTACGACTTTTTCCTATTCCCAAAATGCAAAAATGTGATGAGGGGACATCACTGGGAAGATTTGGACACAATAAAGCAAGAAACGACGAAACTAAAAAGCCTAACTGCTTAGGACTTCCAAGGGTGCTTTAAACAATGGAAAAGAAAATGGAATAAGTGCGTAGCAACGAATGGAGAGTACTTTGAAGGGAACAAAATCGATGTAGACTAAATTTTTCAAAATAAAGTTTTTATGGGATTAGTTCGCGTATTTATTGGACAGACCTCGTAGTATACAAAAAACAAAAAAAAACTTAAAAATATTAGATCTAAGTTAATTATTAATCCAGAAATAATTAATTTAAATAGATATATAATTTAAACATTACTTCAATCAATAGAGTCGCCCAATAACTGTTAACTGTGTTGATTGACATAGTTTCACCCATGTGGTCTGTTAGGTATTTTAAAACTAATTTATCTGTAGTTGTTAATACTTTGTTGAAAATTACATCATCTGCTTTATTTTTCTCTTCTGTGTAACGAGGACATGGTGCACGAAGTGCTATTACCTTAAACAAAAAAACATAAAGAATAAATAATTTTTTGAAATGCATCCTGCCAACCATTAATATAAATTACAAAATAAATGAAATTTATCACTTTACCTTTGGTTACTTATTTAAGTTTAAAAAACTTACGCGCGTTTCGATGGTACCACCTTCTTCAGAGCATATTTTTAAAATTACTTTTAAAATTTAATTTTAATTTTAAAAATATGCTCTGAAGAAGGTGGTACCACTGAAACGCCCGTAAGTTTTTTAAACTTAAATAAGTAACCAAAGGTAAAGTGATAAATTTCATTTATTTTGTAATTTATATTAATGGTTGGCAGGATGCATTTCAAAATCTTCATGTGAAAAAAACTTAATTTCTGAAGATATGTGTGCAAGATACATGAAAGCGCTCTAAACATTGGTGTTTACTGTTACATTATTCTGATGGTTTAGAAATACAGTATATATATTTAAATTTTAAATAATATGGCTGTTGATAAATCCTACATACGATGTTTGATAAAATAATATTTATCACTTTACCTTTGGTTACTTATTTAAGTTTAAAAAACTTACGCGCGTTTCGATGGTACCACCTTCTTCAGAGCATATTTTTAAAATTACTTTTAAAATTTAATTTTAATTTTAAAAATATGCTCTGAAGAAGGTGGTACCACTGAAACGCCCGTAAGTTTTTTAAACTTAAATAAGTAACCAAAGGTAAAGTGATAAATATTATTTTATCAAACATCGTATGTAGGATTTATCAACAGCCATATTATTTAAAATTTAAATATGTATACTGTATTTCTAAACCATCAGAATAATGTAACAGTAAACACCAATGTTTAGAGCGCTTTCATGTATCTTGCACACATATCTTCAGAAATTAAGTTTTTTTCACATGAAGATTTAATACTTTCTACTCCTACCATGGTAGGTAAGCAGTTTAACAGAGTTTTTATAGTCCAAATGCAAAAAATTGTGTTTTTGACCCTAACTTTTTTTGCTTTACCCCGATTTTCTCCTAAACTATTGGAGATAGAGTTCTGGGACAGGTTTTATACGATTTGTTAGCTCATTTTATTTAAAACTTATCTAATTAACAAACTCAATTAACACCCTAAAAATTTCAGTGTGAGTTAATTTCACTGAGGGAGCTGAATTTCAGGTGAAATCTTTGACTGTGTATAACTCGCCAATGAAGCATTTCCGGACCCATGTTTATATGAACTTTTTTCATTATTTTGATGAAAGGAATAAGCTTGTGCAGTATGGCAGATTCCTCCTGAAACACCCTGTATATCAACACACAAGTTTAATATTATTAAGGTCTCCACCTTAATAATTTTCAACTCGTGTGTTCATTAATTTTTCCCAATTACTATATTATATAATATTCCTCCAAAATTTCAATTTCATTTTATCTATAATTTATTTATAATATTTCTAGATTATTTTTACTTTCTCTTGCCTATATGAACAGTATATAGGAAGGAAGGTATTGTTTTCATGTCGATTTTTCGAAATCGAGTTTTCACCGGATCTACACGTTTTCAGACCCCTGAACTCAAAAAACATGTTTTTAGTGATTGGTCTTGTGTGTGTGTGTGTGTGTGTGTGTGTGTGTGTGTGTGCGCACGCGCGTGCGTGCGTGCGTGTGATTTTCCATATTTTAAATTAAAACTGAGGTCGATTTTCATTTTGCGTCTTTCACTCATGATTAAACTAAGGTTATGTTTTTTGAGGTTAGTTTTCGTTTATTTCTAATGTTTTATTACTTATGTTAGCATTATTGTTAATTATTTGTATTGGCAAGAGAAAGTTGTGTGAGTGTTTCACACTAGATTTTTTTATATTTGACAAAGTATGTTTATTTTTGTTCAAATGTTCAGTTACATTGGAGAATTTTCGGTTACCTTTTTTATAGTTTGAATATTCAAGAAACGGTTTGCAGAACGCTATTCAAACTATAAAAAAGGCAACCGAAAATTCTCCAATACAACTGAACACATGAACAAAAATAAACATAAATTTTTACGTTTTACTAAAATACTGTCCCAGCTTCTAGGAGGGGCAGCTGCCCATCACTGGGTACTTTCTTGTGTTATTTTATTAAAATATAATAATTCTACAACTTACCTTATCTTGTACTGTAGGTACAGAATGTATTGGAATCGGTTGCCATTTCAATTCGTCTGTCCAAACCTGATCTTTTTGTGGTGGAAACATTCCAGCCAATAAAGCTCCTACGCTCATGTGGCATCTCAAAATATCACTGCTATTCACTCTAACTGTCTGCACTGTATACTTTGGTACAAATTGCTTATAACGATAACCCATCAATTTACCCAATTTGTACAATTGCTGCTTTCCTCTCTGTATAAACAAATAAGGCGTAATTGTATTAAATTATTCGAGGGTTGTTTTTTTCCTCAACCTTCGACAGGTAACTCCAGGCTTAAGAACACCCATCAGACGTCTAATATGCTTCAATAAGCATTGTTATCTTAATAATTTTTATCAAAATAATTTAAGACTATATACTACAGC